>SELF01000040.1:1492818-2239227 GCA_009805535.1 Laburnicola sp. JP-R-44 | reverse complement strand
GAACGCACCATCCGGGCACGCAGATCGAATTCGTCGCACATGAAGTGGCTGACCATGTCATACCGGAGTGGCTCATGGATGTGTGTTCGGAATGCGGATATAGAGGGCGTGGACGCGTCAAGCCGCCGTGCGCGCATCAACGGTCTGAACTACAGCATTGGAGGCTGGACATGGAGAAGGAGTATGAGTATTTGGATGTGGTGAACGATATCCTTGCGCACGACGTGGAGCTGTGGGAGTCGGATATCCGGCTTGGGCGCCTGCGCAGTGTGGATATTATTGATCCTGCGGACATGGACGATGAAGAGCGGGTTTCGTCGAGTCTGGTTGCGCCTGGAACAGGTTGGAGATGGGTTCGTGGTTTGGTGGTTTGGGATGTTTATATTGGTTTCGAGTGAGGTCTGTTAATCCTTTGGGTGGATGGCGGTATTGTTTCGGTTTGGGAGTAATACTGTTTTGTCGGTGTAAAGTAAGAGTGGTTTTGACCTTTCGAGGAAACCGAATTTGGAGGGGTTTAGGTTGGACATGGCCTTCGGGGTACGGGTTGTCTCCTCTGTTTTTGCAGATTTGCAGCAACGAATTCAGTTCCTTTTGACGGACGGCCAAGTCCCAGCTCCTTCTATAGTCTTGATGTACTACATGCGTCTATACCAATCCCTTGCTCTTCTAAAATCGCTCCAGACACTTCTAATCCATTGCATCATAAACAATCCCATGGAAAGAAAAATTGACGACAGGCCCAACCTCTACTCCAAAGTTAACCCCTCACTCCCCCCGCAACATCCTCATAACCACCTCCACCTCCTCCCCCGTCCCACACACCACCCCACTCCTCTCATCCACATCCCTGACCTCCCTCCCCAAAACATCCCCCCCACTATCATCCACAGCCCTCCCCCCCGCACACTCCACCACCAACGCCACAGGCACCACCTCATACAACCTCCTCAGCTTCGCCGCACTTCCCCCCGTAACCGGCGAAACATACACCCCATGCCCCTTGACCAACGCATGCACCACATCCGGCACCAACCCCCCCGAATACCTCAACGTATACTCCCTCTCAATAAAATACTCCAGCACACCCTTATACGCCGCATCCCGCGCTGCAGCCCGCAAATTCGCCGGCGCGAAGTACCGCGTCGTCACCTCCTCCGGCACTTTGAACCGAACCTCTTCTCTCAAGACAACAACGCGCTCCCCTTCCAGCCCGACTTCGAAGCACAGCGGCGCATCGTACGTTTCTGGGAGCCGGATAGCGACGATTGCCGTCGTCCGGGGTCCCAAAACGCCGAGGATAGCGGCGACTTGCTTCGTGCGGGGGACCTGGTGGAGGGCACTGGGGCCGTCCCAGAGGCCGATGATGGTGCCGACGGACCAGTTGGCGGGGATGATGGAGCTGCCGTCTAGCGGGTCGAAAGCCACGGCGTACGTTTCATCCGACTTTTGCTGTTGCGCAGAAGACGGGTCGTGTTGGACTGCGTTTTCGCCGGCGTCTTCTTCGCTGCTGGCGGAGATGATGGAGGGGCATTTTTGGATGGCGGCGTGGAGGATGGCGTTTGTGGCGAGGTCGACGTTGAGTTGCGTGTCGCCCGAGGTGTTGGTGCTACCGGCTGTTTGGATAGAGAGGGAGGTGCGGAGACATGTTGCGATGTTGGAGATGCCGTGGAGGAGGGTTGGGATCACGGTTTGGCGGAGGTCGGTTCTTTGGGGGGAGGGGATGTGGTGGGTGAGGAATTCGTCTAGAGAGGGGTGGCTGGACATTGTTGTGTGGGTGTGGGGAGGTGAAGGGAAAATAGGTGCTCGATGTGAAATGCGAGTGGTAATTGCTTTTGATATATGGCTCGAGACTAGGGTGTTTGGAAGACCCACTTTGGTGCATGTCCGTACCTAAGGAGCTCTGAAGCCCACCGATTAGACACGTGAACAGCGATAAAATTTTGGAGTCGTGATAGATAATAGATCATGGCTTAGTATTTCGAAAAGTGCTGCAGAATTTTTTGCCTCACTAGTTTACAACTGGGTAAAAGTTTGCATACTGTGTTACCCTAGGGTAGTCAATACGCAATCAAGCTTTTGTGCTGCAGCTGTAGCTACTTATCAAGCATACGCTCCCAAGGTTCATATCTAGATACTAGGGCTTAGAATACGCCCACTCGGGACAACGACGAAAATAGAGAGCATGGGAACATCGTTGAGGAAGAAGTTCCAAGAGTCTGCCGATGAGCGCACCATGAAGAACGAACACACCATGATTGCTTGCTCGCTCAAGAAATACCATACCCGTACACCCCTTCATGCAGCCCCTCCGTCAACCCCTTCATTCTACCCGCCATCCACCTCCACATTGCCCAAGAACAAGCAACAAACGCCACGACACTTAATCGAGAAACGACCCTTGAAGCACAACCACGAGTGAACAGACTCCCCTATGCTCCATACCCTATGCATGTGTGTAGAACTCATGCCCCATTATATAGAGTACTATGCGCGCTCTTAATAAATGAGATGATAAAGATTGCCTCCAGTATTCCCGGATAAGGGATACCCATCGAACCACAGACTTGCTTTATTTCTTCACGAAGCGTCCGCGGGCATTTCGCACGCGCCCCCTAATCTTGGGAACACCGGCACCCGTTTTGTGGATGCCTCGCGGAGCAGGATCAGAGCCACGCTTCTTTCCACCAGTTCTGGAGGCCACATACACTTTCCCGTAATCTTCATCGTCACTCTGTTCAGATTCTTCGCTGTCCGATTCCGAGTCGCGGGTGAAAGTCAGCGGTTCCTTGCCAAACTTCAAAGGCTTGACCTGGGCTTTGCTCGTCGGGACTCTTTTGCGCGCGCTACGAAGTGAGGCTGGCGTGATATTTGGCGATTCGTCCTCAGAAGAAGATCCCGGCGTAGAGCTACGCGCAAGCGATTTAACTGTCTTGGTCGGCGGGATGCCCTTGGTGATTGGGCGCCGGTTAAGACCTGCCACGTGCTTGACAGGCTTTAGTGCTCCTGGCTTGGCTACTGTGCGCTGGATATTGAAGATAGTGCGTCGAGATGATCGAACCGTAGGCTTAGTAGGCGGGGGCAAACCCTTGCGGTAGACTCTGCCTCGCTTAAGCGTTGCCGTTGGCTTGTGTCGCTGCATCGCTCGGCTCTCGCGAGACGCGATTTGGGCTGCGTGAGCGGCGGCCTCCTTTTCGGCCTGTTCGCGGGCGGCTTGAGTTTGGGCTAACGAGTTTCTAGCCTTCGTCATCGCTGAACCACCCATGTTCCGCTTCTTTGGAGAGTTAGGCGCGCTCTCAGATCCACGACCGGCGCCGAACACATCTTGGAGCTTGCGTTTTGCTCCCTGGAAGATTGCAGAGGGCAATGATCTCTCTTCGTTGGCGGGTTTTTTGGGTTTAGGGCCGAGTACACCACGGCATGACTGTGTGCCGCACCGGCATTCCTGGATATTTTTCAGCGAGAAGGGACTGCAAGTGTTAGCTTTGCTACGCCAGAAACAGGGAAGCCACCTACTCAAAGTTGTAATCATATGTCAGTTCTTCTCCCGTCAAAATCCCACGGGAGCCAGCAAACAGTGCCATGCGCGGCTCCCCGCCCACCGTCCATTTGATCATCTCGCAGTTGGGCTCGCACGAGTGGTTCACAAAGCGCGCAATAGTGCCGCGCGTTGCATCGATGATCATCTTGTTGTCGAAGCTCATAAGATAGTAACACTGTAGTGGTTAGAAAACACGTCCGCTGCAAACGGACAGTGCACGAACCTTGTCTTTCTTGTAAATCTGCTTCATGCGCCTCTCGCACTCGGTCTGCGTGATGATTTCACCAGCATACTCGACAATGATTTGGTGGGGTTCAAAGCACCTCATGGCCCGCACACCATAGCCCTTGCCTTCGGTTTCCATAACCTCCACACCGTAATCGTAGCCATTGCCCTTGGAGCGTTTCTTGAGTTGCGCAAAAGGACGATTGTTGCACTGCTCAGCTGTAAGTGGGCAGTTGGTAGCATCGCACTCGTAGGCCATGATGCGGTTGTGACAGGTGTCCCCGCAGCCATCTTCAGGGTCACAAGAACACTGAGATGCGTCATCGTGTTTTTCGCGCTTCCACAGCGCAGATGCGTCCCCAATGAAACGGTCTATAAAAAAAAATTAGAATTGCTCCCACGACCATGTCAAGAAAACTCACTCCTGTTTAGTCGGGTCCAACCGTCAACCTTGACCTTGCGCGGAAGAGGGTTGAAGACTTCGTACGGCAATTTGAATAGCCGGAAACTTGTGCGCGGGTCGCTTTCCAGCATTTTCTCCGTTGCAAATAAGGGAAGTGGCAAGGCCTTGTTTTCTTTGGCCTGGCGCGACCTCTTCCGGGCGCGATTCTGGCTCTCGGAAAGGCGAGCTTCAAAACCACGATGCTGCCCAACGTATAGGCCTTGCTTGAGCCACTGCTTGGACTTTGGCTTGAGGAACTCTTTTTCCTCTTCCTCATCTTCCTCATCTTCTCCCTCGTCTTCAGAGTCGGAGACAACTTCCCGTGCAGTGCGTGGCCGTTTCGAAGGTACTGACGCGGTTGTCCGTACAGACGAGCGTAATCGTGAGTCCGATGCGCTGCGCCTGAGCACATTCTGCACCAATTCCTTCCCACCAGAGAGAGTGTTAGCAACAGCTTCGCCCACGCCACTTAGGTTCCGGAAGGCTTCACGTCGAAGGTCGGTCACGCGGGACGACGGGCGCCGTTGCGCCGCCTGTGCAGCCTCGGCAGCGAGCTGCTGCTCAGCCGGGTCGTCGAAGTCGGCCGATTGCCGCCTGGAGCTGTACTTGGAGGCCCGCCTCTTCGGGGAGGGGGTGGGGTTTGCCTTGGTGACCTCGTTGATGTCGCCGTGAACAACATTATTGTGATGCTTCTCCAGGTACTTTGTAGGCGTGTGTATAGCAGTGCCGGCGAGAATCTGCACGTTGTACGTGACAACAGATTTGCGCGAGTTTCGTACCGCTCGCCGTCCCGCACTGCCGGGGGCCGAGGATGCGGACTGCGACGGCGTGGGCGAGGCAGCGGGCGGCGGCAAAGTTGACGCCTCCTCGTGTGTCTCTACGAGTTCCATCTTGCTTGTCTCGGAGAGTATGCTTGCCTCATCGCCGAGGCTCGTCGGTGGCGTGGAGGTGGGAGGCGACGCGGTCGAGGAGCTGCGGGAGCCGGGCTCCTTGCCCGCGTGCGCCGTGAGGTTCGAGCGGATCGAGGCTGTCGTTGTCGGCGACCACGACGTCTCTCGTTCGGCCATGCTAAGCGCGTGCGACGAGTGTCGGCGGGTGGGGAGGTGGGTGAGGCTTCGGCGCGTTTACAGCGTCGAGCTTCTGGGACGTCTGGCGACAGGGCGCTCGGAACACTTCGACAGTGTGGCCGCGGCGAGCAAGCAACAGCGTAGAGACGTGTCGGGGCCGGTTCCTGCGAAGATGCACCACGAATTGGGCGTGTCAGTGCCCGCGAGCGCTATTCTGTCTCCAAGACGGAGGTCGTGGAGCAGTCTGAGTGTCGATGTGGTAAAGTAAACAACCGCGCTAGCACTCATCCCAGAGCCAACCAATGGTACGTGCTATGCCTAATCTGCCCGTGAGACCGCCCTCGCATTCCGCTCTCGTCATGGCCAGAGCACAAACAGGAGTCCTCGAACTGGAGCTATCTACAATGCAGCCGTCTCGGTGCCGCTGCCCCCTTTCCGGTACAGTGACCTCTCCCGCTTGGTCTACCTTCCAAGCTATGGTACAGTTCAAGCAAACACTGACACTTCGCACTTGCCACGTACGCACACGACGGCATGAGGTAACTGATTATGATTATGTATACATAGAAGCTCCCATTGGCTAAGATTGCAGCTTTGGTACAATCACACCTAAACTGCATTGGAGTCCGCTTCATTACGCAGTGCTCTGCTGGCTGGGCCCTGGAAGCCCCGTTCCGTAGTACCAACATCCTGCATCTCCAGGCCGCCGCCTTGCTGCTCAGCTGACAAAGGTGCTGTGCGCTTACCCCTGCGTGGGCCAAATCTCTGGTCGCCCTCCTCGTATTTGCGCTTGAAATGCAAATAGGTCGGTGGTTTTGGTCGCTGCAGAACTGCAATCAGATTTTTGAACATGTTGCCCTGCGTAAACGGCCGGTGCCGGTCTTTCTTGATGAATTTGTGGGAGTTCAAATACTCGCGCGTCGTCTCCCCTCGCCCCATCAGGAACAGGTGATACAAGCCCAGACTTAACGGGTACGGCGTCGCGAGGACTGCATAGATGCACATAGCGAAGGGAACCCGCCACTTGTCAATTGCTGTCCCGAACGAGGCGTTGTTTTGAGCCCGCCATACCAATATATGTACCAGGCTTGTCGCAAGTACAAACAGTCCAAGAAGGGTTGCAGAAGTGACGAATGTGAAGAAGTAGCGATAGTTTCGTCGACCAATGCAGTTGTTCAGCCAAACGCAGTGGTGATCTTGCGTTTCGATGCAGTTATCGCAAACGCGGCAGTGGTGGGCCCGGGGAGGTCTCCAGATATTGCAGCTCTTGCAATATTTGGTAGGGACTTCCATGGCGGCGTTCGCTCCGGCAGCAGACACCACCATTGTCCACTCAGTGGTAGGAGGCCCGATACTAAGCGGGTCCTCATTAGGATTAGTGGGAGGAAATTGGTGGAGGTTGCGGGGAAGTATCTACAATGATTAGTGAATAGAAACAGCGGAAGCAACAACAGACTTACTCCGGGATCTGATCCGGTAGCATGGATGAACGAAGAAATGCACATCAAAAACAAGTAAGCAAATACGATGGGTATCGAAGGAGAAACATGACGCCATAGCCACGGTGCACTGTCTTGGTCAGTACAACTTCGCATGTCAAGAGAGGGCATAGCTTACGAAAACCCTAAGAATAGGCCGCAGGGTGTCGCGATGAAGAGCCCTGTCGCAATGTTCACAGGCCGGTCCCGGGTGTTTTGTAGACGGCCTCCCCAGCAGAATGCGGTGTTACCGGAGAAGTACTGGTAGTTTTTGCCCAATTCCCTCTTCACTATTTCTTGGGCGGGTTCTTTCCTTGCCATTCGTGGTGAGGACTCGGCCGAAGCAAGTTTTTCATGGCCGGTCTGGGGTCGCATTTGGGAAGATCGTCCTTCACGGCTGGGAAGCGCAAAGCTGGATTTGAATGAACGTGGTGATCGACTGGGTGTGGGCAGCTTTCCAGTATCGGCCTTGAGAGATTTGGAAAGATCGAGATGTTGAGGCCTGGGCCAAATGAAGAGGGGCGGTGCTTTCGCCGCGGCTGCGCACCGTCTCGGCGCCTGTAGGGGTGGAGTTTGCGGTGGTGCGGTCTGGCAAGTCTCGGTCGGTCACATCGGTGCCGCGCGAGGGGGGAGGTAGGGTCGTGGTCGTGGTGAAGCTCGAGCGGCTGCTGGCCCCGGATCGTCTGGTTGGAGCCAATGCTCTGCCGGTAGGGGTTTCCTCCAAAGTCGTTCGTGCCTTCCGAGTAGAGCGAGCTGTGGCCGAGAAGGGAGGTCGGGCGCTGGTTGCGCTGCTGCTGCAGGCGCTGCGAGCTCATCGGGTGGAAGAAGCCATGGGCGGCCAGCGGGACGTGGGTTCTGCTTGCGGCTGTCGTCGGCCGGCTCTGCGTGCCCATGCTGCCGGCCACACTCGATGGTCCTGCGCCGCCCTGCATGCCTCCTCCCCGCCGCGAAGGGGCCACCTGCGACCATCTGCGCTGGCCTCCGGATTGCGCCGTCGCGATGGAGGAAGGGCGGGACGGCGGCAGCCCCGGCTCTCCGGAGGGCCCTGTCATGCCCAGCACACGACTGCCGGTCGAGTTGCGGTTCGGCGACGTCGGTGGGTGGGTGCCTGTGGCAGTGTGGCCGTCGTCGGGATTCGTAGCTTCGCCCGCGGCTTGGGCATGCTGTGCGACCATGGCGGGATCCGAGTAGCGATGGGATGCGGACGGGTCCGCGGTTGTCGTCATGACGAAGATACGGGGATAACTGTCTCGAGAGAGTTCTTCCCTAGCAGTGGCATGACACCGGACCGACTAGGGGCATCTTCCAGGGCGTCTTGAAACTTTGAGACGTCGACTGGGCAGCGTGCGAAGCGTGCGAAAAGCAAGCACCTGCAGAAGCGAAGGCCCGGCGCAAGGCAAGTGGGCAGTGAAGGAGCGCGAGAGAAGGGAAGGGCAGCGCGGGGGGGGGGGCGCGTGTGAAGAGGGAGAGGCAGCGGAAAGGGGATGCGAATCGTACCTACCGTAGGCTCGCCGGCGTTGCAATGCGCTATATGAGCATGTTGTTAAAGGGGCGCGCGACTCGCGACGGATTGATGCGCATGGTGCCGTGCATGGTGCCCAGGTTGACCCTGAATCCTGCACTTGCCACCTGCATGGTGCCTGGCCCCGAAGCACACCGCCTTGCGCTAGCTGCTTTGGTGCTGGCTCCGTATGCTCCTGCCGCCGGTGCCTGCTTACATACGCACCGCCGGCTTGGCGCACAGCTCCATCGAACCACGGCCAGCTTTCTCCGCAACGTCACACCCTCACCACCGCGAAACCCTCCACGCCACCCACCCCCGCAGGCCCTATTGCACCCGCCATGTCGAGCATCATCGGCCGCACCGCCTTCCGCGCCGCCCCGCGCCTTCGCCCTACCCAGGTCCCCCGCCGATGGAACACCAGCACCAGCGGAGTCGAGGAGAGGCAGGCCGGCAAGGATGCCCTCAAGCAGGGAGCAAAGCGCGACCCTGAGCTCTACGTACGTCCCTCACGCCGAATTTGATTGAGCCGAGGGAGTTTGCACTGCGCGGGAGCTCCAATGAGCGGATCGCGGCTATGAGGTGGAGCTTCTTTTTGTTGTGCAATAGAGAGCTCTTAGCGCACTGGACTCCATACCTTGCGAACCTGAAGCTGATGCCAAATCGTAGGTTCTTCTTGCTATTATGAGCGCTATCTTCGGTGTTGCAGGATGGCATTTCTGTAAGAGCCCCTCGGCCCACCTATACCTCGGCCATGTGATTGGATATCCGACACCGCTCACAATTTCAGCGCGTTCGCCCACCAGTGCCTCTTCCGAGCGAAGCGTGTCTCAAGCACCCGGCAGCAAGCCGTGGGAGGAAGGTGGCGGCGAGGGCAAGTACCAGTACCACCCTGGTGGTGACGCCAACGCGCCCAAGAAGGACGCCCCCTCAGCATTGAATGTGGGTCATTATCCCGAACGTGACCCTCCCCAAGGTATGCAAATCTCAGGGGTTCGAACCGGCATGTCCTAATCCGAGCTCTAGGAACTTCACGATGCCTACAACAAGTGGGGCAAGGACGGTTATTAGACCTCCTGTGCTCACCCTCCATTTCCTTGAGTCAATAGACAATGCACACGTGATATCTCAGGTTTTCCTTCCTTGCTGTGATGGCTTCGCACCCTGTAGATAAGCACAAGTCAAGGCTGTACCGAGTAGAAGAATTGGAGTATTTCGCATGTATTCTTGGGTATATAGTTGTCGTGGCCGCATTCTGCACCCTCGCGGTTCCGCTCCGTTCGGATACTCGTCTACACTAGATTCCTTAGCTGTCTCTATCTCTATATTGATACAGTTACGAAGGATATTTTCCCAAACTCCGCCAATGCAGACATAAGAAAAGCTGCGACCAAGTTTAGTATTACATCCGCACAGCCATCAACCCCACGACTAGCGCAACACCCACATTCCATCTCCAACCCTCCGACTCAAAATAGCCTGTCGCTCCCGCTGAGAACAACGGTTCCTCGGGTGCTGTCGGGCTCGGTCCCACGACTGGCGGAGCCGGCGGCTCGCCACCGGCTTCTGGGGTAGGCAGCGCACATCCGACGGAGATTTCTCCGCAATCGACGTCGTTTCCACCGGCTCCAAGAATGTTACAGTCGGCGCGTCGGCACTCGTCACCACCACCTCCTCGCCCGACGTCGTAGGCAGCAGCGGCGAATGATACGTCGCATTCGCCTCGGGACTCGATCCCCGGTACCCAGTTCCGCTCGGGGCGCCCGTCCCAGGATAAATCGTCTTTGTGATGGTCCTGTTGATGCAGCTGGATGTTGGGATTGGCTCGTAGACGGTTACGGTTTTTCTGTTTTTGCAGCCGCATGAGGAGGCGGGTGGTGGTGGGTGGGGTGGTACTGGCTCCGGTGTGGTGGGTGGGAGGAGGAAGGATGGTATGTGGTATGTGGATGATGCGTTTGTGGAGGCGGTTGAGTTGGTGTATGTTGGTGTTGCTGTGTTGTGGAGGGGAGGTGGGTGAGGAAGAGGATGGTGAGCGTGAGGAGGAGGGCGTGGGATGACATTGTGACGGTCGTCGTTCAGGATGGACAGACCTCCAGGGAATGCAAAAGGAAATCCAAGCCGTGCAGTCGTTCCAAGTTGATCGAAGAGAAGAAGGTTGCGAGCCCTTTCGGTACACGGTAAAAAGGAAAGCTGTTTGTTGTTCCGAGTCAAGTCGCTAGATAAATACTCCCGATATAATGTCTCAGATCAGAAACAATGAAAAAAGAGAAACAAATCAAAACGAAACAAAACGAAACAAACCGCAATGCAATAGCAAAAAGTATTCCAAACCCGTGGGTGGGCGACGCATCCACACTTAACATCTTCGCCACGCCCACGCCCACGCCCACACCCACAAGGCCATCCATCCACAGCGAGTTCCGTGTTTCGCATACGCCCGGGTTTGCCTGCGCGGAAGAAAAACTGTAGCGAGCACAGCACAGCCAGCGCCACAGGCACAGACAGGCACAGCAGAGACTCAGGGTCCGAAAATAGGTCGCGCGTGTTTATTTTTTTGATTCGGTGAGCGGGGACCGAAAATTGCGGTTTTTGGGTTACCGTGCCCGTGCGCGCAGCGACCCACGTCGCGCAACGATCCACGAACACCAAAACACCAGACAAATCCTAAACTTTAACGCGTCGTAACTCTACCACTATGGCACCAATTGATGACGCGCTTGCAGCAATCGAATCGCTGGAACCAGGAGAACACTTCTCATATAGGGCAATTGCTCGTCAGTTCAATGTGCCGCACAGTACGCTGTCCCGAAGACACCAAGGTCGTCAGCGCCCACGGGAAGCTAAGGATACCGATCAACACAAACTCAACCCACACCAAGAGTTAGAGCTTATAAGCTATATTAAAGACCTTACAAAGAGAGGGCTGCCTCCTACAAGAGAGATGATACAAAATTTCGCATCCTCGATAGCCACAGAGAGCCCGTGAGCGACGCTTGGGTTACCCGCTTTCTTGACCGACATGGCCACCATCTCATCTCTAAATGGACATCTGGAATTGACTCTCTCCGCCACAACGCTGATTCAAACATCAAGTATAAGCTATACTTTGACTTGCTACATCAGAAGATAAAGCAGTACGACGTACAGCTGCGCCACACCTATAATATGGACGAGAAGGGCTTCATAATAGGTATAACAGGACGCTCAAAACGAGTGTTCAGTTGTTAGATGTGGGAGCGAAAAGAGGTGCAGGCGGCACTCCAAGATGGCTCTCGTGAATGGATCACCCTCTTAGCAGCTGTCTGCGCTAATAGGGAGGCTCTGCCGCCAGGTCTTGTCTATGCGGCTTCATCGGGGACACTGCAATTAAGCTGGGTGGCCGACATTAAAGCTGGGAAACACGAGGTCTTTGTAGCTTCATCTCCCTTAGGTTGGAGTAACAACAACGTTGGGTTAGCATGGCTTAAACAGGTCTTTAATCGCTGCACAAAGCAGAAGGCGCGACAAGCATGGCGACTCCTCATCCTTGACGGCCATAGGAGCCACTTAACGCAAGATTTTATCGACTACTGCGACTCCCATCGCATACTCCTAGCTGTGTTTCCCCCTCACTCCACCCATACGCTTCAACCTCTCGACGTAGTTCTGTTTAAACCTCTCTCCACCGCCTACTCTAAGGAGCTGTCCACCACCCACCTCCAGAGGAGCCAAGGGCTAGTACCAGTCAAGAAGGGAGACTTCTTCCCACTGTTCTGGAGAGTGTGGGAGTCCTCCTTTAAGACAGAGACTATCCTCAAGTCGTTTGAAGCTACTAGTATATGGCCTATGGACCCAGAGGTTATACTTAAACTTAAACGCTTCACCTAGGAGGAGTCTAAGGAGCAGGATGAAGATAAAGCAGGTCATTCAGCTCTTAAGGAGAGCGACTGGCGTCAGATAGACCGTCTTGTACGCTCTGCTGTGAAAGATGAAGGCGCAAAGGAGTCAAAGCAGCTGAGTCTCTCTCTCCACCAACTCTAGGTCCAAAACGAGCTACTATACCATGAGAACGACGGGCTAAGAGAGGCGCTTACTGCTAAGGAGAAGCATAAGAAGCGTGGCAAACCTCTTAACTTGCAGCAGCTAGAGGAGTATTATAGAGGAGCTGTCTTCTGGTCTCCGCGCAAGATTAGAGAGGCACGAGCACAAGAGACAGTAAAGCAGAGAGAGGAGCATAAGGAGCAGCTTGCAAAGGCTAACAGGAAGGAGCTCGCTGCTGCTGCCAAGCTCTATAGAGAGCAGCAGGCTCAGGAGAGACGTGTGGCGAGAGAGGCAGCCAAGGTGGTGAGGGAGAGGGAGAAGGCCGAGAAAGAGGCCGCGCGCGCTGCTCGAATTGAAGCCCAAAACACCAAAAGAGCATCTTAAACTGCCTAAAAGGGTAAGCGCAAAACTTCAGGTCCTCCTCCATCAAAGCATAAGCGCCAGAGACGTAGTAGCGGCTCTGCAGCTGTCGCAGCGTCCCCAGAAGCTGCACCAGCTGCTCCACCTAAAGTCAACTCTCGTGGCCGCACCATCAACCTTCCGCGTAAATATAAATAGTACAAATTGATCGCAAGCGTTACTTTATTACTCCACTAAAAGATCTCGTAATAATAGCTATTGTGGATGGCTTAATAACCTCATCTTTGAAATGGTGAGCATGTTGTTCGTGGATCGTTGCGCGACGTGGGTCGCTGCGCGCACGGGCACGGTAGTGGGGGGCTGGCTTATTTTGGGTTTGGGCTGGTCTCTGGAGGACGCTTTGGGGTTGGCAGGGGTCGGCGTGCGCTTAGGCTAGTGAACAATACATCGATTTACTTTGCCCGACTAATTTGAGACAATTTGACCACTCCCTCCACCCTCACCATCTTTATTCTCAGCATAAAACGATTCTACAATTCCATTCCCAGTATCGTTTTTAGTTAGAGTAACGTATCTCCACATTTGTCGTGGTCTTGATTCCCCCTGAAAGACTAGTTCGACTACCGTATGTGTCCGCTTCAGTTGCCGAGATCTTGACAAACTTGCCATCACCTCGTGACTGTAGTGCGTACGAACTTGCTTCACTCGTATCTTTTCTCCGCCTGCTGAAGAGCAAAGAAAACGTGGACCCGATATATTCGCCGAGAAGTTTGTTGGCAAGCGGCCGCAAGGATGGAACGCAGGCACAAATGATGATGATGCAGCACTCAATAGCCACCCAGAGGACGAGTGTCCAGAAAGGCCACGTTATATCGGTCTGCTGAGCGAGCTTCGAGAGCTTGGTTGTTCGGATGATGGCAGCGATGCCGGCACTAAAGGTTGGGGTTAGCGAGATGATGGCGCGAGGGGAGAAGGAGGGGCGCACATGCTGCCGAAGCCCATGAGGATACACACACGGCCATCTTCTTCTTCAAAGCAATCTGTAAGTTCCACAGAACTGTAATGGGAAATACCGCAAGCGAAAAGTCTGTGAAGGCAGACATGGCTGCAGCTGTTAGTTTTATGACAGTGTTGAAGGAAGCGAACGGCTGCAACGTACCGCCTTGAGTAATGGCAAGGTTCGCAACGATCTTCGGGTCCCAGCATGTGCCATTGCCCTGACGAGTCCAGTAGAACGGCATGGGCGTACACTGGACGAAAGTTGTAATGATACACACACGATTGAAACGACATTGAGTAGTATGTTCAAAGACCAGAGATACGCAACTACCAGTCTGTGTGGCGCTAACAGTTTGATGATAAGCATCGTGACAGCAATCTTGGGAATTGTGCCTCCGAGAATGGCGATTGGCTCAGAGTATGTCTGCTATTTGATAACGTTGGAGACATTCAATAGGTTAGATATGAGCAAGTAGTACTGGTGGCGTGCAAGGCCATAATGGACGGAAACGGATACCATGGCACATTGCACGTAGAGAAGCGCCTGTGAACTTAGAACTAGCTAACGATTCATGCAGACATATGAGTGAACGTACCATGGAAAGGCCCAGGATGGCATCATCCCAAACCAGATTTCGCGTAAGGTACTTACGTGAGTATAGTCGGGATAAGTAGACAATGGTAGTGACACCGGTGAACAGCCATATGACACCGTTGAGTGTCGGACCGTGACTTACATCACCATCGGTGGGCAGTGGCGGAAGGGGTGGGGGGCTAGAGGTAGGCATGGCAGACTGGTGAGAGAGGAAGTGATGTGAGAGGATTGACGGAACACGAAGTGGCGGGACAGAAAGTGATGAGACATGAAGCGATGAGATGGTGAGATGGGATCAAATTGTATTCGTGGGAGCGAATCGAGAGTCGATGGTTGATATGGACTCACTGTTTGCGGCGCATCCTCATGCATCTCCTTGTCTCGCCTTCCCTTGCAGCCTATGATAGTCGCGCCGTTTCCAACAACCCCGAGATTAAGGCAACCAGCACTGGTAGATGCATCTGAACCTAGCGCTCAGGTGCGTAGGGCTGTTGCATCGGCTGTCTTGCCACTGATAGGGAACTTACCCTGAAGAGCCCGATCCATGTACGGCGCGGGACTGTGGATCATGCACATTTTTATCCGTTCACTCGCCAGTCTGAAGCTAGCAGCCCAAACGAGCCCGAATTCGCATGGATGGGCGAACTCATACGTTGTGAGACAACGACTTCCGAGTATGTGGGTGCACGAAGGGGGGCCGTTTACGCCACCCCGCACTTGGCTTCTTCGCCTGCTGCGCCGTAAACACCGGAAACGAAAACTCTGTACCGAAACAATCTATTTCGCGGAGTATACATTCAGAAGGTCTCTTACCCAATTTCGAAAGGCATTCGTAGCTGAACGATCCATTCTCCGAAATTCAGATACTCTCTCAGCATCTATCACGACACCATGGCGCCCAGCAGAATCGTCGAGCTTTCCAGGTCCGTCGAGGAGAACACTCGTAGAGTAGACGAATACTTCTCTGCAAACGGACTGTCTTCACCCTCTTTTGGGACGTCCACGCCGCCAGACTTGCCTCTACCACCTGAGATTGTCCGAGCGAAGGAAGCGGCGCTCGAGGCCATGGACGAGCTGCAGGCTCTCTTGCTAGGACCTATGCCCAAAATATTCCACGAATTGATACACACCGTACGTTCCATTTACAGAGACACGTATCAAGCAAGCATACTAATCATTGCTACAGCCTACCAGCCTGGCCAGTCTCCATACAATCGCCCGTTTCAAGTTCGCGAACTCCTTCGCCCAACAGAGATCACCACATCCGTCAAATTAGCAGACACAGCTGGCCTTGACCACGCAGATACCAAGCGGTTGGTTCGTCATGCGGTGGCAAATCGTTTGCTTCTCGAGCCGTCTCCAGGCGTTATCGCCCACTCAGCAATGAGCAACGCCATCGCCACCGTACCCCCCCCCCTCCGTGAATGGATCGAGGAAACATGCGAGAATATGTGGTCGTCCGGCCCGCGCATTGTCTCCGCGCTTGAGAAGTGGCCCGGGTCTGAAGAGCCAAACCAAACAGCCTGGAACCTAGCCCGCCACACCAATGACAGCTTCTTCTTCGTCAGTCTAGGCAAAGACGAGGCAACGGCGAAGCGCTTTGCGGACTCGATGAGCTTCTTCCAGGCTGGGCCCGGCATGCAGACCGCGCTCATTGTTAATAATTACGAATGGGGAAGATACAAGTCAGTTGTTGATGTGGGCGGCTCGCACGGCGCGGGTTGCTCTGGAGCTCGTCAAACGTTTCCCAGATATGACCGCTGTCGTGCAAGACCTACCCGAAGTCATATCCGCCGCACCAACCGCCCCGCCACGCATGACCTTCCAACCCTACGACTTCTTCACACCTCAGCCCGTAAAGGACGCCGATGCCTATCTTTTTCGCATGATTTTCCACAACTGGGGCGATTTGTACTGCATCAAGATACTCCAAAACCTAATCCCTGCTCTAAAGAAAGGTTCCAGGATAATCATCAATGACCACGTAGTCCCAGCACCAGGTATCTTGAGCCCGTACAGGGACAAGACGGTACGCGCGTTCGATTTTGTTATGAAAGCGTGTTTTAACGCGAAGGAGCGTGATATTTCGGATTGGACGGAGCTGCTACATAAGGCGGATGAGGGTTTTGCTATTGTCGATGTGAAGAGGCCGGAGGGATCACAGTTGCAGATTATTGATGTGGATTGGCGCTAAGCCATATCGGTTCAAATTCAGCTTTTCTTTGCCTTGCTATATCTTTATTTGGTACGGTATCGCACGAAGTATTGAAGATCTTCGTCGTGTGGAGATTCTAACTAAGGTCGAGTCCGCATCATACACAGAGAGGAGTAAAACAGGAGGCACTAAAACCCAGTACCTAGCACACAGTGGTAGTAACAAAATATACACAAATTAACGATGATTTCGTCGTCGACTTTCTGCACGGCAGCATCGGCGACGGCAGTCAAATCGCACGAAGTATATCTAACTACATCCTCGCTCCTTGTACTTCATGTTTACGACAATTCTAAGATTTCCCATAAAGAAACCACCATGCAGCATTATCCACCATAGAGGTCCGATGAAGACGTTTTGAGACCATTGGTGGATCTCTGTTATTACGATCATGACAACCCAAGTTTTGCAAGTTCTAGGCGATGCATTACATAACGATGAATCAGGCAATGAATCGGGTCCGCTGTCAAAGGGAATGCGAGAACTTGTGAAGAATAGGAATAGTTAACGCATGCAGAGAATCGATTCAGATTGTATACTGCAGTGCACGAGTGAGCAATCCTACATCTAATGCATCTATTCTGGACTCCCATCGCTTATTTCACGCCATTCTGCTGCTTCGATGAGAGACGCCTTACTTCCCAGCGGTGTCCTCACACCCAAAAACGCAAATCGCGGGTCCGCTTTCTCAAGCAGAGAAGCCCAGTCATCGGCATCGCGCTCTTTCGCGTTGGTGAAACACTTCATCACGATATCGAGTCCTCTGTGGTTTGTCAGACTGGAGTTCCGGTTCTCGTACTGGACGGGGAAGACTGACCGTATCCACTGCTCTTTATAGTGGCTGATCGTACCCTTTGGCGGTACGCACACATCTGCAATAATGAGCCTTGATCTAGGCTTAAGTGCCGGAATCAGTGCCCGTAGTATCTTCACGGCATAAGTATCGCTCCAGTCGTGGAAGATGGCCTTGAAGAAATAAACGTCTGCGTGCTTGACTGGCTGCTCGATCCAGAAGTCATGTTCTTTGAAAGATACCTGATGCGCCACTTCGGAAGGAACCTCTTCTCGGGCTAGCGTAACGGTCTGTTGAGAGTCTTCTACGATGAATCGCCAATCCGGATGAGCTCGTGCTAGCTGAATGCTCACGTGGCCCTTCGATCCACCAACGTCGACGAAGATACCCGAGTCTTGCTCAAGATTGGCAAGCACTTCCATCGGCTAGAAGCCAGACCCAGCATGCAAGAATGCCATCGCATTAGAAAATTGTTCGATAGGCAAAGTTACTATATAAAGTAGCTAAAAACAACCTACTCTTATTATGCTTTAAGACTTTTAGCACAGTACTGTACCATCGAGCTTCAAATTCTTGAGATATTCAGGAATGACAACATAGAGAGATCTTTCTGATTTCAGTGTAAGTGTGATGTTTGTTGGTGGTTTTGCTTAAGGCGTGGGAGATGATACATTTAGGTTTACATTTTGGTGGAAGGTCGTATCTATTGGTGGTGTTCGATCTACTGAAGTGTTGCAAATGCAGATGCCTACCGGCGTCCTCTCTACATGTGCAACCACCCACCACCCACAATATCAGTAATAAAATCCAAGCTTCACTCCATCCCGCCAAACCCATACACAGTATACATTAAGCCTCCACGCTCCCCCAACCATCCACAAAACAAGGCCAACCAACCAACCAACCTCCGAGTGGCTCATACCTAAGGTACGTACCTACACAGCCGATCCCTTCCCTCCACGTGCTCGTCGCAAGACCTGAAACTCATGTCCGTTCCGTGCCGTGGTGCGCCACACGTCACCTGCCGCTTTCGTTTGTCGTCCTAGTCATGGTCTTGATACTACATGTAAGAGGGCGCTGGGACGCGGACTCGGGTGCATGTGCGCATGCGATGTGCGAGGTGGTAGAGTGTGGGCGCGAGGCAGGGCGTTTGGTTGGTGATGAGCATTCGTGGAGGGTGTAGTAGAGGATTTCTTGGCCGTGGTTGAGGTGCGTGGTGTATGGTGGGTACATTGGGGTAAAGTGTGGATGGGATGGTTGACGTTTTGTGGTTGGAGATGTCTTCGAAGGCATGGATGATGGTTAGGAGAACTGACTGGGGAGGGCTTATAGGTGGTGTGGAGGCGTGCGTGGAGAGAACAATATCAAGAGTTGGGCGTTGGGACAAAGGGCGTGGGCATTGGTGTATACGGGAACGCAGGAGCACGGGGAAGCGTGCCACACGCTTTAGAGGCTTCACGAAGGTTTGTATGAACGTGGGTATGAGTCTGAAGCATGCTTCCTGCCCGCTAGAGTGTGGACACACTGACATTAGACATAAACATCACGTAACTTACACACATCACCTCACAGCACAGCAAAACACAAGCTTTCAACAACTCATATAGATTCCGCCAAAAGTCCACAAGAATCCATCTATCCCCTCACGAAGCCAAAGATAAAAGCCATCACCAGAAACAAAAGACGGACCCAAAAAGTCGGGCAAGGGACATGGGATACACCCACCGAAATCACTAAATTACAAAAAGCAAACTTTCTCATTTACATATGTACTACTTGCCACACTGACGCCGGAAGGAAAATTCTCCCCACACCCATCCCAAGTATTGTCGCTTGTCGAAGATGAATGGTCTTGCGGAAGGTAAGTGCGTCGATGTGTGGTGTAAAAGAGCGTTCGCGCGGGGTCATCGAAGCCGGTGTAAAAAATTCACACTCGAAGTTGGATCAAGCGCACCGCCGTACCCCAATTGCGGGGAGAAATTTTTTTTTTGTTGAGTCGAAGCGAAAAGGTTCCCGGTTGGGTAGTGAAGTCAGGTCAAGGTCCGGCGAGAGATGAATCGGGCCGCGCGATATTCCCTCATGCCCTCATAAAGAGAGAGAGAGAGCATCTACTGCACAGTGCAGTTATAACCTCCGACGGCGTTACGCTGAATGGTGCAGTTATAACCTCCAACGGCGTTACGCTGAACGGTGCAGTTATAACCGCCGACGGCGTTGCGCTGAACGGTGCAGTTGTAACCGCCGACGGCGTGACGTGAGTTAACCATTTTGATTGTTGGGGGGTGTTTAAAGAGTGTTAAACGGGTGTAATGATTGTGTGTTCTGGTGGGTTGGTGAAATAGACTTGGAGCGGGCGGGGGGCTATACTTATGTTTCTGGGAAGGGAGTAGAGGCGACTCGATCTTTGTGTCGAGAAGCGGGTCAGGGTCAAAGAGAAAGGTATCTGAGATAAAGGAAGGTTTTTTAGGGAGGGGTGCGTTATGGTTGTGTTGGGCGTTATGGCGATGATGGGAACGCCCTTACTATTGTTCTCCTTAGTATTGTTGTTGGCAAGAGAGCCCCAACCCGCCGACTCAACCACCTGACCGGTGCCAATAGAGCCTCAAACAGGATATTGATCAAACAATGATGAGTCTAGATGTCCCGAATGGTCATACCGAGGCCTTCGGGGTCCTTCGAAAGCTTATCTCAGGGTTTGGCACGGTGATCATTACCATTTGGCACTTGAGGCTACGACAAAATTATCACCATCGCACTAGGCACTTCCTAGAAGACTTTCCGAGTAACAAGGGATACCATCGTCACCAGGCACGTACCTAATAAATGGCTTGTGGTAGGCGCTAAGGAGGTACAGGTTGAATCTGCAGGTCGAGGTACAGCGGCAGTGCTTGAATAAGATGGGAGAAAGAGGATACATGCCACCGAATTACACGGGGGAGACACGTGGCGAGATCCTTTAACATAAATTGTAGGTTTCAGAGGACTGTGATAGGGGATATTCCGAACCAAAAGTCACTAAAGATAGAAGTGGCCGTTGTTAGATCTATGATAGTTAAAAAAAATGAACGGCTGCAGCGGATTTCCTTGAGAACTCAAAATTGTTGTTATCTCCAGCCCTAACAGGTTTTACAAAACTCCATTGGGAAGACATTTGCGTAAATTGACGAACGTTTGTGGTCGTCAGCCCCACGCATCGGGTCCGCACTCGAAAAATAGCCTGACCTTTCAACAAGCTTACGACTTGTTCGCATTCCAGCCTGTGAACAACACTGATGTCTATCTTTCTTGTATGACATTCTATGTTGCGTTAAATTAACTACCTACGGTAGGACGACAAATTTCATCTTAAACAGTATCACAAATTAAGCAGAGCCCCCTGCTTAGTATGGTATTCTATAATTGGGGTGATGTGTATTGCGTCAAAATACTCCAGAACTTGATTCCTGCTCCAAAGAAAGGGTCTATGATCATTATTAATGTCAGAGAGAAAATCTTCGCAACCTTTTGGTTCACGGTAAAACGCTGTGAGGGAAAGCTGTGGGTGTGCTGAAAACGCATTGAAATCGTTATTAATGACCACGTGGTTCCGGCACCGGGCACCTTGAGCCCGTACAAGAATAGGACTGTACGCGCGATTGATCTTGTTATGAAAGAGTGTTTTAAATAGGAGCGCGATAGTGCGGATCGGGAGGCGTTATTGAAAAAAGCGGATGAACGGGTGTGGATGTGAAGAGACCGGAGGGATCGCAGCTGCAGATTATTGATGTAGAATGGCGCTGACAATCGCCTTTGCAATGTTTATTTACAAGCATTGAGATATCCTACCTTACTATATCTAATCATGATCCCGTAGTAGGTTACAAAGGAAACCGTTCTCCCCCCAGGATATAGAGATACTGGCGGAAGTTATTCACAATTGCAGGCGCGCGAAGGTCTCCGAATTCATCGTCAACGACTATTATGCCTTGATCGTATCTTATTGGCAATGTCAAGATTCCTATCACACAGTGCTCTTCAATTGTCGTCGCCGGGCAGCGTGGTGGGACTTGCGCAAAAGCGGAAGGGCCATAGATGTTCAACGGATCTCGCGGATCAGTGTAACCTTCAAAGCCGTGGGCAATCATGTGGTCGACGTCCGAGGTAACACCCATCCAAGACGTCATAGTGGTGTTGCTCGATCCAGCCCAGTTACTTGGTGGTAACATGTGACCCTGGCTCATCATTGTGGAATCCCATAGAGTCTAGTGCGTTGTTAGGTGGTGTGATGCACACAGCACTGAAGTGCTACTTACCCAGTCAATCTCAGAGGTTACTTCGGGTATGTCGAAGGATATGCTGTCGTTAGGCGGCCATGTTCCCCATGTTTCTGAAAGCTCCTCGGCCGCATATTCGGGTGTCAACTCCTTGGGAAGACTAGAAGTATCTGTTTATGTGTTAGTCGCCTACTTTAAGCATAAATTACTGCAACAGGCCTTTCTTGAAATGGTTCGGCTGCAAGGTCATCCGAGACGGCATAAGTGAAGAGCATTTCGTTAGCATAGCCCTCAGAATTTCAGCTCCTCTGACGACATCTCGCGACGGATTGTGATGATTCGCCCAGAAATCGTATGTGCCTTGAACAATACTAAACAATTCCGACACCTTATCTGAAGAGTCGCCCACAGATTGAAGATGGTTTAGCTCGAGGGCAAATAACCATTACCGCAAGCAGGAAGTCGTAGGATTGGAGATGTGACATGTACCATGAAACCTTGTCGAGCTGGCCGCCCGGCTGACAAGCATGGAAGATTATCTTGTGATACTGAAGAATCTCCAGCGCTGCTTCAATGCATGTCTTACGCGAACCTGCATATTTTGAGTCAGTCTGGCCTGCTGTCACAAAGTTGCGGTGCAGAACAAGCTTTGTCTTCAAGTACAAAAGCTGAATGTTGAATCGGCTCATGATGAGTACTGGAGCGTCGTTACTACACTCATCCAGAGGATGGACACGCATCCCCTCCGGAACCTGATCGTGAGCTTCTTCCAGGCGCTTTTCGAGCGACACGATCGAGGCGTATCTTGGTGGTGTAATTTTCTGTACCAACTCTGCAGCTTCGGCAAATACTGCACAAACTCTTGATTTCGCAATGGTATACGTAGCGGCAGTCACCTCTGTCGAAGGACGCTCTTTCGGCAATTCTTTCATGTTGGGAGAAATATCAGTATCATATAGATTTTGAGGCGCCCGAACATCGCTCTCTATACGTCGAACTAGCGCAGGTAGACCGATGGCAAAAGAGACGAGCGTATCTATCATATTCAGCACGTGCCATAATCGTCGGCGCATTTCTCCTTGAAAAGGAGACATGCCCTTGAAGTTGCTGGGATCTCGGTGGTAACCCATGCGCAAGGCCACGCGCATGACGAGTCCATTTATCAACCACATCTTTGCGTGATGGTCGTTGCATCGCAAGAATTCGGCTTCTCCGTACATCATCAGTGCCTCGAGGGTGTAGGGTTGGTTTCTTGAAATATCTGCCAGAACCATTGCAGATGAAGCGAGGTGCTGAAACTTTCTCAATAAGCTGTTTAGATAATCGTAGTGGTTGGACTGGGTTGCTTCGTTGTCAGTTGATTCTGATGAACGACCATTCGCGGCGGCATGGGCATACATGCCTGGGTTTCTTGGGCCCAGGATAATACCCAATGCCATGGCGCTATACAGGAAGGCTATCCCACATGACTGAAGAAGAAGAAGGGTTTTGCCAGAACTGGTCGTACTCTGCCTGGAAAGTCGGAGCATGCAAGAGAAACAGAAGAGGGTTAGAACTGTGCATTCATAAGCAAGAAACTTCTAGGCTCGCATAGTTCTATACTTGCCTGTTGAACAACAGAGGGAGGAAACGGTCGCATTCTTCCTTGGGTGGCATCTCTTGTATAAGCTGCTTTTTTGTGATCGCTCTGGGCATTCCAAAGGTGACAGCTGACTGAGCGGCGTTGTCATCCCACTCCTCCTCTTGATTCTCATCCGAGTCCTCATCGTCTATGCTGTTATTCACCTCTTCAATTTCTTTCAACAAAGCGACCAATGACCAATGACCGGCGCCCACATACGTTTCTTTGCCCTGGGTAGTAACTCGAAGCTGGCCAAAAGTCTCTGGGCTCGGTTCGTCTGCCTCCTTAGCAACGGTAGGCTGGACGCCTTGGTCTCTACAGCAGACGATCCATTGCCTTCTTGTTGTTTCTGAGTGATCAAGTTGACCACCAAGTTTTCCAGGTTCCTAATGCGACCCCGCATATTCTGGGATTGCTTGTTTCGAGTTGGTGGAGGTACATATTGACATGCTTCGTTGCGCGAGCGCTTTGCACACTGGTCGCATACGGGTTGTTCACGATTGCACTTCAGCTTCCCTTGTCGGCAGGGCGTACAGCTGAGCTGCGGCCGTGCTCGCTTGACGGGCGCTCGGGCAAGTAAATCAAGAGCAACTGGTGGTGTAATGGAAGGAACTGAGTTATTTGTTGTGGATAGGCTTGTCCCGTTCATGTTGAAAGTATTATTACTGTGAGCAAAGAGAGAAGGCTGTGCTGCCTCGCGCTCGATGGAGTTACCAGATGGAAGGTTTTAGGGCTGATTATTCAGCCGCGCCGGGTGTGGGTCAATTCGTACAACCAGTCACATTTTTATTTATTTATTTATTTATATCTGTTTATAGGTTTTAGTGCCTCCTGTTTTACTCCTCTCTGTGTATGGTGCGGACTCGACCTTGGTTAGAATCTCCACACGACGAAGATCTTCAATACTGTGTACTAAGAGTGCGCGAAGTCTTCTTTTAGATAATTAATAAACACTTTCTCTTACCTCTTAACCTTGCTCTTTATTGCTACTATCCTAACCTATAGCAATATAATAAACTATAGTAGGACCCCTACATATTTATTATAGCGCCTATAGTT
Organism: Laburnicola sp. JP-R-44; assembly: GCA_009805535.1. Lineage (NCBI taxonomy): Eukaryota > Fungi > Ascomycota > Dothideomycetes > Pleosporales > Didymosphaeriaceae > Laburnicola > Laburnicola sp. JP-R-44. The sequence goes on along the minus strand of SELF01000040.1, from coordinate 2,215,061 downwards.
ACTAATCTATTGCTAGCCTAACTAATATACTAGGACCGCCTTATACAAAGTAAGGTATACCCTTCTACTTTCTATTAATAATACCTTAAATAGAGCAGTATTCTAGTGTAGGCCTTGTAACTTTAAGCGGATAAATTAGAGTATACTTTTAGGCGGCGTTAACTATAATTTTAGTATTAGGGCTTAAGAAGATAGTAGGAAATAGAGTAGTAAAAGTCTCCTTAAGGTTAACTTTAATATAAAAATAGAGCGTTAGTATACCTATAGTATGTGTAAGCTCCTATCTAGTATGTATTTTATAAGTAGCACAAACCTACTAATATAATAACTAGTACTTATAGTAATCTTTAGAGATAATAGTAAAGAGAAATAATAGTATAATAAGTATCTTCTTATTCTTTTCTCTCGCTCTAAACTAGTATAGCGATGTAGCCTTACTATATTTTGCATATAGATTTTTTTAGTTAAAATAGGCGCGCTAAGCCTACTAAACTCGCTTAGCTTACTTATAACGCGCTAACCCCTTTTTATTAATACCTTAAAACGCTTTTCTGTGTACATAATAGTAGGAGAAATATCTGCTATTATTATAATATTTTTATTAGAAATCCCTTAGTTGCAAAAAAAATAAACCATACTATAATTTAAATTCTAATGTAAGAAGCTAAGTGCCCTTCTACTAGTTACTTAGCCTGCTACCTTAGAGCCTTAGAGCTCTAAGTCTATGCTCCTTAGAGTTTTAGAGCTCTAAGTCTATACTTCTACTAAGCTAGAAGTATAATAAGTTAATAGCTAGAGTTACCTTTAAAACTCTATTAAATTCTTAAGTTTACTTAGGCAACTCTAATCTTTTAGTCTAAAGCCCCTTATATAAAATTTAATTAACCTCTTATAATAAAAGAGCTTATAAAATCTCTTTAATACACTAAAAATAAACTTATAAATAAAGAAAGGAGTTATAATACACTTCTTTACGCCTAAATAACCCTATACTCTAGTCTTAAGACGCAAATAAGCTATAATCTAGTTTATAGTACTTTAGGGATAGGTTACTAGTAAGTAGTTAAGTTAGATATTAAGATTATTTAACTCTATAAACAAACACAAATATAATAGAAGGAGTACTTAGGCCTTTTTATAAGAGGGAAAACGCCTTTATCCCTTACCTAGTATAATAAGTTACTAAACTCTAATAGCGAGAAGCTATAAAAAGTAGATAATACTACTAACCTTACTAAAGAACTCTATATAGGAGGCTATAACAAAATAAAATATATATAGAAGATTAAGCTAGTTTGCTAGTATTTATAAGACTAAAAGTTAATAGAGCCCTAAGCACCTCCCTAAAGGGGTAGAGAGGTCTAGAATATAAAAAAAGACGCCCTCTAAGACGCGCTAACACACAAATTATAAGCTATCTTACTAGCTTAAAGCAACTCTAAGCTATATTTATAGCTTAACTAAATACTAATAAATAGCTCTAGACCTTATTAGGAATAATTACTAATTAACTTGCCTAGTTAGAGCAATATACTAAAGTAGGAACTGTGCTCTTAGCTCCCTTTTAAATAATAGTAATAACACTAGCAACTAGTAAAGCGCTAATAGAGCGCTAACGCTCCTAACTTCCTAACCTAGAGTTATTCTCCAAAAGTTGTTAAGAGATTACTAGCGTTAAAAATACATAATAAAGGCTAAGATTTATAAGAATTGCCTCCTTTTAGGAAATATAGCTAATTATATTATAAGTAGGCTAATAGGTAAAGTAGCGAATATTACACTAGCCTTTATAAAGAAAGGAATCTATTTTAAAGATAAATTTTAGAGTTTCTTAAATATAAGCTTTTATAATAAGTTAGTAGAGAAGCAAGTATAGAATAGGCTGTTCCTTAGCTAGTAGGGTAACACACTACTAGCTAAGTTTAATACTAACTTTATGCGCCTAGCTACTAAAGCTAATAAAAATAATTAAGAGAACTTAAAGAACATTTACTAAAGGGCCTTATATACAGATTTATAGAATAGGCTAATTACACTAAAGATTTCTAAAGACTAGGACCTTATAATACTTATTGTGAAAAGTGGATAAATAGATAAGAAGGTAATCGAGTTGGTATTGTTAAACTGGTTGATTAATTTTAATAAACTGGCTACCTAGCAATCTATATACAAAATAATTTAGACTAACGAACACTTAGTTTTGTATAGTTTAATTATGGCTTTAACTTTCATGCGTGCTAGTGTTTTAAACTAATGTTTAAACTAGTGTTTTATATGCAATAGTGTTTTATATGCAAAACTAGTGTTTTATATGCAATAGTGTTTTATATGCAAACTAGTGTTTTATATGCAAACTAGTGTTTTATAATAGTGCAAACTAGTGTTTTATATGCAATAGTGTTTTTATATATAGCAAACTAGTGTTTTATATGCAATAGTGTTTTATATGCAAACTAGTGTTTTATATGCAATTGTTTTATATGCAAACTAGTGTTTTTATATGCAAACTAGTGTTTTAATATGCAAACTTGTTTTATATGCAAACTAGTGTTTTATATGCAAATATGCTAGTGTTTTTTATATGCAACAGTGTTTTATTGCAAACTAGTGTTTTATTGCAAACTAGTGTTTTATATGCGAGCTATTGTTTTATATGCAAACTTTGTTTTACTATTGCGTAGTTGTGACGTTAATAATAAACGCCTTATTTTAGAATAATTTATTACTCCTTAGTTATTATACGCTAATATATTTTACATTATAAAACAAGTCTTTTATACTTTGTTTTTAATAAGTAATTTAATATATAATATATTGCCTTGTTTAGTATATTCTTTTTCTTTTTAGCAATTGCTCAAATTGTAAAGCGCTTGTTAATTGCGATTGCACAGTTTGTCAAAAGTTATTGATTTAGAAATTAATTCCGAGCTTCCGAGCTTATTTATATTATGATAGCGTATTTTATAATATTTATTAGGTTAGTTTTATATTATATTTTGTTTTTAGTTTTAAGTAATTTAATACATATAATATTAGATTTCTTACAATTATCTTTTAGTAAACTTTTGTGCGTTACTTAAAGTTGACTTTGGCTTTAATTGCAACTTATTGTTAAACGACTATTTTTGTTATTTTTAGGTAGCTTATAGTTTATTTATCTATTTATCTTTTATTATAACAGCGAAATTCTAACATGTTATTTTATTATTTATTTTGCTTACTAATATAGTTTTAACAATAACTAAACCTACTAACTATAAAATTAATTGCTCTAGCTGTATAAAAGCTAAGCTAACAAAATAACAGTAGAGAATTACTACTAAAGCAGATAATTACTTAGATAAAATAGTAATTGATTTATGGGCCTATTACCCTCTCCAAAATAGTAATTGATATAAAAATATATATTCTTTCTAGACTCTGCTACTAGAAAATTAGAATTTAAACTATTAAGACATATAAATCAGAATCGTTTGAAGCCTTTAAAGACTTTAAAACAAAAGTTGAAAACCAAAGCAATCGAAAAAAATTAAAATTATTAAAACAGATAATGGCACGGAATTTGCTAATAGTAATTTTACGCTATTTAATAAACAAAATGGTATTATTCACCAATTTAATCCGCCATATACACCCGAACAAAATGGTTTAATTGAAAGAATTAATAGAACTATAATAGAAACAGCTAAAAGCTTATTGTTCTATAGTAATTTGCCAACTAGTTACTGGCAATACGCTGTTGAAAACGCAGTATATATATATAATATTACACCACACAGTAATTTAAATTTTATAAGCCCAAATGAAAAACTTTATAAAAAGAAACCTAACTATAATAATATTAAAATCTGGGGCTCACTAAGTTACTACTTAGTTAAACAACAATTAACTAAACTAGAACCTAAAAAACTAAAGCCAAAATAGGTATACTAGTAGGTTATGATAACTATAATTATAAAATATTAGATCTAAAAGATAATAAACTAGTGTATACTAGAGATGCTAAAATTCTTGAAAATTACTTTTATAACTTTAATAACGACTCTAATAAAGAAGTTGATATACTATTTAATAGTAATAATAATATATACCTAGGTAATAACCTAAATAATAATAATAATAACAATAACATAGAACAAACTATAGACTCTGAAAAGCTAGATTTAAATAATAACGAGAATAATAACGAGAGTAATATAAGCTCTCGCGAATCAAGTCCAGATATATTACTTGATAATACTACTATTAATAATAATAATAATAAAAGAATCATTTCTAATACCTATAATACAAGGCAAAACTTTAAAAGAATAACTTTAGAAACTCAGATGAGTTAATAGATGAACTAGCCTTATTAATAACTGAAAATAATGAACCACCAACTAGCTACAAAGAAGCTATAATAGTAAAGATAAAGATAATTGGCTAAAAGCTATGGAGCTAGAAATTAGTCAACTAAATAAACAAAATACTTGGGAAATAGTAGATTTACCTAACAATAGAAAAACCTTTAAAAGGTCGTTGGGTTTTTAAAATTAAAACAGATAAAAATAATAATCTATTGAAATATAAAGCCCGATGGGTAGTAAAAGGTTATATAGTCAAATTTATGGCTTAGATTATCTAGAAACCTTTGCTAATACAACAAGAATTGAAATTATAAGGCTGTTATTATTCTTTGCCTGTTTTTTAGATCTTGAAATACAACAATTAGATATTAAAAACGCCTTTTTACATGCCCCTATAGATTCTGAAATCTATATTGAACAACCTATTGGTTTTAATAAATTTAGACATAAAGTCTGTAAATTAAATAAATCTTTATACGGCCTAAAACAAGCTCCTAGAGCATGGTATCTATACTTAAAAGAAAAAAGATACATTACAACAACTAGGTTTTTATCCTATCTTTGCTGAACAAGGAATCTTTACTAATAAAACAACTAATTTAAACGAAAAAATCTTCCTAATTGTCTATGTAGACGATATATACTAGTAATTAGTAAAAGCCTAGAAACTATTACTATATTAAAAACTAAATTAAATACATTACTAGAAGTTAGTGACCTAGGGGAAGCTAGCTACTTTCTAGGTATGGAAATTATTAGGAATAGAAAAGAAAAAACACTTTATTTTGAAACAAACTAAATATATTAATAATATGCTTAAAAAATATAATAAACTAAATCTAAATCCAATTGATTCGCCTAGCGACCCAGGAATTAAACTAAACAAAATACTGAACAAGCTTCTTTAGAAGAAATTAATTTATATCAACAATATATAGGTAGTTTAATCTATCTAACAACTCATACAAGACCAGATATAGCATTTAGTGTATATAATTGCGCTAGACATATGTCAAATCCTAATAAACAACACTACACTGCTGTTAATAGAATTTTTAAATATTTAAATAAAACAAGAAACTTAGGCCTATACTTTAATAATAATAATAATAATAAGAATCCTAACTTAATTGGATATACAGACGCTGACTGGGGCGGCGACCAAATGACTAGAAAAAGTACTACTGGTTATATGTTTACCTATAATAGAACACCTATTAGTTGGGCTAGTAAACTACAAAAATCGACTGCTTTATCAACATGTGAAGCTGAGTATATGGCTCTAAATAAAGAAGCTATAAAAGAATACACCTATTTAATAAATATATATAAACAATTGGAAATTAATAAACTATTAAATATAAAAACTCCTAATTTCTTTATATTCTCTGATAATAAACCTGCTATTGATTTAGCATTTAATCCTGAACATCATAGTAAAACTAAACATATTGATATACAATATCACTACGTAAGAGAAAAAATACAAGAAAAAATAATAAATCTAGACTATATACCCACAAAGAACAACAACTAGCAGATATATTAACAAAAGCCCTTAATAATAATACCTATAACTATATATTTCAAAATCTTAATATAAAATAAAAAGGGTTTATAACGATAATAGTAATAAGCAAAATATCCTAAATAAAGCATATATTGCTTACGGGGACGTGTTAAAACTATATTAGTAAGCAAAATAAATAATAAAATAACATGTTAGAATTTCGCTGTTATAATAAAAGATAAATAGATAAATAACTATAAGCTACCTAAAAATAACAAAAAATAGTCGTTTTAACAATAAGTTGCAATTAAAGCCAAAGTCAACTTTAAGTAACGCACAAAAGTTTACTAAAAGATAATTGTAAGAAATCTAATATTATATGTATTAAATTACTTAAAACTAAAAACAAAATATAATATAAAACTAACCTAATAAATATTATAAAATACGCTATCATAATATAAATAAGCTCGGAATTAATTTTTCTAAATCAATAACTTTTGACAAACTTGTCGCAATTAAGCGCTTTAACAATTTTGAGCAATTGCTAAAAAGAATATACTAAACAAGGCAATATTATATATATTAAATTACTTATTAAAAACAAAGTATAAAAGACTTGTTTTATAATGTAAAATATATTAGCGTATAATAAACTAAGGAGTAATAAATTATTCTAAAATAAGGCGTTTATTATTAACGTCACAACTACGCAATAGTAAAACAAAGTTTGCATATAAAACAATAGCTCGCATATAAAAACACTAGTTTGCATATAAAACACTAGTTTGCATATAAAACACTAGTTTGCATATAAACACTAGTTTGCATAAAAAAACACTAGTTTGCATATAAAACACTAGTTTGCATATAAAACACTATTGCATATAAAACACTAGTTTGCATATAAAACACTAGTTTGCATATAAAACACTATTGCATATAAAAACACTAGTTTAAACATTAGTTTAAAACACTAGCACGCATGAAAGTTAAAGCCATAATTAAACTATACAAAACTAAAGTGTTCGTTAGTCTAAATTATTTTGTATATAGATTGCTAGGTAGCCAGTTTTATTAAATTAAAATCAACCAGTTTAACAATACCAACTCGATTACCTTCTTATCTATTTATCCCACTTTTCACAAACAAAGAGCTATTATAGGCTTATATAATAGCAAATGCTTAAATTGCGCTATTATAAGTAATTAGTTACTTAGTTAGGTACTTAACTAACTTGCAAGCTAATTAGAGGTAGAATTATTTTAAGCCTTATTGCGTAAGCAGGCATGTTGCTTACACAGCCTACCTAAGGGGTATGTGGCGTTATTTTATCTTCCCAAAGGGTAGGACAGCAAAGGCTTTTATCTCAAATAACACATAATAAAAAAAGCAGAGCCCCCTACTTAGTAATTAAAAAAGAGCGTACCTAAGGAGTATATTGCAAAAATAAGGCTCTAACTAGGTGCAATTATATACCTATAATTATATAAGCAGTACTATTTTAGCCCTACATCTTTTTTATAAGCATATATATAGTTTAGCCCTTTAGCCTCTTTCTCTATATAGTAAGCTTATCCACTTCGCTTACCAAATCTAAGATTCTAGCTCGTTTTCCTTTAACAGCTTCTAATTTATAGTACGCGCCTAGTCTAGAGTAAATTTTACTAAAATAGTATTAAGAAACTTATTAGTAGCAAGCTCTCTATTAACTTCTAAAATTAACTAAGTCTTAGCTTTACTATAGAGCACTAGCTAAGCCTTAAACTAAGCCTTAAAATTATATCTTTTATACTTAGCTTTATTAAGGTAAGCCTTATACTAAGCTTAAAGTAAATTTTATATACTTTAGTTAGTAGGTTTAATATTCTTTTAAAAGACTTAAATTAGTGCCTGTAAAATTCGCTACCTATTATTTAAAAGTTTTATTATAGTAATAGCTATAAGCTTACATAAGACTATAAAACGCACCTAAGTCTAGAGATTTTTAAGCTTAGATACTATTAACTACTAGTTTAAGAAAAGAGCTTAGTATTTTATAATATATAAGGTGTATATCTTCTTATTAGTTTTAAACCTTTTAAGCTCTGCCTAGTAAAAAAGCTTTTTAGACAAGCCTACTATACTATAAAAAGTTAGTTTTTCTAGAATTTATAGTTAAAGTAGCTTTTTAGCTTTTATTAAGAGTATATCTTTAGTGTTAGAATTAATATAGTCCTATATTCCTTTGTTTCTAAGCGTGGAATTAGAATTAAAATATACTAGTCTAGTTAGCTCGCTTAGTTAACAAGCTAATAAGCAGTTAATAAGATATAATCTAAGGTTATTATTATATAAGACAAGCTTAGGATAAAAAGAAAATAATATAAATAAAAATAATTAGAGTCCTAAATTAAGATTCTAGCAAAATATACTACGCAGAGAGAATTGTCCTATAGTTCTAAAGCGCTAGGCTTATAACTATAGAAAGGAAACAAGCTAGAAATAGTAATTTAGGGAGCTAAATTTAAATTAAAGCTATATAAGAAAAGAAGCCTATTAGGGCTAATATATAAATAAGCTCTTAGCTATTTTAGCCAAGCTTAGGAATATTATATAAGCTCTTCTATGTAAATAATAGTAGGAGGGATAACTGCTATTATTATAATATTTTTATTAGAAACCCCTTAGTCGCAAAAAAAAAACTATATAAGCACTAAGCACATAACAACAGAGCCTTATTTTCGCAACACTTATAAATAGTTAATTATACCTATCTATTACGCTAGATAAGCTTATAGACAAAACAGAACTCTAGTATAGTTACTTTAATAGCTACTTTAATAGTAGTAGCGCAAATTTTTAGCGTATACTTTTTAGTAATAGTAAGTACTTCTTTAGGAATAATATTAATACCTAGATAGATAGTAGGGCGTAGAAAGATAGTAGAAATTTTATTAAGAATAAACTTAATAGAGTAATAGAGTAATAGTGTATTTAGTATATATTACTCTTATTCTACTTATAAGAAATAGTACGTATCTATTAATATAACTTGTGTTATTTATAATAATTAGAATAGTAGAGAAGAAAAAAGAATAACTACAGCGTAGTAGCGCTAAAGCTATTTTATCCCTTCCTTAGTACTAAAGTTCTAAGTAGCCTCTTTATAAAAAATTTGCTTATAGAAGTCTTACGCTAAAACTACTAAGCTTACTTAGCAGTTTAAACGCGCTTTTTTTATAATTACCTTTTTTACGCTCTTTTTAATTACTAAGCAGGGGGCTCTGCTTTTTTTATTATGTTATTTAAGATAAAAGCCTTTATCGTCCTATCTCTAGGTAAATAAATTAACGCTATATATTCTACTTATTCTTTAATAAGTGTAAATATACTTTATTTAACTATAACTATAGCTATAGCTTATATATTTATTAACTATATATTTCTATACCCTTCTTTCCTTTGTTGCTCTTTTTATTCTAGTTATTATTTAAGTAGTGCGTTTTATAAGAGGCAGGCAGCATTACTATAGGAACTACTTATCTAGTCCAAATTCAAGTCTCCGCGACTGCATGGGTCTGACGCACCACGTTGTAGCGCTGAGCGACGTCGCCTGGGTCTGCTTTGCTATTGCTATTATCATTGCGACATGTAGCCCACTCGATATGAGGATATACCAGAAAACTTTATTTGTGTTCGCGAGAATATAGCAAAGGTGCGCCATGCTGTAATAAATCGAGGTCTGAAAGGTCCAAATGTACGAGCATGCGTCCACGATAGGTCGGATAGTTTAGCAGAAACTTCAGTCAGAGCAATGAACATCACTCATCTGATGAACAAGTGTACGATGAAAGGCCACACCAGCGCAGTCGCCTCACGGATCATGGGTGCAGTCGGACTTCAAAATGCTTAAACTTGGCTCTGTCGTCTTACTAGTCGCTAAAGTTGAGAAATTCGTTATTAGGAAACCACCACGATGACCGCTCATCAATTTCAATACTTCTTTCAGTCGATGCTTGCTTGCGAAATGAGTAGTTTAGTGCATACAGCCTTTGGGTCATGAGCGAATACGGGCGTTTGGAAGCCGTGTGACTTCAATTCACATTTGCATAATTCTTGACAAAAAACACCCCAAGCCCACCGAACCGCCAATAACTACCCCTGACGACCCTTTCCCAAGGTTCCATGACTAACAGTACTCGGGTTGCCAATTTGGATCAAGTGTGGGGTCCGGTTCCGGCTCCTTCTTTGCTGGCTCAATGCCCACCAGCGCCAGCAGCCACTGCGTCCAACTCAGCTCCAACTTCTCTGCCCCCTGCTCTTCCGAGTCTGGTTCTGTGTATCCCGGGGGCCAACCTGCAGCCCATTCTTTTCTGGTCATGACTCTACACAACTCAATATTGCCTTGCGACGACAACTGAGGGCTGAAGCAGATGCAGCTGCAACTGAAGCCGCTGCACTTTTCCGACATCAGTTTCTTTGATTGAATGCGCACACGACAAGCGTCACTTACTTTCAGTTTCAGACGCAGCTCGTCTGCTTCTTTCTCTGTCAAATCTCCGCTCCAATAGACCCCGGTTTTCACGAAACCGTAGGCCTCGAGTAGCTTCTCGTCCGTGTTTGCGTTCGGGTACACAACATGGTCCGCCTTTTCGCCTCTCCATCTACACGAGACTGGACAGGATGGCCGGTGCGCTTTGATCAAGCCCATGTTAACGGATATTTAGATTGATTTGTAGAAAGTCGCGTTGAGGGATAGAAGGTGCCTCCACTACAAAACAAGAGAGGTGGACGTGGGGAGCGGCGAGAAAGTGGTGTGTAAGGGTTCAACTGCGCCATAAGGCCAAGTGGCGTTTCAGGCTTAGCTCGCAGTCTCTAGAACCGGCCTACAATTCCGGGTATGTGCTGAGGTTCATTCCCGAAGCAATGTACTGTCAACGGAAACTCCATTTGTAGTGGATGAATAATTCTATACCAAGTCGCGCACTCTTCTGAATACACATGCTAATAACAAAACAAACCTGACGAATCCTACCATACCATATGTGTGCAAGTACAAAAACTTCAATGTTCCGCCCAAAACTACTCCGTAAGGCCACCATCAGCTTCTAAAAGTAGAATGTACAGCCCCATGCAATCTCATCGCAACAACACAGAGGTTATTCTTCATAGTTCCTCCAGTCGATGCCGCGAACGGCTACCCGAGGCGCTCGCTTGGCTGTTGCGGGTACGAGGTCTGTCACGGTGACTTCGTTCCAAACGCGCACCATCCCGGAAAGAGGCGCGGGTCGACCGTACCAGCTATTCCACCATTGCCCTGCTTCCAGGCAGTGTCTTCAATCTTCTTCTTCACGGCCGTGGGGGTGGTCGGGCCACCGGGGAGGACATGAAGTAGGCGGCGAGACCAGCAACGCTTGCAGTAGCTAGAACGTAGTTAGCTTTCTCCGCGCTCGTTTGTAAGGCTCCATTACATACCTTGAGATGTTCCATCGCTAGTCTGTGGTATATGCCCAAATGCAGGATTAGCTGGTTTAGCCTTCCAGCATTTGACCTTCTCTCCAGGCGCAAAGACGTGCGGCAGTTCCTTTGCGTTGTCGAAGTTTGACTTGTGCCACATTTTGCCCGTGTCGGCCTTCATAGCACCCACTACGATCATGCTTGGAATGCGCCTGTTTGTAGGGGTCTTGGAGCTGCCCATGATGGCCGGATAACCATCCATACTTTTGGAGCCCCCAGCATTTCCAATGCCGTTATTACCTGACGCAGCAAGCAGAACAACGTTAAGGCGAGCCAATTCTACCAGGTTCTCGAAAAGAGATGATGTCCACCCCTCGTCAACCTCTTGGGCGGGCCAATAGAGGCTCATGCTTAGAACGGCTTTCTTAACCTTTTTAGTTTCGACATCGTTCTTCACCGCTGTTAAACCATTGAGCCAAACTTGCCGGTTAGCTCCGAACGGAACCTTGACCACAACTGGTTTGCACTTTTTCGCGATTCCATAGTCCTTCCCTACGTATTTGCTCAGCATGCAGGTACCATGGTCTAAGCCCGTTGGTCCAGGTTTGTGGTCCGCGGGGGTAATTCCCTCAGGGTAGAGGAAGCGGGGTTTATTATTCGCAAACTCCTATATGAGACAAGAGTCTGTCAGCCAATGTACATGGTCAAAGGAATGACAACTTCACGTACCGGAATATCCTCGTCGGCACCGTCGTCAAGGAGATAACATGTGACGCCTTCGCCTGCCTTATCGTCGTAGGTAAATGTCCCACCGTACTGACTCAGTTGTGTTTCTGCCTTTTGGGAGAAGAAGACAAGTTCTGGCTCGGCATTTGGCTGAGTTGTTAGAGTCGCGAGTGGGTTGAAGCATTTTGCTTTGCATGCCGCACGAGCGATTCCAGCGAACTAGAAGCTGTCAGTGGTTTTCAACCCAAATTTTGACTGGGACTTTGAGCAATACCTGCTTGTTCTTACCAAGCTCCTTTGCACTCTGCGCGTTCAGAGGAAGCTCCCAGTAGTTGACATGTTTCCCTTTGATCCCGAGTTCCTTGATATCTTTTGCGGGATTCTTCACATGCTTCGCAAGTAGTTTCTTAAGCTTAGCGTTGCCGGCTTTGTCTGTTGGTTTTTTTGCGTACACAACATGATTCGTGAAGGGTCCTTTGAGTGCGGGAGAGGGAGTAGGTTGGGGAGTCTTCTTTGGAGTAGGCGTCGGCTTGGGTTTCTTTGGTTTGGTGGGCGGCTGCGGGTTGGTGGGTGTCTTTGGAGTGTTCGGTGTGGCCGGAGCTTTTGGTTTCTTAGCACGCGCTTCGATGACACCGTGTGGATCAGCGTCGAGGTTGCTGAAGGAGGCCTCGGCGGTAACTAGCCCGACGAGGAGAAGAGCGACGATTTTTGAGAATTTCATGATGCGACCCTAACTGTGTAAGGCGTGCAAGGGTTGGAGACACTGTATTGGACGACGTGAAGAAGTTGCTGAGACTGGGTTATGAGATGGATCGTGAGGTGATGAGCTGAAAGAGCGATTCTCTAAGTCTACAGGATGCCCTTTTTTTATATCTTACATTTCGTACCGGCTTCGTCTACTCTCACCGCGCATCTTCCGCCCTGAGTAAGGCAGCGGTGTTCGCAGTCGAGAACAGTGCAGTCCGGACAGGAAAGTCGCCCTGGTGGCGGAATCTCGCGAGTTCGGTGCGGATTGTCAGCATTGAGGCGTGCATGCTGTCACAGTGCTGAGAGACATGATAGTCATGTTCATCTCCGTGGATGGGGCGTATTGGAACGATTACCAACCTCGCGGGGGTGTCGTACTATTAATTCATTGCCGATAATAAAGTAGAACATCCCCGCGTTGTGTACTATTCAAGCCGCAATGGATTACGACAGGGCGCTGTGCCGCTGGATCACATCTAAGGATTCAGGCAAACGGCGCAGCAGCTGCACAGTACTGTGCACGGAGAAAACCTTGTCAGATATAAAGGAAAAAGGACGCCTAATTGCCGGGCTCAATCTACGGTATGTATTTCCGTGAATCAGGTCACGGAGTTCTTCATGGTTCAGCCACATGTGGGGGGCCTTGTATACCATGACCTTGTGCTCAGGTACCGTGCACGGACGCGCAACGCCCGCCGAACACCAAAACCCTAGACGAAACCCAAACTTCAACACCTTATAACTCCGCCACTATGGCTCCAATTGATGATGCGATTGCAGCAATTGAAGCGCTCGAACTAGGAGAACAGTTCTTATACTAGATAATTGCTAACTAGTTCCATGTGAACTGAAGTACACTAAGCCGAAGACACTAAGGCTGTTAGCGCCTATGGGCAGCTAAAGAACGCGATCAACAAAACCTTAGCTAACAACAAGAGTTAGAGCTTGTACACTATATTAAAGACCTTATAAAAAGAGGGCTGCCTCCTATAAGAGAGATGATACAAAATTTTGCATCCTAGATAGCCAATAAGCGCGTGAGCGAGAGGTGGGTAACGCGCTTTCTTGACCGACACAGCCACTATCTTATCTTAAAATGGACATCTGGAATTAACTCCCTCTACTATAACGCTGATTTAAACGTTAAGTATAAGCTGTACTTTGACTTGCTATATTAGAAGATAAAGTAGTACAACATATAGCCGCGCCACACCTATAATATAGATAAGAAGGGCTTTATAATAGGTATAACAGGACGCTTAAAACAAGTGTTTAGCTATTGGATATAGGAGCGCAAAGAGGTGCAAGCGTCACTTTAAGATAGTTCTTAAGAATAGATTACCCTCTTAGCAGCTGTCTGCGCTAATAGGGAGGCTCTGCCGCCAGGTCTTATCTATTAGTTAGCGAACAGCTTACTGTAGGCAGCTTAGGTGAACGCTATTAAAGCTGGGCAACACAACGTCTTTGTGGCTTTATCTCTATCTAGATAGACGAATAATAATGTTAGTTTAGCGTAGCTAGAGTAGGTCTTTAATTGCTGCACAAAGCAGAAAGCGTGTTATAGGAGAGACTAACGTCTCCTTTTACTTAATGGCTATGGCAGTTATCTTACAAAGGAGTTTATTAACTACTATAACTCCTATTGTATACTGCTAGCTGTATTTCCCCCTTACTCTACTTATACGCTTTAACCTCTCGATGTTGTTATGTTTAAACCTCTCTCTACTGTCTACTCTAAAGAGCTCTCCACCTACCTCTAGAGGAGCTAAGGGCTAGTACTAGTCAAGAAGGAAGACTTCTTCCTGCTGTTCTAGGGAGCGTGGGAGACCTCCTTTAAGATAGAGACTATCCTTAAGTCCTTTAAAGCTGCTAGTATATGGCCTATAGACCTAGAGGTTATACTTAAACACAGAACTTTTAACATAGCGTAGTATAGCGTATAACTACGGCCTATAGTAATTACGTAAGCCGTATGTAATACGCTCTGCCCTGGGCTATAGTGTAGCGTAGTTTGTATACGTTTTACGCTATAGTATGGCTGTATAGTAGCATCTTTTAAAGATTTTAATGCGTGATTTAGGTGTTTTTAAGTCGCGATTTTAGTGTTTTGGAGAGCTGTTTTGGGCTATTTTTACGCCCTTTTTAGTGTAGTACGCGCTTGGATTGTAAGGATGTCTAATAGGCGTTTATTATAGCAAATTTTGCAGTGCTCCTTTATACTTCTTTTATAATAACCTATTAACTTTTGCCTATAATATGCCGCGTAATATATAGTCCCAGGCCTCGCAATTATCTTAAAGTACTCTTAATTATCGCCTATACTATACCGCTATGTTAAAAAGGCTTACTGCTGCCACTACTGCTATTAACGCGCTGCCTTTATTAGGTGAGTTGTCTTAGTCCTAGTTGTATAAGGGCACTCTAGGTACTTTGACGCCTATATAAAGGAGCCACGTATAGTATCCAGAGCTCTATTCTAAGGAGCTTTTTAACGTTAATTAGCGCTATATTTGGCACGGCAGCTATCGCCTTAAGCCTGGTTGTGTTAGGTACTAGATCTGCCACAAAGGCCAGCTTAAAGGCAAGCGCGATCTGGCTATAATTTAGTGCTATGGAGCTAAGCTAGAGTACCTAGAGGATGATATAGTTAGTAAGAACTTATACTAGCTTTATAGAGACTATTACCTTAATAAAAAGTCTCCTAATTATTAGAAGGTTAATAGTACAACTCATATTAAACAACACCTTAAAAAGGTGCACCTAATTAATTCTAACACTGGGTTACTGTCCGCTATAGCGACTATATGGCCTAAGAGTCCTTTTATAGTTGCTGCTGGGGCAAAATCTACTATATCCTATTTACTATGGTAAGAAGAGGAGTTATAGAGTGCCTTTATTAACTAGGTTATTATAGGGAATCTTAGCTTTAAAATAGCGACTTTGGTGGCCACCTAGGGCCTTATGACGTGGAATTGAACCGACCTTTTGCGCGCACTACTGAGCAGCCCTATAATATTAGCGAAATATATATAAAGTAGTATAGTAAAGTAAAAGGAGGAGGTTATAGAGCTTTTATACTTTTTGTAGAGTAAAATTAGTGTAAGTTGTAATATATAGATGTCTCTAAATAATATAAGC
This sequence comes from Laburnicola sp. JP-R-44, assembly GCA_009805535.1. Taxonomy (NCBI): domain Eukaryota; kingdom Fungi; phylum Ascomycota; class Dothideomycetes; order Pleosporales; family Didymosphaeriaceae; genus Laburnicola; species Laburnicola sp. JP-R-44. The sequence continues at coordinate 2,199,151 of SELF01000040.1, read as the reverse complement.
TTTCTTAGAGTTGTCGCTTACTTTGTTAGTAAGATTATTTTTCCGCTTTAGATTCCTATTAATAAGCGTATTTTTTATAGTAACTTATAGTGATTTAGATGCAAAACACTAATAACTCGACCTACTTATTGGCTTTTGCAACCTTTTTAGGGACTATATAGTAGCTGCGTAAGCCTAGCTTATACTTTAGGTAATTGGAAAGTATAAATTTAAGTTAAAACTCTACTATTTTGTGGGTAACAATGCTAGTAATAACAGCACTAGATTTATTAAGTACCTGCGCGACAAAAAACTAGCCTTAATATTAGAAATTAACACTGTATACGCTGCGTAGGTTATATAATTAACCTGATTATTAAAGCTCTTATTTATGGTGATGGAGTAAGCAATTTTAAAGCTAAGCTTGCCCACGCGTCGCCCCAAAAGCAATATTAATTATACTAAAGGCATGGGGTTGTTAGGAAACTTCACAATTTTGTGAACGTAGTATGCGTCTTATATAAATATTGTGAGCTTTTCTATACAATATATAATCGCTCGATAATAATAACGCGTTATAGATCTTTGGCACCCTTAATTTAATCCAGAATAGTAGGATTAGGTAGCACAGCGTTTATCTTATGCTGTTATGCTGCTATAAGCTTAAGAATCCAATTTAAAAGTTTATACGACGCGCCCGCGACATTAATAGCCTCTTAGAGGTCTCTGGCAGCAACAATAATAATGTTAATAGGCCCCACAAGTACAACCCTATATATAACTAATTAACAAACAACAATTAGGAGAAGGTCTACGCAATTATATAGGTCTTATATAAGAGTTTTATAAGATGTATAAGGCTCTGGAGGGTACCGCTAGCGTTAGCGGATTTGGGTCCCTCTGGCAGACAATTGTTAACTTATAACAACTTTATAAGTCGCTTACTGAGCGCGTATATGAAATTAACGGCTATATATAGTTGTCTTATCTTGTTAAAGGTGTTGCGCTTACGCAGTAGAAGCTTAATATATACTTTGTTAAAATTAATATGGATTTGGACCTGTCTCTTTACTATATAGCCACTGTGTTACACCCACAGCTCTCCGTATCGCCTGGTTTAAGGACTACTAGAAAAGGCACCCTAAGTGGCATTGAAAAGCTGATCGCTTACTACGCCATGTATTTGAGGCGTACGTTAACGCTAAAAAGGACAACGTTTGAGCTAATTACCTGGGTTCCCCCTAACGTCGCGTAAGGTACCTGGGGCTTATAAGGGCGATATGTGGAGGGCTTAAACAACGAGCGTAGATCTCATACTCCTTGCTGGTAACAAGTCTTATAAACGTTATAAGCGTATAACGCAGCTTAATAAGTACTTAGACAATCTATAAAGGGACCTTAGCAGCAACAATAAAAAGTTAATACAACTTATAGACAACCCACACTGTTGGTGGGTTAAAGTAGGCTAAAAACGTTACCCAATCCTCTATAAAATGGCTATGGATCACCTCTCCGTGCCCTGCACGTCCTGCGATTGTGAGAGGTGTTTTAGCTCCGCCAAACGTACAATTACGTGCGATCGCAATAGTCTTATAGGCTGTACAATTGAGGCCTTATAGTTATAGAAGAATTGGCTGGGTAGAGGGGTTGTTAAAAAGCGATCTCACAAGCCTTACAAAGGTGATCTCTAAAAGGGAAGCCTTATTGACGACCTCAACACCAAAAACGACGACGGATTACCCAATTAGGAAATCCCGCCCTACTACGGGGCGTAGGGGGGTTTTTTACGGAGCGTACTACGGTTACGGACCGTATTTTGACATCTCCGGGGGCTCCCGTACGTACTGGGCTCTCATACGGGCCGTAGCGTAGAGCGATGGGGGTCCACCGTACCGTACTACGCTACGTTGGAAGTCCTGCTCAAACGCTTCGCGGACGATGCCTCAGAGCAGCAAAATAACAGTGAAGGACGGTCCTCAGCGCTTACCAACAATGACTGACGCCAGATAGAGCGTCTCGTACGCTCTGCAGTAAAGGATACCACCGCAGAAGAGAGTTAAAGTCGCTCTCCCAAACGCTCCACGGATTCCAAGTACAAAACAAGCTGCTACACTATAAGAACGATGGCTTAAGGAGGCTCTCACTGCTAAGAAGAAGCACAAGAAGCGCGGCAAACCTCTTAACTTGCAGCAGCGCCAGGAGTACCACAGTGGTGCTGTCTTCTGGTCTCCGCGCAAGATTAGAGAGGCACGTGCACAAGAGACAGTGAAGTAGAGGGAAGAGCATAACGGGCAGCTTGCAAAGGCTAATAGGAAGGAGCTTCAAGCTGCTGCTAAGCTACTCTAAGAGCAGGAGGCAGAGGAGAGGCGTGTGGCGAGAGAGGCAGCCAAGGTGGTGAGGGAGGAGGAGAAGGCTGATAAGGCAGCTGAACGCGAGCGCCAGAAGGCAGCTCGCAACGCTAAAAAAGCTATATAACTGTCCTAAAAGGGCAAGCGCAAGGCCTTAAAAGCCTCTACTTAAGCTAATAAGCGTTAGAAACAACATGGTGCTAGTGCAGCTACTAAGGAGGCATCACAGGCTGCACTAGCTGCCCCAGCTTTCATCACCCCCGCCGCGGCCGCAACGTTACACTTCCTAGTAGATTTAGATAGTACAAATTAATCGCAAGCATCTAATTACTACTACTCTACAAAATCTTGTAATAATAACTATTGTAGATGGCTTAATAACTTCATCTTTAAAGTGGTGAGCATGTTATTCGGCGGGCGTTGCGCGTCCGTGCACGGTACCGTGCCGACCTGGCTCGTGCCCCGCCCGGGCTCGTGCCCCATCACCAACATGCTCACCACCACAAAGATGAGGCTATTGTAACAGCTACAAAAGGTATTATCGCGAGATTTTTTTGTGTAGCTACTCTATAAAGGAATTCGATCACTTTGTACTATCTATACTTAGCTGGAGTTTGGATAGTGCGGCCGCGCGGGGAGTTGAGTTTAGGTGGAGCAGCTGGTGCAGCTTCTGGGGACGCCGCGCGAGCTGCAACACTACCTTTAGGTCGTTTTGGCTTGCGGTTTGTTAGAGGTGCTTTTAAAGCTTTACGCTTGCCTGTTTAGGTAATTATAGAGGCTTTCTAGCGTTCTTGCGCTTCTTCTTTGCGGTAAGCGTCTCCCTCAGGCTATTGTGCTCGTGCTGCAACACCTCATTTTGAACTTGAAGCTGGTGGAGCGTTTGGGAGAGCGACTTAGACTCCTCCGCCGTGGTATCCTTCACTGCAGAGCGTACAAGGCGCTCCATCCGACGCCAGTCAGTTAGTAAGAGCGCTGAGGGCAGTTGCTCACTTTCATTGCCTCGTTTGCTGAAGCGTTTAAGTATAACGTTAGCGTCCATAGGGCATATACTAGTAGCTTCAAAAGCCTTATAGACGAGATCTGTCGTGAACGTAGACTACCACACTCTTCAGAACAGTAAGAAGAAGTCTCCTTTCTGGACAGCCAGCAACCCTTAGGTCTTAAAGAGATAGGTAGAGAGCTTAGTAGAGTAGTTGCTTAAGAGAGGTTTGAAGCAAACAACGTTAAGAGGCTAAAGCGTGTAAGTAGAATAAGGGGGAAACACGGCCAGCAGTATATAGTGAGCTTCGCAGAATTCAATAAAGTCTATTAAGAGGTAACTGCCGTGGCCGTTAAGTATAAGGAGGCGCTAGTCTCTCTGCAGCCGCGCTTTCTGCTTTGTTTTGCGGTTAAACACCTGCTTAAGCTAGGCTAAACCAACGTTATTGTTCGTCCATCCTGTTGGTGAGGGAGCTCACAAACACGTTGTGATTTCCAGCTTTAATCTTGTCCACCTATAAGGCTTGTAGTGTACTGTTTGCTAACAAGTATAAGGGCTTGCTAAGTATATAAGGGCTGGCGGTAAAGTACTCCTATCTGCGCAAACAGTTGCCACGAGTGTCTCCGCTCTGTGAGTGTTGCCAGAGTCTGCTCCGCACTCTCTTTTGCTCTTTAGCCCTCTTCCCTGTTATCGTGAGCCCTTATGATGCTGCACTATTAAGCCGACTAAACACCTGTTTTGAGCGTCCCGTGACGCCAATTATGAAGCCCTTTTTATCCATATTATACGTGTTATGAGGCTGAACCTTATACTGAACGATCTTGTGATGCAGCAGCTCAAAGTACAACTCGTACTTTGCGATGAGCGTTAGCTTGGTAGCGTACAACATCCATACCAGCGCTCCATTTAGAGATAAGATGGTCGTGGTTGCGGTTGCGGTTAATGAAGCGCGAAACCCAGTTCTTGCCAACGTGCTTTTTTAATATATTTAACGCAAAATTTTGGATTATAGCTCTTGTAGGAGGTAGCCCACGAGCTGTAAGCTCTCTAATATACTTGACGAGTCCCTCCTCTTGTTGTGGGCTGAGTAGTTGCTGAGAGACGCGTACCCATCCTGCCGGGAGCTTGTCGCGCCCTTACACCTTCTCCCCAGCGTTAAGTGATCAAGACCATGTCTTTCTGCAATATTTTTGAGCGTATCATTATCTCCAGGTTCACGCGATTTATATTCTGCAATCGCCTCGTCAATCGGTGCCATGGTGGTTGAGTTATCGCGTGTTGAAAATGATGAGATGGACGTGTTGGTGGGGTGGCTGGGGGCACGAGCCCGGGCGGGGCACGAGCCAGGTCGGGACGGTAACTTAACTTACCGTCCGCTGGTCGGCCGTGCAGCAACTCAGTGTAGAACACCGAAAATCTTAGTTCTCATAGAAAAGCTAGGCATTTCGCAACCACACCTTCTCGGAATTCGTGAACGAAAGCGCAGATAACCGGTAACATGTCTCTCTTTAGTCCGCGACGGCTTGAATGGGGATGTGGTAAGGAGCCTAGAGATCCAAGTTGACGGGGTTCGGTCTTTGCTTTTGGAATGCGGCCGCCATAAGGAGACATTTGATTAAAGGATTCTCATAAGCTCGGGTTTATACGTTGCCTTCGTTTGGCTAACTTGATATTCAAGACCGTGGGCCAATACCCGCATCTCAACCAAATTACTAAACCAATTCAGCCTTTCATATCAGATACGCAAATCATTCTAAACGTAGATATACGCTAGAAGTTTTCTAGGCCTATTGATAACAACAGAAACCACGAATAGCGGAGAAGATACGCAGAGTGTTGCTTACTTATAATTAGCATCTATCTGCCAATAGAGGATTCGCACGTAACAATCATATATGCTGGACTAGTTAGAAACTATAGCTGGCGCCAAAACGTGCAAGGTAAACGTACATTAGTTAATACAGCCCGGAATAGAAAACAATAATAATTGGCAGCTTTCAACATACACCTACAAAGACAAATACGCTCCACCCTGCGGACTAACACACCCCTCCGCCCAAATCTTCATCCCCCTAGCCCCTACCGCCCCTCTCCCCGTAGGCCGCCAATCAAAAGCTGCCATTCTTTTCCCCTCCTAAGTTGTTAAAGGAACCATACAAGTCCTTAATCTAACTAGCGAAGTCGGCTGCGCGAAAACAACTCCACTATCATCACTACAAGGCAGATCAGACTCATAGTACGTCTGAATTAGGGCGGGCGTTGGTTCAGTCTTTGTTTTCTTGTTAACAGGGCCGTTAGCGTTGCTAAGAGCTTCAAATCTGCGTTTACGCTTGAGCTCGCTCTGCGTAGAATTAGTGGGGAAGATGCTAGACGTTAGGACGATAGGATCGGTAACCATGGTCGCCGAGACTTTACTTGGTGTCGGAGGCGCAGATATGTCTGCTGGAAAATACCCCGTATTAACCCACGCGCTCTTAAGCTCACATTCCACTTCCTCTCTTAGCCCAGCACACTGCTCCTCTAACACCAACATCTTCTTCTCTACTTTAGCCTATAGGAATGTTTCTGTAAGCTAGCCGCGCGCTAGCGACTCCATCTAGCGCGATAATAGAATAAGGTAGTGTATTATCTTTGCGAGGGGGAGGGAGAGGAGGAGGGTGGTGAGGGGCTTGGTGGGGTATGAAGTGGAGGCAAAGGGACTAGTGTCGAGGGGAGGACATTAGTGGGTCACTAGGCGGGAGGGGGCGGAGATAAAGGGAAGGTGTGTTGGGTTGGGGTGGTGGAAGGGCGGGTTTGTGGTGCAGTATTTGATTTTAGTGGCGGAGGGGAACATGGTGGTGGTGAGTTCCCAGACCTGGTTTCAAAATTCGGGGGTGGATCTTTAATTAAGCGACGATGTAGAGGCGGCCAGAAGGCTGAATTGAAAAGTGGTGGTTGAAGCTGTTGGTTTGTAACGAGTATGGTTGAGGCGTTGCCTGGTATTGCAGAGCTTGAGATGGGTACCAAACCAGGACAACTAGGACAAAGCCGGCGTTGCCCAGGAATGGTATTGCCGTGACCAAAAGGAGCGCACAAAGGTGACAAAGAAAGCAAAAGATTAACTGAAAGCTCGTCGGCTTTATGCCATCGCCTCGTGGTTAGTACTAACTCGTATAAGGTACGCGGTCGTAAACAGATACCATTACCCTAATCGAGCTTCTACGCCGGCAAGGCAGCGTACACAGGGCGCCAGAGGGAGCTAATAGGAGTGGAGGGAACGTACATACCTCGTACTCTCCAGTACCGTAGTCGTAATTAGTCAAAACAGTAAATCTTCGACATCGAGATATCTTTGTCCATTTTCACCAAAGCAGACAAGGAAGGTCAACAGGCACATTTTTCAATAGCGCTAAACAATACTCACCATTATCCGCTGACAATATATATCCATCGCAACGTCTGGCTACAACCAACTCCCCATAATTCCCACCCACTAGCATCGATCAAGCCAACTTTGCAAAGCGCAAACCCCTTGCTACTAACCACCAAGAGAGCTTACTAACCGGCGCTTCGTAGAACCAGGTCTCAACAAGAGCGCAGGGAAGCGTTTAATCCGTTTCAATCATTGGTCGATTGTCAAAAATGCCTTCCACTCAGACCGGCTACCGCGATAGTGGCTCCAACCAACGAACTCGTGATTGCGACTACCAGGTGCCTTACTTCGGCCGCGATGCGATGGTAATTACTACAACTACCACAATACATGCTCCAGTTTGCCCTATCCGCAACCGCGGGGTGCGCTTAAAATGCAGCAGTCGCGTAAGTCGTGTCGATGTGGGTCAGAAGTAAATGCTCGCAGAGTAGCATGCGATGCGGAGCGGGTATGCGACGGCGTTCTTCAACTCATGAGATTTATGACTACCTCGAACTTCTCTACGACAAATAGCTATCGAAAAAGAGGCTGTTAGGAGATCTCCGGCAGGCGGACGTTGTAACGTCCGCCACCTATTACCGTGTCCGTGCACCCAATGCACGGATTCAGCCAATGCACGCCGAACATCATAAACGCTCTATTAGAAATGAGGCTATAGAGCCGCCCCACAAATAATAGTATTACAAGATTTTCTAGTGGTGTAGTAAGTTAATAGCTGCGATTAATTTGCACTATTTAAATCTATTAGAAGCTTAACATTGTAGCTATAGTGTGTTAATTTAACGTGATTCTTCACCTAGCGCACAGACCCCACCTAACGCACGATTTTACGCGTTAACACTAAACTTTCTACTCCTCTTAATAACGCTCTATATAACTAATATGGCTAATTTAAATACTACGCTTAATTATTTAAGATTACTAGATACCTTTATTAAGCCTAATTACTTAGAAATTGCTAGAAAGTATAGTGTTAAGCGCTTAACGCTATTACGCCGCTATTAGGCTAGTAAATAGGTTCGGAGTACCTAGGTTAGGTATAGGGTTGGGTTAGAGTTATATAGACTATAGGTATAGGTTAGGTTAGATTGCACAGATCTTAGGTTAGATTAAATTAATTATATAAGACTCTAAACCTAACCTAACCTATACCTAACCTAATTACGTAAGATCTAACCTAATTATATAAGACTCTAGCTTAATTTAACTTAGTTTAATATTATTTAAAATATATTTTTAATTAATTATAATAGCTATTTATTACAGACTAAATAGGTATCCTAGGGTTAGGTTAGGGTTAGAAGAATCTTACGTAAGTAGGGTTAGGTTAGGTTAGATTAGATTACGTAAGACCCTAACCCTAATCTACCTATACCTATTTGCCAGCCTAGCCGCTATTATAGAGTGTAGAGTAGCTAGATTATAAAAATTATTAATTTATATCTTCTTAATACTATATAAGAAGCTAAACTTATATAATATATTAATAAGCTTTCTAAATATAGCCTGCCTTCTTTAAGGAAAATAATTTAAAATTTAATATTAGAAATAGCTAGAAAGCCTACTAGGAAGCACTAGGTTAATAGATTCATTAAGCGTTATAAAATTAACCTTTTATTATAATAGATCTCTAGTCTTAATAGCTTATATAAGCGCGCCAACTCTGCCTTTAAATATAGTCTATATTTTAAGCTTCTGTATAGGAAAATTAAGTAGTATAATATTTAGCTAAGCTATATATACAATATAGATAAGAAAGGCTTTATAATTAGAGTAGTAGTAAAATTAAAGCGTATCTTCTTTTAATAATATTATAAACCTAGAAGTATATAGTAAATTTTCTAAGATAATAATTATAAGTAGATTATAACGCTAGTATATATTTATACTAATAAAAGCTCTCTTATATATCTACTCTAGTTTATTAGGCGTTCTTAAATACTATAAAAAATACCTAGTTATGTGTTATTAAATTAACTACCTAGGAATAGAATAATAAAGGCTTTTATCTTAAATAATATAATAAAAAAAAAAAGGCAGAGCCCCGGCTTAGTAATTAAAAAGAGCGTAAAAAGTGGTAATATAATCACAAAAAAAAAGCGTGTTTAAACTACTAAGTAAGCTTAGTAGTCTTAGTATAGGGCTACTTCTATAAGTAAATTTTTATAAAAAGACTACTTAAAACTTTAGTAGGGGAGGAATAAAACTTTAGCGCAGCTACGCTATAGTTATTCTTCCTTTTTCTTTACTATCTTAATTATCGCAAATAATATAAGTTAATATATTAATAGGTATATATACTACTTTATAAGTAGATAATAAGAGTAATATATACAAAATATACTATTACTCTATTACTATATTAAGGTTATCCTTAATAAAGCTTCTATTACTATCTCTATCTCTTTACGCCCTACTATCTACATAAGCATTAACCCTAAATTATCTAATACTAATATACTTACTATTATAGAAGAGTATATACTAAAGATTTTTAATACCACTATATTAAGGTAACTATGCTAGAGTTCTATTCTATTTATTAGATACTTATCTAGCGTAAGGGGAAGGTATACTTAACTATTTATAAGGCAGTCCTAGTATACTAATTAGGTTAGCAGCTTATCTAGTTTATATAAAAGACTATAAGGTGTAATTTCTACTCTAGTAAATATAATTACTTCCTATTAGTAACTAAATTTAAAAGGGGAGGTAAAAGGTAAAGAATAAGGTATTTATTAATAAGCTCTAGTATAATAAGAGCGTTATATAAATCTATAAAATTCTTCTAGCTATTATTACTATTATTACTATTAAGTTAGCTTATTTAAGTAAGTATGCTACGTAGTAGCGCAAGCGCAAATAACTAATAATAGTAGTGGTAATAAGCTAGGTGTACTATATACGCTATAAGCAAACCTTATATTAGGGCTAGAAACTTATAGGTATTAGGGGTATAAGTAAGTTTAATCTATTATATCGCGTTATTAGGTAGTGTTTAAGGTTAGTCTTTAATTAGAATTAGGTGCTATATATAGTAGTATATAATAACCTTTTATCTTAATCTAGTTTTACCTTAAACTAAAAAATTAGGTTAAAAAAAGGATTTAGCAAGCTAATATACCTAGTTATAAGATTTTAATAATATAAAGGATAAGGCCTTTTTTATAGTATTACTAAGTAAATAGATAAATAATAAGCTAGGTATTAAATAGGTACTCTATGCCTAGCTATATAGATATTAATATCTAATACTCTATACTAGTAAGTGTGAAGGATATATAGGATAATTATATAAGGAAAGGAAATAATATAATAAAACTAACTTTTTAGTGTTAATTGCTTATATCTAGAAGGGGTGTAGATAGAAAGAAGAAGATTCTATAACGTATAGGCCGCGACGTATAGGTATTATATAATTTCTATATAATGCTATTATATAGTAATATTAAAATCTTAAACATCTTTAGGTGCCCTTACCTATATAGTGTATAGACACTAGTAACTTTTTATTTTTAAAATTACTATTAGTAGTTTTCCCTTTCTTTATATAAACTATCTACTTACTAGTATTTACTCTATTTATATATTATTTCCCTATCTCTATATTCTCTAATCTTACTAGTCTACTCTAGTTAGTAGAAAGATTCTATTAAGTAACTATTTATTATACTATACTGCTATTTATTAAAAGCGCAATTAGGCTTATTAATAGTAGAGTACCTATCTAGCTAATAGTAGTTAAGAATAAAATTATATAGTTAATAATATAATTATAGTAATAGTATATTATTTATATAGAGTCCTTTTACTTAGTTTATTTCCTATATAATAGATAGACCTATTTATTTTATCTATTTAGGCAGCATTATTAGGTAATTGTGTAATATTAGATAAGGGAAAGATAAACGCTAATAAGGAGTAGGAATTAAGACTTTAAATAAAATAGAAAGGTATATAAGGCAGGCTTTCTTTCTCTATACTTCTCTATTTTATTCTCTACTTTATATATCTCTCTATATATATCCCTTCTCTCTAGGTCTTTTCTCTTTTATTAAGCTAATCTCCTATTTTATATAGTACTAAACTATATTCCTTATTATATAATATTTTATTTTTATATAATACTAACTTAGTATAGATAATAGCGCTTATACTAGCAGGTCTTAACTAGCTAGGGCTCCCTAGCTTTAATACTAATCTAGTAGCTTTTCTAGGCAGAAGAATACGTATTACACTCCTAAGTAGTTTTTAGGCAAACTATATATTTATTTTTAAAGTATTTTTATTAATATAAGTTTCTTTATTCTTTACTTTTATATAGATACTAACTATAGAAAATAGGCTAAGAAGTTGTGTATTGCATATCTATCTTTATATAATATTAATATTATTCTTACAACTAGTATAGATTTATATTTATAGGTTACTAAGCTTATTTAGTATAAAGACTACTTTTACGCGCTTCTTATCTAGTTGCGTAGTATCTTTAGGGGCACTGTATACGCTTACTACTATAGTAGTAACTCTAGCCCTAGGCCCTTTACTAAGTATTATATAGTAGTAAACCTTTAGGCAGAATTATATAGTTCTTATATATAGTAGAGCTATAGTACTAGATAGTTAAGTAGACACTTCTAGATATTATCTATAAGTACGAAAATAAAAAAAACTTCTCTCTAAATAAAAATATATACTATATATCTCTTTCTCTTCTCTATACAAATAAATTAGATAGGAAAAAGCATATTTTTAAGTAATATATGCATGCAAAAAGAATTAAATAAATATAATATATAAAGGAATAGATAAATAATAAAGAAATAGTACTATATAAAGGCTAGAAAGAGCTTACATAGGCGGGCTTAAGGCAATCTACTAATACTTTAATAGTGATTATTAAGGTGTTACTAGAGATTAAAAACTTTAGAGTCTAGTTTAGGGTCTTCTTTATATAGGCATTAGTAGGATTGTTCTTTCTATTAATTTATCTAATCTTAGAGATCTTATAGTGCTTATACAATTTGCGGAGTAATATAATATTAATGTTAGATTTGAGCACTATTTGAGCTCATTGAGATGGGGGTCTGATAGATGAGATGGATGAACAGTTGTATTGTGTGTGTTCTGTGACTTGTTGGCTCGAGGTCTAATTTAGAGGGTGGAGCCAACCACGTGCCCTTGTTCGGCAACACGGCTCTAATCTAACACACCCCCTTAGCTTAGGCTTATCCTTAAGCTGGACCCCTTATAGCCGTCCTTTATTCTAGAGTAATAGCCTCTATCCTTTATTCTAGCTTGTTAATTTGTACCTTCTTTCTATTAAGATCCTCTACTATATTAATAAGTCCTAGTTAATCTAGAAATTTGCTCTATTTGTTAATAGGAAGGGCCTTCGTAAGCCTATTAGCTATTATTTTGTTCAACTAAGTGTAGGTAACCCTAATCCTTCCTTGCGCTACCTCTTGCCTTAACTAATAATTATAAATATCCATATAGCGGAGTTTAGTATTAAGCTGCGCAGTCTCCTTAGCAACAAGCTGTATCGTCTGCTAGTTGTCGCATTTAATAGTAATTGTTTAATCCGCAAGCTTGACCTAGAGCTTATTAAGCAGGCGTGTGATGTAAACAGTGCCTCCTTAGCTACCTATAATAGGGCTAGTAGCTCAGCTTTAGTGGTGGATGTGGTAACAGTATCTTGCTTACTTGCTTTCCACATAATTAGCCTACTAAACAGTTTAATAATATATTCTTAAGAACTCTTTTAGTCTAGTGTATTGGCCGCAAATAAGGCATCGCTTGCTACCTTAAAACTGTCTTCTCTACCTAGCTGTAACGTCCTTGTGTGTGTTTCTTAGAGGTATAGTAGGACTTAATTAGCGGTATCTTAATATTAGCTACTAGGGTTAGTAAGAAATTGTGCTAATTAGGAGGACGCAAAAGCAGTGTCCGGCTGGGGGTGGTAACTGCGGCGAATAGGATCGATCCGACCTTGCGTTAGTATCTGTTAATCTTAGATAGACTAGCGAAGCCTAATTATAGAGTAAACTTAATACTACTTATTAGGGTGTTATACCTAAGGCTTTAGTTATTAACTAGCCTAGCAATCTTATTAATATATAACGCTTATAAGAGCTAGATCTTTCGTTACAAGCGGTTTCTAAGAATCTTAACCCCTAGGAACTATTGGAGATCTTTTCCTCCTGTAAGGGTGTACTTTTCTTATAGCTACTTAATAACTAGCTTAGCCTGGGGTTTGTTCTCCTGTTTATAGGCAATAATAATATTATCTACGTAGAAGAAGATAATTACGCCTTGTTTAATCATACAGCAAGGTTTATAGAGTATACTAATAAGGGCCTAAGCCTCGCAGTATTAAAGTGAACTCTCTCTGCTAGAGTAGTGGTAAGATCTAGAGTCCGTATAGCGCCTTGTTAAGCTTTAGAATTGTCCTAGGTTTATTATAGCCTCGTGGCATTCTTATATATATATCTCAGTCGATCTTTGTGTAAATAAAGGCATTTGTGACGTCGTATTAAAGAGAGCTCTAGGTCGAATTGCGCCGCAATCGCCATAAGCATACGAAATAATCGTCTAGCCAATGTTGCCGTATATATATCTTGTAACGTGATATTTCTCTATTAATTGCTATAAACAACAAGGCGTGCTTTGCACTTCTAAGTTAGTAATGTTTATTAAACTTGTAGGTGTATACCTATATATAGTTGAGGATCTGTTCTCTAGTTAGCTTAATTGTTTTAGCTAGTATCTCGGTCTAGGATCTTATGTCCCAGTGACTATTTAGGTGCTGTTTCTTAGCTTCCTTAAACATATCGCACAGTAGATGTTCTTTAAGCTTATTGCGTTAGGAAGGTGGCATAAGCAACTAGCTCCTATATAGCTTTAATTCTTTAGAGAGCAATCTTTTTAACTGCGTCTCTATCTAATGTTTCCTATTAAAGTTCCCTGCGTTTGCCGCTTCGGTGCCGGCTATAAATGCTGCGGCCCATAGGCATATTGTTAATAATAAGGGTTAGTGGTATTTTCCTTTGTCTTCCTCTACTAGTGATTGTGCAAGGAGTGTCACTAGTAGTAGTGTGATTGGCGGAGTGGGATAAGTATAGTTCACTTTTCTGCCTTGTTAATATCTAGGCTAGTCTTTATTCTGCGGGTTATCTTAAATTGTCTTATCTTTATAGAACAACTATATTTCTAATTTAGTTAGTTTAGCTATAAATAGTAGTTTAACCAATTAGATATATGCGGCGATCTCTTTAAGGGTATTGTGCATAAGATTATCTATAAGGTCCTCTGTCTTTCCGCTAAAGATGCTGTCTTTGTTAAATATTACGTCCTAGGTGCTAATTACTTTCCTAAGCGAGGGTATCTATATCTAAAAGATGTTAGAGGATTAGTATCCTACCAAATATCTAATCTACGCCTTCGGGTCGAGATGTTGTAGCCTGCTCTTACTATAGCGGGTATTATCTGTTATTGCAAAAGCTTTGCACCTATATACCTTAAGATAGGTTTAATCTAGCTTTCGTGGTGCTATAATCACTCTCTATTCTAGAAGGCTACTATTATAAAGAAGACTTTGTATAGTGTTCTCTAGTAATTCGCATAGTTTAGTGTTCGATTATAGAGGTAGATAGCTAACTAGGTAATCTCTAGCTACATCTCCTATAGTAGGTTAGCATTAAGTCGCATTGCCCGGGCTTTGTCTTTTATTACACCCCCTAAGCGTTTAGCTCCCCTATTCTGTGCTTGTGTGTTAGGTGCTAAAGGCTTAATTGTAATCCCCTAGACTGTGCACTATTAATTAACTTCTTATTTAACTGTAAATATTTCGTTGTCTGCTTTAATTACCTTAACTATAAGATTAAATTAGTTCTTTATAAACTTTGTAAAAGTGGCCAAAGTTTAGATAATAGATCGAGCTGCTGTGCGATTATCCTTAAAGTAGAAATCCCACATTAGTCCTAAGTATTAATTAGTAATTAGCATTTGGCTCTTCTCTTTTGTTAAGCTGCCATCCTTATAGCTATAGAAGTCTATTGCGACTCGTTCTCCTAGTCCTTTATTAATTAGTTGTGGTGTTTGGCGGATTAACCTCTTAGATTTAGCTTGTCCGTAGGCGTCGCACTGTACTATAGTGATGCCTTTAATCCGCACCCCCTTAGATTGCTACACTAGGTGCTTAAGAGCACTAGGGCCTAGATGCCCTAGTCGCTTATGCTATCGCAGTACGTCTGCCTTTTGCGGGGATCTCTTAGTGCGTGAGGTAATCCTATAGGTGTAGAAGGTTGCCTGTTCTATTAGTTCTAGTTAGTATTCTAGAACCTATTAATTGTAGAGCTCTTGCAGCTTAGCAATAACTGTGTTGTCTGCTCGCTTTAGGCTTGTAGGTTCTGATTTAGTATCCCACTATAGCCCTTAACGCCGTAGTATCCTAAAAGACACTAGGTTGCATAGAAGGTCTAGGCAATAGGCCACATTATTAAGGCGTAGTATTCGCTATCTAGCTAGGCCCTTTAGTTTAAGGTAAACCGTGCTATATCCTTTAACCTATATATTTGTGTATTTCTAGCCTATATAAAGTCTCTAGGCGATAGAGGGCGAAATAAGACAAATCGATTGAGGTTATTTCGCGATGTAGCAGGTGGTGGTGGTGCCTAAATTAAGAATTGAGGAGTATTGTAGTAGTGGGTAGCTCGTAGAATCGGATTAATATAATGCCGCATTGAAGCTGGCTCGGATAGTGGAAATTTTCTGTCTATCTAGTTAATTATTATTAATCTTAGGAGTAGGGGTATATAAGTTCTTAATTTGTAGAGTTTAAGACCTTAGTCTTTTTACCTTCCTTATCTCCTCTTATAGATCTAAATTATTTCTAATTCTATATTGTACTATGTCTATAAAGCTAGGTCGTGGCCTAAACCACTCTAGTGCATATTCTAGATATGCGTAAAAGCAGTCTTTTAGACTATGCCTTTGTCCATAAGTAGGGCATTTTCTACCTTTAACTACTATTGTATCCTCTATTAAGGACTGCTTAGATATAGTACTTTAACTAAAGGATTGTTTTTGTTAAGGTCTCCCCTATCCACGTTAGTTATTTGTAGAAGATGGCGCGTCTTTGGCAGCGTAAGAGGCGTCCCTATTAGTGCCTAAGATGGATGCACCACTAACAGCGAGAGATAGCTCACTAGCAGCAAAGGCGCCCCTATACTATTTGCCCTTAATTAGGTGGAGTATTGCTATATATTCTTAGAAGCGTTTTATTATCTCCTTCCTTATTATATCTGTGTCTTGGCGTCTAGTTTCTTAAAAGGACACGCCCTAGGTAGGGGCAGCCTTTATAATCGTAGTTAGGAAGTCCTTTATAGTATTATGGATTAATTGTACTTTAGCGACATTGTTTGTCTCTACTTCTATAGCTGCCTAATTATACTTAGTTAGCTAGGTATCCTAGTTTAAGGGTTGTCTTATTAGCTTAAGAGCCTATAGGTATCGCGCTCTCGCCTTTATCCCACTCGTCTTCCTTATTAACGCCTACTGTCTGCGTTAGAGATTTAATCTATTGCCAGATTTGCTCTCTAGGCTTACAGCAGTTATGTTGCAGGTGTTACGATATAGTTAATTGAATATAGATAACTATATTCTTAAGACTTATTCTCTCCTCTTAGTATTCCTTATCCTTAATCTTGTAATCCTTAAGCTATATCTTATAGAACTTAATATCCTCCTTATATGCCTTAAGGCCTGAATTTAATAGTTCTAATAGGCGCGTTAGAGGGTTTTGTTAATTGTCGTTGTTTACGCAGATAATTGGCTAGTAGTAACTCGCTATTTCTGGCGGCGACAGCTGTGTCGGCTTTTTGCGTGGGAGTTTTGCTCTATCTGGATTAATAATAGGCTATATCTATTAGCTCGCATTGCGCTTTTAGCTACAGCAGCTATAGTATATAGTTAGTGTAATTGGTTAATATAATTGTTGAGTCGCGGAGCGTTAACAGCGACGTTGTCTTTTCTTAGGGTTAATTAAGGCAGTGAGACTCTTAATTGTCAGATTTAAGCACTATTTGAGCTTATTAAGATAGGGATCTAATAGATAAGATAGATAAATAGTTGTATTGTGTGTGTTCTGTGACTTGTTGGCTCGAGGTCTAATTTAGAGGGTGGAGCCGACCACGTGCCCTTGTTCGGCAACACGGCTCTAATCTGACAATTAATTATAAGGCGCTTTTTATTTATAATTCCTAGGTATATATAAGGTAATTATAGAGAGACTTTAAATCTATATAAATAACTATAGGAATTAGTAGTAGACTAAGCGTGCGTATATAATCTTTTAAAGGGTTATGCTAATAGTAATAGTATTATTAAACCCTCCTACTCTACTATATAGCTTACTGGCAAGAACACTCCTTATTACTCTTTTACACTTAGTTAAATTTTAGTATATAATATTTGCTAGAATCTTAAAGTTATTACTATTATCTATATAATACTTATTACCTAGAGTGATTAGGAATTCTAACTATAAGCTTAGGTCCTTATTATTAGCAAATAAGCTATTAGTAAAGATAAATAGCTTTACGTAATAAAGATCTAATAGTATAAAGATAAGACTACGCTTACTATTACTAATAATCTACTATTAGATTTATATATTTAATGCCTTAATATCTTTATATATAGAGTAATATAGTATAAGTAGTAATAGAGACAAATTAAATATAGCTTCTGGCTAGCATATAGATGCAATATAGGCGCCTTTTACACGCTGCTTTATATACCTCTAAGCAAGATCCTTATCTTTAGAATTAATTATATAAAGGCCTTTTGCTTAACCTTTTTATATAAGAACTATAATATTATATATAAGCTAAATCCTTTTACTATTAAACTTAGTAGGCTAATTTTTAGCAAGGATAGTCTTATTCTTTGTATTAAAGGCTACTTTCTTTAGCTCTTGTTCTTCTCTTTATATTTTTTTATTCGTTTTTATTAGGCTATTCTTACTAAGAGGGACGTTAGTTAGCTATAGTAATTGTATATTATATACGCTTAGTTATTAATTACGTATTATTAGTTTAGTGCACTATGCCTATATATATATTAGTAACTACTCTATACTTATATACTATAAGTATATATAACGCGTTACTATAGGTAGAACTATTTACTATTAGCTTTCCGCAAGTCTATATAATAGATTTAAATACTTCTTGGCAACGCTACTTATTATATTTTCTACCTTACTATCCCTACTATATTAAATTTGTATACGCTTAAGAAGTTAACGCGCCCTACTTTTACGCCTACTAGAACAGCTAAGCTAAAGGGTATATATATTAATAAAGTAGCAATACTATAATATACTAAGATGCTAAAAGGCATATTTAAAAAAATAGATATATAGCACCTAAGAGGCCTACTAGATTTACGCTAGGTGTAGATAGATTTCTAAATTTTCTAACTTAAGGAGCTTAGCCTATAGCTACTATATAAGTAGTTACCTAGTAACGTAATATATATAGCTAAGCTCTATAACCTTTGCCTACTAAAGAAGAACTTTAGGGCTAACTATAATCTTACTATATATTACTATATATAGTTAACTTCTATTAAAGAGAATAATAATAAGAGGTACACGCACTAGTACCTTTACCTTATTACTACTATAACACTATATAGATGTGCTAATAATAATAATAATAATAATAATATAATAATAATAATAATATAATAATAATAATAATAATAATAATAATAATAATAATAATAATAATAACTAAGTCCTTTAAAAGAATAGGTAATAAAAGAAATAAAATGAGTGTGTATATAGTAACGCAGCGCAACGCGAAGTAACCTAAGGGTAATTTCTATTATTTATAATAAGATATAAATAATAAACTATTACATTACTATAAAATATCTATAATTAAAATTTCTCTCTTAAAGTTCTTATTAACAATACTAAGGGTATTATTTATCTATAGGCTAGTAATCCTAAAGGTATACTCTCATTTATTAGTAATAAATAGATATAGGTTATATAATAAAGTCTTTATACTAAGTGTTTTTCTTTATAGTGGTTATAGTAGGTCTTAAACTAGTAAAGATCTAATTTAGCTACACTATAGAGTGGTTATATATTATAGAAAGTTTATATATATAGTTTTTTAGTTCTCTCCTAGGGTTAGTTTATAATAATTACGTAATTCTAGACTAGCTATTTAACGGACTACTACTATATTATATAAAGAGCTATTATTATTATATAAATATTACTATATTATCGATTAGGCCTTTATATAAAAGAATAGTCTTACACTTAAGAATCTAGAGTTATGTAAAGATAATATATAGCCTAAATAAATTATTAGTTATAATCTCTAGAATAGTGTAATTAATCTAGTTCTCTAGCAGGCCTGCCTTAACTATATTTTGGAGTAGGTAGGCTAGATAGCTAATATTGCCTAGCTAGTTGTCTATAATAGTTTTAAATTCTCTAGTAGCTATCTAACTATAGGTATTAGACAACTTAATTTTAGAGTACTAGAAAGCTGGCTTACTATATATTTAAAGAGTTAATTTTAAAAAACTTAATATTATATATGTTAAAGAGGAAGAATTTTTAGACGTTATAGATATTATAAGAGGCAGACTTATATAATATGCGTATAGTAAACTATAGTTACAACTCTATATAGCTCTACTATAGCTCTCTAATAGTTCACTAGTTAAGAGATAATATATAACTTAATTATGCCAGATAGTAGACTATCTATTAACTACTATTAACAATGCTATTGTGTGTAAAATACTAATAATAAAATTATTATTATTTTGTATATATTTTGTTACTACTACTGTGTACTAGATACTAGATTATAGTGTCTTCTATTTTACTTCTCTCTATATATAGTGCGGACTTAACCTTAGTTAGAATCTCTACATAATAAAGATCTTTAATATAGTTTCTTAGGTAGTCTAGTATAAAGTGTGTAATTTAGCTTATTAGTAGACTTAATATAGGCCTAGGTAATATTTCTTAGCTTAAAATATATTCTATATATTGCCTAAAGGCTTGCTTCTCTAATATAAGAAGTAGTTTACTAGCTTAATCTTTACATAGTAGGTAATTAAATAAGAATCTTATTTTTTTCTTATTAGAGTGGCTAGTAAACACAAGGCAGAATTTTTTTATATAGTTAAGTACTCTTACCTTTTACTTCTTATATAAGGCGGAGATTAAAAATTCTACTCTTATACTTAGATTAGTTAAAGAAAAGAATCTTAAGTATACTATTAGTAATAAGAGTGTTTATTTCTATATAATTTAATTCTTTAAAAGATGCTCTAGGTATTATAATTATATCTTTTATATAGAGCTTTAGAAATAGTTCCTAAGTACTTATCTTCTTCTAGATAAGGAATGTAGTATCTTTCTTAGGTAGTAATTTTTTTCTCTTTTCTAGAGAATTCCTTTATATAGGGGTAATAGTATCTACTTTATATAATAGTAGGAGAGTATAATCTTTTTAGTAATAGTATAGCTTAACATATATATAGCAAAACGTTACTAAACAACTCTTTAAGTTAAGAATTATATTATTATTCTTAATACTCTTAATCTTATATAGGCCTATTTATCTACCTTTCTCTCTCTCTAGACTATAACCTAAGATCTAAGTAGAAGTTTAAGAACTTTATACGTAGCTAATAAACTATTATAGATATTTAGCGCATAATTAATATTAGCCTTATTTTATTTTTTATAGTATTTTCATTACCTTTTATATAGTAATTGCGTATATTATAATATTAGAGAATAGAAAAAAGTTTATACTAATTTTAGAATATGCGCTAAAAACTAGTAGTATAGATATAAAAACTATCTAGGCTTATAGTATTATTAATAGCTTTAATAGCTATCTAAAGAATATTCTTCTTATTTATATAGTCTTCTAGTTTAGCCTTAGAAATATTAAAGGCTTTATAGAGAGATGCGTACAAACACTTAATTTTCCCTATTATCTAATATATTATAGAAAGTTATTATAAACTAACTAGCGCGTAGCTCTATGCTATTTGCATCGCAATTAACTAGTTACTATAAGAGTATTATAGAGATTATTACACACACTATATAAGATAATAGTAGATATTAGAATTTAAATATAAGATAGTAGCGATACCTATATAAGGTGGGTATATAGGCAGGCTATATACGTAGCCTCGCTTAGGACCTCGCTTAGTAATCGCGCTAGTTCTAGTTCTAAAAGGATAATATAATGTAAGCGAGGGAGCCGCACCTTAGATTAGTAACACTACTCCCCTCTTTTTAGTAGTAACCCTAGTACTACTAAGATTCTTATAATTCTATATTAATTTCTATATAACTATATATTAGTCTCTATATAACTATTATATTTTATAGCTTTATTATATTTTTTATTACACTCTATTGCTAACTATTATAACTATTATAGTAATGTACTAGTAATTACTATAAATTTAATCTAACTTATTAGTGTTTAATATTATTATTATGTTGCTATTATTGCTAGGGTTATTGTTAAGCATATATTTATAGTAATTTAATAGTAATTACTATAAATTTAATTGAAACTTATTAATATCTATTAGTGTTATTATATTGCTATTATTACTAGGGTTATTATTATGTAAGATAGTACAAGCTGCCTTACTAAGAGAATTACTGCAGGGAGGGTTTCTAGAGGGACTACTATCTATCGCTAACTTAGGACCTATGTCTATCTATCTCTAGGCATCTGTGTGGGCGTCTATAATAAGGATAGTAGTAGTAAAATATATAATAATAATAATCTAATAAGCAATAAGCTTATTAAAGTTATATAATATAGTAGGCTTCTTTAGGTTCTTAGCGTAAAAACTAGTAATAAGTTAAGAACAATTAAGCAAGTTGTAATAGGGCTTCTATATAGGCTTTTTAAAACTATTTTATAAGACCTTATACTCTATAACACTATAGTTAGTTGCGTAAGAATCTTTCTTTAACTTGTTTAACTAGTAGGTAAGTATAGTTTTTACCTTATACTCCTTATTTATTTATTTATCTAGTAAAATATATATCCTTATTATGCGTCTAGCTACTAAGCGGTTGCTTATTATATAGGTGTAGTAGCTATAGGTAGAAAAATATTATATAATTAGCCTATTTCCTTAGGTAAGTTAAGCTTATAGGCTATGTTATTAATAACTTATATAATGTAAAAGGGTCCTCTATTCTTATAGTTAAGCGAAGAGCTAGGTCTCTTAGTCTTAAAGTTGCGTTGCGTGCGTCTAATATTACCTTATTACTGTTAAAACTATATTAGTGAGCAAAATAAATAATAAAATAACATGTTTAGAATTTCGCTGTTATAATAAAAGATAAATAGATAAATAACTATAAGCTACCTAAAAATAACAAAAATAGTCGTTTTAACAATAAGTTGCAATTAAAGCCAAAGTCAACTTTAAGTAACGCACAAAAGTTTACTAAAAGATAATTGTAAGAAATCTAATATTATATGTATTAAATTACTTAAAACTAAAAACAAAATATAATATAAAACTAACCTAATAAATATTATAAAATACGCTATCATAATATAAATAAGCTCGTAATTAATCTTTCTAAATCAATAACTTTTGACAAACTTTGTCGCAATTAAGCGCTTTAACAATTTTGAGCAATTGCTAAAAAGAATATACTAAACAAGGCAATATTATATATATTAAATTACTTATTAAAAACAAAATATAAAAGACTTGTTTTATAATATAAAATATATTAGCGTATAATAAACTAAGGAGTAATAAATTATTCTAAAATAAGGCGTTTATTATTAACGTCACAACTAAGCAATAGTAAAACAAAGTTTGCATATAAAACAATAGCTCGCATATAAAACAATAGCTCGCATATAAAACACTAGTTTGCATATAAAACACTAGTTTGCATATATAAAACACTAGTTTGCATATAAAACACTATTGCATATAAACACTAGTTTGCATATAAAAACACTATTGCATATAAAACACTAGTTTAAAACATTAGTTTAAAACTAGCACGCATGAAAGTTAAAGGCATAATTAAACTATACAAAACTAAGTGTTCGTTAGTCTAAATTATTTTGTATATAGATTGCTAGGTAGCCAGTTTATTAAAATTAATCAACCAGTTTAACAATACCAACTCGATTACCTTCTTATCTATTTATCCACTTTTCACAATTACTAACCTTAAAGTATAGTGCTAGTGTGTGCGTTTTTTTTACGTTAGCGTACTTAGCCTATTTAGCTTATACCTATTATAAATTATTGCGTAGAAAGTTACGTAATTAGGTTAGGGAGTTAATAAAGTTATCTTTGCGTTAATAGTCTATATAGGTGGGGTGCTATAAGTGGACGCTAACTAGTACTCTTACTAGTAGCAGCGTCTCTACTTACTAACTTAATATTATATAATTGCGCTAGTTTAGTACTATTATAAGGTAAATAACCTTTAGTAGTAATAAAGGAAGCTATACTAGTTAACTCACTAACTAATAAGTTAGCAATAAACTTTGCTATAGGTAGGTATAAAGCCTAGTTATTCTATTAGTAGTTAATATACGCGTATAAGTACTCCTTTAATATAGTGTTAGTAATCTCTATCTAGCTATTAGTCTTAGAATGCTAACTAGTTAATAGTTGCGGTTTTATGCCAAGGCATTTATAAAGTTGTTTCTAGAAATAAGATATAAATTAATAACTATAGTTACTAATAACATGTTCTAGAAATCTTTTTTACGCTAGACGTAGGTAATAAAAGCTTTTATAACTGCCTTAGCTATAATTTTAGATATAGAAATAAACTTCTTCTTTTTACTAAGCTAGTCTATAATAACTATAATAGCTATATAGGCCTTACTATTATTATAATAAAATAGCAAAAGCTAATAATAAAGTCTATTAAAATAGACTTCTAGTATTAATCTAGAATTAGTAGTAGATATAATAAACTATGCTTAGTGTTATAGTATAGCTTAATATAGTAATAGAATATATAGGCATAAATATAATAGGCAATAGTGTGTATTATATATAGCTAATAGTACTAGCAACTAATAAATTTATAAGTACTCTTATAACTAATATATCTAGCAATAACACTATTATAAGCTTGCTTAAGAATGCGCGTAAAGAGCTTCTTATTGCTAAGGATATATAGTTAGTCCTTAATATATAGTAGACCCTTACTTAGCTAATAGCTAGCAACCTTAATTCTAAATTTCTACTTAAGGAGCTTCTCTAGCAAACGTTAAGCTTTAGCCTTAATAGCGGCGATAATATCTTAGACTATTTTATTAACAGTGTAGGCTATTTTAATATTCTTAAGCAGTTGCGCTATCTTATTAGTCTTTGTTATAGTTATAGTAATAGGATTATTATTTCTAGTAGCTAGTTTAGTAATGTAGTAGTATAATATAGCTACAAGCTATAGACTAAAATAATAACTTTTATTTAATAAAGCATAGGTAGTAGTAACTATATAATATAACTCTTTACCTTTAAAGATTTCTAGGCATAAGACTATCTAGACTTAGTGTTATTAACAGGCGTTATTATTGCCTTTAGGTAAGTTACTTAGATAGCGTGTTAAGGCGTTAGGTTTTATATCTTATTTGCTAGGGTAGTACTAAATATAAAAGTTAAACTTAGCTAGAAACTTTGCCTATTGCGCTTAATATTAATTAAGCCGCTTACTAGTTATAAAGTATTATAATACAAGGTAATTAGTAACATTACTAATAGAATCCTAGGTACCTAATAGCTTAGATCTCTATTCTTTAAAGGCGTGTATAATAGCTAGAAGCTTCTTATTATAAATCTTATAGTTACACTCTATAGGGTTTATTATATATATTAAGTACATAATAGGCTATAGTACGCTCTGCTTATCCTTTTTATAATAGTACTACTATAGTAATAAAGTCTAATGCGCTAGTCTCTAGCTAGGTTTTAGTCTTCTAGCTTTCTTTCTATCTAGTTTGAAATAAACTAGAATAGGTGCTATTATAAAAGCCTGCTTAAGTGCTTTAAACGTAGTTGCTGTAGAAGTCCCTAGTTTAATAGGCTAGTCCTTTAGCGTGTTACCTTTAATTAGATTTATTAGTAGGCAAGTAATCTAACTAAAACCTTTAATAAATTATTAGTAGAAATTTACAAAACCTAGGAAAAGTCTATATATTTTTAAGCAACTATAGTAGCTGCTAGTTGTGTACTGCCTAAACCTTTTTAGGGTCTATTTTAATACTCTTAGTAGTTAGTATAATCTCTCTAGGTACTTAACCTTCTTAACTTTAAATTAATACTTATTAATATTTAGGTATAGACTAGTTTATCCTAGTTTACTAACTATAGTCTATATATATTTAATATAATCCTTCTTAGTTTTACTATACACAAGTATATTATTTAAGTAAGCTATATAGAAGCTATCTAGGTGTTATTATAACATTTTATTAATATATATTTAAAAAGTACTAGGAGCTCTAGTAAGTTTAAACAGTATAACTATGTACTTATTAAGTCTATATTGCATAAAAAACGTTATTTTTTCTTTATTACCTTTCTTAACGCGTATATTATTAAAATTTATAATAATATCCATAATAGATATAAATCTTCTCTTCTTTATACGTGCTAGCGTATCCTTTAATGTGAATGAAAAGTGGATAAATAGATAAGAAGGTAATCGAGTTGGTATTGTTAAACTGGTTGATTAATTTTAATAAACTGGCTACCTAGCAATCTATATACAAAATAATTTAGACTAACGAACACTTAGTTTTGTATAGTTTAATTATGCCTTTAACTTTCATGCGTGCTAGTGTTTTAAAACTAATGTTTAAACTAGTGTTTTATATGCAATAGTGTTTTATATGCGAGCCATTGTTTTATATACAGACTAGTGTTTTATATGCAAGCTATTATTTTATATGCAAACTAGTGTTTTATATGCAAACTAGTGTTTTATATGCAAACTTTGTTTTACTATTGCGTAGTTGTGACGTTAATAATAAACGCCTTATTTTAGAATAATTTATTACTCCTTAGTTTATTATACGCTAATATATTTTACATTATAAAACAAGTCTTTTATATTTTGTTTTTAATAAGTAATTTAATATATATAATATTGCCTTGTTTAGTATATTCTTTTTAGCAATTGCTCAAAATTGTTTAAAGCGCTTAATTGCGACAAGTTTGTCAAAAGTTATTGATTTAGAAAAATTAATTCCGAGCTTATTTATATTATGATAGCGTATTTTATAATATTTATTAGGTTAGTTTTATATTATATTTTGTTTTTAGTTTTAAGTAATTTAATACATATAATATTAGATTTCTTACAATTATCTTTTAGTAAACTTTTGTGCGTTACTTAAAGTTGACTTTGGCTTTAATTGCAACTTATTGTTAAAACGACTATTTTTGTTATTTTTAGGTAGCTTATAGTTATTTATCTATTTATCTTTTATTATAACAGCGAAATTCTAACATGTTATTTTATTATTTATTTTGCTTACTAATATAGTTTTAACATATTGTTGTAATCTTTAGGTTAAAGAAGTTTCTTTTTAAATATAACTTTGCGCTTATTGCGTTATTGCTCTATCTTTAGCAAGTTATTATCTAACTTATCCTAGTTTATAGGTAGTGTACCCTAAGCAGTGCTCTACTAAGTTAAGACCTCTAGCTAAGTCGCTATAGCAAAGTTATGGGGCTTCTTATAAAAGCTAGTGTTATTATTATTTTTATAGCTTAGTCTTACTATCTTATCTATTATATATAATAGGTTTGTCTCTTAGTAAGTATATAATAAATTAGAGGTTAAGGTTACAAAGTTAAAGGCATAGTAAATACTATAACTAGTTATAGTGGGTGCTTTTTTACTAGGTGTTGTAACTATAGCCTATGCGTAACTATAAAAGCCTATATATGTAAAACATTTATATAGTAATATTAGACTAGGCTTTTGCTAAAATAGGTAAGACTTATTAGAATTACTATAAGGTCTTAAGACTTTTAACTACGTAAAACAAGCGCACCTATAAAGAGTTACTATTATACCGCACTAGAGTAATTTACTAAGGGTATAGGTCTTACTAACTTAACTTATAATTATACCTTAGGCTATAAGTTGTTTAGGTTATTACTATTTACTATTATTATAGGGGTCTTATATATCTGTCTACTATTATTATAGAGGTTCTATATAACTATTTGCTATTATTATAGAGGTTTTGTGTAACTGCCTACTGTTATTATAGAGGTCTATTAATTAAATCTAGGCAATAACGTTAATATCTTATTTTCTATTAGTAAGGTAAATAGAATTACTATAATTTATAGTGACTTATAGTAAGTTTAATAGTAATATAATATAGGTGACTTATTTAAGTAAGCTAGGCTTATAGTTATTACAATAACTAGATTTGCTTATTAGTAAGCTACTCTTATAATTGCCTTAGTAATTATTATATATAAAGCTTAGTAAGCTTATAGGTTATTATTATAGAGAGCCACGTTACTTATAAGTGAGTTATTCTCCTAGAGACTATTATAGTGCTTAGGAGGCTAATGTCTTATAAGATATAACCTATATGCTGCTATAAATAAGGTAGTAGCTATTCTTTATCTTCTGCCGCACCTGTTATTAATAGATAACCTATTGGTAAGTGTTATTATTTCTATTAGTTACGTTGTAACGCTCTAGAGAAGGCATCTATGCTTCTAATATATAAGGTACTTAAGGATATAGGGGGCCTGCCTACTACGTCTATTAATAGGTATTATTAATAACGCCCTAGAGATAGGCTGTAGAGATAGTTAAGCCGCAGCTTAATAATTGCTACTATAGTATAAGGGCACTATAGAGATTATTATACTATATATAAGATAATAGTAGATATTAGGATCTAAATATAAAATAGTAGCGATACCTATATAAGATAGATACGTAGGGAGGCTATATATATAGCCTCGCTTAGAACCTCGCTTAGTAATTACGCTAGTCCTAAAAGGGTAATATAACGTAAGCAAGGGAGCCGCACCTTAGATTAGTGACAGTTACTATAGTAATTTAAGCGATTTTTTATAATATAGAGTAACACACTACTAAAGAAGCAATTATCTAATATTTAAATAAGATAGAACTCTACGCATAATATATATAAGCCTGCACTAAAGCTTTAGGCAAATATTAATATATAGCTAGAGAAGAAGATTATAATAAAGATAACTAGAAGATTAAACGCTTCTACTTATAGCGATACTATAAAGACAGACTTTAAAGATCTTAAGAAACTTTAACTATTAGCCCTAGAATAGTTGCATTTTAAGTTAATTACCTCTATACTTTAAAAGTTTAAGGAGGCTATAAACTTTCTAAGTAAGACTTAGAAACCCTAAGTCCTATATATATCTAGCTTATATATAACTAGCTCTTTAGTTTTCTAAATAAGATAAATAATAAGCTTATTAAAGAGTTAAATAATATTAAATAGCTAGAAGCTATATAAGCTATAGCTAAGATAGAATAAGAAAAGTTGCGTAAGTATTACTTAAGAATAGATAGAAAGAAGAATTTCTTATTTAACTATATAATAATATTAGATTTTTTGTAAAAGCTTATAGCGTACAAGGTATTATAATTATAGCTATTCATTATAGTTATATACTAATAGTTATATAAAATAAGATATAAAAGACCTAGGATAAGTATATATACTACTAATAGTTCCTAAAGTACCTTAATTACTATAATAGCCTAATAGCTAGAAATCCTACTCTAGTCTTAAATACTAACCTAAGATAGTTATAAAGTAGTAAATAGTTTTAAAAGTCTTCTTTACTACCTAGTTTATAGTTTATAGCCTCTTTATCTCTAAGTAAAGTTTAGCTACGCTAGATATTAATTATAACTTAGGCCTAACTTAAATAGAAGAAGAAATATACCTAAGTACTTCTATAGTTAAAAAGAGTAATAGGTTTAATATACTAGTGTGTAGTAGAAAGTTTATTAAATATCTTACCCCTAACTTGTGTAGGTTATAAAGAATATCCTAGTAGTATAAATTTTATAAATAGGTATTAAGCGTATCTTTAACACTAGTAGGGATATAATTAGGAATTAAAGGCATAATCTTACTACTTAAATAATTTAAAAGGTTATAATAGTTAAGTTTATAATAGCTAATAAGCAATTTATTAAGTTATTAGATTCTAATATACGGGAGGACAATTTAGGGAACATAGCGCTATTAGATAAGAGGAATATTTATATAAGCTACTAGCTAATAAAGAGACTATTATAAGGGGCTAAGCGCCCTTCTATAGTTACTCGGCCTACTGCCTTAGAGTTCTAGATTCGTACTCCTACTAAGCCAGGACTATATATAAGTCTATAGCTAGAGTTACTATTAAACTTTATTAAATTTATAAGTTTACTTAGGCAACTCTAACCTCTTAGTCTAAAGCCTATTATATTAAATTTAATTAACCTCTTATAATAGGGGAGCTTGTAAGATCTCTCTAATATACTAAGAATAACTCTATAAATAAACACGTAGTTAAGTTAGATACTAAAATCTCTTAACCCTATAAAATAAACACGTAGTTAAGTTAGATAGATATTAAGGTTCTTTAACCCTATAAACAAACACGTAGTTAAGTTAAATACTAAGATTTCTTAACCCTATAGATAAATACGTAGTTAGTTAAGTTAAATACTAAGATCTCTTAATTTTATAAAAATAAACATAAGTATAATAGAGGAAATACTAGGGTCTTTTTATAAAAGAAAAAAACACTCTTATTTCTTATTTAGTGTAATAAGTTACTAAACTCTAATAGTAAGAAGCTATAGAGGTAAATATTACTACTAACCTTACTAAAGAACTATATATAAAAGGTTATAATAAGATAAATTATATATAAAAGATTAAGCTAGTTTACTAGTATCTATAAGAGTAAAGTTTAATAGGACTCTAAGCACCTCTCTAAAGAAGGAAGGAGGCTAGAATATAAAAGGGAGCGCCCTTTAAGATATACTAATATAAATTATAGGCTACCTTACTAGCTTAGAGTAACTCTAAGTTATATTAGCAGCTTAATAAAATATTAGTAAATAGCTCTTAGCCTTACTAGAAGTAATTACTGTCATGGATCCATAGCGGCACCTGGCTCGGAACCCGGAATAATGTTAATCCGGCGCTAGGCCCAATCCGGCCACTAGCGCGGCGGCAGCACCCATAAGGTGCTGCCCTTCTGCCTACCTACTTACCTACTACTTAGTATAGCAGTATTTTATGTACTAGGAATCAACTTACTTTTATCCTAACTATCGCGGGCCCGAACCCTTACACTATACTGCTATCGCTCCCCCTAGAGTTTTTAGCTGCGATAGGCTCATCGCCAGGGTGCCAGCGAATCGGAGAATTGCGCGTCGACGAATCGGACATTTTCCGCGTTAATGATAAAGGAGAGCTAGGCTATAACATAGAGGTCTAATACAAGGACGCTTAAGAAGAATGGGCGGAAAAGACGTTTTAACTAACTAATGTAGCTAAGTTTGCAGAAGACGTATAAGCTTACTCTAACGCCTAGTTTAACGTTATTATAAAGTGTGCTAAGTCTAGCGAGCAACTAGCTAAGAAACTCTCTTAGCTTAACGCGCTAGAGGCCACATTTTAGTAGTTGCAAAACGCCTATAATATAGCTAGTAGCACTAACCTAGAAGCTTATAAGCAATTGTAATAAGCTTATAATGCTTTATTAAATGCCCACTATTAGTAAGGCGTAGACTTAGCTACTACTAAAAAGGACTTTAAAGACATGCAAACTCGCGTTTAATAGGTTACCTAAGTTAGATAAGAACTATAGGTAAAGTATAACAATGCTATTAAAGCAAATAAGAACGCTTCTATAGAGCTTTATAACCTTAAGGCTAATTATTAGTACGCTGTCTAAGACGCTTAATAGTCTAAAGAAGAATTTTAATAACTACAAGGACGTGCTTAACAGTTTAAGCGTCAAGCGCAGATGGCCGAACAAGCTGCGTACGCGCCGCCAAAAACGAACTTAGGTCCCTAAGGGCTTAGACGCGCTCACTATATAACGTATTAGGACGCGGTTAATCTCTTCTACGTGACTAGTTTAATAAATCACTAACTCCTTATAAGCATAGGCGTGCGCGTTCTTCGCGACGAGACATCTACACCCTAAATAGTAATCCTGCTCTTAACTACTATCCTACTAGTACAATATATAGTCGCTTCACGCAAACGCAACCTGCTAAAGGACCCTTCCGCAATAACCTTTACGACCGCCGCCGACTATCGCAACGAGCGTGAAGACGTATACAACCAACGCGACCGATGCGAAGATTAAGACCAACGCAACAACTAAGACTAGCGCGATAACAACTGTGAACGTTAGGAGACTCGAGACCCGCGTGATAAGCGACCCTTCAGCGCCTCCCATATGTCAGTTAGGACTACTAGCGGCTTATATTATAAGGCCCTAGAAATAGAGTCCTTTAGCAGTAAAGATAAGGAGGATTATAAGCGTTAGCGAATTACTGCAATTAATAAAGCAATCACACTCCTATTAGAGGAACACAAAGTCTATTACGTTCGCCATTTTATTAAAGACAATGCCTAGAACCTTATCTATCTAATCCTAAGTTTAGTTAATATATTAGAGAATCTGCTAAAGCCCTTAAATAAGACCTATATGTCCTATAATTAAATTATAGAAGCTAAATAGAAGCTTTATAACAATATATTGCAATAGAAGCATAGTAAGATATTTACGCAGTGGTAAGGGCGATTTCTCTCTATTATTAACTTGCTTTTCTATGGACGAGATAAGTTCGAAAGTTCGACATGCCC
Organism: Laburnicola sp. JP-R-44; assembly: GCA_009805535.1. Classification (NCBI taxonomy): domain Eukaryota; kingdom Fungi; phylum Ascomycota; class Dothideomycetes; order Pleosporales; family Didymosphaeriaceae; genus Laburnicola; species Laburnicola sp. JP-R-44. Next base: position 2,167,447 of record SELF01000040.1, on the reverse strand, counting down.
GATGTCTCATAGACAGCCGTCTCGCCCGCTAAACTTCGTCTAGTTCGATAGTAAATAAGAGTTTAATAGCCTTCCTAGCCCGCGTATATTAACTTTACTAGTATAATTTAGATATTAATAGTTAACTATATTTGGAACCTAAGAAGTTAATAATATTATCTAGTAAAGACACTAGCCGTAAGCGTTCCCTAAGCAACCGTTCCTTAGCGCGAAAGGATAGGGCCCCCTAGGCACTTACCCGCAAACAAATAACTAAGAAATATAATTATATAAGTAAACTAGGTCTTTGCTTTAAATGTGGCAAGCTAGGATATATAATATACAATAAGACTACACCCTACAAAGATAAAGACTTTGTCTCTTTAAAAGATATTCCTACTTTGGTCTCTACTATAAATGCGTACGCAGAGGACACAAAAGATAAGGACAGCGACGAATTCTAATATAAATTAACTACTAATAAGAATAAGTTAGGAAACAAAAGACTCCTAAACTAAACTGTAATTAGGAGCAATAATAGCGTAAAACTTAACAAGAAATCTAGCAAACTATCTAGCGCCTAGAAGCCGCACCTAAGTATAACAGCCTTAATAAGCCTATAGTTATGCACGCTATATCTACTATCGCGTTAGATACGTCTCCTATACTAGACGCCTCCCGTTAACTAGAATTTAACTATTATATTAAGCTCCCTCTAGCCTAAAAATAGCTCCGCGCACTTAGCTTAGTAGATATAGGAGCTACTACCTATTTTATTTATCGACAAGTTGTTAAATAACACCAGCTTAAAGAAATTACTTTAGAATAACTAGTTAGCCTAGCCCTAGCTAACAGCAATCCTTATACTAAGCTCCGCACCGCGGTAGAGATCACGATTAAGCATAGATCTTATACTAGCCTAGTGCTATACTACGTTACTAAAATTAGTAAGTTCGACGTGTTATTAGGGATAAATTAAGTAGACCACTATTTACTAATTCTCTCTTTTAGAGAAACCTATTTATTAAGCTTTAAATTGCCACATTACCTAGTAAACTATTTAGACAGCGTGCTGCCTAAAAAGATTTATAATAACAAACTACTAAATAGTACAACGCGTAAGAAGATAGCAAAGAACAGAATTAACATTATTTTAGGCCGTGCAGCCGCAATAATAATCGCTAGGGATCCCGACTCCGTTATTTTTATTAAGCCACACCACTAGAAACAACTAGAATTATTAGATCCTAGTAAGAAAGAATTAGATAAGAAAAGTCTGTGGGAACACATTATTACCAACCTCTGCGCTGCTTAGCACTATGTAGTATTAGATACTAACTTTAAAAAGTATATAAGAAAACTAGAAAAGCTCGCAATTACTAAAGAAGAAATTATTAAGCTATTACTACTATTTCTAGTTAACCTAGCTTATAAATTTAATCCTAAGGAAGCTAATAAACTACCCCCGCGTTGACCTAGAGTGGACCATGCCATTAATCTAAATCTAGAGGCTATAGTACCACACGTCCTAAGATATATAGGTTAACCCGTAAGAAATGTGGAGCGGTAAAGGTATATATATTAACGAGATGTTAGGCAAAGGTTTTATTCGCCTAAGTAGCTCACCTTACGCCGCGCCCATACTATACGTTAAGAAACCTAGAGGGGGTCTGCAGATTTGCGTTAATTACCGCGCCTTAAATAAGGCAATAAAGAAGAACCGAAACGCTCCACCCTTAATTAAGGAGACTATAGCACAACTAACAAAAGCACGAATTATAAGTATCGTCGACGTAATAGCCGCGCTTTTAATACCGTACAAGTCAAGGAGAATAATAAGAAAAAAGTAGCTTTCTTAACCTACTATAGCCTTTACAAGTACCTAGTTATGTTATTTAGGTTATGTAATGTTCTAGGGACCTTTTAATTTTATATTAACGACGTCCTAAGAGAATATCTAGATAACTTCTGTACCGCGTACCTAGACAACGTACTTATCTATTCTAACGATAAGGACAAGCATAAGACATATATCGAGATAGTAGTTAAGAAGCTGTATTAACGCTAAACTATTCTTAGACGTCTATAAGTTATAATTTAAGGTTAAACGCGTTAAGTACTTAGGACTTATTCTAACCACAGACGGTATTAAGATGGACCCCGCCAAGGTTAGCACGATACAAGGATGGTAACTACTACGCAGCGTTAAAGACATATAGGCCTTCCTAAGATTCGCAAACTTCTATTGCTGGTTTATCCTAGGATTTAGCCAGCTCGCACAACTACTTATAGAGCTAACTAAGAAATTAGATACCTAGACTAAAGTATTTCTATTAGCAGCTAACTCCGCGACCGCCTAAGCTTTTAAACAACTTAAACAAGCCTTTATACGAGCACCTATACTCGCCTACTTTAACGCTAACTTTAGAGACCTAGTTAGAGACAGACGCGTCTAACTTTATTACTACTATAGTCTTATCGTAGATGCACAACAGCGTATTAAAACCTATCGCCTTTCTATTATATAAGATAAACCTAGCTAAGTGCAACTATAAGATTTATAATAAGGAGTTGCTTACAATTATGCGCGCATTTAAGAAATAGCGTTTTAAGCTCTATTAGGCACAAAATTGCCTATTAACGTTATATTAGACTACTTAGCGTTACGCTACTTTATAACTAATAAGAGACTAAATTACTAATAAGTATAATAGGCTAAATTTCTCTTAGAGTTTAACTTCTTCCTTATTAGATACAGACTAGGTAACTAAGGCACTAAGCTAGACGCTTTAACCAGGCGTCTTAGCGATCTTCCTAAGGGCGCAAATAACAACAACGTTAACACTAAGTCTAAATAATCCTTAAGCCACATTATGTTACGCTAGAAGCCCGCGCTAGCAGCTACTAAGCCTATTATAGTCCTAAAGATAGTAATAGCCGCGACAGTAACGCGCGCACACTAGCTATGCCTATACTTTACATTATGCTTATAAGAATATATTATAACATATAGTCTATATAGCTTAGGTTCTTACTAGTAAACTTATAGACACTATTGCAAATCTAGCCCTTATAATATACTTAATTAGTAAAGAGGATTATATTAGTAAGGAGTCTATAAAAGAATTACTAGCATTATCCTCCTTAGCACCTTTATAAGTACAGTTGCCTAAGGTAGAAAAGAAGATAAGAATTAATCCTTCTGCTAATAACAGAGATTTAGAGAAAGACCTTATTACTAGGATTAAGAACGCGTACCCTACTAATAAGGACATATAAGCCATTATAAAAGCAAAACTTAAGAGATAATATCGCATCCTATTATCGCTTATATATAACAAGAAACTGCGAATTAAGCTTAGAGACTACTAACTACAAGATAACTTATTATACGTAAAGGACAAAATATACGTACTAGATAATAGACCTCTACACACTATAATTATTAAAGACTCTTATAACGAGTTATGCGTAGGCTACCCTAGTAAGCACGCTACGTACCATAACCTAAGTTGTTAGTTTTACTAGTCTTGCATAATAATAGACGTTACATAGTATATACGCAATTATTTAATATACTATCGCTCTAAGATTAATAAAAAAGGCAAGGCAAGTATAGACTTCTCCGCCTATTACTAATCCTAGATCGATACTAGAAGAGTATATTAATTAATTATATCACTAAACTACTAGCCTATAAAGATTATAGCCGCACCTACACTAGTATACTTATTATAGTTAATCGCCTATCTAAGAAGAAGAAGTTTATTCCTATTACTAATCTTAAAGTTATAACACTAGTCCGTGCGTTTATTAAGTATATATAGCGCAAGAAGAGATACCCTATACAAATTATTAGTAATTATAGCGCTTAGTTTGTCTTATATTTCTAGCGTCGCCTGTGCCAACAATTAGGTACCCAGTCTAAGGTATCGACTTCCCATTATCTGGAGACTAACAGCCAGACTAAGATTATTAATACCTAGGTAAAATAGTACCTACAAGCTTATATAAATTACCAACAAGATAATTAGGCACTATTTCTACTAATAGTTAAGTTTGTCGCAAATAATTAGATTAGCAATTCTACTAGCGTCGCCCTATTTATGGCAACTAAGGGCTACCTGCCACAATTCTTAATCTACGAACTAGTCGAATTAACAACGTTACTATCCGCCCCCGCCTAAGCTAACTAGCGACGCGCTAATAAGTTCGTTACTAAGTTAGAGAATCTTTAATAGTTTTATTAAGATAATATAGCTTAGATATAAGCGAAGTAGGCAGAATATGCAAATAAGAACCGCATACCTACTCCTAAGTTACACGTTAGTAACAAAGTTATATTAGATATAAGGTTTATTAAGATAACGCGTTCTAGCAAATTATTAGATATAAAAACACTATAGACTATTTACTATTACACGCGTTATTAATAACTCTATATATAAAATAGACCTATCGCTAGAAATAGGACGCGTATATATAACGTGTTTTACCTATAGTTATTACACAAAACAACCTAGCAACGCGCTACCTAGACAGTAATTAAAACCTAAAGGCCTATTAATATTAACGTAGATGACACCTTAGATTACATAATCAAAGCTATACTAAACTATCGTATTAATAGTAATCTCTAAGACCTATACCGCCGCAATAAAAAAGGTTTACTTTAGTACCTAGTCAAGTGGAAGGACTATCCTAAGCGTCCTAATAACCCGTTATAGGAACCATAGATGCTCCTCATTAACGTCCTAGAGGCAGTAGATTAGTTTCACGGCGACAACCCACGCAAACCCGCCAAACACATCAAGTTTAGGGACCTAATAGCCTAATAAGAAGTGCTAACAAACGAGATTAGTGCCATATACGTCGTTACGTAGGTGTAATAGGAACGCTCTGCCACGTCGCAAGTAACTAAGTTGTTTATCTTAGTAAAGTACCCTATTAGAGGAGGTTGCCTCTACAGCGTTAGTTAAAAACAATCTGCTAAACTTAGTAACGCTGCTAGGCATATTATAACAGCACTATTGCCAGCCGTAATAGTCCCTAACCAGCTAGAAATAGTCCACGATAACGCGCAATAGCGTGCAATAGTTTAGGATGCACCATAATAGTGCGAGATAGTTAGGTTATATAATAGACACAAGCCTCGCCGGAGCTTAAGGCTATAGAGAGGGGGGGGGGGGTTGTCACGACGCGTCCCCTGTGGCAGCGTAACCCCCTAGTTGCCCTAGACTGGCCTAGATTAGCCTTGGCTAGGTCAGAGTTTTCTTCTTAGGCCTTATAGCCTTTAGACCTACTTTCCTTTTTTAAGGGATCGCCTTTAGTAGTGAATTAATAGATTAAGCATTGTACCCACGATCTTACAGGGGTAGTGTTATGGATCCATAGCGGCACCTGGCTCGGAACCCGGAATAACGTTAATTCGGCGCTAGGCCCAATCCGGCCACTAGCGCGGCAGCACCCATAAGGTGCTACTCTTCTGCCTACCTACTTAGTATAGTAGTATTTTATATACTAGAAATTAACTTACTTTTATTCTAACTATCGCGGGCCCGAACCCTTATAATTACTAATTAACTTGCCTAATTAAAGTAATAACGTGTTTACAAGCGAGCCGCGCGTACAAGTGAGCCGCGCGCCCCACCAACTTTCTACAACGCGTCTCATACAAACTACAATAGCTCAACTATTATCTGCTTAATTGCGCTATAAAGAAGCAAATATCTACCTAGCTCTTTTAGCTATTAATTCCAGTCAAATACGAAGTATAAAACGCGCTGCCGCAACGTTTTGCGTCCCTAAAACAACACTTCGCGCGCCGACGCGCAGGAATCGCTGCGCGACGCGACTCTGAGCCCAAATCAAAGAAGCTTACCAAGCTTGAAGAGGAGGTGATTGTTGAGCATATACTTAACCTAGATTCGCGAGGCTTTGCGCCCACTCTAGGTGCTGTACGAGATATGGCGAATAAGCTGCTCACTGAGCGCAGCGCAGGCCACGTTGGCCAGCAGTGGCCTAGGAACTTTGTCAAGCGAACAGACAGCCTCACAACGCGATTTAATCGACCCTACGATCGACAGCGAGCCCTCTGCGAGGACCCGACGGTTATACAGGCCTGGTTTGAGCTAGTAGCACGTACAAAGGCCACCTACGGTATCTGCGACGAGGAGGATACCTTCAACTTCGACGAGACTGGCTTTCTAATGGGTAAAATATCCTCCCAGCTAGTCGTTACTGGCTCAGAGAGGCGTGGCTGGCCAAAAGCGATCCAGCCAGGCAATCGTGAGTGGGTGACGGCGATCCACGGAATCAACGCTACTGGGTGGGCAATCCCGCCCTTTATCATCTTCGCTGGCCAGTACCACCTCTCTGCCTGGTACAAGGGCGACGATATACCAGGTGACTGGGCTATTGGTCTTAGCGACAATGGCTAGACTACGAACGAGCTTAGTGTTGCCTGGCTACGGCATTTTATTAAGCATACAGTAGAGCGTAGAGTGGGCGCGCGTCAGCAGCTACTAATACTTAACGGCCATAAGAGTCACAACTCGCTCGAATTCCAGGAGATCTGCAAGGAGAATAAGATCTACACTCTCTGTATGCCGCCACATTCGTCACACCTTCTGCAGCCGCTTGACGTTGGCTGTTTCTCGCCGTTGAAGCGGGCGTACGGGCGCCAGGTCGAGGGCCTGATACGCGACCACATCAACCATATCACCAAGCTTGAGTTCCTACCAGCCTTCCGCGCCGCCTACGACCAGTCAATTATAAAGGAGAATATCTGCGCAAGCTTTCAAGGCGCTGGGCTAGTCCCACACGATCCAGAGGCAGTGATATTAAAGCTTAATGTGAAGCTTCGTACGCCGTCGCCAGCAGCCCTACCAGAGGCCCTATAGGAGTCTGCAACACCAAGCAACGCGCGCGAGCTAGGCGCTCAGTCAACTCTAGTTCGTAAGCGGATCTAAAGGCATCAAGGATCCTCTCCTACATCAGTTATCCAGTCGCTTAATTGGCTTACAAGAGGGGCTAAAAGAATAGCGCATTCGATAGTGCTTATGCGCGATAAGATAGCTAGTCTACAGAGGGCAAATAAGGCAGCCACAACGCGTAAACAGCGCAAAAAGAAGCAGATCTAGAAGCGAGGCACCCTATCAAAGGCAGAGGGAGAGGATATTATTGCTCAGAAGGCTATTGAGCAGCAACTAGAGGGAGAAGAAACGCGGTATAGCCAGGCGCGGTCAGGTGCGAGCCGGCAGGCTTCAGCGCGCTGCACGCGCTGCAGGGAGCCTGGGCACAACTCACGTACGTGCAAGAAAGCTTCTATAGATACTGCTTGATTTAGGATAGCTATTATATTAATAGAATTTTGATGCGTTATTGATATACAGCCTGCAAAAGGCTGAGAGACTTGGTGGGGCGCGCGGCTCACTTGTACGCGCGGCTCGCTTGTAAACACGTTACACTAAAGTAGAGACTATGCCCTTAGCCTTCTTTTAAATAATAGTAGTAATATTAGTGCCTAGTAAAGCGCCACTAGAGTGCCAGCGCCCCAACTAGGCTAGTAAATAGGTTCGGGGTACCTAGCTTAGGTATAGGGTTAGGTTAGAGTCGCATAGACCCTAGATATAGGTTAGGTTAGAGTTATATAGATTCTAGATATAGGTTAGATTAGGTTGTATAGACCCTAGATATAGGTTAGGTTAGGTTGTATAGTCTTCTAGGTATAGGTTAGGTTAAAGTACCTATTAGAATTACGTAACTTATTATATAAAATTAATAGTAATAAAATTAGTAACTTTAGTTACTTTTTAAAGGTGTATAAGAAAAGAAATCTAAGTAAAACTAAATTAACGCTATTTTGCTATTAATATATATTAAAGATCTTTATTATGTTAAGATTCTAACTAAGGTTAAATCTACACTATATATAGAGAGAAGTAAAATAAAAGGCACTAAAATCTAGTATCTAGCACATAGTAGTAGTAATAAAATATATATAAAATAATAATAATTTTATTATTAATATTTTGCATAGTAGTATTATTAATAGTAGTTAATAAATAGTTTACTATTTAGTATAACTAAGTTATATATTATCTCTTAACTAGTAGACTATTAGAGAGCTATAGTAGACTATAGAGTTACAACTATGGAAGCAGTATAGGTAATAGAACACTTAACTATAGTTTAGTTATTGCGCTTATAATCTAGTAGTAGCGTAACTATAGTTTACTATATATATAGCGTATAAAGTCTATCTCTTATAATATTAGCGACGTCTAGTATACTAAATCTTTATCTTTAACTTCTATAACACTAAGTTTTTTAAATTTAACTCTTTATTATATATAGTAATATGATACCTTTCTAGCGTCCTAAGATTGCATTGTCTAATATCTATAGTTAAATAGCTACTAGAGAATTTAAAACTAGTATAGATAACTAGCTAGACAATATTTGCTATCTAGCCTACTTACTATAAGATAAGGTTTAAGAGGTAGGGCTGCTAAAAGACTAAATTAATTATAATTATACTATTCTAGAGGTTATATCTAATAATTTGTTTAAGCTATATATAATCTTTTTTTTAACATTACCTTTTTACGCCTTTTTTAATTACTAAGCAGGGGGCTCTGCTTTTTTTTTTATTATGTTATTTAAGATAAAAGCCTTTGTCGTCCTACCCCTAGATATATAAAATAACGACACATATATATAATCTTTACGCAACTCTAAATTCTTAAGTGCTAGATTATTCTTTTTTATATAAAGACCTAGGAAGAGATATAGTAACTTTTGTAGGAAAATAATAGCACCTTACTATTACGTTGCTAGTAAGGCTAAAGGGATAGGCTAAGATATAGTAGTAGGCGTTTATTAGAGAAAAAGTAGATGTTTTTTATATATTACTAGAGCGCGCGCGCGTAGCTATAGTAGAAGAAGAAGCTTTTAGTAGTAGTTAAGATTATGTAGGCGTATAAGGATAATAAGAAGTAGTAAGGATAGTAGTAGTGGTGGGAGTATAGAGGAGATAGGTAGCAGTAGTAAGGTCTTAGGGGGGCAGTATATAGCTCGCTAGTTATAAGAAGAAATCTACTATAGAAGAGTAATAAAATAGTTAGGTTAGTTACTATTATAATTAATACAATTATTATTACTATAAAAAATATTATTAAAGAAATTATTAATTATATAACACAGTGGTTAGTTAAACAGCTAGCCTAGAATTACGTAATGTTATAGATTAACTCTAGGGGGAAGGCTATTAATATATGTATTTATTATACCTTATTATTACTAATACTATATATTAGCGCTAAGGCCTTAACTACTTTTATAGTGGCTGCCTCTAGTAGTAGAAAGGAGTTAGTAGCTTACTATCTAAAATCTTAGAACCTTATATAGTTTTAATAGTCTTCTTATTAGCTAGTCGCTTATATAAATTATTCCCTTTATTTAATAGCACTGTGTCTTCTAAACTATTCTTCCCTATAATAGAATCTAATAACTTTATAGATTGCTTATTAGCTATTATAAACTTAACTATTATAGCCTTTTAAATTATTTAGGGTAGCAAGATTATGCCTTTAATTTCTAATTATATTCCTGCTAGTGTTAAAGACGTGCTTAACATCTACCTATAAAGTTTATACTACTAGGATATTCTTTATAATCTATATAGGTTAGGAGTAAAATATTTAATAAACTTTTCACTACGCTAGTATATTAAAACCTATTACTCTTTTTAACTATAGAAGAATTTAGGTATATTTCTTCTTTTTTATTTAAGTTAGGCCTAAGTTATAATTAATGTCTAGTGTAGCTAAACTTTAGCTAGAGATAGAGAGACTACTATACTATAAACTAGATAGCAAAAGAGGCTTTAAAACTATTTACTGCCTTATAACTATCTTAGGTTAGTATTTAAGACTAGAGTAAGGTTCCTAGCTATTAGGCTATTATAGTAATTAAGATGCTCTAGAAACTATTAGTATATAACTATAATAAATAGCTATAATTATAATACCTTATATGCTATAAGATTTTATAAAGGATCTAATATTATTATATAATTAAATAAGAAACCCTATTCTCTACCTACCCTTAAGTAATACTTGCGCAACTTTTCTTATTCTATCTTAGCTATAGCCTATATAGCTTCTAGCTATCTAATATTATTTAACTCTTTAATAAGCTTATTATTTATCTTATTTAGAAAATTAAAGAGCTAGTTATACATAAGCTAGATATATAGGACCTAGGAATTCTAGTTTTTACTTAGAAAGTCTATAGCCTCCTTAAACTTTTAAAGTATAGATTTAATTAACTTAAAAAATATAACTATTTTAGGGCTAATAGTTTAAAGTTTCTTAAGGTCTTTAAAGTCTGCCTTTTGCAGTGTCGCTATAAGTAGAAGTAGTTAATCTTCTAGTTATCTTTATTATAATCTTCTTCTTTAGCTATATATTAATATTTGCCTAAAGCTTTAGTGTGCGCTCGTATATATATTATGCGTAGAGTTCTATCTTATTTAGACGTTATAAATTATAGATAATTGCTTCTTTAGCGGTGTATTGCTCTACGTTATAAGAAATTGCTTAAATTGCTATAGTAACTAGTTAATTATAATATAAATAGCACAAAGCAATACGCTAGTTAGTCTATAATAACTTTCTATAATAACTTTCTATAATAACAGCTAATATACGTTGCAAAGGAAATTTAGGACAGATATCTACGCCTAGATTTTATTTACATATTGCTGTTATAGCGTCTCTCTAGAGTTAAAATTAATAGGCACTAATAACTTAAGGGTAATAAATAATATCTTAAACTATAAGGTTAATAATATAAGTAAGATATAGAATTGTGTTCTCTTTTTAGTTCTAGATAATATTCTCCTCTAATAGTTTATACTAGACGCTCTAAGCTAGAGTGCTATTATTGCTAGTATTATTATATATAATTGCTAAAAGCTTCTGCGTAGTTTCTATATTCTTAAGGACCTATAGTACCTCTAATACTATTAATACTCTAGTATAGCTGCCACGTATTAGTATAAAGTTAAGCAGCTTCTTTTTAAGCTGCTAAGCGTTATTAATATAGTAACTATTAATAGCTAGGAAGCTAAGGCAAATAGCTGCAGACTACGCATTAATCGAGATAAAGAGTTTAGTTGCCCTACTACTAATATTACTAAGAATAGCTACCTTAGCAGTGTTAAATTTATTTAAAAAAATATCTAGTAGAACGTATATTAGCTAGCTATTACAGCGTTAGGTCTAAGAAAATAAAGAAAGCGTCAAAAGGATAGCTGTTTTACTATTTAGAAGGACTAGTTATTATTAATTACTATCTATATAAGTTTAGTTTTAAATACCTATAGAGAGTATATAGGATATAAAATAGCTATCTACTTTTTTTTATACTAAGTAAAAGTCCTTTTATAAATAGGCTTATTCTACTACGTATATACTTAGGACCTTATATAGTTAATAAGGTGCTTAGTACTAATTAGCTAGGTACTAGTAGAGTTAACGCTTAGGTGTTATAGTGCATAGTTATAGTTAAAACAGAATATATATAAATAACTAGATGGATACTCTACGCCCTTCTAGAATATAGTTTAAATAATATCTATAAAGGTAAGGTAAGAGTTCTAGTATAGATTATAGGTTTGTTTGTCTTTAGCCTATTAAGTATTAGACTACTACGCGTCCTATATAGCAAATGTCTTTTTTCCTATCTTTAACTCTTAAAAGTCTAAAGAGGGATATTAGATAAGACAAATTATTCTACTTCTTAACCTATTAGCCTATAGGGCTAGGATTCTATATCTAAAAAGAGTATCTAGTAGTAGAATAACTAGTTTATTAATATAGGGCTATATATTAATTTCGAGGGTACGTGTAACACTTAATATAGTATTTAAGAATATTAGTATATTAAAAAAATGTAATAACTAGTTAAACAGTTATTTAAGAAAATAGTAGTTTAAGAAGAGAATAAAATAAACTAAATTCTATAATTAACTATATAGTAGTGTGTAACTAATATTAAGGTTAGCTAGAAATAGCGTATAATATATAGTATACTAATAATAAGTTAGTTTTTAGATATAAACTAGTATATAGCCCTTTATTATAAAGTTAGTTTTAGATAGCAATTAGCTTATTACTATACTACTATAGGTAGTATTCTTAGAAACTAGTATATAATTATTAGCTATAATAATTTAGCTATAGCAAAACTATAACTCTAGCTTATTTTATTCTATACGCTAATTATTGTCTAAAACCCCCTTAGCACCTAAGCCCCCCTTAGTATCTAAAATCCCCTTATTATCTAAAATCCCTTTAGCACCTAAGTTTCTCTTATTATATCTAAACCCCTTTTAGTATCTAAGCCCCTAAGTCTAAGAAACCCTTAAAGTCTATATTCTTATCTATAATATTAGAGTTGTACCTATCTAGTAGCTTTTAGAAATAAGCCTTAAGCTTCTCTTTATTATTCTTAATTTTCTTTTTACACTTTTTATTATTATTCCCCTTAATATACGCCTTATTACTATTAAGCATACTATTCTTACTATAGTTAATAAGGTTAGTGAAAGAACTAGGCTTATAGTAGCTAATAATTATTATTAAAAGTGTTATGGATCCATGGCGGCGCCCGGCCCGAAACAACGTTAATCTAGCACTAGGCCTAATTTGGCGTTAGCTTAGTAGCACCCATAAGGTACTATCGCCCTGCCTACCTACTTAGCATAGCAGTATTTTATATACTAGAAATTAACTTACTTTTATCCTAACTATTATAGATCTAAACCCTTATACTATACTGCTATTACTCCCTTCTTAGGGTTCTAGCTAGCTATAATAGGTCTACTAACTAGGGCGCTAGCGATTAAATCTACGCATGCTATTATAATAATAAATTAGAAAATTACGTAATAATAAATTAGAGATCCTATAATTATATAGCGTGCTTAGATATAGAGTGTAGTAGTGTGTGTATAAGTAACAATATAGTTAATAATAATATATAGAAATTTAACTTAACTAAGGATGTTCTTCCTCTTAGGCGCAACTAATACTATATAGAGAGTAGGTAGATAGGAGAGCTAGACGCGCGGGTTAATATGTGTGCCGCTATAGAATATTAGCAAAGAGAATAACTTAATAAGAACCTAGCCCTCCCTACTATAACTTTATAGTAATTTATAGTGTTTTATAGCAATAGTAGTAATATTTAGAGTAAGTTAATAGAATAGATATCTCTATAAAAGATTTTAGCTAGCGACTTTTATATAATACTACCTAAGGTACTAAAGACTACACCTTACCTACACCTATAATATTAACTTTAACTTATAACTTTAACTTACCTACTACTAATAGTGTCTAGCTACCTCTATATTAGTAGTATATATAATAAATAAGGTTAATGCTGCGCACTCTAATCTCCTATACTAGGTAGTTTTAACTTTGGCAATATAGACTTGCCTACGCTATATAACCTTATAGAGCTAAAGATCTAAAAAACTTTACCCTATCCTTTGTAGAGACCTTTACTTATAGTTAGGTAGGTGTAGATAATACTTAAGAATCTACTACTATTATAAAGTAACTTATAATTTTAGTTACTAGTTATTCCTACTATAAACCCATAAGCTAGACCTATAGCTTAGGGCACTTAACTACTACAAAACACATTCTAATATTTTAATATAATAACTAATAAGATTAATAATATCTTTAATATAACTAAGTTTAAATAATATAATATTTTACGTAATACCCACTATATAATAATTTAGACACCTTAATAATCTTCTAACTAAGGTCGCTTATGTAAGCAAGTATGTTAGTTACTAGTTTAAGAAGTCTTGCGCTTAAAGTCTAATAGTTATAGCTCTAAAAACATACAAGTACCTAAGAAAGCGTTACCTTAGATCTACTTTAAGTCCCCACCTCTACTTATATGCGATAACTAATAATATACTTTCTTAAGAGTCTCTAACTTATTTATAAAAGCCTATGGCCTAGTTAATAAAAAAAAGGACTAGATTATAATCTAGAAGTATAATATAAGAATGCCTAAGAAGAATAAGTAGAAAAGACATTTTAACTAATAGACACTACTAAGTTTGCTAAGGATATATCGGCCCACCCTAACACCTAATTTAATATTATTATTAAGTGCGTAAAGTCTAGAGAATAACTAGTAAAAAAACTCTCTTAACTTAACATATTAGAATCTATATTTTAATAACTATATAACGCATATAACTTTATAGGTAGCACTAACTCTAAGGCTTATAAATAACTATAATAAGTATATAACACTCTACTAGACTCTTATAAGTAGCGAGGAATTAACTTAGCCTTTGCTAAAGGCAAGCTAAAGGATATTCTTACTTATATTTTATTAGATAGTGTAGGTGGAATAAGAGTTATAGAGCAAGTTTTATAATATAATAACTACTAACTAGAATATAAACACTAAGCTTTATAATATAAAAGCTAACTACTAGTATACTGTTTAGGATACTTAACACCTTAAGCACAACTTATAGTAAATAGAATAATAAGTACTACTAGCTAAGAAAGTGGCTTATATAGCTAAGGATAAGTTAAAAGCTCTAAGATAATAAACTACTACTTATTAAACCTATAATATAATAGGATAAGGGCAACCTCTTCTATATAATTAGTTTAATAGATTGCCTTCTCTTCTTTATAGTACTAGTTATACGCGCTCTCCCTAACGTAATATCTATACGCTAAATAGTAATTCTACTCTTAACTATTATTTAGCTAGTTTGGCTTATAGTAGGTTTATCTATACTTATTCTAATAAGAACTTATACTATAACACTATATATAAATAATAAGATTTACGCGGTAATTATAAGAATATATAAAATCTAAGACTATAGCTAGAAAGATTATAATTAATTTAACTACCGCAATTAACGTAATAACTAAGATTAGCGCGATAACTGTAACTAATATAATAATTAGAGAGATTTAGAGCGATCTTTTAGTGCGTCTTATGTATTGCTTGCAATGGATGGAGGATTACACTATAAGGCACCTAAGATAGAGTTCTTTAGTAAAAAAAATAAGAAAGACTATAGATAATAGCGTATATAAGCTATTAATAAATCTATTATACTTTTATTAGAAGAATATAAAGTTTACTATATTCGCCACTTTATTAAGAATAATACTTAGAGTTTAGTGTACCTAATTCTTAACTTAGTTAACACACCTTAGATAATCTACTAAAACTGTTAGATAAGACTTATATATCCTACAACTATATTATTAAAGCTAAGCAGAAACTTTATAATAACTCCTTATATAATAAAAGAAGGGTAAGACATTTGCGCAATAGTAAGGATAATTTCTATTAGTTATTAACTTTCTTAGTATAGATAAGATAGACAAAGTACATTACGCTTACTAACTTATAGATAGTTAATTAGCCTGTTAAGCCTTTACTAGCTTAATTTTAAACAAGAGCCTTATGGCCTTTCTTACCTACGCTTATTAACTATACTAGTATAATCTTAATATTAATAGCTAACTATACTCTAGTCTAAAGAAGTTATCTATAAATATATTAGGAAAGGATTAATTGCGTAAATATTCTTTAAGTAATAGAATATAGACACGTAAAGCGCCGTAAGTCCTTACCTAGAAACGCACTATAAAAGAATATAACTATATAAGTAAGTTAGGACTATACTTTAAGTGTGGCAAATCTAGTTATATATTGCGGGATAAATCTACACCCTATAAGGGTAAAGACTACGTCCCTTTTAAGGATATACCTACCCTAGCTGTTATAATTAACACTGCCTATATAGAGGATGCTAATAATAATAAGGATAGCTTTGCTTATAAGAGTAAGATAGATAAGAATTTAGAAAATAAGGCACTTCTAAACTAAATTGTAATTAGAAGTAATCTTAGCGTAGGACCTAGAGGGAGGTTAAATATACTATTTATTAACTTAAAGATACTGCTAGTTATTATATCCTAGATAAACCCGCTATTATCTACGCTGTTTACGCGCTTGCCTTAGACATTAACCCTATGCTAGACGCGTTTAGATAATTAGAATTTAACTATTTATTAAACTTCTAGTTACACAAAAATAGTTGCGCATATATAGTCTAGTAAACACAAAAGCTACTACTTATTTTATTTATTATTAGATAATTAAACAACACTAGCTTAAAGAAATTACGTTAGAGCGTCCTATTAGTCTTACTCTAGAAGATAATAAACTTATTTAAAAAATTATAAACTATAGTTAAAGTTGCTATTAGACATAAAACGCATACTAGTATAGTCTTATATTATATTACTAAGATTAGTAAGTTTAACGTTTTACTTAGTATAAATTAGATAGATTATTATAGGCTAGTACTAGTGTTTAGAAAAATAAGGTTCCTAAGCTTTAAGTTAACTTAACTTACTGTCTAGTAAACTGCTTAGATAGCACTATGCCTAATAAAATCTATAATAATAAGCTACCTAATAGTGCTACTGTCGGATTATAGGCATTGGTAGATACATTGGCTACCTAACGATGCCTAATAGACTGCCTTGATTCTACTTCGGTCCTACTTAGACAAGAGCATGTACACCTCTGTAGCATCCACACAAAGACAAGAATGATAATTAATTTTCAAATATAATCTGTTTTTAGTTCCTTTCCTTTTACTAGTAAGAGCCTATCTAACACTAATTAGTGATTGCTTAAGGCGATTATAGACAGCAAGGTAGAAGAGATAGACTATTAACACCCTAATATAAGAAATCTTAGGACAAGATATATGTGCTAAGAACAGAGCGAGGTAGAGATAACACAAAGCACTCTTAACCTCCCTCTAAGCTACTAGTTTAGGCCAATCCGCGGACACAGAGAGCGCGTCAGCAACGCATACTAATTTAGTACGAGCGTCTCTAGACGACCTAATTACGTACGACCACAACAAGTGCTGGAAACAACTAACTAGCAAGACAACACTAACAACGCGTTAACACACATTAGCACGATAGCGGACAACTAAAGTAATACAAGCGCCGCGGATGCGGTAGATGCTTAGAATTAGCTGCTTAACAAACTATTAGAGCACAGTATAAGCGAACGCGAGGAAGCTCCTTCCCTTTAGGCTAAGTTTACTACTAAGCATCTTATAAGAAACTGTCTATACACACAGTCGCGCTTAATATTATTAACATATCTCTCTAGGATATACTTGTACTGGCAGATGCAAACAAGACGCACACAACAACCTAGGTTGCTAAGATAGTCTACAACTACAACGTGGCAATAGTCTAGGATAATAAGCTTTTTAATAATTACAAAGTAGACTTTAAAGGATAGATAAGAGACCTACCGAGGTGGACGGTCGAATGAGCCCGACGGCCGAATGAGCCACCTTGAACACCAAAACAGCCCCACAACTTGAGGCTGTAGAGCCTCACACAATAGCTATTATCGCGATATTTTCTAGTGGTGATATCTATAGGCTTTAATTGATATATATAGCTATTGATATCGCGTAGAAGGCGTGATGTTGCGGCTGCGTCGTGACCTGAGAGCTGGCGCGCCTGCAGCAGCACGCTGAGGCTCTCCCCTACCTACGGGCCTCACAACAGCTCTCTTTTTAAGAGTTGCTTTTTGCCCTTTTGAGAGGTTTTAAGAGCTTGTTGGAGTTGTTTTGCAGTCCTGCGAGCAGCTGCCCTAGAGGCCTGTTCAGCAGCCTTCTCCGCCTTCTCCTTCTCCTTTACCAGATTGGCTGCAGCCCTCGCCTGACGCCTTATTTCCTTCTCCTTCGCCTTTGCCTGTCTTGCCTCTTTACGAAGCCTATTTGTCTTAGCTTTTTGGTGTTGTACCTGCTCCTCCTCGCGCTCCTGGAGCTGCCGGCGATCACGTGCCTCCTTCACCTTCCTTGGAGACCAAAATATATAGCTCTACCTTAATACTCCTCAGGCTCCTTAAGTAGGAGAGGCTTGCCTCGCTTCCTACGCGTTCTCTTGTTGATTAGAGCCTCGCGTAGGCCCTTAACCTTATACTTAAGGAGGGTCTTTTAAGTTAAGATTTGGTAGAAGGCCTAGCTTAGCTTTTAAGCTTATTTATTACCTCGATCCTTCACTACCTGACGTAGTAGGCCTTTTAGTCTTCCTCCAGTTTAAGGCACTTAAGGCTGAGGACTCGCTATCGCTTAAGGAGCTTAGGCTAGAGTTGAATCTCTGTAGTATAACCTCAGGATTAAAGGGTGAGAGGCCTGTAGCCTTGAAGGCCTTTAGGATTGTCGTTTCCTTAAAGGAGGCCTGCTAGGCTTAGTAGAAGAGGGGGAAGAAATCCCTCTTGCTTATTGAGCAAAGGCCCTAGCTCCTTTCTATAAAGGCTGAGATCTCCTTTGAGTAGGCTATAGACAGAGGCTTGAATATAGCTACATTGAGCGGCTGCAGCGTATAGGTTGAATGAGGAGGATATACAGCGAGGATCTTGTTCTAATTGCAGTACTTAATAAAATCTATTGTGAGGTGAGATCTATGGCTATCTAGGATAAGTAATTAATAGGAAGATTGAGCCTTTGCCTTTGTACCGCGATTAAACACCTGTTTAAGCCACGCGAGGCCGATATTGTTGTTGTTCGTCTAGCTAGAGGGCGATGAGGAGATTCGAACCTGATGAGTCGCATAATTGAGGGCCTGTAGCCAGGAGTCCTGTATTGATCCTGAGGCTGACTGATAGATGAGAGCGGGCTTAAGGTAAGATCTATCAGCGCAGATATAGGCCAGCAGCGTTATCCACTCTTGAGAGCTATTCTGGATAGTACCCCCTCCTCTTCCCATCCTTATATGAAGCCCTGCTGAAGATCCTCTTTGAGCGACCTACAACACCAAGTATGAAGCCCTTCTTATCTATATTGTAGGTATGACGCGCCTTAACGTGATACTAATTAATCTTCTCGCGTAGAAGGTTAAAGTAGAGGCTATACTTCCTCCCTGAATTAGCCTTGTGGCGACTATTGTCAATGCCTGTTGTCTATTTTGAGATAAGCTCGTCTGGGTGTCGGTGCACAAAGCGATCAACCTAGTGTACTCTAACCTCTTTCTGCGTAATCTGCGAGGCGAAATTTTGTATTATAGCTCGTGTAGGTGGTAGGCCTTGATTTGTAAGACGTTTAATATAGTGTAGAAGCTCTAGTTCCTGTTGTGGATAAAGAGCTTGTTGATTCTCCGCCATTGTACTGCGTGACCTTGAGATGCCTTGGTGTCGCCGCGCGAGCGTTGCACGGCTGCAACCATAATCTCTCGCAATCTGTCTATAGCTAAATTTTTCTGTAGGTCCTAGCAATTTAATCGCTGCAATCGCAGCCTCAATCGAGCTCATAGTGGTAGAGTTATCGCGTGTTGAAGTTGAGGTGTTGTCGTGGTGGGGTGGCTCATTCGGCCGTCGGGCTCATTCGACCGTCCACCTCGGTATTCCTTAAGGTTAAGCAAAATACTCTAAAGTCTCTTAAGACTGTGCTGCGAAATAGGGGAGTCTACACTGGCAACAACCGCGCTAGGGTAGTAGATTCCCTAATTATACAAGACACTGGCTATGGAAAACCCCCCCGAATGGGACCCTGCGGAGTTTTAAGCGATGAAGTTCGACTACTACCCTACCCTGTCTCGGCAGTCAATGCGCACCGTCACTCAATGCGCAACCCCAACATGACGCGCCCCAACTTTGACGCGCCCCAACTCCACCAATATGGACCCAATTAACGCCGCGATAGCAGCAATCGAAGCGCAAGAACCAGGAGAATTTTTATCATACAATAAAAATCGCCAAAGAATTTGGGTGTTGTACGCTCTACGTTGACGCGCAGGCACCAACGCGTCACGCAGGCGCGTACTATCACTGATGGTACACGTCGTCTACTCCATCCACAACAAGAAAAGGGGCTTCTACAATATATCACCTACCTTACTAAGCGTGGCCTTCCTCCTACACAGCAGATAATACAAAATTTTGCTTCCTATATAGCAAAAAGAGACGTCAGTATGTCCTAGGTTGATCGCTTTGTTAGGCGCAACCCCCACCCCGACTCCTTAATCTCACAATAGACAACTAGGCTTAACAGCAATCGCCACAAGGCTAATTCAGAGGCAAAATACAGGCTCTACTTTAAGCTTCTACACAAGAAAATTACAGAGTATAGTGTAGAGCCTTAGCATACGTACAATATGGACAAGAAAGGCTTCCTCCTTAGTATCACTAGCCGCTCAAAAAGGATCTTCGATAGGCCTCTATATAAGAGTCGCCAAGTAAGGCAATCTATACAGGACAGCAGCCGTGAGTGGATCTCGCTCATCGCATGTATATGCGCGCCGACGGATCTACTGTTAATCCAGCGCTAATCTATCGATCTAACGCCGCGACTCTACAATCAAGCTAGGTTAAAGAAAATCAACATTAATTCTCACAAAGTCTTTATCATCTCATCAACCTCTAGATGGTCAAACAATAAGATAGGGCTTCAATAGCTTAAACAGGTGTTTAATCGCTGTACAAAGGAGAGAAGGCTTAACAGCAGTGGCGACTCCTAGTCCTTAATATAGGCATAGATCTCACGTTACTATAGATTTTATCAACTACTGCGATCAGAATAAGATCCTCCTTGCGATATTTCCCCCTCCCCCTCATGCGACTTATACGCTGCAGCCTCTTAACGTCTGCGTATTTAAGTCTCTCTCAGCTGCCTACTCTAACGAGCTCTCCAGAGATACCTATATAGGAGCCAAGGACTGTCAACAATCGCCAAAAGAGACTTCTTTACGCTATTCTGGAAGGCCTGGACAACGTCAGTTACGCCGCAGTTAATTACTAAAGCTTTTGAGTGTACAGGTATCTCGCCGCCAGATCCAACGCCTATCCTCAAAAGGTTTAACAAAGAGACTCTGCTAGAGCTAGAATCACTAGTGAGCTCTACCTCAGTACTTAGCGCGTCAGATTGGCGTAAAATAGAGCGACTGTTACGCTCCACTGTAAAGGATATCGCGACTAAGGAGTCGCGTAAGCTAAGCCAGACAATACACTCAATCTCTGTACAAAAGCAGCTCCTAGAGTATAAAAATAAGGGTCTCTAAGAAGCTCTTGCAAACCAGAAACGGCGTCAAACAAAAGGCAAGACTCTGCCCTTAGAGCAACCTAAGGAGTGGCATAGAGGAGCAGTTTTCTGGTCACCCTGCCCGCGTACAGAGGGCGCGTAACTCGCTCAGCCAGCAAAAGGCTAAAAAACAACAGTTACAACTCCAAAAAGCTCAGCAGCAAGAGATCTATATAGCTAATAACAGCTTAAAGCTCGTTTACAGCAGAAGAAGCGCGTTAAGCAGGCAGCAGCCAGAGATGCGCGCGCTAAGGAGAAAGCTAATCAAGCTGCTAAGCGACGCCTCCGTCAACAGGCTCGCAAGACTCAACAACAACTTCAAAAACGTCTCAAAATTGCTAAAAAGGGAAGTTAGAAAGCTTTAAAAGCTACTTATACAGTTACAAAGAGGAAGAAATCTACGCCAGCACCTGTACGTGTTGATGCGGCGGCATCTGCGCCATCAAACGCCATCATCGCGCTGTGGCCGTATAATCAGAACACCAAGCAGATATCTATAATCTGACTAGCTAGCAATCATCTATAGCTCTATGAGAAGCTAACTCTCTAGAAAATCTCGCGATAAAAGCTTTTGTGTAGAGCTCTATAGCCTTATATTGCTGGCTAAGCGATTACGTTGGGGTTGCGCATTGAGTGACGGTGCGCATTGACTGCTGCCGAGACAGGGTACCCTAGTTTGGCAGTCCGTGCAACGCGTCACTCCATGCAACACCCCGCCATGCAACACCCCAACTTTGACGCGCCATATCTCCACCAATATGGATCCAATTGAGGCTGCGATAGCAGCAATTGAATCGCGAGAGCCAGGAGAAATCTTTCTTATATAGACAGGTTGCAAAGGATCACGGTGTTGTGACTTCTACACTGACGCGTCGGCACTAAGGCGTCACACAAGCAGGTGCAGCTGCCAACTCCGCGCGTCGAAATATTAGCTAACAACAAGAAGTAGAGCTTCTACGATATATCAAACAGCTCACTGAACGTGGCCTTCCTCCTATAAGGCAGATGATACAGAGCTTTGCTTTACATATAGCTAAAAAGCAGATCTTAATATCCTAGGTTGATCGCTTTGTACGGCGGAACAAGGAATCCTTAATATCTTAATGGACGGCCGGCATTGATAACAATTGCTATAAAGCTGATTCTCTAGCTAAATATAAGCTCTACTTTGAGCTCTTGCAGCGTAAGATTGAACAATATTAGATTGAGGCTTGAGATATGTACAATATGGACGAGAAAGGCTTCCTGCTCAGCATCACCTCCCGCTCTAAGAGGATCTTTAATAGGCCTCTATACAAGGCTAAGGCTGTGAGGCAAGCAATACAAGATAGCAGCTGTAAGTGGATATCGATTATAGCTTGTATATGCGCCGACGGATCTGCCTTAGCCCTAGGTCTTATCTATTAGGCTAGCTCTATCAACATATAATCAAGCTGGGCTGAGGATATTAATCCTAAACACTATTAGGGCCTTTATTACGGTATCAGAATCTGGCTAGAGCAATAATTAGATCGGCCTTGCATGGCTGCAACAGGTGTTTAATTGGCTTATAAAGCCAAAATCTGGACGATCGTATCAGCTATTAATCCTTAATGGCCATAGATCTTATATCACAATAGACTTTATTAACTTTTGTGATCGCAATAGGATCCTGCTAGCTATATATCCGCCTTATTCTACGCATACGTTGCAGCCTCTTGATGTCTGCGTCTTTAAGCCTCTATCAATAGCATATTTGAACGAGCTATCAGCCTTCATAAACAACAGCCAGGGACTGGCCTTAATTGCTAAGAGAGATTTTTTTAGCCTGTTCTAGCAGGCCTAGGTCAATACAATAAGGCAGCCATTAATCCTCTGGGCCTTTGAAGCTACAGGCATCTCCCCGCTCGATCTAACAACTATACTCAATAGATTTGATCAGTCTTAACTATCTGAGCAAGGATCACGAGAAAGCTCAACCTTAGTACTCAGTGCTTCAGATTGGAGAAAGATCAATAGGCTACTAAGGGCCGCTGTGGATACAGGCGGAGATAATAAGGCTAAGAAGCTTAGTCGAACTGTACACTATATCTCTGTACAGAAACAGCTTTTGGAGCATGAAAACAATAGCCTCCGCAAGGCCCTATTAATACAGAAGAAGCGCTTAAAGCAAGGCAGGCCTTTACCTCTTAATTGGCTAGATAAGTATTATAGTGGAGCTGTTTTCTAGTCACCTTATAGCGTGCAGCGGGCCCGCGATTGTTAACACTAAAAAGATATAGAGGATTAGCAAAAACAGCTTTAAAAAAGTGAGCAAGCAGAGGCTTGTTGGGCCAGCCAGCAGCTTAAGGCAAGACTTCTCTAGGAGAGGCGTATTGCTCGAGCAGCTGCTAGAGATGCGCGCGCAAAGCAGAGGGCTAATAAGGCTGCAAATTAACGTCTTAAATAATAGGCCCGCAAGGCACAAAGTCAACTTCAGAAACGTATTAGATTATCTAAAAAGGGTAATAAGAAGGCCTTAAAGCCTTCTAGAGCAGATCTATTAAGAAGAAACAGGCTTAGCGTGAGGCTGTAGATATTGATGAGGCCTTATCTGTTGCATCCGCCTCACAGTCACGCAGAGGCCAAATTATTAAAACACTAAGCAGATATTAATAATCTAAGTAGCTAGCAATTATCTACGGGCCTTAGAGACCTCAACTCTAGAAAATCTCGTGATATTATTTTTTGTGGCTGTCTCTATAGCCTTATGTTTGTGGCCGAGCAATTATGTTGGGGTGTTGCATGGAGTGACGCGTTGCACGGTGCACGGACTGCCAAGCTAGGGTAGTCTAGAGCGTACGAACGCCAAAGGAACACGCAACGGATAGCCCCCAAGGCCGAACAACCACAGCAGGCTAGCCCAGTAGCTGGTACACGGCAACCGCAATCGCACATGCAGCCACCGCCGTCGTGGCAGGTCTCGCAGGGCTTGCAACAAGGCGAGCAGTACGAAGCAAGGCAAGGCGCTCGAAGCTAGGAGCCACAACTGGTACACTAGAGCCCTAACGTATACGTTCGCGTAATGCACGGATTCGCGTAATGCACGGCTTTTTACTAGGAAAATCAAGAAAAATAAGAAAGTTTAAAGTAATACAAACTTTTAAACTACTAATTATTTTTAAAAAGTTCCTTAACTAGAGTTATAGAGAAAGATTCTATCTATAATTCTAGGATTTTAGTTTTTTAATAATAATAAAGTTTAGAAAAAAAGTATAATAGTAGAAAAATAAACGTTCTTAAAATTAAAATATAATAATTTCTTAGAAGTAAACTATATAATTTTGAATACTTTTATATTAGGTATTTTTATATAAAATAGCTCTAGATACAAAGTTATACTATCTTTTTATTTTTTAAAAAGGAAAAATTAGGAAAGATAATCTATCTTTTAAAGTAAGCTATTATATAAAAATACCCAATATAAAAAGTATTCAAAATTATATAGTTTACTTCTAAGAAATTATTATATTTTAATTTTAAGAACGTTTATTTTTCTACTATTATACTTTTTTTCTAAACTTTATTATTATTAAAAAACTAAATCCTAGAATTATAGATAGAATCTTTCTTTATAACTCCAGTTAAGGAACTTTTTAAAAATAATTAGTAGTTTAAAAGTTGTATTACTTTAAACTTTCTTATTTTTCTTGATTTTCCTAGTAAAAAGCCGTGCATTACGCGAATCCGTGCATTACGCGAACGTATACGTTAAGGGGCTAAGCGCTCTTCTATAGTTACTTACTTAGCCTACTATCTTAGAGTTCTAGGTCTATGCTCTTGCTAAGCTAGAAGTATATATAAGTCTATAGCTAGAGTTACTATTAAACTCTGTTTAATTTATAAGTTTACTTAGGCAACTCTAACCTCTTAGTCTAAAGTCCCTTATAACTATTAAAACTATATAAGGTTCTAAGGTTTTAGATAGTAAGCTACTAACTTTATTCTACTAAAGATAGCTATTATAAAAGTAGTTAAGGCCTTAGCGCTATTATAGTATTAGTAATAATAAGATATAATAAATATATGTGTTAATAGTAAAATAGCGTTAATTTTACTTTTACTATTGTCTTTTTTTCTTATATACTTTTAGAAAGTAACTAAAGTTACTAATCTTATTACTATTAATTTTATATAATATAAGTTACGCAACCCTAATAGGTACCCTAACTTAACCTATACCTAGAAGTCTATATAACCTAACCTAACCTATATCTAGAGTCTATGCAACCTAATCTAAGCTATACCTAGGATTTATGCGACTCTAACCTAAGCTATACCTAGGGTCTATGCGACCCCAACCTAACCCTATACCTAAGCTGGGTACCCCGAACCTATTTACTAGCCTAGGCTAGATCTAGCTAATATTTACTATTATAGAACACAACACTATATACTCTACTAAATAAGAGAACTTATATATTTACTTTCTTTTTAAGATATTTAAAATAGTAGACTAGAGATAACTAAATAATATTCATAGTTTTGTTAAGCTTTAGAACTAGTTAGCCTAAGAAATATACTTAGAAGAAACTAAATACTAAGGGGCTTATTAGTGCTTCTATAGAGCATAAATTATTAACGTAGCGTATATTATACTAGTAAAGGATGCTAACATAAAACTATAGATATATCTAATTTAATAGTAAATCTAAAGTAGGTTCTAGTAACAACTATATATTTATAGTTAATAAGTATATTAACTTTTTAGAGTATAACACTATATATAATAATAACTAGTAATTAAAAAACTAATAAGATATGGCGAAATATATAGTAAGGCAGATAAAGAGGAATTAAAAGAATATATATAGGGAACTATTACGCATAATATATAGAATAGATTTATTACTAGATAATACTACTTAGAATATTTATAGCTATTACTATAAGAATTAATTAATATAATAAATTCTATTAGCCTTATAATACTAAAGACATTATAGTAGATTACTATAATAGAATATAAACTATAGTAACTACACTATAAGTATATTTTTTAAGCGGCCTAAGTAACCCTTAATATTTACGTACACTAATAGCATATTAAAGTTATAGTAGTCCTTCTCTAGTAATAATATACTAACCCTAAAGTAAGCTAATAGTAGTAATAATATATAGTATAGTATATTCTTAACCTTAATAAAGTAAACTTTACTACTCTACTTTACCTTAGCTTCTAAGGCTATATTACTAAGCTGTCTAAGTAGGAGTTTAGCTCTAATATTATTAAGAAGTGTATTAGAAAGAGAAATATCGTAGACCTTTTGGTATACAGTATAACGCTGTAAGGGAAAGCTGTAGGTATTAAGAAGTGCATCTATTATGCTAATATAAATATTAAGGCAATTATAATTTAGAAGATAATATATAAAAAAAAAGAAGCTTAAAAAGCTATTATACAACTTATATAGCAACTATGTTATTTAAACTACTCTTAAATCTGTACCTACTAAGCTTTATCTTTACCTTATTAACACTATACGTCTTATCTTATCTCGTATCTACTAAATACCTTATAGTTACTATATTTAAGGTAAGGTCTAGAAATTATAAGTCTTATATAAACGCGTTTACTAGTAGTAGCGCTAGAGGTTATTTTAGGCACGTATTACTACTACACATAATAAGCACTAAAGCGCTTTAAATACTACTATAGCGCCCTAGTAAAGAGGTAGGGGGTGGAGAGGGGAAGGAAATAATAATAGGACTATTTAGGTATTTTAATTGATAATAGCTGTATTAGCTTTATTTTATTTTAAAGCGGTTTTCTAGCACCCTTATAGCTTTTTATAATAGTGTTTATACAGTCTACTAAGAGTGCGTAAAGTCTTCTTTATAAGGGCGGTACACGGCCTTATAAAACTAACCTATTAGGGACAGCTAGAATAGTTAAAAGAGCTAGTTAAATTAATACTATTCTAAGATAGTAGATAAGAAAGGGACGTAGGGGGCCCTTTCTTATATAGAGGGCAGTATAGGGCATAGGCCTTTGCTAACTACTACGCTAAGACTAATTAGAAAAGGCGCCTTTAGAAAGGTGAAAGGCGCAAATAGGGGGAAATAAGGTGTAAAAAAGAGGTAAT
The DNA here is from genome assembly GCA_009805535.1 of Laburnicola sp. JP-R-44. Taxonomy (NCBI): domain Eukaryota; kingdom Fungi; phylum Ascomycota; class Dothideomycetes; order Pleosporales; family Didymosphaeriaceae; genus Laburnicola; species Laburnicola sp. JP-R-44. Next base: position 2,140,168 of record SELF01000040.1, on the reverse strand, counting down.
AGGGCGTACTTAGTAGAAAGGCTAGTAAGTTCTATTATATAACCCCTGTTTTAAGGTCTAAAAATAAGAAGGAAAGTATATAAAAATAGGATGTTTTAGCGGATTTTTAATATAACTAGCACTATTCTAGGGCTAAAGAGGATTGTAATAGGGATAATAGGCCCCTATAGTTCTATTTATAGCCTTAGGTTTTAATTTAGTTGCTATTTAGTAAAAATAATAAAAAAGGTTATTAGGAGTAAATTAGTAAATTAGTAAAGAACCATAGTAGAAACTATATCTTAGTATTTAGCATTTTACTAATAAAGCGTATTCTTAGCTCTAACGCTATATAAAAATATAGTTAGCTAAAATTTTTCTAGTTAGTTTATTATGTGCGGGCGCAATTATATTATATAAAATTCTTTAGTACTATAAGAAAGTGTTAAAAAACGTATTTACCTAACTATATAGTTTTTAATTAGGGTAGGGCAGCTTCTAAAGCTATAGGGGCTGCTAGTAGTAGTAGGGATATCTAGGGATCAAGGTGCTAAAAGCTATAGGTGCCCCGCGCACACATAATAGCTAGGTAGTTACTAAATTAATAATAAGCTAGCTAAAGAGGGGATAGCTAGAGGTAAGGGCGCTAAAAGCAATAGGTGCCTACGTATAGTAGGCTAGCTAGAAAGCTACTTAACTAGTAGTAAACTAGGCTACTTATTTTAGTAGCTTAGAGTGCCCCTAGGGGCAGAATAAGTTAGGTAACTAATAGATTAGAGTAAAGACTAATAGTTAAGAGGTAGCTTCTAATTATTAGCGTTCTAGAAAAAAATTTTAGGCAGTTTACTATTAGATTTGTTACCTAAATATTCTTTTTATAAGAAGTTAGACTTAGGGTTAATTAGGTTAGTAAAGTTAAGGTTATTATTAGGAAGGTTATTATAATAGGTAGGCTTATTATCTTCTAATCTATTACTATAATAGGCGGTGTTATTACTATCTAGGCAATTATTATAGTAAGTAATACTAAGTTTACAAAGATTATTCTTATTAAGCGCCTCTTCTCTAGTGTAATTGCTATAGTCCTTACTAAGTTAGGCGTCTTTTAGCTTGTCTAGCTATTCTAGCAATAGTTAGGGAAGGGTAGTAGGAAGTAGTTAGCTAAATTAATTAGGCTTAGGCTTTTACTTTAAAGTCTCTATTATTAGAAAGAGTAGTTAGAGTTGCCTAATATATATTAATTTTAGAAAACCTTTAGGGGATAATAGTATAAAGTTATTAAATTTAAAGGCTAACTACCAGCAAGTTTATGGTAGAAATAGAGTTATAATAAAAATATTTAACTATAATATATTAATAAGCTAAACTAAAAGGTAGCTAGGCAATATTAATAGTCTAGTAATTAGTTACCTAGCTAAATACTTAATAGGTAGTAGGTAAGAGCTAGAGTAGTTATAGTAAAGAGAGTAGGTTTCTATAATTAATACTACCTTAGTTTAAATATAAGTTTAACTAAGGTCTAAAGTAGTAAAAACTTAGGGTAGAGTGTATAAGGCTACTTAGTAAGGCAGAATAGTAGTAAAGATTAGAACAGACTAGATAGAGCTACTTAGTAAGATTAGCGCTAAGGCGACCTAGTATCTAGGTTTTATAAGTAGCTAAGTAGTTTATAAGGGGCGTATATTATAAAGAAAGTAAAGGAAAATAGAAAGAAATACCTAAGAGGTTAATAGTTAGGCGTAGTAAAGTACCCAGATTTAGTAGGTCTAGGTAGTATCTTATAAGTATAAGATAGCGCGCTTAGTAAGCAAGATAGGGCGCCTTATAGAGAGGGTAAAAGTATTACTTATATATAATCTTTATAGACGGCACCACAGCACCTTTAGAGCCTAATTTTAATTCCCCTTACTTAGTGCCTTTAGTCCTTATAATATAATACTAGTTAGGTATTATAGGCAACTTAGTTTTTAGAGGTAATATAGTTATTATTTATTATTATTATTTATTATTATTTAGAGATGTTTAGAGCAGCCTCTTAATAGACTAGAGGGATTTTTTTTAGTAAATTTAGGTACAACCTATTAAACTAGAGTATAAAGTCTTATAGGAGTAACTAATAGAACTTTCTACTACTTACGCTATAACTAGTAGCTAGTAAACTTAGAATTCTAGCCTTTCTAAATAGGCCTTAGTAGTATTTTAATTCTACTAGTGTAAAGTAGTACTACTACTTCTATAACTTAGAGTAATCTTTCTTAATAGACTATAGTAATGCAACCTATTAAACTAGTCTCTTATAAAGGTAACTAATAAAGTTTCTACCCTTATATATTAAGTAAAGGAGGGACTTAGAGGTAGTTATTTTTAATAGACCTTAGGGCAGTAAAACACAAACTCCCTAGCGCTAAAGATTTTTTTTAGTAACTAATAAAAGTTTCTACCCTTGTGTATTAAGTAGAGGAGGGACTTAAAAGCGGTCTTTCTTAATAGACCTTAGAGTAGTAAAATACAAACTTTCTAGCGCTAGGGATTCTTTTTAGTAACTAATAAAGTTCCTACCCTTATATATAATAAGTAGAGGAGGGACTTAGAAGCAGCCTTCCTTAATAAATCTTAGCGTAGTATAATAGCTACCTAGCACTGAAGTAATTAATAAACTAATACATCCTTACTAACTTATAGTAGGTAGAGAAGTGTAGAAGTAGCCTCTCTTAATAGACCTTAGCGTAGTATAATAACTACCTAGTATAACTAGTAACTAATAAGGTAATACTTCTACTAATTTAACTATCTATAGGTAGTATCTTAAAGGAGGAGTAAATATTATATTACTGTCTATAGCTAAATAAAAAATAGTTAGTCTTAGAATAATATAAGGGCAGTATACAGCCTTATAGGGCTAACCTATTAGGAATAGCTAGAATAGTTAAAAGAGCTAGTTAAATTAATACTATTTTAAGATAGTAGATAAGAAAGGGATATAGGGGGCCCTTTCTTATATAGAGGGCGGCGTAAGGTATAGGCCTATGCTAACTGCTACGCTAGAACTAATTAGAAAAGGCGCCTTTAGAAACGTAAAAGGCGCAAATAGGAGGAAATAGAATGTAAAAGAGAGGTAATAGGGCGTCCTTAGTAGGGAGACTAGCAAGTGCTATTATATTCTTAACTATAGCTATATTTTAATTTGCAAGAAATGTATAGAAGAGATGTATATAAAGAGCTTATTTGCTACTACTAAATTAGCTTATATATAAATAATACTATTAGTCTAATATTATATAGCTAAGATATAGTATAGATAATATAATAATATTTTAGAAAGAATATGCAACCTAAAATATAATTAAGTAATTTTAAAGTAGTTATTATTCTAGAGGAAAAATAACTATAGTTATAAAATATGTCTATTATAATTATTAGCTTAAGCTTATTCTTCGCCTAATATAATTTTGCAACACACTTATTTTACACTCTAAAAATATAATTACTATACTATTATAGTAGGTTTAGAATGCGGGCATATATAATAATATTTAATATATATTATATATATAAGAGCTAGTAGAAGCTTATAGGAGTATATATATAGGTAATAATAGGTAAGATAGAGGTAAAAAAAAGAGAATAATAGGAATTAAGCCTATACACGCTTCTACCTATAAGCTCTAAATATTTATCTTTAGGTAGAAAGGCTAGAAGACTATTTAATAGTTAATCTACCTTTAAGAGTTAGTAGTAACTACTATACCGCTTAGTAAGGCAGATTACCTAAGTTTTAGTTATAGTAATAATTTTTGCAGTGTGTTAATATTTATACCTATAGTACTATTAGATACTATAGTAGGTAGAGGCTAGTAGTTATACTATTCTAATAGTTTGTAATTTACTATAAAGCGGGAATAGTAAATAAAACTATAGAAGTTATTCTTTTTTCTATTGCCTACGTACTACTAACTATTATATATTCTATTATATATTCTAGCCTTAATATATATATATAATTAGTAATCTTTTAAGACTTAAGTGCTAGAAGTAAAGTAGTTAGTTATATATAGGTTATCTAGCTCTAGCGTATGCTAGAAATATTGCCTATCTCTAACCTTACTATATAAGTAACCCTCTACTTCTATTATAGTTATAGAATAATATGTATTATTATCCTTACTTATTTAATAATATTGTGCCCCCTATTAATAGTTATAGATTTAGTTATATTAATAATTATAGCTATATACACGCTAAAGGCTATAATAATAGTAATAAAAACTTTTTCTAAGTTATAAGTAATAATACCAAAAGTTATAACTCTAGTCTCCTTAGTTAAAAATTTATTATATTTTATAATCTGCCTATATTATATATCTTATAGCTATAGAATAAGTATAGTAATCCTAGGCATAGTTATAGCGCTTCTAAGACACTTATTTATATTTAGCTTATATACCTACTTTAGTAGGATAGTAGTTACTATAGTTTAAATACTATTATAGTAATTTACTATAATATTTTTGCGCATTATAATAACTATAATTTGTACTAATAGCTAATATAAAGTAGAAATACTAAAATAGTAGAGTAGGTTTTTAGCTAGCAAATGAGCTAACGCTATAATAATTCTATACTAAGAGATAACTTTATATAGAACCAGACTTTAAATATCTATATACACTATATCCTATATAGATAGCTAAAGATACTATATAAAGTATTTTTAATATATTAAATATAGAGTATTATATTTTATACTCGGTCGCATTGTTTATTTAGTATTAATTACCCTTTTTAACCCCCTTTTTTTAATTTAAGCCTGCGTAGGTTGGGATAGAAAGGCCGCTCTAGTCCAGCGCCTAAAAATATAGTCTACTCCTAGTCTCCTCTACTAACGCAATAATAGTTTATATATAAACTACGCATTTACCTCCTATCATCTATAAGCGCTCTAATAGCTATTAAATTTACTTAAAGCGTGTATAGTAAACTAAGCTTTATTATTACTATTAGTGGCAATTACACTATATTTGCGTGCTACTATATAGCACACTTATATAACGCGCTTACTATCTAACGCTATAACTATAAGGATCTAGCGTATTTATATAATACTCTTCTCCTCTAGCAACTTATTAATAAATATCTTCTTCTCTTTCTTTTAATCTTACCCTTAATTACTACCTTCCTAACTAGTAGTAATATAAGGAAACTATAGTAGAAACTCTTTATACTCTTTATACTTTAAGTTACTAATCTATTACTAGCCTAACTAGTATATTAGGACCGCCTTATATAGGCTAAGGTATACTTTCTACTTTAACCTATTAATAATCTTTTAGATAGAGCAGTACCTTAGTGTAGATTTAGCAACTTTAAGTAGATAGATTATTAGAATGTACTTTTAGACAGCATTAATTAATAGTGGTATTAGTATTAAGGTTTAGAAGGATAGTAGAAAATAGAGTAATAGTAGTAAAAGTCTCTTTAAAGTTAACTTTAATATAGAGATAGAGTGTTAGTGTACCTATAGTATATAAGCTTCTATCTAGTATATATTACTTATAAGTAGTATATAAACCTACTAATATAATAGCTATTACTTCTAGTAATATCTTTAGGGATAATAGTAGAGGAGATAATAGTTATAGTGTTATAGCGCTAACGCTATCTTATATACCTCTTCCCCACTCTAAACTATATGGCATTAAGTTAACTATCTAGAGGTAGCACAATAAAGGCTTTTATCTTAAATATTATAATATAAAAAGTAGAGCCCTCTGCTTAGTAATTACAAAGAGCGTGAAAAAGGTGATAATAAAAAAAAGCGCGTTCGAACTACTAAGCGAGCTTAGCGGTCTTAGCGTAAAGCTACTCTTATAAGCAAAATCTTTATAAAGAGGCCACTTAGAACTTTAGAGGAGATAAGACTTTAGCGCGACTACGCTATAAGCTATTTTTTCTTTGCTATCCTAAGTTATAAACCGCTATTCTAACTTATAAACTACTATCTAGATTGTTATAAATAACACAAGTTAATATATTAATAGGTATGTTTCTTATAAGTAACGTTAGTAGGACGAGAATAATACATACTAGATATACTATTACTCTATTGCCGTATTAAGGTTGTCCTTAATTAATCTTCTACTGTCTCTCTATGCCCTACCATCCTTCTAGGCATTAACGTTGTTTTTAAAGAAGTACTCGCTATTACTAAAAAGTATACGCTAAAGATGCGCGCTGCTATTATTAAAGTAACTACGCTAGAGTTTTATTCTGTCTAGATGCTTATCTAGCGCGAGGGGCGGGTATACTTAACTATTTATAAGGCAATTCTAGTGTACTAGTTAGGTTAGTAGCTTATCTAGTTTGCAAAGAACTATAAGGTTAAATTTCTACTTTAGTGGATGTAATTGCTCCTTATTAGTAATAGAATCTAGTAGGGGATATAAAAGAAGAACGATAAGGTATTTATTAATAAAGCTGTAAGATAGCGAGAGTGTTACATAGATTTGTAAGATTCTTCTAGCTAATATTACTATTATTACTATTAAGTTGGCTTATCTAAGCAAGTATGCTACGTAAGTAACGTGCGAGCATAGCATAGATAACTAATAATAATAGTAGTGATAAGCTAGGTGTGCTATGTACGGCATAAGTAAATCTTATATGGGTTAAAAGCTTATAAGGTGTAGATAGGGTGTAAGTTTAAACTATTATCGCATTACTAGATATTTAAGGTTAGTCTTTAATTAGAATTAGATGCTGTATATAGTAGTATATAATAACCTTCTATCTTAACCTACTTTAACCTCAAACTAAAAAACTAGGTTAAAAAAGGTATTTGGCAAGCTAACACTCTAAACTATAGTACTATAATATAGCCTTACCTATAATTTTATATATAGATTTTTTTTTAGTTAGAATAGGCGCGCTAAGCCTACTAAGCTTGCTTAGCTCGCTTATAACACACTAACCCCTTTTTATTAGTATCTTTAAAACGCTTTTCTATATATATAATAGTAGAAGGGATATCTACTATTATTGTAATATTTTTATTAGAAACTCCTTAGTCGTAAAAAAACCATATTATATATAAGAAGGTAGAGGCTATTCTAGCTAGGAATAAAATTTTAGGTAAGCTAATCTAAACAAACTTAAAGAAAGGCAGAACGGCTATAATAGCGCGTAAAGTAGTAAATGCACACTCTAAAATATTTATATCTAAGTAAGTAATAAACTATCTCCTAGAAATTATAAGATAGTGCAACTAAAACTTTTTAAAGTTAATAAACTAGATGTAATAATATAACAAAGTAGTAAATAAAAGGAAGTAAGGCTATAATAATAGGCTTCTAGGCAAGTCTATATTTATACTAAAGGACGCGTGATCTATACTCTATAAAGGCGCTAAAGTAGTGGTAATATATATTAAAATAATAGGACTGTATTTAGATTCTATAGTGGCGTAGACTTTTAAAATAAGTAGGCGTAAGACTATAAAAAAATATAATAGCTATAAGCTTAGTAATAAATAACCCTATAATTACGCCTACTATATTCCTATCCTCTACTACTATAGTATATAAAATAAGTTAATATATTAAAAAGCTAATAATAAGCAACTATAGACAACTCTAGTTAAAGATATAGTATAACTAGACTACTATAGGCTAGTGTAAGAATATATTAGCTTTGTAAGTAGGCAAGTACTAGTAGTTAGTAGAATCTATAATATATATATTATTAAGCTGTATATATTACACCTACTAGTATATTATTTGCAAAAAAATAGGTAAAGATTATTATATACTAATAAGCGTCTAGAATAAGTACCTTACTAGTAAAATATATATAATAAATAGCTAGATAGAGAGTAAAGCTAGTAATAATATATAAATATAGTTAAAATATACTTTAACTAGATAGACTAGTAAGTTAACAAAAGATTAACTTTAATATAATAGCATAATAAGCTAAGCTATTTCTAAAACAAATACGCTAGCTAACGTAATAAGACATTTTATAAACACTAGTTAAAAGCTAGATAGTAATATTAACCTATTTTTAGCTAGCGTAGGGGCAGCGCACGTATATAGTGCCTATAACTAAGAGTATTAGATACCTAACACTATACTATTCTAGGTGCACTTTTATTAGAACTATAATTATCTCTATAGAGAGTACTATTAGAATATATAGTGTGTGTAGACTACTAGTGTACTCCTATCTATAATATACTACCTATACTACTATAAAGTCTAGAAAACAATAGGTAAGGTGTATATTATTTAATATTATAAGCGAGAGAAAATAGTACTAAACTATAAGTATATTAATATAGCTAAGTAAAATTACTATAAGTTACTAATATTTTTACTATATAGGTAGTTAGCGCGCGCGCCTATTAAATATTAATACTAGTTGCCTAGGCCTAGTAGTAAGTAAGGGCAATTAGAGTCTTTTATAAGTCGTAAAGAACTAGATTTATATAGCAGAACTAGCTAGCTATAATAGAATATAGGTTACTTAATACCTATAACTATATAGCTTTAATACACACTAGTATCTAAAAATACTTAAAAAGAAAAGAAAGATAGCGTCTATAGTATAACTATCATAATAACGCAGCATAGGTAAATAAGAAGATATATTAGAAACTATTATATAAGAAAACTATATTACTATAAAATCTATAAGTAATTGTCTATATAAGGCTTAGGCGCTACCTAATCTTATAATAGATTTACCTACTACTACTGCTAGTCTAAGCTTATAAGAAGCAAGTCTAGTTTAATAATATACTAAGAAGCAAGTCTAGTTTAATAATATTAACACTATTAATAATATTAGCTGTAAAAATACCTTAGTAAAGAGTAGTATAAAGACCTAAACTACTCTTGTAAAAAGAGTCTATTATTGCGGAAGCTATTTCTATAATAGTAATTATAAGGTTACTAATAGAAGAGAGGCTTATTAAGCTAATAAAACTAACTCTATATATTAAAAGACATATAAAACTACTATAGCACCTAATTATGAATGCCTAGACTTAAGTATATAATATATTAACTATAGAAGAGTAATAGAATGTACTATATACTATTATAAATATAGGCTTAAGAATAGTATATATACTAGACTTATTAACACAAATAGTATAGACTAATAAAATTAAGGTATATAATAAAATTTAGAGCTATAGTTTATAGTGCATAGTAGCTACTTAAGAAATAGTATAAGACTATTACTAGCTATCTACTTCTACGCTAGATATCTAGCCTATAGTTTTAAGAGCACTAAAGAGGTTTAGCTTTCTTTTATTAGATATAGTTAATATATATTGCGCCTAATATACTTATTATATACTTTTATAGTATTAAGCATCTTTCTTATATAGAAATTCTAACTAAGGTTAAGTTTGCACTGTACACAGAGAGGAGTAAAATAGAAGGCACTAAAACCTAGTATTTAGTATATAGTGGTAGTAACAAAATATACACAAAATAATAATAATTTTATTATTAACTTTCTCTATAGTAGTAGTATTAACGGTAGTTAATAGATAGTCTACTATCTAGCATAACTAAGTTATATATTATCTCTTAACTAGTAGACTATTAGAGAGCCGCAATAGACTATAGAGTTATAACTACAGGAGTAGTGTGGGCAATAGGACAGCAAAACTATAGTTTGCTATACGCATAGTATATAAGTGTCTTATAATATTAGCGACGCCTAGTATACTAAATCTTTATCTATTATATCTAGCAACGTAATACTATTCTAGCGCCCTGAGTATACTACTTCTACCTAGGGCAACACAGCTATAGTGGAGAGTTCTAAGAGTATATAGAGGAATAGCTAGGCAAAGTTAGGGATAATCTCTAGAAATTTAATACTTTTATATAGTATACTATACTAAAGTAAATAAAAAAGGGCAGGTTTTATAGTAACCTATTTATTAGTCTAGTAACTAGGTATCTATTTAGTATAAACGTTAGCTTTATCCCTATTACAAAGGCACCTAACTTAGAATAGTACTTCTAAACCCTAATAAAGAGCATAGTAGTATACTTTGGATTACTACTATATACTACGCTAAATAAGTAGAAAAAGAGTTTAAAAAATAACTTAACACATCTTAGCAAATAAAATTAAGGGTAAGTAGCTTTACTTTTAAACTATACAACTTGCTAATATTATAAGCCTTATATAATACTATTAAGAGGCTATAGAAAAGAATAAGTGCGTTAAAATAAATACTTACTAAGACATTTATATAGGGCTGTATTATAAAATAAGGTTGTTAAATTATAATATGACTACTATTACTAAATAATAGTAACTATAATACCCTATCTAACGTTTACGCCCTTATATTACTAAAAGAGTTAATAAAGCTAGGGCTAAAAGGTAGTAAAGAGCCTGCGCATATTAAATCTAATTAGTAGAATAATATAGTAAATTTACTATAAGTAATAATAAATAGGTAGTTAATAAGTATAGCTAGCATTAAATAAAGGTAATACTAAACCTAACTAGTAAGATAATATAGTAAGTTTACTATAAATAACAATAAATAAGTAGTTAATAAGTATAGCTAGTATTAAATAAGAGTAATATATAAATCTAACTAGTAAGATAACATAGTAAGTTCACTATAAGTAATAGTAAATAGGTAATTAATAAGCATAGCTAGCGTTAGATAAAGTTAGTATATAAAAGAACACCTAATTTAACGCAAGTGTAGACGCGCGTAGTACTAAAGAAACTAATAATACCGAAACTTAGAAAAGATATTTATATTAGTAACTATATCTATATTAATATTAAATAAAGATACAAAATAGTATATATAAAATAGAGTTATAGGTATTTTCTAATATTATATAAGGACCTACTTAATCTTAGAATTTTCTTTAACACTAGTAATAATGAGGAGTTTATATAGAGATATCTAACCCCTTTTTATTAACACTTTGAGACGCTTTTCTGTATATACTCAATAGTAGAAGGGATATCTGCTATTATTATAATATTTTTATTAGAAACCCCTTAGTTGCAAAATAAAAAAAAACATATAGAGATATAAAGGGGGAGCTAGTCTACTAGAGACACTTAGAAATAAGCCTCTTAGTATAATAGAGTATATAGAAAAGAAGCTTAAGGTAGGTCTAATACTCTATATAGCCTACTACAGCCCTAGGAAATATAGTATTACTATAAGGGCGGTACGGTGGCACTGTTTATTTAGTGTTAATTACCCTTTATAACCCCCTTTTTTTTAATTTGAGCCTGCGTAGGTTAGGATGAAAAGGCCGCTCTAGTCTAGCGCGCCTAAAAATATAGTACTACTAAGTCTCCGCTAAATATAATAGTAGTTACTACGCACTCGCCCCCTAATTGTCTCTAAGCGCTCTAATACCTATTAAATTTACTTAAAGCGTGCATAGTAAACTAATTCTTACTTTATTATTAGCAATTACACTATATTTACGCGCCGCTATACAGCACACTTATATAATACGCTTACTATTTAATACTATAACTACAAGAATCTAGCGTATCTACGTAATACTCTTCTCTCCTAGCAACTTATTAGTAAACACTTTTATCTTCTTTTTACTACCTTTAATTCTACCTTTTTTTATCCCGTTTCTAATATATAGTAACGTAAGGTATTATAGGTGTAGTACCGCTTAGCGAGCTTATAACGCGCTAACTCTTTTTGTTAACACTACCTTAAAACGCTTTTCTGTGTATATAATAGTAGGAGGAATATCTGCTATTATTATAATATTTTTATTAGAAACTCCTTAGTCGCAAAAAAAACCATACAGGATAAAAATCTAGCGACTTTAAGCGGACAGATTATTAGAGCGTACTTTTAGGCGGCGTTAACAGCAGTATTGGCATTAGGGCCTAGAAAGACAGTATAGAATAACAGCGATAGTAGTAAAAGTCTCCTTAAAGTTAACTTTAATATTAAATATCTTTATTATATAGAGATTCTAACTAAGGTTAAGTCTACACTATATATAAAGAGGAGTAAAATAAAAGGTACTAAAATCTAGTACCTAGCATATAGCGATAGTAACAAGATATATATAAAAATAATAATAATTTTATTATTAACTTTCTTTATAGTAGTATTATTAATAATTATTAATAAATAGTCTACTATTTAGCATAACTAAGTTATATATTATCTCTTAACTAGTAGACTATTAGAGAGCTATAGTAGACTATAGAGTCGCAATTATAAAAGTAGTATAGGTAATAGAACGCTTAACTATAATTTAGTTATTGTGTTTTACAATCTAGTAGTAGCGCAACTATAGTTTACAATACGCACAGCGTAGAAAGTTTACCTTTTATAATATTAGTAACGCCTATAGTACACTAAATCTTTATCTTTAATATATAACTACTACTACTACTATCTTTTAAATTTAGCTCTTTATCTATTATATTTAGTAACGAAATAATATTCTAGTAGCCTGACTATACTACTTCTTTTGTATAGGGTAGCATAGCTATAGTAAAGTTCTAAAAGTATAAAGGATTAGCTAGGTAAAGTAAAAGATAATTTCTAGAAATTTAGCAATTTTATATAGTAAGTAGAGTTATTAAAGGGGCCTCTTAATTTTAATATCTTTAATAATACTTTAGCCCTAGTTATTTAGACCTTATTAGCTAGTTTTATAACTTTAAATTCTAGAGTGTAAAGCATTCCTTTAGTACCTAGATAAAGGGTTAGGTTAGATATTTATACTAAAATAATAGAATAAAGTAGAAATATTACTAAAGAAGTTTAAAAATAAGGACTAGCAAAGTAAAGGTATAGGGTAGCTACTAGATAATAAGTAGTAGTTTCTTAGAGACTATAGAAGTTTAAAAGCGCAGCTATAGCGCAAAAAGCTTATAGATATAGTAGCAATTATCTACGGTGCTATTAAGGTAGAGGACCGCAACTAAGTAATAAGAGTAAAGGTAAGTAGCGGCGGCAGAAGTATAAGAGAGATAGGTGGCGGTAGCAAGATTCTAGATAGTAGTAAATAGCTTACTAGTTGCAAGAAAAGACCTACTATAAAAAGAGAGTTAGATAAAATAGTTAGGTTAGTTACTATTATAACTGTTATTATTATTATTATAGTAAAAAATATTATTAAAGAAATTATTAATTATGTAACAAAATAGTTAGTTAAACAGCTAGCCTAGGATTACGTAATATTATAGATTAACCCTAGGGGAGAAAGTTAACTTTAATATAGAAATATAGTATTAGTATACCTATAGTGTATAAGCTTCTATCTAGCATATATTCTATAATAGTATAAATAAAACCTACTAATATAGTTATTACTAGTAATCTTTAGATATAATAGTAGAGAAAAAAAATAATACTTATAGCGTTGTACTAGTTATAGCGCTAGCACTATTATTTTATTTTTATTTTTCTAACTCTAAACTAGTATAGTAATATAGCCTTATTATATTTTATATATAGATTTTTTACTTAAAGTGTGCGCGCTAAGCCTATTAAGCTTACTTAGCTTACTTATAACGCGCTAATCTCTTTTTATTAACATTTTAAAACGCTTTTCTATGTATATAATAATAGAAGAAATAACTACTATTATTATAATACTTTTATTAGAAATCTCTTAGTCGCAAAAAAAAAAACTATGAGGGCGGTACACGCCCTTATAGGGCTAACCTATTAGAGATAGCTAGAATAGTTAACAGATCTAGTTAAATTAATACTATTCTAAGATAGTAGATAAGAAAGAGATATATAGGGGGCCCTTTCTTATATAGAGGGCAGCGTAGAGTATATAGGCCTACGCTAACTACTACACTAATACTAACTAGGAAAGGCGCCTTTAGAAAGGTAAAAGGCATAAATAGAGTATAAAAGAAAGGTAATAGGGCGTGCTTAATAGGGAGATTAGCAAGTACTATTATATAACCCCCTTTTTAAGGCTAAAAATAGGAAGGAAAGTATATAAAAATAAGGTGTTTTAGCGGATTTTTAACGTAACTAGCACTATTTTTAGGCTAAATAGGGCTAGAATAGGGGTAATAGGCCCTTATAGTTCTAGCGGTGGCCTTAGTTTTTAATTTAGATGCTATTTAGTAGAAATAATAAGAAAAGTAGTTAGGAGTAAAATAGTAAAAAATAGTAAAAAAAGCGCGTTAGAAACTAAATTCTAGTGTTTAGTATTTTACTAATAGAGTATATCCTTAGCTCTAATACTATATAAAAGCGCAGTTAGCTAAAAATTTCCTAGCTATTTCTCTACGCGCTAGCGCAATTATATTATATAATATTCTCTAGTACTATAGAAGAGTGTTAAAAAATATATTAATCTAACTATGGTTTTTTTTACGACTAAGGGGTTTCTAATAAAAATATTATAATAATAGCAAATATCCCTCCTACTATTATATACACAGAAAAAGCGTTTTAAGGTATTAATAAAAAGGGGTTGTAACCTAACTATATAGTTTTTAATTAGGGTAAAGTAGCTTTTAAAGCTATAGGGGCTGCTAGTAGTAGTAGGAATATTTAAGGGTAGAGGTACTAAAAGTTATAAGTGCCCTACGCGCGCGTAATAGCTAGGAAGCTAGTTAGAAAAAAGATATAGCTAAGAGTAAAGGTGCTAAAAGTAATAGGTGCCTGCGTATAGTAGGCTAGCTAGAAAGCTACTTAACTAGTAGTAAACTAGACTACCTATTATAGTGGCTTAGAGTGCTTATAAAGGTATAATAAGTTAGGTAACTAGTAAATTAAAGTAAGGGCTAATAGTGAGAGCGCAGCTGCTAATTATTAGCGTTTTAGAAGTTTTTATTAGGTAGTTTACTATTAATTTTTTTACCTAAGTATTCTTTTTATAGAGAAATAGGCTTAGGGTTAATTAGGTTAGTAAATTTAGAGTTATTATTAGGGAGGTTATTATAATAGGCGGGCTCTTTATCTTCTAATCTACTCCTATAATAGGTAGAATTATTATTTTCTAGGCTATTATTATAGTAAGTAATACTAAGTTTATAAAGATTATTATTATTAAGCGCCTTTTTTCTAGTGTAATTACTATAGTCCTTACTAGATTAGGTATTTTTTAGCTTATCTAGCTATTCTAGCAATAGTTAGGGAAGGGTAGTAGAGAGTAGTTAGCTAAAGTAATTAGGCCTAGGCTCTACTTTAAAGTTTCTATTATTAGAAAAAGTAGTTAGAGTTGCCTAATATACGTTAATTTTAGAACCTTTAGGAGAAAATCGTATAGAGGTATTAGATTTAGAGGCTAACTACTAGCGAGTTTAAGGTAAAAGTAGGGTTATAATAAAGATATTTAACTATAATTTATTAATAAGCTAAACTAGAAGGTAGCTAGGTAATATTAATAGCCTAGTAATTAGTTGCCTAGCTAAATACTTAACAGGTAGTAGGTAAAGACTAGAGTAATTATAGTAAAGGGAGTAGGTTTCTATAACTAGTGCTACCCTAATTTAAATATAAGCTTAACTAAGGTTTAAAGTAGTAAAAGATTAGGGTAGAGTATATAAGGCTACTTAGTAAGGTAGAGTAGTAAAAGATTAGAGTAGACTAAATAGAGCTACTTAGTAAGGTTAGCGCTAGGGTAACCTAGTCTCTAGATTTTCTAAGTAGCTAAGTAGTTTATAAGGGGTGTTTATTATAGAAAAAATAAGAAAAAATAAAAATAAACACCTAAATTGTTAATAATTAGGTATAGTAGAGTATTTAGATTTAGTAGGTTTAGGTATTTTATAAGTGTAAGATGGCGCACTTAGTAAGTAAGATAAGGTGTCTTATAGAGAGGGTAAAAGTATTACTTATATAAATTTTTTATAGATAGCGCTATAGTGCTTCTAAAGCCTAATTCTAATTTCTCTTACTTAGTGTCTTTAACCCTTATAGTGTAACACTAGTTAGGTGTTATAGGCAAATTAGTCTTTAAAGGTAATATAGTTATTATTTATTATTATTTATTATTATTTAGAAATGTTTAGGGCGGCCTCTTAATAGACTAAAGAAATCTATTTTAGTAAATCTAGGTGTAATCTATTAAACTAGAGTATAAAGTCTTATAGAGGTAACTAATAAGACTTTTTACTATTTACGCTATAACTAGTAGCTAGTAAACTTAAAATTCTAGCCTTTCTAAATAGGCCTTAGTAGTGTTTTAATCCTACTAGTGTAAAGTAGTACTACTACTTCTATAACTTAAAGTAATCTTTTTTAATAGACTATAGTAACGCAACCTATTAAACTAGTCTTTTATAAAGATAATTACGTAGTATAGCGATGTGGCCTTACGTATAGTTTTGCATGTGGATTTTTTTTTTAGTTAGAGTAGGCGCGCCAAGCCCGCCAAGCTCGCTTGTAACGCGCTAACCCTTTTTATTAACACCTTAAAACGCTTTTCTGTATATATAATAGCAGGAGGGATATCTGCTATTATTGTAATATTTTTATTAGAAACCCCTTAGTGGCAAAAAAAACCATAAAGATAATTAATAAAGTTCCTACCCTTATACGTTAAGTAGAGAAGGGACTTAGAAGTAGCTTTTCTTAATAGACCTTAGAGTAGTAAAATATAAACTTTCTAGCGCTAGAAATTCTTTCTAGTAACTAATAAGATTTCTATCCTTATGCGATAAGTAGAGGAGGGACTTAGAAGCGGCCTTTCTTAATAGAAAGTAGGGTAATATAATATAAACTCTCTAGCGCTAGGAATCTTTCCTAGTAACTAATAAAGTTCCTACCCTTGTATAATAAGTAGAGAAGAAACTTAGAAGTAGTCTCTCTTAATAGACCTTAGGGCAGTATAATAGCTGCCTAGCACTAAAGTAACTAATAAACTAATATACTCTTACCTACTTATAGTAGGCAAAAAGTTATAATAGTAGCCTTATAGACCTTAGTATAACTAGTAAAACTAATAAGGCAAAACTTCTACTAATTTAACTACCTATAGGTAGTATTTTAAGGGAGGAGTAGATATTATATTACTATCTATAGCTAAATAAAAAGGTTAGTTTTATAATAATATAAGAGAGGTACACAGTCTTATAGGGCTAACCTATTAGAAATAGCTAGAATAGTTAAAAGAGCTAGTTAAATTACTACTATTCTAAGATAGTGAATAAGAAAGGGATATAGGGGGCCCTTTCTTATATAGAGGGTGGCGTAGAGCACAGGCCTACGCTAACCACCACGCTAACACTAACTAGGAAAGGCGTATTTAGAAAGGTAAAAGGCGCAAATAGAGTGTGAAAGAAAGGTAATAGGGCGTGCTTAGTAGGAAGACTAGTAAGTACTATTATAATTACTAATAATAAGTCTTTTAATAATATAGTCGCCTAGGCATAAGGTATAAAAAATCTAAGCCTAAAAATAGCACTAGAAAGTGTATAGTTCTAGAAGCTATAGTAACACACTATATCTATAATTATCTAAGTAGCTTTTAAAGAAAACACTAACTATATTATAGTATAGTTAAGTAATATATCTAATATTCTATATATATAATATTAGTATAGTGGTTTTTTTTTTGCGACTAAGGAGTTTCTAATAAAAATATTATAATTATAGTAGATATTTCTTCTGCTATTTTATACATAAAAAAGCATTTTAAGGTATTAATAAAAAGAGATTACCGCGTTACAAGCAAGCTAAGCAAGCTTAGCGCACCTAGCGCGCCCACTCTAACTAAAAAAAAAATCTATATACAAAAACTATAGGTAAGGCCACATCGCTATACTATAGTTTAGAGTAGAGAAAAAAGAGGGGAGGTATAAGATAGCGCTAGTGCTGTAACTAGTAAAATACTGCAACTATTATCTTCTTTACTATTATCCCTAAAGAGATTACTAGTAATAGCTATAATAGTAGATTTATACTACTTATAAAATATATACTAGATAAAAGCTTATACACTCTAGATATACTAACGCTCTATCTCTATATTAAAGTTAATCTTAAGGAGACTTTTACTGCTCTATTTCCTACTATCTTTCTAAGCTTTAATACTAATACTACTGTTAAGGCTATTTAAAAGTACGCTTTAAAGATCTATCTACTTGCCACTATTACTAGGTCTACACTAGAATACTACTCTGTCTAGGGTATTATTAATAGAAAGTAGAAGGTATACCTTACCCTATATAAGGCGGTCCTAGTGTACTAGTTAGGCTGGCAATAGATTAGTAAGTATAGAAGTAGTAATAATAGATATATAGAGTTCCTACTTTAGTTCCTTATACTACTACTAGTTAGAAAGGCGGCAATAGAGGGCAGGATTAAAGAGAAAGAGAAGAAGATATTTATTAATAAGTTGCTAGAGAAGAAGAGTATTGCGTAGATATATTAGATCTTTATAGTTATTATAATATTAGATAGTAAGCTAGTAAGTGTATTATATAAGCGTGCTGCGTAGCAGCGTGTAAATATAGCATAATTACTAATAATAGTAATAATAGAGTAAGAGTTAGTTTTCTATATACCCTTTAAGTAACTTAATAGGTGTTAGAGCACTTATAGATAATTAGGGGGCAAGTGCGCAGTTTATAAATAATTCTTATAAAACTATTATTATATTGGCGGAGACTGGGAGTAGATTGTATTTTTAGGCGCTGGACTAGAGCGGCCTTTCCATCCTAACCTACGTAGGCTCAATTTAAAAAATATATTAAAAAGGTAATTAACACTAAGAAAATAATGCAACGTAATAATATTAGTATATATAACCTACTTAGTGTAAAGTAGACCTGCCCTTACTATTACTACTAAGGGTAGTATACGCGTTAACTCTACTAATAATAATTATATATAGATAAAAAACTATAAAGGCTAGTATACTTATTAATTTTACTACTACTTATAATAATATAATAGCTAGTATATTAATTAATTTTACTACTACTTATATATAAATAATTAGAAGACTTTTATAGTAAATTATAATATGCTATATAGAAGTAAGTTATTATAAAGTATACACATTTATAAACTCTATAGTTTATATAGTCGACTTGCCAAATACCTTTTTTAACCTTTTTTTTAGTTTGAAGTTAAAGTAGGTTATAATAGAAGATTATTATACACTATGTATAGCACCTAATTCTAATTAAAAACTAACCTTAAATATCTAACAACGCGATAATAGTTTAAACTTTATACTTACTTGTACCTTGCCTATGCCTTATAAGCTTCTAATCTATATAAGGTTTACTTATAGTGTATATAGCACATCTAGCTTATTACTACTACTATTATTAGTTATCTACACTTACGCACTAGATAAGCTAACTTTATAGTAATAATAGCTAGAAGAATCTTGCGGATCTATATAACGCTCTTACTATATTAGAGCTTATTAATAAAGACCTTATTATTCTTCTTTTGCGTCCCCTACTAGAGAATTCTAGTACTAATAAGAAGTAATTATATCTACTAGAGTAGGAATATAGCGCTACTATTCTTTATAAACTAGACTAGCTACTAGCCTAACTAGTATATAAGGATAGCCTTATAAATAGTTAAGTATACCTATTTCTTACGCTAGATAAGTATTTTATAAATAGAATAGAACTCTAGCGTAGCTATATTAGTAGTAGTAGCGTAAAACTACAGCGTATACTCTTTAGTAATAGTAAATACTTCTTTAGAAATAATATTAATACCTAGATAGATAGTAGAGCGTAGAGTAATAGTAGGGGCTTTGTCTAGGACAATCTTAATAATATAGTAATAGAGCGATAAACGTGTATCTATAGTATATATTACTTTTATCCTACTTATAAGTATAGTAGTATATACCTATTAACATATTAACTTATATTATTTGCAATAATTAGGATAGTAGAGAAAGAATAGATAACTATAGCATTACTGCGCTAAAGTTTTATCCCTCCTCTAAAGTTCTAAGTAGCCTCTTTATAAAAACTTTATATATAGAAGCTATACGCGCTAAGACTAATAAACTTGCTTAGTAGTTTAAACCTGCTTTTTTTATAATTATCTTTTTTATAATCTTTTTAATTACTAAGCAGAGGGCTCTGTATTTTTTATTATATTATTTAAAATAAAAGCCTTTGTCGTTCTACTCCTAGGTAGATAATTTAATAACACACATAGTTAACGCTAACTATATAAATATAAAAGTATATAGATTAAATAGTTAGTATATATAGCACACTCTAGCTATATAATAATATAGAATTAAGTATAGTTCTATCTAGCACTATAATATAAAGGCCTATTATAGTAACTTCTTATACGCTTAATACTAATTATATATAATTATATATAAAGTTACGCAAGTGTACACAAAAGAAAATAGGTATTACTAGAACGCTTAGAGTGTATTTAGCGCGCAAGTATGCGTAGGCGTGTATAAAGCTATATAGGTGTCCTAGGTGTATATACTTACTAAAAAAATTTTCCTAATATAGTCCTAGAATTATTAGGTGCAACTTTTAATAAATATTAAGATACTATAAATTATAAAGATAGCCTATAATAAAATTAAGTTGCTTATTAAAAGTATAGTTATAAAGTAGAGTTTATATACGTATATTATTCTAAAGAGTAAAAGAAATAAAGTTATTAAAGAGTTTTTATTTATACCGCGTGCTAAGTATAGAGTGTAGCGCTAAAAGCTCTAAAACTATATAACACACACCTAAGGTAGATCTAGAGCTCGTACTTAGTTATAGACGCGCTACCTAGGGGGTATATTATAAGAGCCTAGAGTCTTAGCACTCTATACGCTAAGCCTAGACTAGAATTATAGATATACTTATTTCTATACTCCTTAGTATATATATAGATAGCCTGGCCTTCTTCTATAGAAGCTAGTAGTCTAATAATAGATTACTTAAATCTATCCTTTCTAGCTCTCTTTAATATAGTATTAAAGTAACTATTAAGTCCTTTATATAAGCACTTCTATAATTATTTAGGATAGATAGTATAGAGATAATAATATGCCACATAGCTAGTAAAGATATTTAGAAAGATGTCTAGGTATTAATCCTTAGCAATATCTAGGCGTCTGTATAGGTCTATAAAGATCCTAGTCTTATTTACTAAAATATTATATAAAGCTTCTCTATAGTTATTTTCCTTATTCTATACCTTTTAGAATTAGATTATCTTATTAGCTAGAAGTCTCTAAGAAGGTAGGTTATGCTTAGGTAGACGCTTATATAGGTTAAATTATAGTATATGCTTAGGTAGTATAGATTAGTATAGTGACTATAATTTACGTTTAACTAGTAGTAGTTCTATTTTATATAGTATTTAATAGTTGCAAATAGGTAGGCAAAATAGTAGTTAGGTACTATATGTAAAGAGTAGTAGTTTATTTAGTTATTTATATAAATAAGATTATCTTTAGTACTTATATAAAGGTTCTCTTAAGATACTTATAGTTTTTTTTTACGACTAAGGGGTTTCTAATAAAAATATTATAATAATAGCAGTTATTCCGCCTACGTTGTAGACACATAAAAGCGTTTTAAGGTGTTAATAAAAAGGAAGATATTTATAGGGACCTATAGCTATGTAAGTACCTATAGTAGTAGCAGCTTAATCTATTTAAGATTATATAATAGCTTAGTTAGCTCTAGTATTTTTAGCATTAGCCTTAGTATTAATGTATAGAGTATTAAGTAAGCTAATAAAAGTAGTGTTGTATAAGTAGTATTTATATTACCTTAGGCTACTTTATATAGTTTGCTAGTACTTATAGCTCTAGTATCTGTCTACTAGTTAAGAGATAACATGTGACTTAGTCATGCCTAACTGTCTATTAACTACTATTGTCGATGCTACCGCGCAAAAAGTCGACAATAAAATCATTATTATTTTGTGTATATTTTTAGTTACTACTACTGTGTGCTAGGTACTAGGTTAGGTTAGTGCCTCCTATTACTTACCTCCTATTTTACTCCTCTCTATGTATAGTGCGGACTCGACCTTAGTTAGAATCTCTACACGACAAAGATCTTCAATAGCTCTAGTATCTATTCTTAGCTTAATACTCTTTTCTTTTAGGACTGCTATAACCTCTCTTTTATACGCACAGCCTAACTCTAAAAAATAGTATTCTTTCTATCCTTTAAAGTTTTCCTAGAATAACTCTAAGAAAGCTATTCCTTTCTAGTATAATATATAATACCTAGCACTAGTATATACTATATATAATTGTATTTCTAACTAAGAAGGATTGTTTACTATATTAATCTTATTCTTCTAATATATAGATCTTATTCCCTTGCGTAGTATTGCCTCTAATATTTCTATCCCTTTAATATACTAATTATAAAGTCTAGTATACTTAGGCATATTAGTATTATTTTATAAGGCAGTAGAAACTTTATATAAGATAGTAGGGGCTTCTTATAAAATAGTAGAAGTAGCTATTATATAATTAGTTTGTTTAATAGATTAGTTATATAAAGAGTTGCTCTTTATTACGGTTTATTATTATCTAACTATGTGTTTATATAGTTACTAGTAGTATGCTTAGTATACTATTTTTTCTTAAATCTTATATAGTAGTAATATCCACTTACTAACTTAATAAAAAAGTTAATTTTACTATTCTTATTAATAAGAATAAGTTTTATATATTTTGTATAATTGCTTTCTTTATTTTGTATAGTAGTAATATCTACTTACTAACTCTATAAAGGTTTAATCTACTATTCTCCTACGTTTAAAGAGAATATATAATAAAATAAATTATATAGCTAATAATAACTTATATAATCTATCTTTACCATTACTAATTTGTAGTTAAGAGTTAGTTAACTACTAATTAGTATTAAATAGGTACTCTATAGCTAGCTATATAGATATTAATATCTAATACTTTATACTAGCAAGTATAAAAGGTATATAGAATAATTATATAAGAAAAGAAAATAATATAATAGAACTAACTTTAGTGTTAATTACTTGTATCTAAAAGAAGTGTAGATAAAAGAAAAAGATTCTATAGTATATAGGCTATAGCGTATAGGTATTATATAATTTCTATATAATACTATTATGCGGCAATATTAAAACCTTAACACTCTTAGGTGCCCTTGCCTCTATAGTGTACAGATAATCTATATAGCTAGCTATAGAGTACCTATTTAATAATAACACCTATATAGCTTTATATATTAAACATCTTTATAATGTAGAGATTCTAACTAAGATTAAGTTCGCACTATACACAGAGAGGAGTAAAATAGGAGACACTAAAACCTAGTACCTAGCACACAGTAGTAGTAATAAAATATATATACAAAATAATATAATTTTGTTATTAACTTTCTTTATAGTAGTATTGTTAATAGTAGTTAAAAATAGTCTACTATCTAGCATAACTAAGTTATATAATATTTCTTAACTAGTAAACTATTAGAAAGCTATAGTAAACTATAGAGTCGCAACTAGAGAAGCAGTATAGGTAATAGAATACTTAACTATAGTTTAGTTATTATATTTATTATCTAGTAGCTATAGCGTAACTATAGTTTGCTATATATAGTGTATAAAGTCTACTTCTTATAATATTAGTAATGCCTAGTACACTAAATTTTTATCTTTAATATATAACTACTACTAC
The DNA here is from genome assembly GCA_009805535.1 of Laburnicola sp. JP-R-44. Taxonomy (NCBI): domain Eukaryota; kingdom Fungi; phylum Ascomycota; class Dothideomycetes; order Pleosporales; family Didymosphaeriaceae; genus Laburnicola; species Laburnicola sp. JP-R-44. Next base: position 2,116,541 of record SELF01000040.1, on the reverse strand, counting down.
TACTATCTTTTAAATTTAGCTCTTTATCTATTATATTTAGCAACGTAATAATATTCTAGTAGCTTAACTACACTACTTCTTTTATATAGGGCAATATAGCTATAGTAGAGTTCTAAAAGTATATAGAGGATTAGCTAGATAAAGTTAAAAATAATTTCTAGAGATTTAGCAATCTTATATAGTACGTAGAGTTGTTAGAGAGGCCTCTTAATCTTAATATCTTTAATAACACCTAGCCCTAGCTATTTAGGCCCTATTAGCTAGTTTTATAATTTTAGATTCTAGAGTGCAAAGCACTTCTTTAGTACCTAGATAGAGGATTAAGTTAGATATTTATACCATAATAATATGACAAAGTAAAGGCATTACTAAAAAAGCTTAAAAATAAGAACTAGCAAAGCAAAGGTATAGGACGGCTACTAGATAATAAGTAGTAGTTCCTTAGGGACTATAGAAGTTTAAAAGCGCAGTTATAGCGCAAGAAGCTTATAGATATAATAGTAATTATCTAGAATACTATTAAGGTAAAGAACTATAACTAAGCAATAGAGAGGCGTATCGTGGTAGGTACGGGCGTAAGGTTTTCTAAGTATAGTAGAAATCTAGATAGCGAATCTACGCTGTGATAGGGGACCATAAGCGAGGATTTTAGTCTAGAAATAAGCGAAAACTTAGACTCCTTAGCGAGTTCGAATCTCGCCCTCTCCCCCTCTAGTTTTTAAACACCAAAAAACCAATCTTTGTGGATAAGAAGAAAAGTAGCCTAAATAAGCTAGTATCTCTAATAATTAAGAAATTTCTAACTATTTGAGCTAGTCTTAGCTAAGTTACTAGATTAAACTTATAGGACAGGAAAGCTATTAGCAAGTACCTCTAATAATTAAGAAATCTTTTTAACTAGTTACCAGTCTTAATAAGTTATTAAGATTTAAACTCATAGGACGAGAAAGTTAATTAAGGCATATTACTATCTTCTAATTTAGGAAAAACTTTGTTAAAAATTTTAATTTACGCTTTAGATAGATAATAGGCCACTAGTGTTAGTTTTCCCTTAACCCCCTTTAAAGGGCTTTTTCACTAAGGGGAAAGTGCCCTCCGTCTACCTATACAATTTGCCTGTGGCTGTATTTACTTTATAGAAATTTAGAAGCAATAGAAACGTTAATAATAATAACTAAGCAATAAGGATAAGAGTAAGTAGCAGTAATAGGAGCATAGGGAAGATAGGTAGTGGCAAGATCCTAGGGGGGCAGAATATAGCTTGCTAATTGCAAGGGAAAATCTACTATAAAAGAGAGTTAATAAAATAGTTAGGTTAGTTTACTATTATAATTATTATTATTATTATTATTATTATTATTATTATTATATATTATTATTATTATTATTTATTATTATATTATTATTATTATTATTATTATTATTATTATTATATAGCAAAAATATTATTAAAGAACTTTAATTACTTAATATAGTAGTTAGTTAAACAGCTAGCCTAGGATTACGTAATATTATAAATTAACTCTAGGGGAGAAATATAGCTTTATATATACTTATAGTATTTATATCTAGAAGAGAAATAGGATAGGCCTTTTATTATATAGTATAAACTATATAAGGAAAGCTATAGGAGTGCAAAAAATATATTAAAAAAGTTAAAGTAGCTTAAAAATAGGTTAGGCTATAAACTATTTATTATAACTATTTATTAGTATGTGCAAATTAGCCCCTTATATTAGAGGTAGTTAATAATATAATACGTAGTTGCCTATACACATATAATATAAAATTTGTAACTAGATATAAATTAAGTATTTATCTATCTACTATATAATATATTTAATTGTTGCGTAAGCTAGAGACCTTAAGGTTATAATTTAGTATAGCTATTCCTCGCCCTAATAACACTATTACTACTAGACGAGTAGTTACACGTTTATATATATATAATAAAAAGAACAATAATAATAATAATAATAATAATAATAATAATAATAGAGCTAGCTAGAAATAGTATTGTAAAGATTAAACGCCTAATATTACTAACTATATAGTAGTAGAATATAAGTAGTATAGCAAATAGATTACCTTAGCTAGTTTATTAGAGTCCTACTACCTTAATAAGCGCATAGAATTTAACTTATAGCATACTCTCTACTAGTTTAGCTGCCTTATACTTAGCTATAACCCTTTTTATTAACACCTTAAAATGCTTCTCTATGTATATAATAGTAGGAGGGATATCTGCTATTATTGTAATAGTTTTATTAGAAACCCCTTAGTCGCAAAAAAATCCATACTTAGCTATATTAATAAGGGTTACTAGATATATTTTAAAGGTAATAAGAGAGAATAAGTAAAAGTTATAAAAGGCTCTAAAAGAATAAAGTAAGGCTATATAACCTAAAAAAGGTGTAGTATAATTATTAGAGTAGGATCTATATAAAATAATTATAAGAGGTATTAGGCATATATAGGTACACACGCTTATACTATAGAATTTCTATAGGTAATAGATAAAGTAAGGCTAGCAAAGTATTAGGGTGCTATTTAGTATTAGAAGTAGGGAGTGCGCGCGCGCAATTTGTTATATATTATAATAGTAAAGTAAAATAGGAGTTTTAAGTAGTTAATTATCTAGTAATATAGTAAAAGGGTTATGGTTTGTATTATTTTTTTTGCGACTAAGGGGTTTCTAATAAAAATATTATAATAATAGCAGATATTCCTCCTACTATTATATACACAAAAAGCGTTTTAAGGTGTTAATAAAAAGAAGCTAGTAAAAGGTTATAAAGTAGTGTTAATTATCTAGTAATATAGTAGGTAGATAAGCAAGTTAGAGTGTTATTATTGTAGGGTTAGTTGTCTTAGAGGCTAGGGGAGACGTTAGAAAAACTAATAAGTAGAGGTAGTTTATACTCCTGCCCAAGAGGAATAGTATTTATATAGCTTTATATATAGTTATATATCTTAGTAGCTTAGTATATACTAGTAATAATTTTTTTTAGTATACTTATATATAAGATTATATAAGAATATTACGCTGTTTTTAATTACTAAGTAGGGGGCTCTGCTTTTTTAATTATATTATTTAAGATAAAAGCCTTTATTATTTTACCTCTAGGTAGATAATTTAATAACACATATAAGAATATATACCTATACTACTAATATATTTAAAATATTTAAAGTATTTAAAGTATTTAAAGTATTTAAAGTATTTTAAAGTATTTAAAGTATTTAAAGTATTTAAAGTATTTAAAGTATTTAAAGTATTTAAAGTATTTAAAGTATTTTAATTTTTTAAGTATTTAAAGTATTTAAAGTATTTATACTACTTATACAATACTACGCTTTTTTATAATTACTTTTTTACGCTCTTTTTAATTACTAAGTAGGAGGCTCTACTTTATTTATTATAGTATTTAATATAAAAGAATTTGTTATTTTACTTCTAGATAGGTAATTTAATAATATATATAAATACTAAGTGATTAGTAAATAAAACTTTATAATTAGCTAGCGTTTTTTTATACTTATCTTCTATACGCTCTTTTTAATTACTAAGTAGAGGGCTCTACTTGTTTATATGATATTATTTAAGATAAAAGCCTTTATTATTCTAGTCCTAGGTAGTTAATTTAATAACACACATATATATATTAGCTACAATTTAAAAAAAATTAGTAAGCCACTTACTAAGCCACTTGATAAGCTACTTAGTAAGCTACTTAATAAGCTGTTTAACACAAAATTAAAGTATAAAGTTAAGACTTAATTAAAGTCTTTTACTATATAATAATTACTATTTAATATAATAATTGTAATTACTAGTATATTATATAAAAAATCTACCTAGTTCTAAATTCTAGATTTTATAAGTTTAAAAATATAAAGAATATAGTTTTTTAATTTTATAAAAGAATTAGATTAAATAAAAATTAGTATCTTAGTAAATAACACTATTATAAAAAGTATTAACTTTAATAACTTTTTAAATACTTTATTTTTATTAAAACTTTTTTAAAATTTTAAATATAATAGTTCTATGCCGGCCTCCCTACTAAGCACACCCTATCACCTTTCTTTTACACCCTATTTTCCCTATCTGCGCCTTTTACCTTCCTAAAGGCGCCTTTCCTAGTTAGTGTTAGCGTGTAGCTAGCGTGGACCTATGCCCTACGCTACACTCTATATAAGAAAGGGCCCCCTATGTCCCTTTTATATTTACTATCTCAGAATAGTCTTAATTTAACTAGCTCTTTTAACTATTCTAGCTATCCTAAAGAGGTTTGCCCTATAAGACTATGTACCGCCCTTATATTATTCTAAGATTAACCTTTTATTTAGCTATAGATAGCGACATAATATCTACTTCTTTTTTAAGACGCTACCTATAGGTAGTTAAACTAGTAAAAGTTTTATCTTATTAGTTACTAGTTATGCTAGGTAGTTATCTAAGATCTATAAGACTACTAATATAACTTCTCTACCTACTATAAGTTGGTAAGGGTGTATTAGTTTATTAGTTACTAGTTGTGCTAGGTAGTAGTTCTGCGCTAAGGTCTATAAGACTACTAATATAACTTCTCTACCTACTGCAAGTAGGTAACGGTGTATTAAGTTAGTTACTAGTTATACTAGATAGTTATTAAACTATTTAAGATCTATAAAACTACTAATATATAACTTCTCTACCTACTATAAGTAGGTAAGAGTGTATTAGGTTAGTTACTAGTTATGCTAGGTAGTTATTACACTACCTAAGGTCTATAAGACTACTAATATAACTTCTCTACCTACTATAAGTTAGTAAGAGTATATTAGTTTATTAGTTACTAGTTATGCTAGGTAGTTATTATACTACGCTAAGGTCTATTTAAGAGGCCACTTTTATACTTCTTTACCCACTATAAGTTAGTAAGGGTGTATTAGTTTATTAGTTACTAGTTATGCTAGGTAGTTATTACTCTACGCTAAGGTCTATTTAGAGAGGCTGCCCTAAAAGTCCTAACATTCTAAACATAAATAATAATTAACAAACAATAACTACTACGCTATACTCTGCAGAGCTAACTTGCCTAATAATAACTACCTTCTAGCGCTATTATAATAAGGGCATAAGGCACAAAGCTAGGAGATTAGAGTTAGGCTAAAGAGGTAACATAGAAGTTAAAGTTTTATATATTTTATTATATACTTTATCTTTTATCTAGCTTAGACTATACACTAGCTTATATACGCTATATAAGACCTACTACTCGAGGTCTATCTACTACACTTTCTCTGTAACCCCTACTTTACTTAACTCTACTACTACCTATACTATAGTAAGCTACTACCCTTTAATTTAGAAGACTTCTAAAATATTTTCTACGTCCTCTCTACCCCTAGATAGTTCTAAGATAGATAATATAAAGGGGGATAATTGCCTACACCTTACTAATAATAGCTTATATTACACTTATAGTAGAATTCCTCTACTTTACCTTACTAGTAATCTGTTATTTATTAAGTAAGGAAAGCAACTAATAGTTACTTCTAAGACTACTAGTTACCTTCCTAGTCTTATAAGAAAGAAGAGTATAGTTAAACTACTTAGAAAGGTCTACTCTAATAAAATTTCTTATAATGCTTCTAAGCATAATTAATACGTTATTGCACTTAAAGTAGATTAGCTAGGTAATAAATTTTTACTAATAGACTTTAAGTGGCTTACGCACTAAGGAAAAGCTAAACTTAAAGCTACTAGAAAGTTTAGCGTGTTTTTAGCGTAATTTAAACTAGACTAGTCGCTCTAGCACAGCCTAGAAATAAAATAATTACTTGCTACCTATTAGCTTTAGGCTTAATATTACTTTCTTAAGGCCTGCTTTTAAAGAAGTTACTAGAATTAGTGGCTAGGGCTATTATAAAGTCTAAAGACAATTCTAAATAGGAGACTATTATTTAGACTTTATAGAAGCGCGCTAATATATTTAAATAAGCTTTTACTATACTTAAGGCACAGACACCTTACACTATAATATATATAATAGAAGAGAAATTCTAATCCTACTCTAATAGTGCTAATAACGCAGCTATTAAAGAGGACTTATTTACCTTTAATAAAGCTCTCCCTTTTATTAAAATACTTATAATCTATAGTACCACACTTATATATCTCTAAAAAACCCTAGTTTAAGAATACCTAATCTACTATATAGTTTACGCTACCCTTATATAACTAAGTAAAACTTATCCTATTTAGTTGTGTTCTAATATACGCCCTAGCTAGCGCTCTAATATACACCCTATTATCTACTCTAGCTTATAGTGTCTACTCTATAACTAAATAATACCTTTTACTACTCTCTAGTCTCTAGACACATATAAACTAAGCTCGCTAATAGCGCCTAGATAGATATACCTTAGGGCAGATACGCTTTTACTACCTCTAGTATATCTAAGCTAAGATGCTTTGTAAAGCTATTTAATATTAATAAGTACTATAAAAAAGGGTTAACCTAGTTCTAGTATTAAAAATTAGCTAGAGAATATGCGCAATAAAATTCGCGTAAACGTAGACTATTATTAAGGTAATAATAATAAGAAAAATTAAGATAATCTTATAAAAGCTATTCTTAGCTACCTTAGAGGCGCGCCTTAAAAGGCAGCGTAAAATTAGTGTTAAATAAATTAGGCCCTTTAAAAAGATTATAAACCTAAAGCACTTTTTAAATTTCTAAAAGAGACTTACTATAATCTCTTTACTTTCTAATAGGCATATAAGAAGTTTTATAAGTTTTTCCTCTCTAATAGAATAAACGCCTAGACATTTCTATAGGCTTTTAAGAGCCTAGCTAGGAAAGGTAGACTAGACGCAAAGACCTAGAAGGACAAATTATAACTTAAGTTAACTAGAAGTCTTAAGTTAATACTTTAGAAAGAGATAGAAGACCCTAATATTAACTACCTAGTAATTAAACGCTAGATAACTGTAGTTAGCTATACTCTCTATAATAATATCATAATAAACCCTTTTTAGACATTTATAAGAACTCCTTATAAAATACTACTCTCTAGATTAACACTCTTATACACAGCAACTAGAATATAAACATCCTATTCTAGACCTACTTTTTTCTTTTAACTTTTTATAATTAGACTAAAGCATAGTGTATAAAGCATAACGCCTACTTTAGCTATAGTAAGAAACTTAGAGGCCCACACTTACGCTACTACCCTAGGGCAGCTATATAAGCGAATATAAAGTAGAGAATAATCTTAATTTAAATAAACTTAGTATTGCCTACTACTCTAATTTGGAGGTAGGTAATTTGTTAGATAATAAGACTTTAAATATACGCTACTAGACTACTCTAACCTAGTAGCTTATATAGAAGCCACTAAACTAATTAATCTAAATAAACTATAATTTTAACTATAAAACGTAGATGCTAAACCAAAATTACTACCTATAGGTAGTAAGATAGTAAGGGTTCCTAAGCTATTTAGAGGCTCCTAGCTAGTTATACTAGTGCAAATTAAATTTTAAGGGATTAGCTCTTAGGTTGCAAGTCTTACTAGACACTAGTACTAGCGCTTATAACCTTATTACTTTAAGGTATATAGAGAGAGTATAAAATAGCTTAAAGCTAAACTCCTTTTATCTAAAGACACTAATCCCCCTTAAGAACTTAATAGAAAAGAGAAGCATAAAAGTAAACACCTATTTATAGCCTAGCTTAATATTAATAAACGTAGTATTACTATATAGTTTATTTTCTATAAAATAGGGGACTATAATCTTATTATTAGTAGGAAATTTTTAAGCAAGCTAACTACCTAGTTAACACTTAGGATCGCCGCCTTTATTAAAAAGATAATAAGAAATCTAACCTTTGCTAGCAACCTTATCCTACTATAGACTTTTCTACTACTTAACTCTTCCTACTAGGATAACGCTACCTAATAGTATAGCCTACTTAAAAAGTAGAAATATACCTACTAAACAACTCGTTTATTAAAAGCCGACTAGAGCGTTTCTAAAGAAATCTCTATTTAGCTTCCTAGCCCTACTATCTTAGTTATTAGAACGTACTTAAAGGCTTACTAGGAACTAAGCTATAAGGACACCTTTAACAAAGATAGTAGCGTTAAGGCTGTTAAGCTACCTTCCTTAGACAAAGACCTATTAGACAACAAATTACCTTTTAGTCACCCTGTCCCTACTACCTAAAAAAGCTACTAGTAAGACTAGTCCCTAGAAATTATATAGTAGAATTTAGATCTTACCTCTAACCCTAGACCTAGAGACTAGTAAACCTACTAGAGAAGCTAATAAGACTAAACCTACTAGAGAAGCTAATCCGCAGATTTGGCAGCTCTTGCCTGTAGAATTAACTATTTAATTAAAACTACTCTAGCTAAAACAACCTAGGTTAGCACCCTTTTACCCTACTAAATTACTAACTAAAATGGAGAACTTAGTATTACTTACTATAGTAATGGCCCTAAAGATTATAGCGCCGCTTATTATAGCAGCAGATTAGAGAATAAAGAGCCTACCTATTATAATAACCTTTCTAATAATAACTCTAAATTTACTAACCTAATTAATCCTAAGTCTAACTCCTTATAGAAAGGATACTTAAATAACAAATTTAATAGTAAACTACCTATTAAAATCTTCTAGACCACTAATAATTAGAAGCTGCCCCCTAACTATTAGCCCTTACTTTAATCTACTAGTTACCTAACTTATTTTGCCCCTAGGGGCACCCTAAGCCCACTAAAATAGGTGGCCTAGTTTACTACTAGTTAAGTAGCTCTCTAGCTAGCCTACTATATATAGGCACCTATTACTTTTAGCACCCTTGCCCTTAGTAACTCCTCTACTAGCTAGCTTACTACTAATTTAGCAGTACCCTAACTAACACGCGCGTATAGGGCACCTATAACTTTTAGCACCTTTACCTCTAGACGTCCCTACTACTACTAGTAGCACTGCCCTAATTAAAAACTGCATAGTTAGGTTAATATTTTTTAACAGTCTTTTATAGTACTAGAAAATATTATATAATATAATTACGCCCACGCGCGCAATAAACTAACTAGAAAAATTTTAGCTAATCGCGTTTTTATATAGTATTAAAGCTAAAGATACACTCTATTAATAAAATACTAAACACTAAGATATAGTTTCTATCGCATTTTTCTACTAATCTACTAATTTACCCCTAATAACTTTCCTTAATATCTTTACTAAATAGTAACTAAATTAAAACCTAAGACTACTATTAGAACTATAGGGGCCTATTACCCCTATTATAACCCTTTTTAGCCCTAAAATAGTGCTAGTTACGTTAAAATCTGCTAAAACACCCTATTTTTATATACTTTTCTTCCTATTTTTAAATCTTAAAAGGGGGTTATATAATAGTCCTATGCTAGCCTTTCTACTAAGCACACCTTATTACCTTTCTTTTATACCTTATTTCCCCTATTTACGCCTTTTACCTTTCTAAAGGCGCCTTTCCTAGTTAGTGTTAGCGTGTAGCTAGTATAGGCCTATACCCTACGCTGCCCTCTATATAAGAAAGGGCCCTCCACATCCCTTTCTTATCTACTATCTTAGAATATAGTCTTAATTTAACTAGCTCTTTTAACTATTCTAGCTGTCCTAGAGAGATTTACTCTATAAGGCCGTGTACCGCCCTTATATTAAATAATATTTTATTAGTACTATATTTTTATATAAGAATATTACGTAATATAAATAATAACTAGTAAAATAAAGAGTTTTTTATTAATTACTACTAAATTATATAATAAAAATAGTATTTTTAAATTAAATAATTAAAAATTAGTATTCTCTCTATATGGCGTTATTTTATCTACCTAGGAGTAGGACGACAAAGGCTTTTATCTTAAATAACATAATAAAAAAAGCAGAGCCCCCTGCTTAGTAATTAAAAAAGGCGTAATATTCTCTCTCTATAAATCTATTAAAAGATAAAATTTATAGTATTACTAGTCTTTTTTTTATATTATTAATTAACTACTTAGAGGTAGAATAATAAAGACTTATAGCTTTCCCTTATAGCGTTATACCGTATACTAAAAGTCTGCGATATTTCTCTTTCTAATAATAAAGACTTTTATTTTTAAATAATATAGTAAAAAAAGCAAAGCCCTCTACTTAGTAATTAAAAAGAGCGTAAAAAGATAATTACAAAAAGTCTTTTTGTATAATTACTAAGTAGAGGGCTCTACCTTTTTTATTATATTATTTAAGATAAAAGCCTTTATTATTCTATCTCTAGATAGATTAAATAATACTATATATAGCTTTTATTAAATAGGTACTCTATAGCTAGCTATATAAATAGCAATATCTACTTCTCTATATAGTAAGAGTGAAGGATATATAAAATAAGCGTATTTAGAAGAGAAATATTACAGACCTTTTAGTATACGGTACAAACGCTGTAAGGGAAAGCTATAGGTATACTAAAAGAATAAGCGTATAAGAAAAGAAAATAATATAATAAAACTAACTTTAGTATTAATTACTTATATCTAAAAGGGGTGTAGATAAAAAGAAGAAAGTTTTATAGCGTATAGACTATAGTGTATAGATATTATATAATAATAGTGAAATCTTAATACTCTTAGAGACTCTTACCTATATAGCGTATAGATAGCTTTACTAGTAATAAATATATATATATATATTATTAAAGTAACTATTTAGAAATAAAATAATAAAGACGTTTATTTTAAATAATATAATAAAAAAGTAGAGTCCTCTACTTAGTAATTAGAAAGAGTGTAAAAAAGATAATTATAAAAAAAGTAGTAATAATATTATAAAGCTTTAAAAAATTCTTATTTAAACTATTTATATATATTTATATCTATATACTAAGACTACTAAGTTTACTTAGTAGTTTAAATACGCTTTTTATATAATTACCTTTTTATATACTCTTTTTAATTACTATGTAGAAGACTCTGCTTTTATTATTATATTATTTAAGATAAAAGCTCTTTATTATTCTACTTCTAAGTAGATTAATTAATGCTATATATTTCCTTCTAGGTAAAAGTATAAACTGCCTCTACTTATTAGTTTTTAAGTAGCCCTACTATGTTTAATTACTGCGTTTTTTTATTACGTTACTAGCGCCTATATAATATAATATTATATGCGAGCGCTAAGCCCTATGACTAAAGCGCGTTAAAGTTTTTCTAATATCTCTCCCTAGCTTCTAAGATAACTAACCCTATTATCTACTTTAGTACCTAGTATATCTTATAATTAACTACCTTATATATTAGTATAAGGGACCGATTTATATGTGCTAATAAATAGTTCTTACCTAGTCTAACCTATTTTACTACTTTACCTTTTTTTAATATAATATTTTTTAATATACCTATAGCTTTTTCTTATAGTGTTAGACTATACACTAAAAGGTTTATAATATTTCTCTTTCTAGTATATATATTTATATATTTTTAAGTGTTATTATACTAGTAAATTACCTATATAAATATATATACTATGTAGAAGGCTCTACTTTTTTATTATATTATTTAAAATAAAAGCCTTTATTACTCTACTTCTAAATAGATAATTTAATAATATATATAGTTAAGTAGTCTTTTTAGAAAAAACTTTTCTAATATATATACTTACTCTACTTTTTTTTTAAAAATTTTTTACTAGACTATAAAGTAGAAGACGTAATAGTTACACTTAATAAGAAGCTACTTTATAATTTTGCCCTAGTATATCTAGCTAGAATAAACTAGCTTATTAAACAACGCGTCCCTGTCTTTGTCTAGAATAGTAGAAGGTCTCCTTAGCTTGCCTTATAAAGGGCGGCGGATGTTGCTAGACTTCTCTAGGTTCTCTACTATATTGCTAACAGCGTGCTAAGAATAATATTTGCTTGTAGCAATAGCATCTTAGTGCTATTTAAGGTTTAGAAACTACTTAATATTATTATAAGTACGCGTAAAGAGACCGCGATTAAGATATATAGTATTAGGAGGCTAGGGCAGCGCGAGGTCGCGTTGGCAAGGACGCGTTAGGAAGCCTACAGCGGCGTACATATCTACAGGCGTGCCAGAACATCTGCAACACTAAGAAAATAGTTATTGTAAACATCCTTATATAAATCTACAGCCTTACTTTACTAGACAGCAAACTAACAACAATATAGTAGGGACCGTAGGCGTTTAGATTTTGTATACAAATTAGTTGGCTTCGCTGCGCCCACTACTCTGGATAACGCTTGGCTATAAGGTACTGTGGTATCCGGCCGAAGTAGTGTAGGTGGGTCGCGCACAGCAGGGGTGCGCATCCTATGTAATTAAATACGACTTTCTGACAAATCCACATTTAGCGTCACCCAATTTGTATAGAGATACGTGTTTCTTTGTCGCGCTTCTTTATCCCCACGTCACCCGTCACCCGCATAATGTCCGAACCACCTTCTACACCTCGCCATCGATACCTTATCCGCGATGAGGCTGTAGAGGCACGCGCCCTACGTCGAGCAGGCCATACCTACGACTTTATCGCCAACCAGCTTCAATGTACAGAGAGACAAGTTGGCTACGCAGTTAATTACTAAGGATCGCGTCACGCCCAAGAGCGCTCCGGTCGCCCACCTCGCCTTACGGATGCCCAAGTTGATCAACTTGAGGCATATATACGATCCTCGCGTAGTAATAGGCAGCTAAGCTATCTCCAGCTTGCTAAGGGACCTTTTGAGCACTGGGGAGTTGGCGAATATACAATTAGGAGTGCTCTACGAAGGAGAGGGTACAGACGCTGTGTAGCCCCGTGCTAAGCCTCCTCTTACTGAGCAAAATCGGCAGATACGCCTTGCGTGGGCAGAGGCTCATATCAACTGGGAACCCTGGCAATGGTGGAGGATCCTATGGAGCGATGAAACATGGATCACGGGTGGACGTCACAGAAAAGTATGGGTAACAAGGCGACCAGGAGAGGGAGCTAGAGGATACCTGCCTAGTAGAGAAGATCCGCAGAAAGCGTGGGTGGATGTTCTGGGGCTGCTTCTCTGGCATGTCTAAAGGTCCTCATCTGTTCTGGGAGAAGGAGTGGAAGTCAATTAATAAGGAGAGCTACTGTGAGCGGATTGTACCACTTATTGATGGCTGGTTACGTCTAAATCCTCACCTAAAAGCTTCATGCAAGATGGGGCACCAGGGGCACTCAGCTGCGTACACAATAGAGGAGCTTTCTCAAAGAGGGATTTATCCTATCTTCTGGCCAGCATTCTCCCCAGATCTTAACCCTATTGAAGCTGTGTGGAACAAGATGAAGGACTATATAGAGGTAAATTACCCTGATCAAGAAGGTGGGAGGCAGCCAACATATGATCAACTGCGTAGGATAGTACAGGAAGCCTGGGAGTTGATCACTGTAGAACAGTTAAGGGAGCTTATTGATAGCATGCTAGCTCGATGCCGGGCTGTGATTAATGCCGAAGGCGGTTATACAAAGTACTGAAATTTGTATGTAATATTAGACAGAAACAGAAAGGTTGCATTTAATTACATAGGATGCGCACCCCTGCTGTGCGCGACCCACCTACACTACTTCGGCCGGATACCACAGTATACAAATTGGGTGACGCTAAATGTGGATTTGTCAGAAAGTCGTATTTAATTACATAGGATGCGCACCCCTGCTGTGCGCGACCCACCTACACTACTTCGGCCGGATACCACAGTACATGCGGGTCCTGGTCCCGCCTAGCCCGCCGTATCTTCCCCAACCACTCAAACACCAGGAACAGCTGCGGACCACCGAGACACACCTGTATGCACCACAGCCATCATGGCATCTCCATCACTACGCTTCTTCAGCAGAATAGCTTCACGCCGCACGCCCTCTTGCCTCAATAAGCCCGTCAACACCATCATGCCTCCCCCACTCGCTCTCAAGACGCCTCCTCCAAACAGAAGCTACCCCACCACCATCACCACAACGCATCCCCGAGTTCGCCTTCGCATTTGAGTAAGGCAAGCACACGCACCCCACGCCCCCCTCGCCATCTAACAACCCACAGCATAGACGGCGTCCTCGTCCGGAGCTCCGACCCCCTCCCACGCGCCACCAAAGCCCTCACCTACCCTCCAAACCCACTCGATCCCCTTCATCCTCCTCACCAACGGCGGCGGCAAACACGAACAAGACCGCGTCTCGGACCTCAGCGCCAAACTCGACGTCCCCCTCTCCACCCCGCTCTCTTCGTCCAAAGCCACACCCCCTTCGCAGAGACATGCACGCCTACAAAGACAAAACCATCCTCGTCATCGGCGGCGAAAAAGACAACTGCCGCCTCGTCGCCGAAAAATACGGCTTCCACACCGTCGTCACACCCCCCGACATCCTCGCCGCCCACCCCGCCATCTGGCCCTTCTCCCAACACCTCCTCCCGTACTACGCGCCGTTCACGCGCCCGCTCCCCGCCCCCATCGACCCCGCCTCCCCCGCCACGTCTCTCAAAATCGACGCCGTCTTCATCTACAACGACCCCCGCGACTGGGGCCTCGACACGCAAATCCTAAAAGACGTGCTCCTCTCGCACAACGGCATCCTCGGCACGCTCTCGCGGAAAAACGGCGACCAAAATCTGCCGAATAAGGGCTACCAGCAGGACGGCCAGCCCCCCGTCTACTTCTCCAACCCAGATCTCCTCTGGGCCGCGCAATACCACCTCCCACGCCTGGGCCAGGGCGGCTTCCGCGAGGCCTTCGAAGGCGTCTGGGCCGCGCTTACGGGCGGGTCGTGCAATGGCGTCGAACTGCGCAAAGTTGTAATGGGGAAACCGCATAGGCCTACGTATGAGTTCGCTGAGAAGCGCCTCATTGCGCATCGGAAGGAGCTGTTTCGGCATGTTGGCGGGGGGCCGTTGGGACACTTGAAGAGGGTGTATATGGTGGGGGATAATCCGGAGAGTGATATTTTGGGCGGGAATAGCTATCGGAGTCCGTATGGGACGGATTGGGCGAGCGTGCTGGTGCAGACGGGGGTTTATGAAGGGGGGACGGAGCCGGCGCATAGGCCGCGGAAGATTGTGGGCGATGTTTGGGATGCGGTTAGCTGGGCGGTGGGGCAGGAGGGGTGGAAGGCGTGAGCTGTGGGTGGTTTTGATTTTTTTGGCTGTCTCGGTCGGCATGTGTGGGATTTTTTCTTGGATCCCCATTTTTTGGATCCTTTGTTGTTTTGTCTTCAGCGCGGCGTTGGACAGGCGTTGACAATGTGCACAAAAAGAGGTTTCAATCACCAAAGAAAACATCACCAAAATCAACATCATCACTTCAAAACTCAAGATCATAAACGAACATTGCATGAAACTAAAAAGCAGTATACAAGCTGTAAAAGACAGCCATGCACACGGCGCCATCTATAACCGCGCTCAAAGAAGGGTATCTCTCTCATCCATCATCATGCCATGTCCACCAATCCCCTACAGCCAACGAACATTGTTAGGCGAACCCGGGAGAGCAACAGCCGCAGCCTGCTCACCGATCTTTCCAGAAGCAACATCACGCTTGTAAATGCGCACATTACCCGAGTTCTGGTTCGCAATCGCAATCTGGCTTCCATCCTTGCTGAGCTCAAAGTGACGCGGGAACAGACCCCCCGAAGGAGCGAGCTGCACGAAAGCGAGCTTCCCGTCTGCGCTGGGCTTAAAGGTAGCGATGGAGTTGCTGTCGATCATGGTGGCGTTGTTGGGGTCGACGTTGGGCACCTGCGTGGCGAAGGTGACGTTGCGGTTAGACGCGAGGACGAACTTGTTGTCTGGGGAGACAGCGATTTCGGCGGCGGCACCGAACTTGGTTGCGTCGGTGGCTTGGCCGTAGGTGCTGACTTCGTCGATTTGCTTGAAGGTGAGGCCGCCGGAGCGGACGTAGTCGACCTTGTAGCTGATGAGCTTGTTGGCGAGCTCGTGGATGACGAAGAGGTACGTCGTGCTGCCGGACTTCCAGAAGGTGGCGTGGCGCGGGCCGTAGCCGGCGGGGGCTTTGAGCTCGGCGTGCTCGCTGAGCTTGCCCGACTTGTCGATGCAGAAGACGTGCGTTGCGTCGAGGCCGAGGTCCGGGAAGATTATGTATTGGCCCGTGGGGTCGAGGACCGAGTGGTGGACGTGGGCAGCCTCTTGGTTGGGCTTGACGGGGCCCAGGTCGGTCCTGTTCTTGTAGTTGAAGGTCTGGAGGACGGTGAAGTTGCCATCGGCGCCGACCTTGAGGGTGTTGATGCCGCTGCCGCCGTAGTGTGCGACGGCTACGTTGGCGTTCTTGTTGTAGAATTGGGTGGACACGGGGCCGCCCAAGGGCATGGGGCTCACAGCTATCTGTTTCAAGCTCTTGTCGCTGTTGATGGTGAAGGTGTGGATAGAGGACGTGTCCGGCGTGTTCCAGGCCTCGTCAACGACGACGGCTTTTCCTGGGAGGGAGAGGTCGATCCAGGCAGGCTGGGGGCCCGATGCTATATTCTCAGCCACCTTCTTGAGGGTGCCATACGTGTAGTCCAAGGTGGAAACGTAGCCGTTGGGCTTGTCGCCAGTGGGGCCGTAGCCGCTGACGAGAAGCTTGACCGCCGAGGCGGAGGTGGCCATGCCGGCGAGGAGGAGGTGTCGTAGAGCCATGTTGTAGAGCGAATGGGCGAGTGTGTTGTGGTGTGGTAGTAGAGAAACGAACTGCATGTACCTTGCAAGAACGACGGGGGAGGCACAATATATACAAGAAGTGGCCAGCTAGCAGCTAGTGAATGGAACAAAGGACCGTGAACCCTTGGAGAAATCCTTGAAGGGCGCGCGACTAATGCACAATGCTGGCGAGGAGACAAAGCTGGGGCGTGAAGAGGGAATGAATGGCGCCGAGAGAGCGGTCGAGAGAGTGCGGGTTGTAGGGAGAGGTTCCGCCAATTACAGCCATGCAAGGGGGCGGAGCAATCAAGTCGAGCATTTCAATTTCGCCATGTGGAATTGAGCGCGCATGGACAGCCAGGCATACACAGCCTGCGCTTGGCGTTTCGGCGCGCTCGCTGATGAGCCAGCGTGTGCCGCTGTCAGCCCCCCGTGTTAGAAAAGGCGTTGGACCGGCGACGCCGTGGAGGAGTTCCGGAGCGTGTGCCACACGTGGAGGACAAGTGGGAGACGCTTTCGGTGCCTGGTGGGCGCTGCTGGGGCGGCTGGGCGGCTGGGCGCTGGCTGTGGCTGCGAGTGGCCGCCTCTTCGGGCCGCTGAAACGGAGCCCCACGACGAAACAAGCGGACATGGCAAACGACAGGCCGATCTGCTGTTTCAAGTGCCTCTGTACCCAACTTGTCCGATGGCAGTGCTGTGCTGTATGGGACATTATCAAGAGACATTCTGGAACTCCGCCGCACAGTGGATAATAGCATGCTACCCAAGGAGCCATTATAGCCCCAACATTGAAGGAACAACTCCATCCGCACCGCCCCATCGCATCCAGACGACCCAAAGCAATCTCCTGCCCAACTTGCTTAGAGCCGCTTGGTGGCTGACATATAGTGGCATAGCTTCGCAGCCTTCTAGAAGCGGGCCAGCCTTCTAACTTCTCGGCCTCATGGCAATATGGCAAACCAACTAGCGGGAACACCAAGCTACGGACCGTGCAACTATGTGTAATTGATCGGTTGCTCTGCCTAGTCTCCAACGAGGGCTTTTTTGGGTTACCTTGTCCATGTGGATTGTGGGCTCGCAAGATCCCCATCCTCGCCTGAACGGGAGATCGCTTCGGTTAAATCCATGTGGTAACGTTATTCGTACGAAAGGAGGTTGTTCCAGTTGGCCACGTCGTCCAAATCAGCTTACGAAATGCTGTGCCCTGTAGTTACTTTACCCACTCGAAGCTACACCACGACTTGTATCTCAACGAAGGTAACACATAGTACATTTGTGTTCTTTTTCGTCGACCAAGCTTCCAAAATATCGACAAGCTCTACATGGCGTGCTTGGTTTTGGCGAGCAACCCCCACGTTTAGATGGTTGCCAACCGGCATTTCACAGACCTCATTTCCATCGCATATATCCCCGGTACCATGTTATTATCGTTCAATCCTACGAGTCGCATTCTGCCGCGATGTGTGAATTCTGTTCTTGGGGTTCCAATTGATCCTGACGTGGTCTGGAACGTTGGTCTTGCGACTTGGTTGTGCTGTTGAGTCTCATAATCTGTAAAGGGTTAGGTCGACTATAAACTGATATGAATGAATGAATGAATAAAATCGACTTCATTTCCTAATTCAGTGTCTTAATTCAATAACTCGATTCAATTCTCAACAGTCAACCCAATTCAATTTTCAACTCAACTTCAATTCTCCACAGTCAACTCAATTCAATTCTCGACAGTTAACTCAATTCAATTCTCGACAGTTAACTCAATTCAATTCTCAACAGTCAACTCAATTCAATTCTCAACAGTCAACTCAATTCAATTCTCAACAGTCAAACCAATTCAATTCTCAACTCAACAGTCAAATCAAACCCCCAACTCAACTAAACTCTCAACTTCAATGCTCAACTTCAATGCTCAACCTCAATGCTCAACTCAACTCTTGCTTCATGCTCAATTCAAATCTTGCTTCATGCTCAACTCAACTCTTGCTTCATGCTCAACTTCATGCTCAACTTCGTGTTCACTTCGTGTGTTCAACTTGATGCTCAACTTAATGCTCAAATCCACTCTCTTCCACTTCAATCTCTTATGCGATTACATCCCTAGAAGCCGCAATTGCTCTAGTTAGGCCTCCTAACTTCGGTCTGTGCTCAATCTCACCTACAATTATGAGCCACTACGCCATTCTTAATATACTCTACACAATATATGGACATCTCCTCCTACTCGTTTCTCTTTTCTCCTTGTTGCCTCCAATAACATCTAAATCACTCCTCTGGAAGGCAATGACATCAAGGCTCCTGAGATTTAATAAACCGCTTTCCTATATATCTGATAAACGACGCCCTCTCATTTAGATTGAACAACTATCTCTCACCCAGCACTAACAAGCAGTCATCCGTCCACCACCAAGTAAAAGAAATTCATCAGTCTTTTTCTGCTGCAACAAACCGACTTCAGGACATGATCTCATACACTAATCCTACCATCAGTCTCAGGACTAGGTTTAGCCACTCTTCCGATCATCACATCGTCTCCAAGACTCCCGCTCCCAGCTTTTTACCCTCTAGCCTTCTCTGCAGATAACGGCTAGGCGGGAGAGTAGTAATAGCCCCATGTCCTCCAGGTAGGATACCTGCAACGGCTCTATTCTTTTACCTCCAAGAGAACGAGTCAAGTCCACACACCTCTCGCCACTCCTTGACTTACCCTGCACCTCCAGCCCTGCCACTACATCATACCCACCCATCCAACACACCAACAGACCCAGACCTACACCCCACCATGGGCAACCACAACGCAAAACCGCCCAGCAGCTACCGGAAGAGAGCTCTAAGCGAAGTATCCCTTGACGCCGTGGATCTCGTTCGGCCTACCAAACAACAAATCAGAGATGGAAGCGCGAGTCATGACTACGACGAGGATGAAGGAGAGGAGTGTAGCACGATCATCGTGCTTGATAGCGATAACGAGGGCGTAGCTGAGACTAAGGGGGGAGGGACAAAAAGACGACCCGCTCGTGTTCCGGGAGTGGACTACGGGGAATATCATCTCGAGGAGTCGTCAGGGGAGTGTGGTTACTATTTCGGATGATGAGGGGGGTGAAGGCGGGGGAGAAAGGGTCTGTCTGGGCGGTCACACACCGGTGAGGAAATAGTGGATGAAGATGGTGATGACGAGGATCATTATCAAGGAAGAGAAAATAGGGTCGATCTGGGCGGTCACGCGGATTCGGAAATCTGGGACGAGGACGGTGAAGACGAGGAAGACTTGGGCGGAGCGGTTCGACAAAGTCCGTCTTGCACACCACTCGTACCGTCGTCCCTTGTGCGGTTTCAAGACCCTCATTCTCAGGATCGAGTGTCAGCCCAGATGTTGAAGACTTGTGACCAAGTTGGGCAAGACGACGAAGAGAGCACGCCTGAGAACAGTGTCGATGGGAATAATGGCACCCCGTGCTCAAGGAGTTGTTCGCCGATGCTGTTTACATCACCAAGGCTATCTCTGGAACAACCCCCCCCCTCCAAGAACTCGCGAACCCTTGCACGAACCATCCCATTCGTTGGACGATGAGGTACCCATGGATTCAGATGGCAGCGAAGAGGACCAAGACGACACTTGCGATTGTGTGATCATTTTCGAGAGAATGAACACGGGACCTCACGCTGCACAACCATGGACGATACCCATCAAAGACGAACACGACAGCGAAGACGAGCATCTACCCGAGCTGTCCAGCTCCCAAGCCACCGTTTCCTCCAACAACAATGCGGTAGATTGCATTCCCTGTCCAAAAACCCCCCAACCAGCCCTCGACACAAATCCCCGCACCAACACCTCAAAACACCAGCACCCCCGATCCTCCCAAAAGCCCCGCCATCCCTCCCCCGCTCCTCCTCCAAGCCCCAATCGCCCTCGCAATCCCCCTCAACTGGGCGGCCCCCCCTCCCCGCCCGCACCAAAAAACGCCTCTTCTTCCAAACCTACCACCATTTAAAACGCACCCACCTCACGCACCTCGTCCACACCTACGAGCACTTCGTCTCCGGCCCGCTCTCCCCCACCACCTGCTGGCTCTACCGCGGCCCGCGTCTCCCCTCGCACCAGCGGCGCCGCACCCTCGGCGTAAACTTCACCTTCCGGCACCAGAACCGCAGTGTGAAGATGAGCATGAACGTCACGTTTATCTCGATGCTGCTCAAGGGATTGCTGTCGGAGGCGCAGATTGAGGGGATTGTCGACGAGGGGTGGCATGCGAGCCATTTGTGTGGGAATTGGACGTGTGTTAATGTGGCGCATGTGTGGCCCGAGAAAGGGGGGATTAATATTGGGAGGAATAAGTGCTTTAGGGATAGGGAGGGGGCGTGTGGGCATTGGCCGAGGTGTATGAAGGGAGAGGAAGGTTGAGGGGGGGTTGTTGAGGGCGGAGGGAGGGGTGTAGCTGTTTGCGTGGGGAGATGGATGGGGGTTTGCCGTGGGGAGATGGTATTCAAGGCTGATTTGTATATGCCTGCCCAAACTGGTCCTATCCAATCGTTGGCGACACGAGCTGAATGCCAATACATGGCGAGTTTGGGAAAGAAAATGACTAGTCCATTCGTTTCATGCAGCTAATAGCGTCGATCTGTTTGGTGTCTTGGAGATGACTTGCATGCGCGGCTCCGGAACGGGTAAGCGCGAGTGGGACATGAGCCTTGTTTGCTCAACGTCTCGACTCGTCTCCTCTTCCATCTCACGCTGCGGCGGGCGGCAACGGGGAGCGCTACAGTCGAAAGCAGCCATGTCGTTTGGAAGAGCGTCCTTGGCTACGGGCCGTGGGACGAGGTGATGCAATTCGGTTTCGTTTTCCTGGGGCTGCGGCGATGCGGTGACGCGGTGATGGCTCCTTCTTTTGTAGATTTGTTCGCATCCTATCCTGCTCAAAGCTGCATGTACGAAGACTGCATCGATTCGATGCAGTAGGCGTGTTGCTGAGTGGAACCCATGTTGATCTTCTTTGCTAACTGTGTCGGTCCATTCTCACACTGGCTGCCCCGGTCCCAGGAACTACCGATTGCACGGCTGCGGCTACCCATGGCACCTACCGATGTTGCGGGAATCTCAGGATGAAGGACGCATGTTGTGGATGTGGCGGTGAGGAGGCTTAGGGCTCTGCTACTGGCCAGAAGGAGGAGAAGCAAGCGTAGGTACCAGCACCTCTCTTGCCCGTCCGCTTTGGAACTCGCTCGCCTTCACCAGAAAGGCCTGCCCTCCGCGTCCCTCTGATTGTTCGTCTCGTCGCACCAAAAGCATCGCGCTGCCCATTCACGCTCGCGCGCCTCGCATACCTGGCCCTCTGTCTCGGTCGCGGCCAAACTGGCGATCAAGGCACGGATTCGCAGCCGGCGCGGTAAGTCTCTCCATGGACGCCAGTTCCCGTCCCTAGTCCCGTGTCACGGCAGCCACCTGAGCTCAACGCATGGCCATGGCATTCAGATGCAAATCTGGGGCCATGGAACCTACACACGTGCCAAAAAAGCGCCACCTGAACGCCGTTTCACCTTGGCCGGCTTTCAACTGCTGGCGCGGCATCCGCTCCGTCGTGGTGTCATATGGACCTGCACACCCACCTTCCATTCCATGACTAGTCACTGATCAACCCCAGGTCGTCGTGCCCCGGCTGCGCAAACCGCCCAAGGACGACTGCCTCTAGGCACCCGGCCCATCTGGCCGCTGCCTCGCACTCGCACATTCGCGTTGTCCCGCGCGAGGAACTAGGCGGCGACTTCTACGACGACGAGACACCAACTTTCCGCTCGCCCTCGCTCCAATTCCCCGCACTCCCACCGCACCACCAGGAGTCTCGTAGAGATAGCGTCGCGAGCGAAACGTCCAACCCCAACACCACATTTGCGCAGATGGCCCGCCGTTACAACGAGACAGAGCTCGAGGGCATCGAGCGGCGCGCCTCTGCGCCCCTACCGCTGACGGGCCTGATCAGACTTAACACGAGCCGAAACAGGAAGGGAAACAAGGTCTGGCGCCCTCTGCAGCCTAGTGATCTGCCCAGCAGTGAGAGTCTGGGAGAGTTTGACAAGGACAGCTCCTCGTCACCCATCGGCTTCTCTCACACGGTAAGTAATCACATACGCATTGCCAAGCATACTCCCATACTCACTTGAGATCCAGGCTTTTGGAGCACCGCCGCCATCTACTCAACTGCCTCAAGACTACCCCTCACCTTTTCACTCGCCCAACCCCGAGCCGGACATCACTGCGCAACAAGAGTCGGCTCCGATGGACAATACTAGCGAGGAACAATCTGTAAGCTGGACCCCAATACTCACTGCATTCAAGATGGAGCTAATTGTCTTCTTTGTCGCAGGTGTTCCCAAATGGGGGTAGCGATGAATTCGGCCCTGCGGATAGTGATAACCGGCCCCACGACGTCGTCGAAAACCACATGCGCTTGTTTGGGGAGCTTCCCGACATCATTCGTCTCCACGAGAAAACCGGTGACTTTGATGGCCATGGCCAAGTCGTTTTCATAGGTCACCCTAACCGCGACGTTTCGGCGCATCAATGGCTATCAGCATCCTTTCAACAATGGGTCAACATCGGACTCTGGTCGCACACACGTCAAAGAATTGAAGGCTCTCTCGCTTCCGATCGACCGGCGGGCACGGGTCTCTCCTATAACTCGATTGAGTATTTCAAGTTTGTCTCCGAGCACCGCGAATCTCTTATCAAGGAGTTCGGGCGTCCCGAATCAGAGACCACCGAGACGCTTCCCTCTCTCGCCGGACCAAATACGAACGACGTAAGCGATCAATCTGTATCCGAAACCTCCACGGCTTCTACGACTCGTACGATTACTAGAGAAAAGTTGGAGGATCCCTTTGTGACTCCCGCCGAGCCTTCACCAGCACGTCTTCCAGCACCCTTCAATTTTCGTGGGGCCGAGGCTGGCAATGTGGGATCGATGAATTTCAACTACGAGTTCCCTCTAAAGTCGGCTGCTAAAAACACTGAACACCAGCAGGTATATATCCAGCGTGAGCGTGAGCGTCTTCAGATGCTCCGCCGCAACGGTGAATCATCTCGCGAGCGTGGGACCCATACGGATCTTCGCGAGGTCGAATTTGGCGAAGAGGCAGCTACTGCGCCCACACCTCCAGCAGCGCGTCTTAATGCTAGCAGGCTACAAAATGTGTTAACACCGGGAAGACATTCAGAACCGGCTCCAGGTCCAGAGCTTGTTGATCGGCACGGGCGAACCAGCCCACAGACCCAGTCTCCCGGTCCAGCAGCGCGTCGCTGTCCCGGACTTCTCTTCGGTTAACTCCAATATCAAAGAATTGTTTCCTCCTGGTCGAACGGTGGCTAATCCCAACCGTGGAGTTTCTACCCTCAATGCCGCTGCTGCGCCGTATCGTATGCCAAACACAGCAAAATCTTCTGCTGCGTCGGGCTCTTCTGTTACGGCTCTTGACGTCTCTGTACCTGCAGACGATACCACTCTACGCTTTAGCGATCGATCCTGACATCGTGTGTCAAGAGCAAACACAGCCCATCGTGAACGGCTCCAATCAGCATGCTCCTATAAAGCAGAGAACTTCAACGGCCCATTCTTCTGCGAGTCCATGCCAACTACGGACGACCCCACCACATCGCTCACTGTTCACAGTAGCAATGAGGCGAAGCTGGTTGAGTGGTACCGTGACGGTCAAAGCTTCAGTCGACAGAAAGACTATGCCAAGTCGCTGATGGCAGCAGCACTTGCAAGCAATAAAGCCCATACCTTTGGGGCCATTGGCGAAGTCTCATCTACGATGCAGGATAGCTCGAAGTATGAGAATACTCCTTTCTTTGCTCGGGTTTACGAGAATCTCTTCAGGTACGCAGAAGAGTCTCGCGAGGGTGGAAACTCGAGTTACTTCACCAGAGCATGGAAGCCGGCACCTCTCCATCTCCGAGACCTCGCCCCGAACGGCAACAACATCTTCTTCGGCGGCACGACAAGCATGTCACCGTCACCTCAGCTGAATCGTGCTCCCACCCGTCCTTATCCGTCGTTTCAGGGTAACAGTAGTCCTTGGGGAGCGGCGGGTCGATCGTCGAGTAGTCCCTTCTCCGCCCAGTACATGCCCATTGGCGGTCCGAGTTCGGGAAGATTCTAGTCTTCGGTATGTCATTCCGGGAGTCAACTATCGTTTATCCGCGCCAATGCTAATAGTACCAGACAAGTATAGTCTGTGAAGTGCGGAGGACGGCATCATTTTCCACATTCCATCCGCGCTTAACTGGAGGCGCAGTCTATTTACCTCGGAGGACGGCGTTGCACAATATACCCCGGGGGCATCAAGGCGTACCGGAGTATAGATATGAGTTTTGGGCTGAAAATATGGCTTCCGGGATCTTGTATCGAGACGAAGCATAGCTAGCTACACTGGACTCGATTCAGACCTCGCTTGGTTCAGAGTTGGGACTTTCAGGCAGGTAGATATAGTGATAGTGCTTATTACATGAAATGCATCCATGGATTGCGCTATTTCACGTGCTCGCTGGCGTGAAGACGTGCAACTGGTGCAACAGCATGGTGTCTAATCCTGGTCTAGACAGACGGGAAATTGTGAATCAAGCATCATTTTACATGTACGACGGATGAGTGGCAGGTAGTGAGTAGTTAGTGCGCAAACTACTAACACAAGAGCGGTAATATGTATGTATGCTAGTGTAGTAATTTTGACTGCACCGCGCCCCTCGCTTTCTTTCAAGGTTACTAGTGTAGTCGCGTGCACCCATCACATGGCTTTGATCACGTCACACAGTGTACCCGGGGGCCCCGGCCGTACCACAGCTTAAGATGGTTTGGCATAGTGCCGTCTACTAGGTAGGGAGGGGTTGTGTACATGCACTCGTTTCATGGAGATTTGAGGGTTGTGTGGTGTGGTTGGTTGTTGGAGGCGCTCCTCATATGAGGGTTATGGCAGTTGGTGGGACCGAGTTAGTGGGTGTTATCGAGGAAGGAGAAAAAGGGGGTTGAAGTCTTTGGTTGGTTGGGCTGGGGGGGGGGGGGGGGGGGGGGGGGGGGGGGGGGGGGGGGGGGGGGGGGGGGGGGGGGGGGGTGGGGGGGGGTTATATTGTGTGTAGTACGGGTGGGTTGGGGTTGGGGTTTGTGTCGCGTCGTGTTCATGTCCAATGTGTTTTTAGTCACTTTGGTTGATTTCGTTCGGTTGGTTGTGTGAAGGGCCTGCGATTTTTTTATTTATTCTTTTTTTGTTGAAAGAGAGAGAGAATGTGTGTTCGTGTATGTGTAGTGCATTGATGGTAATAGGTATTGTGTTGGATTTCCTACATGTGAGAGGGGAAGATGGATTCTTACTTGGTCTTATCTTTGGATGTCTATGGCTAAAGCGAGTACGAGTGAGTGAGTAAATGGGAGGAGATAAGAAGCGTCGGGACGCTGGAGCTTATCGGGTCTGGTGTCTACGCCGTACGTAGACGTAGACGTAGACGTAGACGTACGTGGACGTGGACGTGGACGTGGACGTGGACGTGGACGGACGGAGCACTATCTGTGACACAGCTGATATGTCGGTCTACCTTTTGCTCTGGGCCTTTATATACTTTGCTTCGAAGCCACCCACACACACCTTCAGCCTATCTACCTACCCCCGCCCGCCCGCCCCTTCGGAAGTTCAACTCCCCTCGAGTCTTCCAGAGTAAAGCATCGACAAGCCAGCCAGACAGACAAATACCATGGTTGAAATTGGCGACCAGATCGAGGCCAAAGTCAATCATGCGTTGATCGATGGTAGCGGCGATCCGGGACGCAAGTTACCTCCTTCAGCGCACGGCGTTGGGACCAAGACGCTGCCGCTGCCGTCGACATACGAGCTTGGCTCTTCTTCGACAGGCGGAGTGCCAACGCAGGACGAGTTAGCCACGCTGCCGCGGGTCCCTGCTAAGATCCCCTGGAGAGGTGCGTCCATCCTCTTCCTCCTCCAGTCTCTTCTCCTCAAATGAATGACATCGTCTACTAATTCCCGTTCTTCCTGCAGTATACATGATTGCGTTCGTCGAGCTCTTCGAGCGCATGAGCTACTACGGCACGGGCGTCCTCTTCTCCAACTTCATCGCCCAACCACGCTTTGACGACCACGGCACCGCACTCACCACCCCCTCCGGCGCAGCGCTCAATCCGCACGACGCAGAAGCGCAACCCGGTGCGCCCGGCCTGGGCAAGCAGACGGCCTACATACTCGCCACGTTCAACCAGTTTTTCATCTACGTGTGTCCGATGCTGGGCGCGTGGGTGGCGGATACGTATCTAGGGCGGTTCAAGACGATTGTGATGGCGGTGGTGATTGCGGAGGTTGGACATGCGTTGTTGGTGGGGGCGGCGGCGCCGCAGATGCTGGATGTGCCTAGGAGAGCGTTGGCGTTGTTTGTGGTTGGGTTGTTGGTTATGGGGTTGGGGACGGGCATGTTTAAGCCGAATATTTCGCCGCTTATTGCGGAGCAGGTTCCTCAGGAGGCGCCGAGGGTGGAGAAGGATAAGAAGGGTGAGTTTGGCTGTGTTTTTATGGTGGTGGAGTTATGGGAGATGTGCTAATGCTGCTGCTCTGTGATTCAGGTCGACGCGTTATTGTGGACCCAGCTGAGACGACGGCCAGGATTTATAATTGGTTCTACCTTTTTATTAATGTTGGGGCTTTGGTGGGCCAGCTTGCAATGGTGAGTACTTTTACGCAGTCGGCAGCTGAGATCGACGAGGAAGAACGCTGCTGGACACGCGGATGTAGAAGTCTTGCGTCGACTCGAAAGCCCGCTCGATAGATGTTGATACGTACATTATAGGTGTTCATCGAGCGCTATGTTGGCTTCTGACCCGCGTTTCTCGTCCCGACGGCGTTCTTCCTTTTGACACTCCCGGTTCTGTTCTGGTGCAACAAATTCTACATCCATAGTCCACCGGCGGGAAGCGTTCTTGGACCAGCGCTGAAGTTGCCCTGGCTTGCTATGAAAGGCCGATGGCATTTGAACCCTATGCGAACATGGAAGCACGCTCGTGACGGTACATTCTGGGATAGTGCCAAGGTATGCCGGTCAATTCCGTCCCGGAACCAGATATTGACGTTGTGAACAGCCTTCGAGACTTGGATCGGCAAAGCCCGCACGGATGGTATTCGATGACGCTTGGGTAGACGAAATCGTGCGTGGTTGGGCCGCATGTGGTGGTGTGCTGATCTGGCTCCCGTAAGTGTCTGCTTTCTCTCTTGGGGGAGGGTTACTGACTATTTTCAGACTGTACTGGCTCAGCTACAACCAGCTGAATAACAACATCATCCAACAGGCTAGCACAATGGCTCTCCACGGGGTCCCCAATGATCTGCTGCAGAACTTCGATCCACTGGCTATCATCATCCTCGTACCAAGTAGGTCTACCTGGCCACTATCAGTACATCAGCTAATAAGACTCCAGTCCTTGATCTTCTCATCTACCCAGCTCTCCGCAAGAAACGCATCCGCTTCACGCCCATCAAGAAGATCACAACGGGTTTCTTCCTCGCTTGCGCAGGCATGATCTGGGCAGCCGTAATCCAACACTACATCTACCGCACATCTCCCTGCGGCAAAATGATGGAAGAGACCGAAGGCTGCAAGTCGAACATTAATGTCTGGACCCAAACAGGCGCCTACGTCCTCATAGCCGCGTCTGAAATTATGGCTTCCGTCGTGTCCTTGGAGTACGCCTTCACTAAAGCGCCTATGAGCATGCGTAGTCTCGTGCAGGCCTTCTCACTCTTCACAACGTCCATTTCTGCAGCGCTGGGCGAGGCGTTTGCTCCGCTGACCAAGGACCCGAATTTGACGTGGAACTATGGCTCTGTGGGCATTATCAGCTTCGTTAGTGGATGTCTGTTTTATTGGACGTTTAGGGATATGGATAAGGATGAGGATCGGTTGAATATGTTGCCGTCCGGGAGGCGTCTTGGTACGCCGTCGGATGCGGCTGGGGATGTGGAGCTGGCTTCCCCGGGCAAGACGGGATAGGAGGCGCGAGTTCGCACTGTAGTCTATTGCCGTTGGGAGTATGGAACCGCGCTCTGGAGAACGGGAGGTGGTTTCTCTTTGGTCATGCTGGGGACTTAATAATGGTTGGTGTATATGTTTTGGCGACCTCTATAATGTCGGCATAATACAAGGGCTGGGATCTCTTTGCGGTGGCGTCGCGGGACTGTGAAGATGGCGTAGACGGGCACTCCTCGCTCCTTGCACACTATGTTCAGAAATACTCCGACAACTCAATTTCCTATTACGTGGAAAATAGATCTTGATCAAAATGGCGCGCAAAAGATGAGATGAAGTCGCACGGCTTTTACCGGATTTAGGCAGCTGTGCCAAGGCCGACGATAAGATAAGCGACCCGTCCCGAGATGCGTCATTTGTAGAACAAACGTTCTTTCGCCCCTCCAGCCACGACACAACGTCCTCGCCAAACAACAGCACCCCTTATCTTTTTCTGTCGCACTGATTATGAACCTAGATATTGAGCAATCGCCGCATGCGACTTATTTGCCCGACGAGTTGTTACTCCGGATCCTACACTTTATACCGAACAATGAGGAGGGACAGAGTACGTTGGCGAGCTTTGTTTCTGTGAATCGGTACGTGGGAAATCATAAATGCGCCGGCTGTGTTGGGTTCTCAAGCCTTACGAGCCTGCAAAAGGATATTTCTGTACAGTTACTAACAGCCACAGACAATGGTACCATGTCGGCATTGCAAAGCTCTACGAAGCACCCTACCTTGTTGGTGAAGCCTATTCGCTCTTTGTGCGCACACTTTGCCCCTCTGTCATGCCCCGAATCAAACGCTCCGAACTCGCCGGTCTCGTAAAAGCGCTCGACCTCTCGCGCATCGTTCACCAAAGTACCAAATCTACCACCGCGCGCCTCCTCGGTCGTACGAAAGCTTCTTCGCTCGAGGCCTTCGTTGCGCCACAAGCTTCGTTTGCTATCAATTGCTGGGCGAGCTTGTCGAAATGCTCGAAGCTCAAGAAGTTAGACTTGCACCTTGTCAGTGAGGCAATCAGTTACCAGAGTTTGAACCAGACGTTGAGACAACTGGGCAACTTGGAGCAGCTGTATATGCCGAGGTGCAGCACGCAATTTGGAGTTGGCCCCGATATCATGAGCATGCGTCTTCACTGGCCACCTAAGCTCCAGCACCTATCCATGTCTGGCTCTGTGAACGGCAAGTTCCTCTGGGAGATGCTGCGGCAACCTGAAACATTTCCGTCGACGTTATACAGCATGAGCATCTTACACTGTCCCGGCCTCGACCACTCCGGTATCAAACCGCTACTCACCAATCTCGGAGAGACATTGAAGGTGGTCGAGCTACGCGACCTTCCAGCCGTTAAGCACGGCCGCTTCAACAACGTGCTCGCTTGGCTTCCTAACCTCACGCATCTTAGCATCGCACTCGACTATATCGATTCCGATTTTGGCCGCCGCCCTACTGAATGGTCTGCCGCTACACACTGGCACCTCGCCAAGCCCCTCACTTGCCTTGCGCTCGTGACCTCCGGTCAAAACGACATTGACCCCAATCGCGCTTTCACCCTGGTCGACATATGGGACCTCATCGACGCACGTTATCTCGGAAGATTGCGCAAGTTGTTCGTCGCTGCGAGTACAGGCTGGGATACCCGAGAGGACGGCGTCGAGTGGGAAACAGTAAAGAACATACTCTGCGACGATTTGGACAGGGAGAATTGGGAAAATAGGAGGTGGCACTATTCAGTGTTACAGGGGAGGTTTGAGAAGATGAAGTACGAGGAATGGAGGGACAACACGTCGCTAGGGCGCAAAATGAGGCCCCGGGCGCAGATTATGAGAAACATGTAGGTGGCTTCGAGGGGCTTTGTGGGTGCCTCGTGTTAATAGTGTGTTTGGATAGGACTTGGCTGCGATGAGGGTCCGGTTGGCATTGTGCATGCTTATTCAATAGCCGCTACGAGCTGCGAATCAGTCTTAGAAGAACACCAGTGCCAGTGTTGTACAGTGCCCCTTCCGTATGGTGCGTGAACCTGTGATGGGAATGCAAATGCTGCTAGAATATTACGTACATGCACCCGACGAACAACATACCACAAGTCCCATGTCAAACAGTATACGTGATAGTAGAATCAAGGATCGCAAACAAAGCATCTAGCGCCGACAGCACAGTACAACGATCACTTCAAAGAATGGACAATTTTTAGGAAAAAGAGTTACTACCCACGCATGGGCTTTTCAAACATGAAAGAGCCGCAAATTTGCTAGCTGCACACTGGTTCCCGTCTACCTACGCCCTGCTCTCACCATACCTCTCATCCACGACATGAAAAAGCATCCATTGCATCGCCGTCATGCAAAACCGAACCAGAACATGTCTATCGTACTCGAGAAAAGCCGCTCATTATTCATGTTTTCCTGCCCAACCACCAGCGGTTTACGCGCTCCCATTCGCCTTGGACGCGGATATTATGCCCCGAACGCCGCCCTTCCCACCAACTTCCCTATAAATAGCGTTGACGCCAAGGTCCGTACCGATGTTGATCTGCACCTCGACCTTGCCGCCCTTCTTGACGCCGCGGATAGCAGCCTCGCTGAGCACGTTGCTGACCTTCCACGTCTTTTCCCGGAGCTCTTCTTCCTCGTCTTCGCTGTCGGCCTCATCGCTGTCATCTTCGTCATCGTCGTCCTTCGCCTGCTTGGGCTTGGGCTCCGGCTTCGTGACCTTGATGTGGCGCAGACCCTCGGCGAGCTTGATGAGGACGTCACCGCCTTCCCGCGGGGTGGAAATGATGGCTGTTCTCCGCACGGGCAAGGGAGTCTCAGCGTCAACAATGGCGTGGAAGACGCCCGTGGTCTCCTCACCGGAGATGCAGAGGACACCAACGGCGTGCGAAAGATGAGGAGTGACAGTAACCATAGGGTGCGTGCTCTGCTCAATGTCTTCCAGCTCGAACTCCTGGATGAGACTAGCCTGGATAGCGGCACCGCGAACCGGGAGTTCAGAGGGGTTGATGGCGGTTGGCGAGGTGGAGGGAGCGAGGATAGTGGTGGTCTCGGGGAATGCGGCAGAAAGCGTGGAGGCAACCTTGGGCGTGTGCGCGTTTCCACCAGCGAGGATGACCTCGGTGATATCGAGAGGATCAAGCTGTGCCTTCTCAATAGCGTGGAGCACGAGTCTCGAGAAGGCAGAGAAGAGCTTGTTACCAAGCAGGTCGTATCGCGTACGGTTGATGGTAGCCGTGTAGTCGATGCCGCCTACCAAGCTCTCCACCGAAAAACTGGCACTCGTGCCTATTGATAGCGACTTTTTGACAGCCTCGCACTCGAGCTTGAGTTTGGCCAGACCTCGGGTGTCTTCTCTGGGGTCGCCAGCAGACTTGTGCTTCTTGAGGAACTCCTTGGCGAAGTAGTCGATGAGGACCTGATCAAGCTTTAGACCAGTGACTTCGTAGTCGTGGAGTGTGGCGAGGATGCTGTAAATGCCGCCCCGCGAAGCAATGACAGCGACATCGGATCGGGTACCGCCGAGATCTGCCACGACGACAATCTTGTCAGCCAACTTCGCATCCGGGCGAGCGTCATATGCCAATACTGCTGCTACAGGTTCGTTGATGAACTGAAGCACCTCAATTCCCGCCTCCTTCGCAGCCTTGTTCAAGGCTTCTTTCTGCGCGTCGGCGAAGTTGGTGGGTACGGTGATGACGGCGGCATTCACCTCTTTGCCGAGGTAGTACGTGGCCGAATTTCGTAACCTCTTGAGGTGTCGGGTTGTGACATCGCTGACGGTGACCGCATTGACTTTCTCTTCCTCGGTGTCCCTGATCTTGAAGGCGATGGTCGACTCGTGCTGTACTGGATGCGCGGTCTCGTGGCACGGGCTGGCGTCTATCGACTTGAATCTGCGGACTGTTAGAAGGCTTCATAGCGTGCGCCTGCGGTACACTCACTCTTGCCCCAAAAAGTCCCTGAAGAATGCCACTGTGTTCTTCGCATTGCGCACGAACTGCGACTTGGCTTGCCCTCCGTGTAGCTCTTCTCCTTCTACATATGAGAGTACCGAGGGGATTTGGCGGTCTGGGCCACAGTGTTAGCTAGACGCCCAAGTCGACTTCAAGAAGTTACCCACCTCCGTCCTCGTTGGCAATGACCTCGGCTTTCCCGTCCTGTCAGAGAAGTCAGACGAACTCTGGCAGCATTTTCTGGCGCAAACTTACACCAGTGGTGTAGGCGATGGAGCTGTAGGAATTCCCAAAGGAGATTCCGATTGCGACCCGCTGGGCGGGGTCGTTTTCTGCGCTCATTACGGCTTTAGTCACTTGTACAAATTCTGGCGCGTAGGAATGACCGAAGTGGTGAGCAGCTCGGGGAGAAGAGGAGAAGAAGAGTGAAAACAAAGCGCAGCAGGCAAGCGCAAGATGCGGGCGGGCCAGAAAAGTGATGTTCAGAAAATTGATTCGAGCCCGCCGCTAGCACATGCGAAAACGTCGCGACCTCTGGGCGCCAAGACTGTACCTTACTTTTGTGCCATAGTCACTTCCTTCTCTTCTTGCTCTGCACTAAACACCAACTTGCTGAATATGGCTGCCGCACCACTGGTCGTCCTCCCAGGCGATGAAATACCAAAAGAAGTCCTGCCCACACCGACGGGCAAGAAGAAGACGCTCACATTAGGCCCGGGCCTCCGTCATATCCCACCAAGTACAGTCGCTACTACGATTGCGGGAGCTTTGGTCACCGAGAACAAGAAGAACGCTGCCTGGGTTGAGACAAACTCTGGACGGGTGAGTGCCTGTCATCATATCTCGGACCTCAGACTGGTTTTGACTGGGCATACAGTATCTCCCCACTGCTGGTGACCTGGTCATAGCAACTGTCAACATCGCCGGCGGAGAGAACTTCAACTGTCTCCTGACCCCACATACACCCTATGCTTCCCTTCCTGTGCTCGCCTTCGAAGGCGCAACCCGCAAGACGCGACCTCAACTTGCGCCAAATTCCTTAGTCTACGCCCGGGTCGTCAGTGCCACCAAGGACTTTGCGCCCGAGCTTACTTGTGTCGACCCATCCACTGGAAAGAGCGAGGGGCTTGGACCAATCAAGGGAGGCACCGTGTTCAAGATTAGTCTCGGTATGGCACGGAGGCTGCTTGCTGGACCAAAAGGAGGAGTTAAGATCCTAGAGATACTGGGCGAGAAGGTCGGGTTCGAGACCGCTGTCGGGAGGAATGGCATACTCCATGTCGATGGCGGCAATGTGAAAACCACGCTGGCGATTGGAAGAGCGGTTCAAGAGGTTGATGATCAGGCGCTGGGGGAGAAAGGACAGAAGAAGCTGGCCGAGCGAGTGTTGAAGAGCATTTGAGGGAGTTTCGACGCCTATCATCCTTGACTAGCGGTGGACTACGTCAAATGAACAACAGGAACAATACTTGCAGCCTTCCAAACATTCAGAACTGGATCTATCACGCTACCCTGCTGAAATCAGGGCGTCCCTCGAACCCACCTACCCAATCCGCCTACCAAAGTGCTCCAGCCTCACGCTTACCACTGAAGCTTCGGCTGGGGTGGTGTATGTGCTCATAAAATGTCCCCTTTCTCGGCCTCAATGAGCACTGGACGGTATCCATCATAAAGCCGGGATTCAGCAAGATGAAGATGGAAACCTTCTGCATGGATTAGGGTTCGATGACTTTCCAGGGAAGACCGAATGGCATGCCTTCGTAAATTCAATCGCAACTTAGGTCGTCAGAATCTTGCTCGGGGTTTTGCGCTGTAGTAGGACCTTGACTGCTGGATTACGAGGTGGCAGCAAAGTGCTATCCATGTTCCCCATCTTTTCTTGGAACCGCGAGAAGTTGTTTACCTGGAGAAAGGAGGCTTAGAGGGTATCTGGGCTGTCGAGAAAAGGGACCGGAATATCAAAATATGAAAAGTTGCTGACGACGCACTTGCATCCTCCCACATACCAGCTCAGCTAGAACACTTTGAATGAACTCCTAGAAAAGCTAAAGTATAGAGCATACGGCTCATGTGCATCGAGCGTTGCAGTGCAAACCTCCCCGTAATGAGACGCCATTCGATTCTACTTGCCCTACCTATAGAAGCTCTTGTCTGATCACGCCATATGTCTGCCAGCGCTCGAGCACCAAAATGAGTCGCTCTGTCAGGGCGAAATCATGCACTCTACGTCGCATGGGAAGGTAAAGGTTTGGGCGTGCCTACGCAAATCATTAATGACACCAGCGCGTCACAGTGGTTCACAGTCAACTGGTGGTGGCGGGGTAGAAGTAGCCCCACCATAAGTCTAAAATCGCAGACGCGCAGCTTCAACACTTGACTCAATAGCTCAGATCACGCCAATTGCACCGTACTGGTGCGTATATCAGCTCTCTACAACACAGCTCGCCTCGAACCAGACAGCTGCCTCCAAGAATGGCTGAAGAGAAGCCCGCCGATGCAGCTGCGCCCTCTAGCTCAGGCGACCCTGCGCAGCCAGAGGCGCCTTCCAAGAATGCCTTGAAGAAGGCACAGAAGGAAAAGGAAAAGGCATGTATATCCCCAAGTCCACTCGTCTTCGCCTGCTAACAGTCACAGGCTGAAAAGAAAGCCGCAGCCAAAGCCCGCGAGCTCGCCGAGCGCCAGAAAAAGGAAGCCGCTGACGCCGACGACGTGTCCAAAGACTCGTACGGCGAACTCCCCCTCATCGGCTCCAAGGACTTCAAGCCCACGGGCACGCCCCGCGTCGAACTTTCCAATATCGCCGACTACGAGGAGAAGGAAATCACGTTTCGCTGCTGGGTTGAGAATGCGCGCGTGCAGTCTGCGAAGCTGGCTTTTGTCAACTTGCGCCAGGGCTTAAATACAGTGCAGGCTGTCGTGGCGGCGAGCGATAAGCTGAGCAAGCAGATGGTCAAGTTCTGCGGTAATGTGAGCACGGAGAGTACGCTGGCTGTTACGGGGCTGGTCAAGAGGGTCAAGGAGCCGATCAAGAGTGCGTCGATCCAGGACCTCGAGATACACATCCAGAAGCTGTTTGTCGAAGCTAAGGCCGAGGTTCCCCTGCCACTGCAAGTCGAGGACGCCGAACGCCCGCTCCCCAGCGAGGGCTTGGGCGAGGAAGAAGAGAAGGCTGTGGAGGGTGAGGCGCGCCCACTCGTGAGCTTGAACACTCGACTGAATAACCGCACCATCGATCTCCGCGCGAAAATCAACCACGCCATCTTCGTCATCAAGAGCGGCGTCTGCGCCCTGTTCCAGGAGTTCCTCTCGCAGAAGGGCTTCCTGCTCATCCAGACGCCCAAGATCCTCGGCGCAGCCTCCGAAGGCGGCGCAAACGTCTTCGAACTCAAGTACTTCGACCGCCCCGCCTACCTCGCCCAGTCCCCGCAGTTCTACAAGCAAATGCTCATCGCCTCCCGCTTCCAACGCGTCATGGAAATCGGGCCCGTCTTCCGCGCCGAGAACTCCAACACGGCCCGCCACCTGACCGAATTCACAGGGCTCGATTTAGAAATGGAATTCCAAGAAAACTACCACGAAGTCATGAGCGTCCTCGAGGACCTGATGCTCTTCATTTTCCGCGAGCTCAACACGCGCTACAAGAAAGAAACCGCCCTCGTCCGCACCGCCTACCACGTCGACGACTTCAAGCTCCCCGAGTCGGGCAAAGTGCCCCGCATCCCCTTCCAAGAAGGCATCAAGATGCTGCGTGATGCCGGCGAAGAACTCGGCGACTACGACGACCTCACCACCCCGCAGGAGAAACACCTCGGCCGCCTCGTGCTCGAAAAGTACGGCTCGGATTTCTACACCCTGGATCAGTTTCCCCTCGCTATTCGCCCTGCGTACACCATGCCTTCGCCGGCGGACCCGCACCTGTCGAACTCGTACGACATGTTCATGCGTGGGCAGGAGATTTGCTCGGGCGCACAGCGTATCCATGATGCGGATTTGCTCGCGGAGCAGATGCGCAAGCATGATCCGCCGATTGATCCCGAGGGCGCGGGGACTAAAGACTACGTCGATAGCTTTAGGCATGGGGCGCCGCCGCATGGGGGCGGTGGCTTTGGCTTGGAGCGCATTGTGCAGTTCTGGCTGGGGTTGCCCAATATTAGGATGTGTAGTTTGTTTCCAAGAGATCCTCAGAGGGTGACGCCATGAAGGGTGGGTGGGTTGCTCGAGTAGGTCAGGTAATATCAAAGGATGTGAGGTAGCGGTGTGGAAGGTGGGTAGCCAGCGTAGGTGCAAACGGGCCACGACCTGGCCACGTCGGGAGAGATTGGTAGGCTCGTCAGTCGTGCATAGCGAACGTACATGTCACGATGAATAAAAAAACCAAAGCATTATGAGCAATGTTCCACGCACGAATGAATGCACGCATGCATTGCCATCTTCTCGAATTACCAGTCCACGACCTGCATATGTCCACAACGACCATGATCACAAACATCCCTGAACCCTTGCCGAAGCAACTTGCCCCAATATGAAGCACCTAGTATATACTACATCCGGAACGAACCCAGGACGTAGTCGAACCCCCATGCATTGACACCCTCCAATACGCCAATATGTAATGCCCACCCAGCCCGAACACAACCCATCCGAATTCGCTATGCCATCCGACCCCAAAGCAAGGATAAGAAAAATAAAAGACAGAGGAGAAGAAGAAGAAGAAGAAGAATGCCAAAGAGCTACAGCCCATGGAAGCGCATATGTGCCAAGCCGGATTCCAGCACAAACGTACCTGTATCCGAAGTATCGGCTTCAGAAAGCTGCGCGCCGCCCTCATCAGCCTCCTTCGGAACCGTCGTCCATGTTGTCGACGAGGCAACGCGCACAGGCACTGCCACAATCCGGGTTAGAAAAAAAAGCCCGAAACGAAGAAAGCACAAGGTGGACAGGGCTGCTCAGGGCAGGTATTAATTACCATCCCAAACCTTGACCACCTTCGTCGCAGTCGAAGAC
Source organism: Laburnicola sp. JP-R-44 (assembly GCA_009805535.1). Taxonomy (NCBI): domain Eukaryota; kingdom Fungi; phylum Ascomycota; class Dothideomycetes; order Pleosporales; family Didymosphaeriaceae; genus Laburnicola; species Laburnicola sp. JP-R-44. The sequence continues at coordinate 2,078,851 of SELF01000040.1, read as the reverse complement.
TGATTGCTCTTCGCGTCAGCGCACGTATGCACGCTGACGAAGTTATTGTGGCTGGCACTCGCGGCAATCATCAACTTGTGGGGATGGAAGGCGGTAGCAGCAACGGGCTGACTGCGATCGCGCAGAAAGCCAGAGTACGGCTCCCACGTCGAGACGGGCTTCCCGTCGTGGATGTTAAAGATCTTGACTTGGTGTCTCTGGGTGCCGACGGCGAAGACGGGCGCATGCTCGTGCACGCTCAGCGTCTTGAGGTGATCCGTGGTTGCCATGATGGTCTTGACGGATTTGTCCATGCGGATATCCCAGAGCTTGACTTCGCCGTCGCGGCAGCCGCTGACGAGTTCGCGCTGACCGCCGCGCTGCAAATGCACGTTGCTGACCCATTGCTTGTGCTCTTTCCAGACTTTGACCATGGCAGTAGCAGGCTTCTGCCGTTGGTCGTACACGCGGACGGCGCCGTCGCCGAAGCCAGCTATGAAGACGTTTCCTTCCACTTGGTCAGACGTGAGGGATGTGATGCAGGAGCCAGATCGCGCGGGGATGTCCTATGACACGATTAGTTTGATATGAGCGCATAAAGTGGCGTACTTACGCTGGTACAGATCTCAGTCGCGGCATTCCACACGCGGATCACCTTGACATCGCCGGCTACCAAGATCGAACCCCTCCCCTGCTGCCAGTCGAAAACAAGTCCAGCATTCCTATTGCTAGGGACTAGGTCGGTCAAAGCGCGGAAAGCGGTGACGAGCTCCGTCTTGCCCCTCGTGTCATAATTGCGGAAGATCTTGATGACACCATCAGACGAACCTGTCATGAGAAGAGCCTGATCATCTTCATTAATGAAGCGCGCCTCGGTGATCCTCGATTCCGTAGGATTGCCATTCGAGAAGCGGTTGATCCTCCGTGTCGGTCCTCCACTATACTCAATCACATTGATCGTGTCACGATTGTCGGTTACGACCATGTGCTCTTCAAATTGATGGAAGCAAATCTTCATTGGTTGGCTGAGGTTATCGAAGAGGGCATGCTGGTGATTCCACTGGTTGGTGACAGCCACTTCCTTCAAGGGTTGAGTCTCGGCAATGATCTTGTCGTTGCGGTTTCGCCTCCACAAACGCCCGTTATAGTCGGTGCTGCCAGGTTCGTCGGCCTCCGTTGGCTTCATCTGAGGCTCTCGGAAGTACTCGACTGACCACTCGAAGATCCTACTCTTCAAAGGCAGTTGAGGTTGAACTGCGAGACTCCGGGGCAGAAAGCCCCTGGTCTTAGGCTGCTCTTCCACGCTGTACCGCTCTGGGGTCTGAGGGCGCTCGACGGATGTGCCATAGTCGTCCATCTTTGCACGACTCGGACTCTTCTGCGGGGAAGTGGTGGAATCGTGGCCAGTCCATATGTTTTTCAATGAGGCTGCAACACTCCCGGTCCTCCGAAGACCACCCAAAAGAGAAAGATAACTAGCTTCTTTTGAGGGTGTAGGTGGCTGAGAGGGCTGTTGTGCAGGCTTCTCTTCATAAGGACGTCGTTGTGTGCCCTTCACGGGGCTCTTCTTGCGCGCAAGAGTATCGAATAACGGCCCAGCTAATTTCGCCAACGGAGACTGGAGTAGCGCGATGAGAACCCAATCGACTACAGCGCTCGCATCTCTAGCGACTTCCGGATGAGGGTCAGCCGACATGACCAAGACCTCTCTCCAGATTGCTGCATATATGGTATTCTGAGAACATGAACTCGAAAGAGGCGACGCAGCTGGCGGCGATGATCGTCCCTTCATGTACAAGCTATCACCATTTTTCTCTTCGCCCGCGCCATTGTCTTTGTTAACTTCTTCCGAGAGTTGCTCGAAAGCAGCGACCAAGAACTTGGTTTTGTATCGAATCGCGAAGGTCGAGAAAAACATTAGCAATTCTCGTCGGACCATGCTGTTTCCATCCGTCGTCATCACCAGGATCATGGAAGCAATCGATTCTTCAATGGTGGCAACCTGTGCTGTCACATCTCGAATGCCCAAGAAGGTAGTGAGAGCGTGCAGCATTGCGGCACGGACTTCCGACACTGGGTCAAAGACAAGCTCGCACAGACGCTCATGGGCCATGCATCTAATGCCTACCCATTTCGCCTCTTCGTAATTAACCCAAAGCTTGCTTAAACAGAGACATGACCACTGCCGTAGCAGAGGATTTTGGACGTCTTTGAGGTGATCCAAACAACTCTCGACCAGCTCCTTGCTTAGTGATGCGCGCTGTCCCTGGTTGTAGTCTTTGCAGAACATGGCAATGATAAAGGCACACATTGCGCGATGCTCACTAGCATTCTGAATAGGGATACCAGAGCTCGGATTACATATGTTGATGAAGTACTGATACCCATTATCTTTGAGAAGATCCGTCTGGCATGACTGGTCGACCGCGAGGATACGCGCCCAAATGAAAACCATGACGGGTTTCAGTTCGTTGGCTTGCGATTGCAGAAGCTTCAGTACGTAAGGGAATATACCGATACTAAGTGCTAGATTGACAGCCCACGGGCCATGGTCCAGAGAAAGTTCGAAAGAAGGATGAGGGCCCGTAGGCGATGAACCTGGCTTAGGAGCACTTGGAGGACGATGGGGAGCTGTTCAGGAATTTTCTGCTCGACCGCGCCTTGTTGCAGATAGACCTCGAATGCGGTTAGCTGTTCGGAGAAGAACTCGGAGTGCTTGTATTGGTATTCCTTCTCGCCGCGAGCCTCAGCTTGCAGATCAGGAAGCTGGGCTAGAATCAACTCGACCGCTAGATCCCAGCTGCGCCACAAGGGATGGTCGTGCGTCTGAGGAATTTCAGGATGAGATACCGGGTGGCAATGATATACTCTCATGATGCGTTGTGCCAGGAGATAGTTGCGGAACAGCGCTGCTGCAACCATGAGATCCTGTCTGAAAAGTTTCTTGAAAAGAGGTTTGGACAGTGAGTTCCACGCGATGGTATCCGTAATTGCGGTGTGAAAATCCAGTTCAGTTCACCAATTGGTGTTCTTCGTTCGGACACTTTGCCCGGGATGTTGTGTGCGTCACGAAGGGTGACGGTACTTGGAAGCGGGTTCTGTAGAATGAAGAACCTTACTGCCATAGTGATAGGGTCCGTTAAGCATGAGGTAAAGACATCAGCGGGTAGGTCTGGGTTGGTTGGCAGGGATTCCTTCTCTCGGCAAGCCGCCAGATGAATGCAGTCATTGAAGTCTACAACCTCCACATTCGGGTCTCTCCGTTGCGCCTCTTCATACTCCAACTGATGCTTCTCTGCGAAGCGAATGAAGTTACTGATGATCAATCCGGCATCTGAGCAATCGTAGACGAACAGACTAGGGGCGCCGATCCAGCTCTGGAGATCATAGACAGACAGAGGGATGTATTGGGTGTAGTTGCGGTTGAAAACCCAGATCTCACCGGAAGAGGTTGGCCTAGGCACACCGTGGCCATTGTAATGGAAGAGAACCCTTTCGTTGCGGGCATTACGCCGAAGCGTGGAGGTGTACTTGCGAGTTTCCTCCGTCGTCGGGTCCAGAAGCAACTTGTAGCGTGTACGCATGCTCAGTTGTTCATATTGTGTCTGCAATGCCTTCCCAATCTGATTCATCGGAGTATGGCCCGGGGTTTGCGCGACGTGACCGTTGGGTCTATCCAACACTCCTCTTTCGCACATGGGTTTGTTTTTATGACGTCAGGCGGGTCCACTCCGATATTCAGGCACAGGGCAAGCACGGCGGAGACAGTCTTGAGGCGATCGCGCATGCGCCATTCCTGGAGCGGGTACGCGCTGTCCTCGCTCTTCGGTATACCGCCCGTCTCGTGCTTCTTCTCGGTATAGTACATGAAGAACGACTAGGCTCGTTAGCTGTCGACCTCTGCCAGTCGGGACTCGCGAATACACACAGATGTTAGGAGCTGGTTGTATTCCTCCGAGTTCAGCTGGTCGTCCCAGCCGTGCCGGATCTTGAAATGTCCCTCGACACTGGCGGTCTCGTCGGCGCGCTCCGAGGGTGCCTCGAAGTGCCGCGGGCCTACGTCGCTCTTTGCGCGGAGCAGAAGCGGGCGTGGAGGCGCGCGTACGCTGCTCGGCCGCGAGGGCAGCGTGTCTGGCTCGTGTCCGTTCATGGCTCCGAGGCTGTTATTGGAGGCCGACGCAGTGCTAGGACGCGCAGGTGTTGCACTCTCGGGGCTCTGTGTGGCTGCGATGGCTGCGATGGCGCTCCTGCTGTGCCGTTCATAGCTCCAGAAGCGGGCGCGTGCGATCCAAGAGGGTTCAAGTGCGAGTATTCGATGACCCTCATCTTGAGCTCAGGTCAGCTGTGATGAAGGTCGAGGCAGGCCAGCCCATGTCGTTGGCGTCGTTTGTGCGCGCAGTGGAGCGAGTGTCTGCGATCGCAGCCCAGTGCTGTCGGAAAGGCACGACGGTGAGTGGAGCTGCATATGCCTCCATACATTCACGGTGTGTTTGGCAAGCTTCGGCAGCCTAGCCCGATCGGGGCGCGCGGTGAGCAGATCACGTGAAGAGCTTGGCGCCGGGGCCCCGGCCAACCACACATGTGCATGTACCTTCCAGTTGTACATATGGCAGTTTCTATGGAATGGACTGTTGACACGTAGGCGAACGAAAGCACGTCGGCACCTTTCCAAGGTCGGTGCGCCCACACCTGCAACAGGCACTGGACGAGCGACGCTTGTGAAGCACACCTGCAGCGGTCCCGCATCGTCGCAGAAAACAGCGTACCAAGCTACGTCTCGAAAGTGCAGGCTGTCCGCGGCTCGGCCCAGTTCCCTAGTGCTCCTCTCTTGCGCCTTTTTCCGTTGCCCTGGCCGCTTTGCACCACGGAACTCCGCGTTCGCTTCTGAATCAGGCGTGATGAGGTGAATTTATAGATGATGGACTCTATGCGCGCCAGGAGGCCGACCCCTGTTGCTCGTTCCCGATGGACTCAGGGGCAGCGGCCGAGACATGCACACAGACGCCAGTAGATTCCCCCAGCGCTGTGACAGGCAATCGCCTAAGGCTGTTAGCTATACCTACTAACTTACAATTACATTAACTATAAGTTACTATTAGCTAAATTTTCTTTTATTATTTTTTCTTTTTTAAAACTTATTTATTTTAGGCTATTTTTTTATTAATTACTTTTTTATTTTATATGTGTGTGTTGTTAAATTAACTACCTAGGGGTAGAACAACAAAGGCTTTTATCTTAAATAACATAATAAAAAAGCAGAGCCTCCTGCTTAGTAAATAAAAAGAGCGTAAAAAAGACTTTTTATATAATTACCTTTTTATACTCTTTGTTTAATTACTAAGTAAAAGACTCTACTTTTATTACTATTATCTGTACACTATACGGGCAAGGAAACCTAAGAGAGTTAAGGTTTTAATATTATTACATAATAGTATTATATAGAGTTTATATAATACCTATACGCTCTAGCTTATACGCTGCAGAATCTTCTTTTTTTTATTTATATCCTTTCTAGAAATAAGTAATTAATACTAAGTTAGATCTATTATATTATTTTGTTTTTCTTATATAATTATCCTATACACTCTCTATACTTACTAGTATAGAGTATTAGATATTAATATCTATATAGCTAGCTATAGAGCCTATTTAACACTAATTAATAATTAACTAACTCTTAACTACAAATTAGTAAGAGTAAAGATGGATTATATAAGTTATTATTAGCTATATAATTTATTTATTATACTCTATTCTTTATACATAAGAGGATAGTAGATTAAACCTTTATAAAAATTAGTAAGTAACTATTGCTACTATATAAAATAAAGAAAGCAATTATATAAAATATATAAAACCTATTCTTATTTATAAGAATAGTAAAGTAACTCTTTTATTAAGTTAGTAAGTAGATATTACTACTATATAAACTTAAAAAAGAGATAGTGCACTAAGCATACTACTAGTAACTATATAAATATAGAGTAAAATAATAATAAACTCTAATAAAGCGTAATTCTTTATATAACTAACCTATTAAATAAAGTAGTTATGCAATAACTACTCCTACTACTACTTTATATAAAGCCTTTGCCTTTACTACCTCTACTTTATAAAATAATACTAATATACCTAAATATACTAGACTATAGAATAAGTATACTAAAGGGATAAGAATATTAGAGATAATACTACGCAAGAAAATAAAACCTAAGTACTAAAAGGATAAGATTAACCTAGTAGATAATTCCTCTTTATTAGAAATACAATTATACGTAATATATACTATTGCTAGTTATTATATATTATATTAAAAAGGTATAGCTTTCTTAGAATTAGTCTAGAAAGACTTTAAAGAATAAAAGAACACTATTATTTTACAATTAAACTGTGCGTTTAGAAGAGAGCTTATTATAGTCCTAAAAAAAAGATATTATACTAAGGATAAATACTATAGCTATAAGTGCTAGTAAACTAAATAAAGTAGTCTAAAGTAATATAGATATTACTTATATATTACTGTCTTTACTAGCTCGCTTAACTTCTTATATATAAATACTAAGACTAATCTTAAAGACATCTAACTTAGTTAGGCAATCGCACAAACCTAAATAGAGTAAGTAGCTACTATTATAGGCACCTATATAGCTGCAGGTTTCTATAAATATCTTAAGAGAACCTTTATATAAGTACTAAGGATAATTTTATTTATATAAATAACTAAATAAACTATTACTTTTTATATATAGTACCTAACTACTATTTTGCCTCCCTACTTACAGTTATTAAACGCTGTATAGAATAGAACTACTACTAGTTAAACGCAAATTATAGACACTATACTAATCTATACAGACTAAGCCTATATTATAATCTAATCTATATAAGCTTCTACCTAAGCATAATCTACCTTTTTAGAGAATTCTAGCTAAGAAGATAATCTAATTTTAAACGGTATAAAATAAGGATAATAATTATACTAGAGCTATATATAATATTTTAGTAAATAAGACTAGGATCTTTATAGATCTATATAGACGCCTAGATATTGCTAAGAATTAATACCTAGATATCTTTCTAAATATTCTACTAGCTGTACAGCATAGTATTACCTCTATACTATTTGTCCTAAATAATTATAGAAGTGCTTATACAAAGCACTTAATAGTTACTTTAATACTACTATTAAGTATAACTAGTATTAAATAGACTAAGCTATATATAACTTTTATATAATACTAGCGTAAAAAACTCTAATAATAAAAGTCTGTATAAAGTCCTAGAGATAATAATTAATAGGCTTACCCTTATATAGAGAATATTAGGTACGAACTTTACTAGGGAAATTTCTCTCTATACTACTATTATATAAGTATTAGGAAGAGAAGCATCGCAGACCTTTTAGTATATAGTATAAAACGCTATAAGGGAAAGCTATAAGTGCGCTAAAAACGTAATAAAAAAGGTAAAGCAGCTTAAAAATAAATAGATTAAGCTAGGGACTATTTGTTAGCACGTGTAAATTAGCCCCTTATGCTAATAAGGTAGTTAATCCTATAGTCTACAGATACTAAAGTTAAAGACAATAATATAATACAACTACCTGCGTATAATGTATATAAAATCCGCAACTAGAAATTTTCTTTGTCTATCTATTCTTATACACACATATAACTAATTATTACGTAAGACCTTAAGGTTATAATATATTAATTAATAGCCTTTTCTTAACTAAATAACGCGCTTTTTATAGAGTAGGTAGTTACCTACCTATATATATATAATAAGCAGGACAAGCAGAATAATAATAATAATAATAATAATAATAATAATTATAATAATTAGTACAATAATAAGGAGTACAACCCTAGACGCTAATAATAAATATATATAGAATAGGTATTATAAGGATTAAATATATACTATCCTTCTAAAATATATAGTAGTATAGTATAAGTTATATAGCAAATAGATTACTGCAGCTAGTTTATCTTATTGCGTTAGGCAATATCTAGATACTCTAGAGACTATAGATTTTAACTTATAGCTTTCTCTTTGCTAGTTTATATACCTAGTGCTTAGCTATATTAGTAATAGGCGTTATTAGAGCGCTTTTAGAAAGTAAGAGGCAAGATTTAGTTAGATCTAGGAGTAAAAAGTTAGGCATATTCTAAACTACCTATAGTTTTGCTAGAAGAAAGGAATATATAATAAATAGTTACTAAAAATATAGAATATATATAGGTACGCGCTTATTCTATAGAATTTCTATAGATAATAGGTAGAGTAAGGGTAGTAAAGTAATAATAAGGTGCTATTTAGTGTTTGAAGTAGGCGCGCGCGCAATTTATTATATATTGCAGTAGTAAAGCGTGTATCTAGGGGTTCTAAGTAGTTAATTATCTAGTAACACGGTAAAAGGTTAAAAGGTGGATATTAATTATCTAGTAACGCGATTAGATAGGCAGGTGGATAGGGTGTTATTGTTATAGATTATCTTAGAAGCTAGGAGAGGCGTTAAAAAAAAACTTTAACGCGCTCTAGTCCTAGGACTTACCACGCACATAGTATTATATAATATTACGTAGGCACTAGTAACGCAATAAAAAAACGTAGTAATTAACCGCAGTAGGGCCACTTAAAAACTAATAAGTGGAGGCAGTTTATACTACTAGCTAGAAGGAATTATATAAGTATACTATAAATAACTAAAGCTAAAGTAGGCTATAATTACTATTAAGCCTACTTATAAAGCGCTATTCACTAATCTCTATATATTAATTTAAGTTGCAATTAATTGCTCATCTAATTAGTACTTATAAGAGGCTAATATATACTATACTAATCGCAAATATAACTTTTCTATATAAAGAGGCAGATTACTAGGCCCTTATAGATAAGGATTTTGCAAATAATTTATACTATTATTATTACAATTTAGATCCTAATTAAATAATATCTATATAAGACTAATACTTAGCAGGGGGCTCTTCTTTTTTGTTATGTTTTTTGAGATCAAAAGCCTTTGTCGTCCTACCCCTAGGTAGATATAATAACGCCACACATATAAGACTAAAAAGTATTTTATATGCTATAAGGAAAATTACTAGTCTTTTAACTATCTACGCAATAAGTGTACCCGCATAATAAGATAGTATATTACCTTCTATAAAGAATATAATAATATAACGCCTTTATAAAAAACTATTTAGTTCTATAGTTAGAATATAAAAGGGTATAATAAGAAGAAACCTACTTTACACAACGAAGAGAAGCAAAGTAAAAATAATAAGGATAGTAATAATTAAGTGTTCAACCTAACTACTACTATCTACCTTTACTATATAACTAGCAAACATATATCTATAAGATAAAGCTAGAGGAGTGTACAAAATAGTTTATTCTTAAAGATTAATACTATACAATATACTAAGGTAAACTATAGAATATAGGTATGGTAAGAATTTCTACTATTAATAAAGCATAGCTAGAGGTATACATATAAGAGAATCTCTATATAAAGATTAATTAGATACCTAGTAATACTAATATTAGCTTTAGAGATTAGAACCTATAAGGAACTCTAGGAACTATATAAATTATAAATTTAATAGGAATAGTTACTTACTGTATTCTAAACACTCTAACACTATTTCTACTATTACTAGCAGATGCTAATAAGCTAGGTGCCTACTTTTATAATATTCTAGATATTATGATATAAAAGGACAACACAACTATATCTATTATACATAAATAGGGACACTCTTTCTTTAATATTAGTAAGAATAAAACTATGTCTTTCTTTATTAAATAAGAACTCTACTGCTTTTATTAATAATTTAAATATCTCTATATAGAAAGACTTTAAGAGATACTTACTAATACTACCTATAAAGTAGATACTACTATACTAAATAAAATTTAGAAGTTTTCCCACTACTCTTAATTGTATGAATAAGCCCCGCGTCGCTTTAAGTTTACTATTAAGAATAATACCTACTTTAACTATAAGATTATTATTAATATTATATATATTTAAACTAGAGACGCACTGTATATTATAGATGTAGATATATTATTTTAAGCTATAATCTCCTTAAAATTAATATCTGCATAAGATATATAGGAAGCCCTTTATAGATACTAAATTAATATTTACTAAGGTCTACCTAACTATATTATATATAACCTAGGTATAAACTTTATATTGGATAAGTTTAAAAACTATATAAAGATTATTAGCGCAACTTATAGATAGATACCTATAGAAGTATATTAGATAATAGGAAAGGTTAAGTGTTTGCACGCACCTTTTTATAAAGCCTTTAATATTTTTAAAACTAAACTAGAAGTTTATATAAACAAGAAGAATATTCTTTAGATAGCCATTAAAGCTATTAATAATACTGCAGGCCTAGATAGCCTTATACCTACACTACTAGCCTTTAGCGCATATCTTAGGATTAGTATAGATTCTCTCCTATTACCTAATATTATTACACGTATAAATACTATATAAAAGGTAATAAAAATACTATAAAAAAAGAATAAGACTAATATTAACTTTGCGCTAAACACTTATAATAGTCTATTAGTAGCGTATAAAGTCCTTAAGCTTCTACTTAGATCTAAGGTTATAGTCTAGAGAGAAAAAGGTAAATAGATAGGCCTATATAAAATTAAGGGCATTAAGGATAAAGATATAATTCTTAACTTAAAAAAATAGTTTAGTAAAGTTTTACTATATATAAGTTAAGCTATACTATTATAAAAAAGATTACACTCTCTTACTATTATATAAAGTAAATATTATTACCTCTATATAAAGGAATCTTCTAGAGAAGAAGAAGAAAGGCTACCTAAGAAAGGATACTATATTCTTTTCCTAAACAAAGATATATAATTAGAAACTATTTCTAAAGCTCTATATAGAAGGCATAATTACAACACCTAGAGCACTTTCTAAAAAGTTAAACTATATAGAAATAAACACTTTTATTACTAATAGTATATTTAAATTTTTTTTAATCTACTTAAGTATAAAGGTAGAATCTTTAACCTCTGCCTTATATAGAAGATAAGGGCAAGACTACTTACCTATATAAGAAATCCTGCCTTGTGTTTACTAGCTACTTTAATAAGGAGAAGAATAAAATTCTTACCTAATTACCTACTATTTAAAGAATAAGCTAGCGCCTATTCTTTATAATAGAAGTAAGCCTTTAGGTAAAATATAGAATATATTTTAAACTATAAGATATTATCTAGGCCTATATTTAGTCTACTAATAAACTAAACTGCACTCTCTATACTAGACTATCTAAGAAACTACGTACAAACCTTTTATAAGATATAATCTTCTATAATATATAAACTACTCTATAGTGTAGCTAAATTAGGTCTTTACTAGTTTAAGACCTACTATAACTACTATAAAGAGAAACTTAGCCTAAATTCTTTATTATATAACCTATATCTACTTATTACGAATAAAAGAACACACTTTTAGGATTACTAGCCTTTAGATAGATAATACTCTTAGTATTATTAATAAGAACTTTATACAAAGAGAAGAAGAAGAGCCAAAGAAAGCAGCCTTCCATATAAAGAATAAGCACTATGTGCTAGGTACTAGGTTTTAGTGCCTTCTGTGTTACTCCTCTCTATGTATAGTGCAGACTTAACCTTGGTTAGAATCTCCACGCGACAAAGATCTTTAATATAAAGGATAAGACTATTCTTACTAAGGACTAATCTATTAAGTTTAATAGTAGAAGAATTTAGCTTATATATAATATTAGAGTTTATATATAGAACGGTTAAGTAAAGGGCCTTTGCATAACTAATTCTAAAAATAAGAATGTTACTTAGAGGTATATAGAGTAGCGTGCAAAAGACGCCAATATTATAGTTATATACTAACTAGAGGTCGCATTTAATTTATCTATTGCCGCTTAGACTATATTATCTTTATATAAAGATATTAAGGTATTAAATGCACAAATCTAGTAGCAGATTAATAATAATAAGTATAGTCTTATCTTTATACTATTAGATCTCTATCGCGCGAAGATATTTATCTTCACTAATAGGTTATTTGCTAATAACAAGGACCTAAGCTTATAGCTAGAATTTCTAATCGCTCTAGGTAATAAGTATTATATAGGTAATAGTAATAACTTTAATATTTTAGTAAATATTATATACTAGAATTTAACTAAGTGTAAAAGAGTAATAAGAAGTATTCTTACTAGCAAGCTATATAGTATAGTAGGAGGCTTTAATAATACTATTGCTATTAGCATAACCCTCTAGAAAATTATACGCACGCTTAGTCTACTGCTAATTCTTATAGTTATCTATATAGATTTAAAGTTCTTTTATAACTGCCTTATATAACTAGGAACTATAACTAAAAAGCCGCGTTATTATTAATATAATATTACTTTACAAATTGTATAAGTACTATAAGATCTCTAAGATTAAATAGATTAATAGGAAGGATAACTCTACTAATACCTATATAAAAAAGGCCCTAAACTAGACTCTAAAGTCCTTAATCCCTAGCAACACCTTAATAATTACTATTAAAGTATTAGTAGATTACCTTAAGCCTGCCTATATAAGCTCTTCCTGGCCTTTATATAAAACTATTTTCTTATTATTTATTTATTCTTTTGCGTAATATAATTATTTAATTTTATATATATATTACTTAAAAATATATATTTTTCTATTTACTATTTGTACAGAAAGTGAAGAGACATAATATATATTTATTTAAAGAAGAGTTTTTTTATTATAGTACTAATAGATAATATCTAGTATTATCTACCCTATTACTCTAGCTCTATTCTGTGCGATAATTGTATCTAGTACTATAGCTCTACTATATATAAGAATTATATAATTCTACCTAAAAGCCTACTAGCGTGCGGTACTTAGTAAAGGGCCTAGGCCTAGTTATACTACTATAGTAGTAGGCGTATAGAGTGCCCCTAAGGTAACTACGCAACTAGACTAATAGCATATAGATATATTCTTTATACTAAATAATCTTAATAGCCTATAGATATTAGTCTATACTAGCTAAAAAAATAATATTAATATTATATAAAGGTATATGCGCAGTACTAAGTTTCTAAGCCTATTTTAAAGTTAGTATTTATATAAAAGCAAAACTATAAGGAATAGGAAAACTTATATTAATAGTGATATTCTAAAAGAGTATATAGTTTATATAGAAACTAGTAGGGAAAGTAATATATATTCTTCTATCTAGAAGATTACGCACAATAAGATTAAAGCTAAAGAAGCTAACTTAGTTACTAGCTAGTATAAGTGCTATTATCTATAGTAAGTTAGCACTATACAAAAATAAGATATTATATAATAAAAGACACAGTTTAGCACTATATAAAATAGAGGATTAGCTTAATAAAGAAAAAAAAGAGAAAAAAGCTAGAGAGAAAGAATACGTATAGAGAAATAATAAAAAGTAAATAATAAGAAAGAAAAGAATAAAAAAAAGAAACGCCTACCTTATGTGCCTCTTCCTCCTATCTAGAGCCTTAATTCCTACTCTTTACTAGCGTTTATCTTTCCCTTATCTAGTATTATATAATTACCTAATATTGCTACCTAAATAGATAAGATAAATAGGTCTACCTATTATATCAGAAATAAACTAAGCAAAAAGAACTCTATATAAATAATATATTATTACTATAATTTTATTATTAACTGCACAATCTTACCCTTAACTGCTATTAGCTAGACTGCTACTCTACTACTAATAAGCCTAATTACGCCTCTAATAAATAGTAACAAAGTATAATACATAGTTAATAGAATCTTTCTACTAACTAGAGTAGACTAGCTAGAGTAGCTAGAGTAGAAGGCGTACAGATAGGGGGATAATAATTAATAAATAGGGTAAATATTAGCAAGTAGATAGTTTGTGCAAAGAAAGAAAAAAAACTACTAATAGCAACCTTAAAATAAAAAGTTACTAGTGTCTATATACTATATAGGTAAGGGCACCTAAGAGTGTTAAGATATTAATATTACTATATAATAGTATTATATAGAAAATATATAATAACTACACGCTATAGCCTATATACTATAGAATTACCTCCTTTCCATCTACACCCTCTTTAGAGACAAGTAATTAATACTAAGTTAGTTCTATTATATTATTTTCTTTCCTTATACAATTATTACCTTTTTGTGTCATTACCTTTGTGTATCATTACCTTTTTGTATTATTACCTTTTTACGCCTTTTTTAATTACTAAGCAGGGGGGGGCTCTGCTTTTTTTATTTTGTTATTTGAGATAAAAGCCTTTGTCGTCCAACCCCTAGGTAGATAAAAATAACGCCACATATAATTATTACATACACCCTCTATACTTGCTAATATAGAGTATTAGATATTATTATCTATATAGCTAGCTATAGAGCCCATTTAATAATTAAAGCTATTAATAATATTATAGGTCTAAATAGCCTTATACTTATACTACTAGTTTATCGCCTATATTTTAGAATTAGTATAAATTCTCCCCTATTACCTAATATTATTGCACGTACAAATACTATATAAAAGGCAATTAAAGATATTATAAAAGAAAAGAAATAAAACTAATATTAATTATGCGCTAAATATCTCTATAATAGTCTATTGGTAGCGCATAAAGTCTTTAAGCTTCTACTTAGATTTAAGGTTATAGTCTAGAAAGAGAAAGGTGGATAGATAGGCCTATATAAGATTAACGGTATTAAGAATAAAGATATAATTCTTAACCTAAAAAATAGTCTAGTAACGTTTTGCTTTTGCTATATATAAGTTAAGCTATACCATTATACAGAAGATTATACTCTCTTAGTATTATATAAAGAAGATTAATATTACCTCTATATAAAGGAAACCTCTAAAAAAAAGAAGAGAGACTACCTAAGAGAAAATGCTATATTTCTTTCCTAGAAGAAAATAAGTAATTAGGAACTATTTTTAAAGCTCTATATAAAAAGTATATATTATAACACCTAAAGTACTTTTTAAAAAGTTAGATTATTATATAGAAATAGACGCTCTTATTACTAATAGTATACTTAAGATTTTTCTCTTTAATCTATTTAAGTATAAAGGCAGAACGTTTAACCTCTACCTTATATAAGAAGTTAAAGGTAAGACTACTTAACTATATAAAATATTCTGCCTTATATTAACTAGCTACTCTAATAAAAAGAAAGTATAAAATCCTTACCTAATTACCTACTATCTAAAGAATAAGCTAGCACCTACTCCTTATATTAGAAGCAAGCCTTTAAGTAATATATAAAATATATTTAAAACTATAAAAACATTACCTAGGCCTATATTTAGTCTATTAATAAACTAAACCGCATACTCTATACTAGACTACCTAAGAAACTATATATAAACTTTATATAAGATATAATTCTCTATATTATATAACTACTCTATAGTGTAGCTAAATTAGGTCTTTACTAGTTTAAAAAACCTACTATAACTACTATAAAGAAAAACTTAGTATAAAGACGTTATTATATAACCTATATCTACTTATTACTAATAAAGAAGAGCATACCTTTAGGATTACTAGCCTTTAAATAGATAATACCCATAGCATTATTAATAAGAACTTTATACAAAGAAAAGAACAAAAAGCTAAAGAAGGTAGCCTTCTATATAAACGAACAAGACTATTCTTACTAAGAACTAACCTATTAAGTTTAATAGTAGAAGAATTTAGATTATATATAACACTATAGTCCTTATATAGAAATGTTAAGCAAAGGGCCTTTGCACAATTAATGTTAATAATAAAAATACTACTTAGAAGTATATAGAGCAGCGTATAAGAGGCGTCTATATTATATCTCTATACTAACTCAAAGCTATACTTAATTTGTTTATTGCTGCTTAGACTATATTATCTTTATATGATAATATTAAGGTATTAAACGCATAAATCTAATAGCAGATTAATAATAATAAGCGTAGTCTTACTTTTATACTATTAGATCTCTATTACGCAAAGCTATTTATCTTTACTAATGGATTATTTGCTAATAATAAGGACCCAAGCTTATAGCTAGAATTTTTAATTACTCTAGGTAATAAGTATTATATAAGTAATAGTAACAACTTTAGTATACTAGTAAATATTATATACTAGACTTTAACCTTCTCCCCTAGGGTTAATCCGTAATATCACGTGATCCCAGGCCGACTATTTGACCGACCACCGTGATACGTAATTAATAGTTTCTTTAACAACATTATTTGCTATAATAATAATTATAATAATTACAATTGCATAGTTATACTAGATAGCTAACTATTTATTAAAATGCTATTAACAATATTGCTATAAAGAAAGTTAGTAATAAATTATTATTATTTTATAAATACTTTATTACTACTACTATGTGCTAGGTACTAGGTTTTAGTGCCTTTTATTTTACTTCTCTCTATATATAGTGCAAACTCGGCCTTAGTTAGAATCTCTATACAATAAAGATCTTTAATACTATACTTTAACTAAGTATAAAAGAGTAATAAGAAGCGTTCTTACTAGTAAGCTATATAGTATAGTAGGAGGCTTTAATAGTGCTATCACTATTAGTATGACTCTTTAGAAAATTATATGCACGCTTAGTCTATTACTAATTTCTATAGTTATCTATATAGATTTAAAGTCTCTCTATAACTATCTTATATAACTAGGAACTATAAATAAGAAGCACTTTATAATTAATATTATAATACTTTATAAAATATATATAAGCACTGCAAGATCTCTAAGATTAGATAAAGTAATAGGAAGAATAATTTTACTAATACCTATATAAAGAAGGCCCTAAACTAGGCTCTAGAGTTCTTAATTTCTAGTAGCACCTGAATAATTACTATTAAAGCATTAATAAATTGTCTTAAGCCCGCCTACGCAAGCTCTTCCTAGCCTTTTTATAGAACTATTTCCTTATTATTTATTTATTCGTTTGCGTAATATATTTATTTAATTCTTTCTATATATATAAATATATATAGAGATATTACTTAAAAATACACATTTTTTTATCTATTATATATATAGAAAGAGAAGCGATATAATATATATTTATTTAAAAAAGAGTCTTTTTTATTTTAGTATTAAGAGATAATATCTAGTATTATCTACCCTATTAACCTAGCCCTATTTTGGGCAATAATTACACCTAGTACTATAGCTCTACTATATATAAGAACTATATAATCTTACTTAAAAGCCTACTAGTATATAGCACTTAGTAAAGGGTCTAGACCTAATTATACTACTATAGTAGTAGGTGTATAGAGAGTGCCCCTAAGGCAACTACACAACTAAACTAATAGTGTATAGAAATATCTTTTATACTAAATAACTTTAGTAGCCTATAAGTATAGGTCTATACTAGCTAAAAAAATAATACTAATATTATATAAAGGCATATATATAATACTAAGTTTTTAAGCCTATTTTAAAGTTAGCATTTATATAAAAGCAAACCTATAAGGAATAGGGGAATTTATATTACTAGAGATATTCTAGAATAATATATAGTTTATATAGGAACTAGTAGACAGGGTAATACGTATTTTTTATTTAAAAGATTATTATTAATATTTCTATTACTTCTAAATTTTTCTGTAAATTTAAATACAGCCATAGGAAAATCGTATAGGTAGATAAGGGGCACTTTCCTCTAGTTAAAAAAGCCCTTTAAATGAGGTTAAGGGAAAACTAACACTAGTGGCCTATTATCTATCTAAAGCGTAAATTAACATTTCTAACAAAGTTTTTCCTAAATTAGAAGATAGTAATATGTCTTAATTAACTTTCTTATCCTATAAGTTTAAATCTTAATAACTTATTAAGACTAAATAATAACTAGTTAGAGATTTCTTCATTGTTGGATTTACTTGCTAATAATAGCTTTCCTATTGTATAAGTTTAATCCAATAACTTAGTTAAGACTAGCTCTAATAGTTAGAAATTTCTTAATTATTAGAGATACTAGCTTATTTAGGCTACCTTTTCTTCTTATCTACAAAGATTGGTTTTCTAGTGTTTAAAAACCAGAGGGGGGAGAGGGCAAGACTTAATCTTGCTAAGGAGTCTAAGTTTTCGCTTATTTCTAGACTAAAATCCTCGCTTATAGTCCCCTACTACAGCGTCGATTTACTATCTAGACTTCTGCTATCCTTAGATAGCCTTACGCCTATACCCACTACAATACGCCCCTTTTTAAAAGATTATATATAATAAAATTAAAGCTAAGAAAGCTAACTGAGTTACTAGCTAGTATAAGTGCTATTATCTATAGTAAGTTAGCACTATACAAAGATAAGATACTATATAATAAAAGGCATAGTTTGGAACTATATAAAAATAGGGAATTAGCTTAATAAGAAAAAAATAAAACAGCTAGGGAGAAGAAATATATATATAGAGATTTTTAAAGTAAACAAAAAAGAAGAAAAAGAAAAAGGAAGAAAAGCCTACCTTATATACCTCTCCTTTCTATCTAGAGCCTTAATTCCTACCCCTTATTAGTGTTTGTCTTCTCCTTATCTAATATTATATAATTGCCTAATATTGCTACCTAAATAAATTAAATAAATAGGTCTACCTATTTTATACGAAATAAACTAAGTAAAAAGAACTCTATTTAAATAATATATTATTATCGCAATTTTATTATTAAACTGCGCAATCTTACCCTTAACTATTATTAGCTAGACTACTACTTTACTACTAATAAGCCTAATTACGCCTCTAATAAATAGTAGTAAAAGTATAATAAATAGTTACTTAATAGAATCTTTCTACTAACTAAAGTAGACTAGCTAGAGTAAAAGGCGTATAAATAGGGAAATAATAAATAAATATGGTAAATATTAGTAAGTAAATAGTTTATATAGAGAAAGAGAGAGAACTACTAATAGTAACCTTAAAATAAAAAAGTTGCTAGTATTTATACACTATATAGATAAGAGCATTTAAAAGAGTTAAGGTTTTAATATTATTATATAATAGTATTATATAGAAATTATATAATACTTATACACTATAGTCTATATACTATAGAATCTTTTTCTTTCTATCTATATATTAGGGATCGCCGCCCATTAGCCCATCAGACCTCTAATTGGCCCGACGTTAATCCGGCTCTGTGCGCTAGTCCCAATTAGGTAGTACTAGCGCGCGCGCCCTTAGGGCTGCTACTACACAGGTAGTATACGGCACCTAGTATCCTTATTATAGCAATTTAACCTATTTAATAATTAAGCCTAATTACTTTTTTATATTATACTAGGTCTTTAAAAGCACGCTTATAATAGAGTGTAAAGTCATAATAGGCTTTTTAACTAACCTATAACTTGTAATAATGTATATTACACTCTGATAATAAAAGGGACTATACCTACAATAGTGCATAGCTAGGCTTAATAATCCCAAATTATTAGTTAAGCCCTATAACACTATTAGTATTACTACTAACAAAATAGCAAACTAGAGGAATATCCCTAGTAGATAATATATAAGCGGAATAGCAGCCGTGCCTAATATAGGTCTATTAACTTATCAGTTAGTAACTTAGTATTTAGCTTTTAGAACTGCCTACAAATTCCTACACCCTATATTATAAAAGACTTAGATAAAGAAAACTTAGACATGCTTAGTAGCACTAGCGGCCCTGGTAATAGGAAGCGTGTAATAGTAGATAGCTAGCTAATAGAGATTTCTACAAAGTCTATAGATAGGGTAAGTTACCCTAAATTAACAGTTAATAGCCTATTATAGAGTTAGCGTTATAGTTTAAGTAAAAAGTCTATTTTTAAGGTTGTTAAACAGCCTATAAAGAATATCTATCTGCGACTTATATATAATAATAATACTAACGCACTCTTACTATATTTTAAAGTTCTTTATACTTACTAAGAGCGCTAAGTTAGAATAAAATATAGTAGTAGATATTTGTAATAGTAAACTTACTATAAAAGGCTACTTCTATTTATAAATAGCCTAATACGTTATTTAGCTATTTTATTAGATATACTAATAGTGCTATAAAACTAAAGGATAAAGTCTATTAAGGACTATAGTATAAAAAACAAGCTAGAGGGGCAGATTACGCATATTTTTAGTCTAGTAAAGACTACGCAACTATCCTTACTAGAGATAAAGTATAATCTATAGGTTAAGCAATATTACTTAGGCTAGCGCAAAATCTAGATCTAGAAAGCCCTTACGCATATTAATTAGTTAAAAGAATTAAAGGAACTGTACCGCGCTTATAATAAGGTCTAGGAATAGAAGGTTGCGAAGTGAGAGGAGCAGCTTAAGGTAACAAATTTTGCCCCGCCTAATGTTCCTCTGCACGTTTAATAGGATTTGACGCCCAAAAATCTTAAGGTTATTTAATAACACTACACTTAAATATACGCTGTGTTGTAGGCAGGCACCTTATATTTAGTAGTTATAGCGACAAATATAGTTTGTAATACTTAAGCCACTACGCTAGATAGTTAATCTATTTTAGTATTAATAGGTATTAGTTAGGCACCTAGATATTGTTTGCGCGAGCCCGATAAGTTTAAAGAATCTAATAACTATAAGAACTATAAGCTATAAAAGAGTTTTATACGCTCTTACCTAAGCGTATATAACTATATTTTTTTTACTACTAAATACGCCAAGATAGAATTTATCTTTAACTATACTTTAGATGTTGCCTATTAGTAACTAGAGCACTAAATAGAGTTTAATAAACTAGGGGCGTTTTAGTCTACTAAGAATATATTCAAGATATTAGATTACAGCTATATGGTCGCAGACCCTATAGGCAAAGCCTATACAGCTATATAGAGCAATTAGCTAAAAATTAGAGATAGGGAGAGTTTTAAAGGTTGGCTATCCTAGTTTAAAATTACAACTGCTTCTATTAATATGCCAGATTAATAGAAGATTATTATGGCAATCTAACTACTAAAGCCATCCTAGTTAAAGGCCAACAAATAATAGTTAAATAGCATTTCATAGGCCTTATTTATTAAGAAGATATAATATTAAGCTATAATTTTAAAGTTGCAAGATCCTTCCTAGCAGCGAACTACTAACAACAATAGTAACTAAGAAAGTTATGTTAGAGAAGGTAGTTATAGCGGAAATAGCAACGCGAGCGGCAACATTTTGGATTATACTAACGCCTAGGTTAAGCTTCTTATAGACAAAGAACGCTATATATATTAAATATAGTAAAAAGGACCACTATTATAAGGATAACAACATCTTATATAAGGGCAAGCCATAATAGCTAGTAAATAAGATTAAGTCTCTTATTAACGTAGGTCTTGCTGCTGTTAACCTATAACCCTTATTACTAGCTCCCATCGCCTTAACTAAGACTACACTATTAGAAAACTAAATATCCCTATTAAAAGTTACTACTAAAACTTATACATAAGATTAGGGAGCTGGAGCTTTAGCTACTACATTAGTTATCTTAGCCCTAATAAGTTATTAAGGTTTATACTAATTTAATTAATAAGAGCTAGTTATTAGTCTATAGGGCTTAGTTTATTTTAAGTGCTAACTGTAGGTAGCTAGTAGCGCGAGAGTTACTATTAATAGGCTTACTAACTTTAGGGTAACTAATACCTATATAAGTTATGCGTACGTCTTAAAGTATAGCCTATAAATAGTAACACTTAAATATTTAGTGCAACTATAACTAAGAGCTAGAGTTATAAAGTAGGCGCTTATAGAGACTACTTTGCTATCTATCTATTATAAAGATTATTTTAGCAAGGAACTTGTATATATTATAGACATAACTAGATTTAATATTATCTTTAGCATATTATAGTTAAGTGCCTATGACTCAAATATTAATTAGGAGAAGAAGACTATAACATTTAGTAAACTCTTCTATATAGGTAATTGTTACACAAAAGGCCTTTCTATTATTATCTTAAGTAAGGGCTGTTAATAACAGCTTCTAAAACTAAGGATGTCTTATTTAGTGTACGCTAGCATAGATATTAAAGTTGTTTTAGGGTACGCAGTATTGTTAATAGTATCTTATCTTAACCATAACGCCACCTGGCTATACCTAGAATACCTAGATAAGCTAGAACCTATTAATAATAATTTGGATAATCTAGACACTAAGGAAACTAATAATACTACTAATATTAAAGTAATATTTACACAACTTTTCTATATGAATTTTATTACGCTAATATAGGAGGACTTTAATACGTTCTACTAGAAGATAAACTAACTAGATAAAACCATAGCTAAGATACTAAAGGCTCTGCCAAGTTAGATTTAAGATAAGTGGTAGGCGTTTATAGTCCCTAAAAAATAGCTGCTACCTTACTAAACCTAGGGTAGACTATAAGATTAACCTAGAACCTAGAGTAAAGTACCTGGCTGGACGACTATATAGTATAAGTAAGAAGGAGGCTCTTGTAGTTAAGGTATATATTAACAAGAAACTTAGTATAGGTAAAGTCTAGCGTAGCACCTCTGACTTTACTACGCCCATACTTATTATTAAGAAACTAAATAGTAGGCTCTAGATGTATGTTAACTACTATTAGCTAAACTTAATTACTATTAAGAATAAGAACTCCCTACTAAATATATATAAGACGCTGGCAAAGTTATTAGGTGTCTAATAGTTTAGTGTCCTTAATATTATCGTAGCCTTTTTAAGGTACGCATTAAGAAAGGCAATAAATATAAGACTATATATTTATAACCTAATATAGACTTTTTAACTACTTAGTAATATCTTTTAGACTATACAATACCCTAGCTATATTCTAGTTCTATACTAATAAGATCCTATAGGAATATCTTAATAACTTTTGCTTAGTGTATATTAACAACGTCCTTTTTTTTAGTAGGATGTTAGTAGAGTATAAGAAGCACGTCTATTATTAGGTCTACTATTGTTTAAAAGAGGCAGGGCTCTATCTAGATATTAATAAGTGCGAGTTCGCGGTGAAAAAAAAGGTTAAGTACCTAGGACTAATACTTACTACTAAGGGAATTAAAATGGATTCTACTAAGATTAGTGTTATTACTAAGTAGCAGTTGCCTATAAATATAAGAGAAGTCTAGTTATTTCTAGAGTTTATAAACTTTTACTACTAGTTTATTATAGGCTACTCTAGCCTTATATAGGCACTTACTAATCCTACCTGTAAAGATACTTCTACTAAATTTTTGCTAGTAATAGATAGCCTAGCTACTTAGGTATTTAAGTAACTAAAGTACGCGTTTACTATTGCGCCTGTGCTAGCTTATTTTAATCTAGACCTTAAAACCTAGATAGAAAGTAATATATTAGACTTTGTTATAGCAGCTATCCTATTATAGATATAGCGTAATAGGATCTTGCGACTAGTAGTATTTATATTAACAAAGATAATTCTAGCAGAGTGTAATTACGCTATTTATAATAAGGAATTACTTGCTATTATAAAGGCGTTTAAAGAAATAGAGACTAGAGCTTTTAGATAGCTTACTTATTAACGTTATCTTAAATTATTAGGCCTTAGAGTGGTTTATAAGCACTAAACAGTTAAATTATTATTAAGCTTACTAGGCGGAATTTCTATTTAAGTTTAATTTTAAGATTATTTACTACTCTAGTAGGTAGGGTAGCAAACTAGATTTGCTTATACGTAGGCCTGGCGACCTTTTATAATATGTTTATAGTAATTATCTATAGCACTAGGCTTAGATAATACTTACGCCTAACTATATTAATCTTAAACCTACCCTACTGGCAGTTACATATAAGCCTGTCCTAAGAATAGTTACGCTTTATACTAAACATCCCACTAAGGCAGTATTATATATAGTTTATTTTGTATAGATACTAGTAGAAGTAAAAGAATTAGTTATTAGTCTTGCCGCAAGGTTATACTATATAAGTAAGAAGGTACCTATTAGAAATAGGATAGTTAATAATAGTTCTTTAGGAAGTCGCGAGGCAATCTTACTAGGATAGGTAGAGTTGCCGAATAAGGATCCCTCTATATAGAGTTGTATTAGTATAAACAGACTAGTTAAAATAAGCAACCGCTAAGAACCCTATTTATAATAGATTATTATGGCGAAATAATAAGGTTTATAATACCTCTTAGCTATAGTTATATATAAATATAATGTTAAGGTAAAGCTTTAGGACTATAATATTACTAATAGTTTAGTTTACTTTTAGAAGCGTATTTTTATTCCTTTTAATAACGCTCTCTATATAGACATTATACAATTTTGTTATAAGTCTTCTAGGACAAAATATGCGAGTAAGCGAGAGACGTATTATAAAGTTAGTTAACACTATTACTAGCCTAGTATAATAGACATAGTAGCTTATTATACGCGTGACTATATTACGTGTTACTACTTAAAGCTATTTAAGAAATAAAAGTAAGGGCTTTTGCACTCGGTACTAGTATTAAAGCAATTTTAGAAGAATATTTCTATTAATTTTATCACGCTATTGCTAGAGTGTACACGCGGTAGAGTTATATATTATTATATTATAGTTATTATTAACTGCCTTTTAAAATAGCATAAATATATTGCACTACTATTACTAGACGTTAAGATTATTATTAGTGCTTTTATTAAATATGTCTAGCGCGAGAAAGGATTCCTAGACACTATTATCTTAGACTATAGAGTCTAGTTTACATCCTACTTTTGGCGCGAGCTTTATAGGAGTGTTGGTACCTAACTTGCGCTTATAACTACTTATTACTTAGAGAGTAATAAATAAACTAAAATTATAAATACTAACCTTAAGGCATATTTACGCTATTATATTAACTACACATAAAATAACTAGATTAACAAGTTGCCTATTACGTAGCTAGCTACAAATTATAAAAAAAAATATATCTACTAGTGTTGCGCCCTTACTTATATAACTAAGGGCTATTTGCTATAATAAGGTTTTAAAGCCTATTACTCTAGTTACTATAATAGACTACTATAAGCAGTTATAATATAAGAATGCCTAGTGTATAGTCTAATACGTTAAGAACGTTATGCGTTTTATAAATAAGAGCTTAGCTTAGGCCTAGTCTAAGATAAAATTTTATACAAATAAGGGATAATAACTAGCACTAGTGTATATTATGGAAAATATAGTCTACCTTATCGCTCGCAATATCTTATTCCTTTAACTAAGCAAGGGCTTAAATATTAAAAACCTAGGACTATTTCTAATTGTAGAGGTGTTTAATAATTATATATATTAACTTAAGCTTCTAACTAGTTACTATAATATTCACCCTTAGTTCTATGCCTAACTACTATATAACGCACTAAATCCGCTCTGTCTTCCCAATAGAAAAGGGCGCAGTTGTGGTAAACATACCTATTTAACTACTAGAGAGATTATAAGACTACTATATTAACATAGTTATAAATAGTAATGTTAACTATTAATATAAATATTTCTTAATAGATAGAAAGAGGTTATTTATATATAAAGTTAGGTATAAGAACTTTCTAAAGTAGAATACTAATCTAGAGTAGTAACTCTATATAGAGATATTAGGTTATATGAAAGCGATTAAAGATTACTATAAAAATAATAATATAAAGCCGAGCCTACACACACTATATAAGGACTTAGCATTATATAAGGACCTAATAGTTTTATACCTAGGAGATAATAGAATTAAGAACTCTAAGCCTTAGGCCCCTATGTCTACTCTAGTTTACATATAGAATTAAGGTACCTCTTAATAATAATATTATACTATAAAAGCTGCCAGAATAGGCATATAAAGCGCCCACTAACTAGCTTTCTTAGATAACCTTTTTAGGTAATAGGTCTCTCTCTAGGTTATACCTATATAGAGATGCCTAGGTTATCTTATTAAATATAACTACTATAACGCGTAGTAAAAGGGGCGCTTACTTTACTAGCTTATATACTAGGGGAGATTATTTATAATAATTATTATTCTTCTATTATAATATTTCTAGATAGTCTTAAATAGTCTTAAATAGTCTATAACGTACTTTGCACTCGAGTTAATTATTTTATTAAGTTAATTACTTTGCCAAGACTCTACTAAAACGTACTATTAGCAATAGTACAACGCGATGCCTTAACTACATGATAAACCACTAGTGTTAAAAGAAGCGCATATATAGCTTGCAATCTAGGCTATTAAACGAAACGCAATACTCTCTTAGCGACGCGCTGTAGCCCTCTATAATGTCTCTTAAAGTACACTTAGCAACCAACGCGCTAGAAACACGTTTAGACGCAACTATGCACCTAATAAAATAAGACTTACTATAAGAGAGGAGCAGGTAATTGTGTAGTATATACTTAATCTAGACGCGTAAGAATTTCTGCCCTAGCTTAATGCTATAAAAGATATGGCTAATTCTTTACTAGCTGCACGCCACTATAAGCCAGTTGGCTAGAGATAGCCTTATAACTTTGTTAAGCGCTAGCTAAAGCTTTAAGTTAAGTTTAATTAAAAGTACAACTATGAGAGAGCTCTCTAGGAGGATTCTAAGGTGATATAAGGCTGGTTCCGGCTTATAGAGAATATAAAGGCTAAGTATAGTATTCTGGATAAGGATACTTATAATTTTAACAAGTCTAGTTTTATTAATAGGTATAATATTGACTAGAGTGGTAGTTATAGGCTCTAAGAGTTAAGGACAGCCAAAGCAAGTGCAGTGCAGTAGGGCAATAGGGAGTAGACAACAGTTATATCCAAGGCATTAACGCAATAGGGTAGTGAATCCCATCCTTTATTATCTTTGGGGGCAAGCACTACCTCTCCGCCTAGTAGTATAAGGAGAAGAATCTACCTTATATAATTAGGTTATTACAGTCTCTAAGAACGGCTAGATAATAAATAAGCTTAGTCTATAATAGCTAAAGCACTTTAATAAGCATATAAAGAGGCGTACTACTAGTAGAGCACGTTTATTATTATTAATAGCTATAAAAGTTATAACTTGCTTAAATTTTAGGATTACTATAAAAAAAGTAATATTATTACTCTCTATATGCCTTTATATTTGTCGCACCTCTTATAGCCACTTAATATAAGTTGTTTTGCGCCATTAAAAAAGGCGTATGGGTGCTAAGCTAAGAATCTAATGCGTAACCACATTACGCACATTACTAAAATTAAGTTTCTACCTTGCTTTATTACTGCTTTTAAGGCTTTAATTACTAAAAGTAATATTAAAGAAGGCTTTTAAGGTGCTAGCCTAGTGCCCTACAACTTAAAAGTTATAATATTGCAGCTTAATATCTGCCTATGTACACCTCTACTTTATACTATTTGTAATAGTATATAAGAGTTATAAACTTCGTAAAATAGTATAAAACTTAGGTTGTAATTAACGCTAGTTAAGTAGAGGATTTAAAGGCATATAGATAGTTCCCTAACTTATATAGTTAAGGCGGTAAAAAAGCTTATTAAAGGCGCTAAGCTAATAGGGCATTCTTTAGTGTTAATAACTAAACGCAACGCTAAACTTTAAGCTACTAATAAGGTCGCTACGCGATATAAATTGTATAAAAGAAAGTAAGTATAGTGTAAAGAAGTCCTTATAGCTAAAGAGAGGTAGCGGCTAGCCACTCTAAAGGATTTTAGAGCGCGTAGTAGTAATAGGTAAAAGGCAAAGAAGAGGGTGCGCGCTAATAGAGGCGAATCTGCTTAATAGCACTGTGGACGCTGCGGCAAGTCTAGGCATAATAAAATAACCTATAGGCAGCCTATAGAAGTAGATTCTAAATAGATTAGCCTATTTAGACTATTAAAAATAGTTTATGTTAACTCTATACTATTGTAAATAGTATAGAACTTAGTGGGGTCTTAGCAAAGTAATTAACTTAATAAAATAATTAACTTAAGTGTAAAGTATATTAATAGCTTATAATAAATTATAGTAAATTATACTAATTTATAATATTTATTAAGTTACGTAATTAGCGCCTCTAATATATATTTTTTTGCCTCGCTAGAGCTAAGACTTTTAGGGTAGAAGTAATGTTAAGAATTATCGCCTATTAGCCTATTAGACTTCTAGTTAGCCTAACATTAATTTGGCTCTGTGCGCTAGTTCTAATTAGGTAGTACTAGCGCGCCCTTAGGGCTACTACTATATAGGTAGTATGCGGCACCTAGTATCCTTATTATAGTAATTTAACCTATTTAATAATTAAGCCTAATTACTCTCTTACACTATACCTTTTTTAGAAATAAGTAATTAATACTAAGTTAGTTCTATTATATTATTTTCTTTTCTTATATAATTATTCTATACACCCCCTCTACACTTACTAGTATAGAATATTAGATATTAATATCTATATAGCTAGCTATAGAGCCTATTTAATAATTATATAATTTAAAATAAAAGTCTTTATTAGACTACTTTTAGATTATTAATTTAACACTATATATATATACTTAAATTTTATTTATTAAACTAAAAATAGTAATTACTAAAATATTTAAATACTTTATTAAAAAAAAAGTACTTTAGTATCATAGCTAGTAATATTAATTACTATAAAATAGTTAACTATACTAAGGTTATTTAGTAAAAGCTACTTAAAAGCTATTGCAATTAGTACTTAATTAACTATTTCGCTAAGGGCTTTTAACTCTATTGCCTTAGTTTGTTAACCAGGAACCCAAGCGCCAAAGCGTAGCTGCATCTTGGCCTGCGCCAGTCTGCGTTGCTCCTCCTCAGTGTGACTCCTCACTGCCTCGGTCGCTTGCGCCGGCGCCGATCGCCTTGGCAACTGCTCCTGCGGCAACCCACCCATCAAGAAAACCGTTGCGCTGACCTCCTCCTCGCTGACCTTCTCCCGCTCCAGAGCCCGCCGTCCTGCACCCGGTGCGCCCACTTCCACCCACTGCCCGACCGCAGCCCTTTGACCCACGAAGACATGCGCATACCGCCCAACGCCCTCTCCGCCTGAGACACGCGCTGCACGCCGATCCGCCGCTGCATCTTCCCAGCCCCCGGCCTGCTTGTTTCCGTCCGCCAGCGCGCCACGCCCGCTCCCGCTCCCGCTCTCGCAACACACAGCCTGTGTACCGGATGCGTCTGTGAGGGCGCTGGAGTCTAGTTGAAGCCTCCCCGGGCGCCACCCCGCTGTGATGTCGTTCCTCTTCGGAAAGAAAAATAAGCAGCCGCCGCCCAGTGCTATCCCACCAGCAGCGCGAGACATCGGCTCGTCGCATGGCCCGCCGGGCTCGAACGCGCAGATACCTGCAGTGAATGGCGCGGGTACGCGCGATGTCGCCGAAAAGCAGAGGAGCGGGCAGGGAACGCAGTCCTCGACGTCCGGCAGCACGAGTGTGAACAACAGCCTTAGCTCTCTGCAAGGCCTGGCCACGACTGCAAGCCCAGAGCCCAAGGCCCTCCGCGACCAAGGGAACGCGGGACTATGCAGTACGTTCCACATTCATTTGTGCACTCCCCAGCTTGCGCACCCAAGTCCACCACCATGTCGCATGCTAATCACAATGCGCAGGGTGCACGAAATACCCGCGCTCCGCCAGAATCATCACCTTATCCGTGGAGTAGTCGCCGATTGAACTTTACCACGTCCGCTTCGCCCTTCCCCCGATATGGAGCAGCCATCAATTCCTCGACCGGGTCCGCCGGTGTCATCTACATCATGGGTGGCCTCGTCGCGGGTGCTACGGTAAAAGGCGACCTCTGGGTGGCAGAAATGGGAAATGGCAGTATGGCCTGCTACCCCATATCAACAACAGGCGATGGACCTGGTCCCCGCGTCGGCCACTCCAGTCTTTTGGTCGGGAATGCTTTCATAGTCTTCGGCGGCGACACGAAGCTAGATGAGAACGACGACTTGGATGACACGCTTTATCTTTTGAATACTTGTAGGTCGCAAGGTAGAGCATCTAGGTACGGGATACTGACTGTGCGCAGCGACAAAACATTGGTCGAGAGCACTGCCCCAAGGACCACGGCCAACAGGTCGCTACGGACACACGCTGAACATTCTGGGGTCAAAAATATACATCTTTGGAGGGCAGGTGGAAGGCTTCTTTTTTAATGATCTAGTTGCTTTCGACCTGAACTCACTACAATCATCTGCGAGTCGGTGGGAAGTTCTACTTCCAAACCAAAAAGCAGGAGTTACGACGTCGCCCAATGGCCGGTCGCCACCGGCTCGCACCAATCACTCTGTTGTTACCTGGAATGACCAGCTCTACCTCTTTGGGGGGGGGGTACCGATGGTGTGGTGTGGTTCAATGATGTCTGGACCTATAATCCCCGCACAAACAGTTGGAGCGAGCTTGAGTGCATAGGCTACATACCGGTTGCAAGAGAAGGGCACTCTGCAACCCTGGTCAACGACACCATGTACGTCTTCGGAGGCCGGACTCAAGAGGGTGTTGATCTTGGCGACCTCGCCGCCTTCCGCATATCGTCCCGTCGATGGTACATGTTCCAGAACATGGGGCATTCCCCGTCTCCGCGCTCAGGACACAGCATGACTGCTTTTGGAAAGCATGTCATCGTCGTAGCGGGCGAGCCATCTTCGTCTGTTGCCGATAAAAACGAATTAAGCCTCGCATACGTCCTGGACACGTCCAAGATTAGATACCCGCCTAATGAGGCTCCACCTCAACAGAATCTAAACACGCCAAGAAAACTGAGCGGGAGCGACAGAAGCAACAGCAACATACAGCTAGGCAAGACTGGGTCACCTCCTACTCGTGAGAGCATGATGCCTAGTGCACAGCAGCCAAGACCGCAAGACCTCATGATGAACGGTGCTGGTCCAGTCGGATCTCGGTTACCACGTGCAGCAGGACCAGCGCCGTCAGGACCACCCCTCTTCAACAAGCTCCGCAGCCGGCCCCGCAGCCGAGGGGACCATTGGTGACCAGCGGATCCGGATCTCGAAGTAAAAACACCTACAAAAGGTGATCGAGGATATGGACCGCCCGTAGTAGATACCAGGACTGCTTCCTTCGAGCGAGAAAACATCTCTCCAAGCACAAGAGAAAGCCCATCTGCTCCCGACGTGCAAGCTTCCCTTGCTGAAAAGACCGTGAATGGGACAAGAAAGCTTTCCGAGGCTAGCCAAAGCCAGCCCAAAGAGTCCACGGACACCTCCCGATCTGGCAGCCTGTTGTCGCGCTCCGCTTCCAAATCGCACCGACCGCAGCATTCACTAGAAAGCATCGAGCAAGCCGCATCGGGGAAATCCACCGAAAACCAACAGCGTGCTATGAGTAGGCAAGCCGAACAACCTCCTGACAGGGGTCGCAGTGCCTCTCCTGCCCTCGCCAAATTGAACACGGAGTTAATCCAGCAGGTGGAAACCTTGAAAAGTCGAAATGCGTGGTATGCCTCTGAGCTTGGCCTTGCCCGTAAGGCTGGATACAATCCTGGAACAGCTGCCAGCCCTGTGATTGACGAGCGATCAGCCGAGGCGTTTGGTGACGAGGATAAACCCTTATTTGAAGCTTTGCTGAAGATGAAGAATGAGTTAGAAAGGGTACAAAGTTCGATCAAGACTCAAGGTGACGATGCAGCTCGCAGAATTGCCGAGGTAGAGAGGCAACGGGATGCAGCTATCAGCGAAGCCATTTATGCAAAAGCCAAACTCGCTGCCCATGGTGGAGGTAGTCAAGCCGGTACCCCTCAACCTGATGCTACTCGCAGCACTGCTACACCTGACATGGACCGAATAGCTGACATCAACCGCCGGCTGGCGGCATCCCTCGCAGCTCAGAGCGAGCTCTCGATCAAAGTGGAAAAGTTGACCAGTGAAGTCGACGCTGAACGCAAAGCGAAGCAGTTAGCAGACGACACTGCAGAAGCCGCTCAAACGCGCGTGCAAGAGCTCGATTCTTCCCGCCAGAAAAATGCTGCTGAGTGCGAAGGTTTGCGAGCTGCATTGCATGAGGCGGAAAGAATAGCAAGGGAAGCAACAGCGAGTGCAGCTGAAGCCGAAGCAGCGTCAAAGCTTTTGTCAGTCGACAAGAATGAGTTGAGTGGTAAGCTTGCGAGAGCTTTGGAAGATTCGAAGAATCACTCGTCCGTCTTGCAGTCACTAAAAGATGCTGTCTCTGCCTCCTCCGAGAAGTCTGCTCTATTGGAGAAACAACTGGAAGAGGAAAGGCACCAACGAGAGAGCTTGCGGCAAAAGTTGACCCAGCTACGAGCGGAGCACGAGGACCGAACAGCGGAACTGGAAACAGCTTCACAGAAGCTTCGGGACACCGAAGAACTTGCCGAGAAGTATGCTGAAGAAGCACGTTTCCATCGTGAGGCCGTTCTTTCGGGCCTTGGTCAGATGTCTAATCGCAACGAAGGCAATCATGATGCGATGGACGAACGTGTCGTGATTTTGCAACAGCAGGTCGAAACAGCGAACGTCATGGTGCGCAAGAACCAAACAGCAGCCGATGCAGCTTCCGAAAAGCTTCGACGAGCAGAGGAGAGGATAGCGGGCTTGGAGGCATATCAAGAGCAGTCCAGCCGTGAAGGACTCCACATTCGGAAGCAGCTACAGCAGGCGATGCGGGACGTACAGGCCTCCGACGTCGAGAAGGCAGAGCTTCAGCAACAGCACGAGCGATTGCGACTAGAGAGTAACGCCTTTGAGGTTCAACTCAAGACTCTGAAGAATCTTCTTGAAGAAAGAGGCGTAAGCGCTGTCGATGCACGCCGCTCGCGGGTCTTGGATAGCCCCAACTCAAGATTTGGAACTCCGGAGTTGAACCGCGTGCGTGAATTGGAACAGCAGATTGACTCCATGGGCAAGGCACATGATGAACTGCGATCTGCCTTTGAACAACGTGAGCACGATGTAAGCAAGGAATGGGAAGAGAAACTACAAGCGTTGCACAACGACCACCAAGCTGCTGTCAAGTACCTCCGAGGCACCGAGAAGATGCTCACGAAGATGAAGCAGGAACTTGATCGCTACAAGCAGGAGAAGGCCAAACTCGAGGAGGAGCTTGCGCAAACGCGGCAAGCTTCGCGAAGTCCAACCAAGGAACAGTCTGCAGAATGGGAAGCAGAGCGTGATGCACTTCGGACTCAACTTTCCTCCGCGCAGGAGAACATGAAGACTTCAGTGGCTCAACTCGAGACGCAGCTCTCTACTCTTCAATCTGAGTTGGCATCTACCCGGCAAAAAGCCGACGCCGCTGCGAGGCTCGCCAACGATGCAGAGGCTTCTGCTACGCAATCCCGCACTGATCTGGAGACCCTGCGTCTCCAAAATGCGGAACTAGAGGAGCGGGCTGTAGAGGCCGAGAAACGCGTCCAAATGTTCCTGGATCAATTTGAGACATCTGTTGACAATTACCGTCGTCAGTCTCAGCCCGCGGTGGGTGGTGTAAATGGTGGGCATAGCGGACATCGGCGTAACGAGAGCATCGCCTCTGGCGACTCGGTTTACAGCGACGATGGCACCAGTACACCTGACGCAGGAAATGCGCCCAACTCGGCAGCCACCCGCAACTCCATGGCCCTCGATAACCTTGCTTCCGAGCTTGATGCTCTCCGGAGCAACTGGGAAACTACCAACAAAGCGTATCGCTTGAGTGACCGTTTTGATTTCGAGCGGACGCCCACAAGTGATAAGAATGAACTCAGCGAGTCGCTCTCGCAGTGGAGGCAGCGGATGGATATGGATGACGATGACTACGTTAAAGAGGAGGGCAAGAAACCATTTGAAGGCCACGATACGCAGGGGAACTCTGCTCCCACTTCGGTACCCGCTTCAGGGGCTACCGCTGCTGCGCCATCGGGTCCTGGCGGTGCTACCATGATATAAATGACAAACCAAGGCGTTACCGGATTGGAGTTGGGAAGCTAAAAACCAACGCTACCACAAACTCCGAGTGTTATGTCTTCCTTTACGCAGGACCGGTTGACTTTTCTTTAGATGTTGACTGTATTGGCGCTGCTGCATGGGTGTCTTGGTTCTCTGTCCGTGTTCCTTTCCCACGCACATGCTTGGCCCGGCGGATACAGGTAGTTGCCCGAGGCTCTTTTCTGTTCCATTCCCGTATTATACCATTTCCTTCCTCTCGTTTTCTTACTGAGCTTGGCTTGAGCGCCAGAGTCTAATTCGTACTCTCCCTAATATGTTCTCTTGTACTATGTTTGTTTTGGTTGGAAAATGTGGCGTTACGAGTTGATTGTTGTAAGTGGGAGGGCGGGTTCGGTGGATGCTGTGTTTAATTATTGGTTGGTGGGCGGGTTAAGGATTATCAACTTGTCGTTTGTGTATCTTTTGTGTGTTGTGCGTGTGTACCTCATGTGGTTGCATGGCTTTCGGTGATGGGTATCGAAGGTGGGTGGAGTTTTGTTGATGGGTACGGATTAGCTCTCACGCAAATAGCTCCACCCACGCGACCGATCAATGGAAATGTAGTACCAAGAACGGCTTCTACTATGAGGTTGTCCTCCGATGCGATTGGTTGCCCGATTTTAGACTGCTACTAAGAATGTCTTATGAACACGACATGCAACGGAATTGATATGCATGCAGATATGATAATCAAGGTCGCACAGGTAGGCTTTTGAGCACAAGCGGATGGTGACTGACCGTTTGCTAGCATATCCAAACCCATGATTCGTCACTCGCCTCGGCGAGACCTACTTCCCCTTCTAATAATGCTCATCCGCGGACTGGCTCATCTATCACAGCTCTTATATTCGATCTAGCATGTGGCTTCAAGATTAAAAGTCTTAGTCGTCCTTGTGGTAATCTAGCCGGGTTCTTGATCCGCTGGAAAAGATCTATTTTTACCACGATTGGAATCTATGGAATCCAGGGACGGGTTCTGTGGGACAGATATGGCCTTTGAGATTCCAAATCTTACACGATTAGGCAAGGGTCTTTCCCGTACTCCACATTAGACGTATATGGGGATGCTTTTGGGTGCCACGTTGACAGGGAACAAGGGGCAAGTAAAGGTAATGGTTGCGCGACAGCCATGTTCTGCGGGCATGATCTCATTCACGACCACGAGCATTTCGAAAAAAGCAACGCCTCCGATACATCTCCCAGCAACGAGACCATTCAACTGGTGCGCCAAGAACCGCTTACGCCCAAATCAATTTACTTTCCTTCTCTTATCGAGTCGGTGTGATGCAATTCGCACGCTCCTGGTGGTCCGTTAGGCACGTGGTGGCAGATTTCGGCTATTTAAACCCTCACCATTTATTACTCCATCTAACGGTCGATATACATAATATACGGGTAAATGCCACTGGCCTCTCAGAGCACCGCAATTCCCTGTTACGCGATTGTTCTTGGCCCTTCTCGAATCAAGCACTTCGCCACGGCGGTTTGTCCGACTTTCTGAGCGACTACGATGGCAAAAAACATGCACCACTCCGTACGCAATCAGAAGACTCCATTCCTATCTAGACCGCCGCTTCGCATGCGTAGCTCGCCTTGCTTGCCAAAGCGGCCACGAACAGTCACGCGTGAACCGGGATAGAACTTGAAGACTGTGCTAGTTTATCGTACACTCATGCCCTTGTATATCGCGGCCAACGCGAGCCCGCGACCCGGAACAAGAGCAGGGTAATGATAGATAGGATCTTGGCGGACTCGACGGTACTAATATCTTCATCTTGCCGCTTCTCGCAGGGCAGCATCGACAGTGAAACGCGCGTCCTCTCCCGCCGTCTCAACGTCGCCGGTATACATTCGATTGTTCTTGCGCCGCCGCCTGCCTGCTTCTCGTCCCATCCAAAATGAAGCTTACATTTGGGCTCGCCGCTTTGGCCGGCCTCGGTGCGTACTTGACACCTGATACTCGCAAGGCGTGGCTAATATCATACACTATAGCTCTGGGAGCACCATCGCCTGACGTGCGCCCCCGAGCCGAGGGCACCATCTCCTACGTCGACCAAGACACAGGCTTCACCTTCTCGGAATTCAAAGCCGCCTTCACACTAACCAGCAACATCGTCTTCCGCATCGCCACGCCCAGCAACCCCCCCTCAGGCCCCTACGACGCCGTCCTCCAAGTCGTCGTGCCCAACCAGCTCGGCTGGGCCGGCCTCGCCTGGGGCGGCAACATGGTCAGAAACCCCCTAACCGTCGCCTATCCCAACGGCAACAGAGTAACTGTCTCCTCCCGCTGGGCCACGTAAGTTCTCCTCTTTCCCTCAGACACTCACCACACACCATCTCAGCAGAACAGCTGCTAACGCGCCCTTTTCTTTTCGCCAGCGGTCACTTCACCCCCTCCCCCTACACAGGCGCAACATACGCCCTCCTCAACGCGGGCAACAAAGTCAACGGCTCCCACTGGCAATTCACCGCAAAGTGCTCCGGCTGCACCACCTGGGCCGGCTTCTCGGGCACCAACAGGATAAACCCGTCGGGCAGCCAGCGCCTTGCTTTTGCCTACTCGGCCCGCAGACCGTCGCAGCCGGCGTCCAACACGTCGTCGATTCCTGTACACGATACCCCCAATTATTGGACGCATGACTTTTCGAGGGGCCAGAATGCGAATTTTGAGGCGCTGCTACAGAGGAATGGTGTCGCGTAGGTTGTTTGTATGACCATGGTCTAAGGAGGAGGGGGATGGGCGGTTGCTGGAAAGATTTTTTGGGGCTTGTAGAGTATATGTCAGGCATCGAATTTTAAATTTGAGTTTGATTTTCTGCTATTACGTGTTTTTTTTGTTGTGTGGGAGAAATTCTCGCGTGCGGAATCGGACAGGGTCGTTTTTGTGCCATACATTTCTACATCTACCCTTCCATTCCTGTAGCTGGAAGGATTGACCCGTGTGAGCTTTTGTACTCTCAAAGGCTAGGCAGCGCTCATGATGGTGTCGACTGTAGAAGGTAGAGGGAGGGCACTTGACGAATGAATGTTCAAACACAACCCTAAACAAAACGACACATGCTCGAACCCTAACCCCCAGCGTGCTCAAAATTCACTCAAATCACAAAGATGCCGCATCCACAGAAACAGCACAAGAAGCCAGCTCAAATTCGCAAAGAGACACGACGCATTGGGAAGAAAAGACATGCTACTCTAACTACAAACAATCTGCAAAAGTACAAGTGTGGCACAAACAACAACAAAGACAACAACGAACAATCAAATAAACTAAATCCCCGATGGATGCAACTCCCCTCTAGCCCACATTTCTCGCATCAGCCTGCCAACGCGGTCCGTTCGCCACGATTAGCCTGAATCCTTCTGGTTTGCCAAACAGGGAATGTGGGGAGGTCACGAGTTGCAGGGGGGACGGTTGAATATGCAAATGTGCTTTTATGCCTTGATGGCCGGGTCGCCCAAGGGCAAATCTTGGAGCCCTTTGAAGGAAGCGTTAGTATGATGGGCACAGGTTGAGGAGGCAGGGGGAAAAACTTACAGCCGTCAACTTGTTCGGTCGCTTGCTGCTTCTTGGTGCAGGCGCTGTACTGGCTTTCGGGCTGGGTGGTCAGACCGGCCCTGGGGCAGGCATTGTTGAGGTTGCAGCCGTTGTCCATGGCCCTTTGGAGGGAGTCGCCCTCCCAGCCGAAGACGTAGTCACCGTGGGCGGCGGAGCCACTATTCCACAGTTAACACACACGACGAGTACAATTACGAAGTGGAGATACGCACCCAAGGTTCATGGAGTAGACAAAGGGCTTGGAACCATCAGTGGGCCACAGGCTCCTGTCGGCGAATTTGGACACATCCCACATCAGCTCGTACATGACCTGGGGAAGCTTGACGGGGTGCGACGACGGGCAGGAGCCACCACCGTTGGCGCCGGAGCCCTGGCCGTAGGCGACGTGGCTCTGGTGGTCGGGAGAATCTTGTCATGTTAGCGTGTCACCGTCTGAGCTGGTCAACAGTCGATGCACTAACCTAGGTCCTTGCCGTTCCAGCATCTGCCACTCGTTAGCCCATGATATTAAACCTTGTTGAGCAACTTACGCAGGGAAGATGATAGTCTGGCGGATCAACTTGCACCTGGGGTCGGACGGAATGGCGACAGTGTCGCTGCCAGAGCACGGCTGAGCACCGACGAAGGTGTCCTCACTGGGGGCTGTCCAGCAACGATGGCAGATGTTGCCCCTAGCGACCTTGTTGTCATCCGTGTTCGTGGCGGATCCAGTCAACATGCGGAAACCCTGTACATGGTCAGTGACCGTTTATGGCACTCGAAACAGGACACATACCTTCTTGAAGGCGGTGACCCTGCCGCTAGGAATGTAATAGACATCCAGACCCCCCTTGTTGATGAGCTTGCCCTGGGGGCCACCGTTTCCGATCTGGGGAACGCGGATATATGAGCCGTTCTTCGCGTGGAAGAACATGACGGCGGTCCAGTAGTTGGACTTGTCCTGAACGAAGCTGCAAGAAGTGCAAGTAGAGAGCTGGGCCGGGTCGTTGGCGGGGTCCATGGTGACATTGAAGCTGTTTCCACCGACGATCTGATGCAGATGAGGCGTGAACTTCATGCCCGGGTTGACGAGCGGATCCGTTCGCTCAACGACGAGTTGTGAGCAAGCGAACCGCAACATGTTCTGAGCGTTGACATTCTGCGCGAGGAGCGCGGCGACAGCCGTGAAAGTAGCCCACTGCATAGTGACTAGCGATTGTCGTGTCGACCTTAATTCGAAAGGTATGCAGCGAAGATTAGTAGAATGGAGGCAAAGAGCGGAAGCGCAGAGAGAAAACGTGAGCACGTATCCTAGTGAAGCCTTATAACAGCATGCATGGCCCCGTTGCCACCCACACGCCAACTGCCGGTGGTGCAGAAACTTGATCGCTGATTTCTCTGAAATATGGGGTTAATCTAAATCATGTAACGATTGGGCACAACCACGTCGTGCCCGATATGAATCCTGCTCCCTACTACGGCAACTCTGGGGCCCCATACCTTCTGGACTGTCTAAGGGTGGTCTGCGGTAGAGTGCCACGCGCTCGCATCGAATCGCCGCAGGATCCTCACCTCGATATCCGGAGATCCGGGCGCATACAAGTCACTTGGCGGCTACGAAAACAGTCCCGTGGCAGTGGCCTATGCAGCGGCTTTCCTTTATGGTTCCATAGAACTTGGCATATCGAATCGGGTGGCAGCCTTCTCATATTGAGAGGTTTGTGGTGGCTTCAGCGTGGGAGGGCGGTGGAGGGATATTTCCGAAGTTTCTGACCATGTGTGCTCCCGTTTGGGCGCCTGGGTACGGATGTAGTAGATTAGGTAGCACTCAAGGCCACGAGAACCTACGTCACAGGTGAGATGGACAGAGATGAAGAGATATTGGTGGAAGCATGACTTGCAGCGAAGCATGCGAATGTGGCTGTCCGCGCCATGGGCGACCGTTATGGTTCAGCAGTGTTATACCACAGGGGTACACAAAGTCGATTACCAGAATCCTTCCTGTGGGTCTGATGCCTGTGAACGTCCCGAGGCCAGGGTGGTTCGGAATCAGAAGAATTCCCTCCATGTCGAGATATTGCAGCCTCATGGCTTGCTTACTGAGGAATAAGCTGATGCATGAGGACTTGACGCACACATGCAAAGATGGAAGAGAGCCAAGACAGCCACCGGATGTACTGGTGTGAAGTCGAGATAAGTCAGGCTTCAGGAGCCGTGTAGTCCGGTGTTGACCGTGCACGAACCCGCACGCTCCATAGCACAGGCGGATACAGTGGTAGAGCAAATTTTCACATGGCCGTGCTGCCGTGCTGTGGACAGGCGCCGATCGCGACCACCACTGATGTTGAAGCAGAGTTGCGTGCACAAAAGAACGCCCCGTCTACGGAGCAGGCGCTACCTCCCCTAGACTCCTGCTCCGTAGCAAACTAACCTAACCGCCGTCGCATCTCATTTGCATCACAGCGCCCAGTCCTCCAGCTTCCACCAACACTCATCGGCCTCGTCCCGAAGTCCCTTTTACCCGCCACTACGTTGCGCCAGAAAAACCTTCTAGCGCCTTCTTTACTCTGATTGCCCTGTTGAACTCCAGGTCCGTAATCCCTGTTTTACCCGGCACTCTCGCAGGCGTGGCGCAATAAAGTCCGAGTGGGGTCTGGGGGGAGAACATCCAGTGGTCGCCGAATAAGGACCATGGTATGCGATATTAACAGTGTGCATGGGTCGGACGCATGCGGCTGAAGCAGATGGATTGTAGAGTGCAAAGCAAATGCCGTGCAGAAAGACTCTGGACTGGTTTGCTGAAAAATACATAGAGAGCGTATATGCACTGTGATCCTGGATACTGGGA
The DNA here is from genome assembly GCA_009805535.1 of Laburnicola sp. JP-R-44. Classification (NCBI taxonomy): domain Eukaryota; kingdom Fungi; phylum Ascomycota; class Dothideomycetes; order Pleosporales; family Didymosphaeriaceae; genus Laburnicola; species Laburnicola sp. JP-R-44. Next base: position 2,038,535 of record SELF01000040.1, on the reverse strand, counting down.
GCGTTGCGTCACGTTTGTTATTCTTTTGGCGATTGTGCTTTACCTGCGACCACTGTCATTTACTACGGAATGCGTCCCTAGCGAGGATGTTTTCACAGTACCAAGCCATTCGGCGGAGCCTGCGTTGGCAATACACTTGGTACTCATGGGCCTGAAAGTTGCAGGGGCATTGCATCTGTACCTGATGATGACCGATGTCTTACCACAGACTGGTGAGCGACTGCAAGTCCGGTGACCGCTCCACTTTCCCTTGGCCGCCTCCTACAATGCCCGCACAAGAGATTCTCAACAGTGTGGATCGCCCTGGGGCAAGCAAGATAAATGCAGACAAGCGGATACTTCTATCGTACTCTACTCTGACGCAATCTTCAACGTAGCAGGCCATACCTGAGACATCCTTCGTAGCGGCATACTTCCAAACTTCCTCGAGCATGAGTAGCTACCAAGGACAACAGAGAAGAATCAGGACTTCCCCAGGATCATAATAGTGCTGATAGCGCTCTAGAGCGCATGCTAATAGTGGAAAATAAAAAGATAACAATAGGGAATGTCATAGTTGGGTCAAAGAGCAAGTTACGGATACCGTTGTTGAAGAACGAAAGTTGTTCGGATGCACTGAGAGGACGGCTTCTCGTATCAAGTAGGTCAAGCAATCGCCTCTGCAGTCAGCCTTCTTCGTTCTCCTTTCGTTGCCGTCAGCTTACACGACTACTAATTTGGTGGAGATGGCCCTAAAGAATCCATTCCCTCTCCATAGCTAGATGCACTTTCAGGCTATGGGTTGTAGACAGGAAGCAGCGCGAGTAACCTGCGACCACGTAGAAGTGCGAAAGCATCAATGGGACAGTCTTTCTTTAAGCTACAAGGTGGACACTGTCAGATCCGCCTCCGGCTCTGCGTAGCAAGCCGTCAAACATCGAATCACTGCTCCTACCCACACACCAACGTCGGCAACCTTGAACGAAGGCGAGCGCCGCCGCTGCAACCACGGCGAAGACAACGCAGACAAGGAATACATGGACTTGTCGAGACATCCACCGTCCGCGACTCTGCCATCCAGTCCCCTAACCAAGTCAATATCTAGGTTTTGTGCAGCCCACTCCGTCTTATGTACCCTAGGATTTTATTGTTTATATTTTATTTTGCAACTAAGCTATATCGATTATAAGATTCAATAGTGAGAACAATAGCTTAAACGGCGATGGTAGCGAAAAAAAGGAAATAACAGTGTCAACTACGAACGGCCCATTAAACCAATAACCCGCACTGCACCTGGTAAGACAAGCAAGCGCGCGAATCTCCTAAGGGAGGCAGGTACAGCACGACTCGCGCCTTCCTCAAACGAAACATGCGAAAAAAATTGCAAAAACATACATGAAACAACAGCCCGTGTTCCAACCTGGTCACCCACAGCTCGATCTTCGCGAATCTCGACCCACCACAATCCAACGCTGACTGACTCGCGCAGGCGCTAAAAAGTCAGCCGAAAAAAAAACATACAACAGCGAGTGTTCGCTAGTTATCGCTAACCTAGCTACTCTCTCACCGGCAACTTGCTTAAATTTGGCCAGAGCGGACGGGATGGCTTGTTCTCAAGTTCCTATGGTCGTATGTGTGAAAGGAGGCCCCAAATTTGTAATAGATATAGCAGTAAAAAGGTGTACGATACTGGTCGAAACCATAAGATGCTTGACTTGGGAGACTAGAGTACTACCTCACTTGTAGAGAGAGCATTTTCAACTTCTTAAGACCGATATTACAATGAACACAGTTGCGACCACATAATAGAGAGGGGACTCTAGCCTCTTCATTAAAGGTACATGGTTTCGAGCGCTGTTCTATCCACCCGACATCTCAGACCGACCATTTCCGAATCGGCATATTCCCAAGATGCTTCCAACGCCGCCGCCGCCATATCTGAGCATTGGCTCAAACGTCAATCGCATCGACCGTAACGCCCTTGATCCAGGTATACTGCATAACACGAGCGACCTCCAGGGCCGACTCGTGGGAAACCAACGAACCCACCAAGTACAAGCTAGCATCCAAGCTGGCCGTGACGCCGCCCGTGGTGATGATGCGCATACCACCGAGCGGCAGGTGGGCACGCCGAGCGATGGATTCGCGGCGGCGAGACTCCTTCCAGGCATTGCTGCCCTTCCGTGCGATCGACTTCCTCCGCGCGTTTTGTGTGTTGTCCCCGCCGTCACGCGCCTTCTTGATAATGTACGGGTTGTCATCGGGGCTGGGTGTTGTCAGTATCGGAGGCTAACATGGTAGGGCCCAAGAGTGCGCTTACTTCTCACCCAAATCGAACCTAGCGTTGTTGACCACGTAGCGCTCCTCCATGACATCGGTGCGCATGGAGAGGTCGCGGGTGGACGCCTCTTGGCAGATCTGCTCCAGACGGGTGTAGTAGTCGGGATGGGTGGTAGCCGCGAGGCCCTCGAGCATGCCCTGCTGGGCGAGGAGGAGGGTGCCGATGTCGATAGCTAGAATGGTGCGCTCTTTGGCGGGGTTCTTCTCCTGGAGCTCGACGTACTTGGAGAGCAGACCAAGAGGCTCGGCCTTGTTCTTGAGGACGTCGAACACGCCTTCGCCGCCGGGGACGATGATGACATCAATGTCCTCGAGCTCGTCGTTGGCGTCATCGTAGTCCAAGTCGGCCTTGATGGTCAGGCCCTGCACAGAGGTCATGGCGGCCGAGGTACCCGCAAACTGCACCTCGAACGCCCTGCTCGCTGCAGCCACATGTCAACAAGGGACGTCTACATTGGAGCTGCCAATTGAGCTCCGTTGAGCTGGAAAGAGCTGCTGTGCTTACATTTGTCCTTGAAGTTATGCAGGGCTCGGCTGAGAATCTCCAGCGGGCCCGCGCTACGTCGAGGGTGTTGTAGCCCGGGTAGAGGGTAAACAGCACCTTGACGACCTCGATGGGCCCATCGTTGTTGTCGGCAATTGCACTCATCTTGATTGGGAATTCTGAGGACGGCAGAAGAGATGTTATACGGACGAAGCTGGGGAGGTAGGCGTGGAGACACTGGAGAGGAGTCGTGTGTGCGGGCGATGGTCAGAGGGTGGGCAGGAGAGGGGCAGCGGGCTCCATTCTCACGCCAATGGTCCGAGCTTCAACCCCAGATTCACCCCGCACGCCAAAGCAGCTCCCGTGACCGGGTGACGCCCGCGGCCCACATGCATGCTGCAGCTTACATGTACCGTGCATCCCTCGCTCAGGTACATGAAATGCCAGTATACCTATCAACTCCGCTAACAACTCTAAGGGCGACTGGAACTCGACTGCTGGCTCGCCCACACTCATTGATTTTCAAGCTGTTTTTTGCCCAAGGTATCTGACTGCCAAACCACGCATTCACCGATACAATGGCCATCACGCCAGGCTGACCCGCCCACAGCCTTGTTTCATCATCATCATCGCTGACGTTGTGGGTGAGCAGAGCCCTTATCGGAGTGGTCTTCCAAGATGGTCAATTCGTAGAGATCCGGCACTTTCCGGTGCTTTGACTGCGAAGCCGCCCGCAAAATCTACCATCTCTACATCCCACAGCTGGTATCCTAGGCCGAGATCGATATCTATTTACGTGAGTAAAGGGTTCCCCACGATGAGGAGTTGATTAACCCACGTTCGAAGTTCACTCCGAGCAACACAAACGAAGAAACCATCGCTATCAAGATCATATCTGGATTCGTCAGCGTCCTTCCTCCTAGGGACTGGGTGCATTTTGCTTACAGTCGTCTACGGCAAGACCGCTCTTCGTAACATACAACCCTCGTGAACATGCGCAGGCAAACAGCCAGGAGCGCCACAATGGTCGTTGAGACGGTAACAACTATCAGTTCAGTTCTTCATGCCGATTGGGTCTGGCATCACCAGTGTACCTCCTCTGGCCTGGCGGCGGATCAATCACGTACACTACGCCGGTCGCGTTATCTACAGCCTGTCTCACCACCAGCGGTAGCCATGATGAGTCGATCGAGTCCAACATCTTCGGCGGCGTACAATAGGGACTGCATACAAACGGAAAATTATGAACAATCAATTGAAGCGAGTAAGTCTGAGCCTGTGGGGCAGAGTTATACGCCAGTGTTCATATACACGAGTCTGCCGTGCGATTAGGGGCGGCTCCTGGTTCCGCTGTCGTAAAACCTGCAGGGTGGAAGGGATCGTCAGGTGAATACTGGGGCCATGAAGGGCCTTGGAACGGTCTGAACAGGATCGTTGAACCCCCGTCGCTGTCAATGCGTCACCGTAACACGATTGTAGTGGAGACCGCAACAACGGGGAATCACAGGATCATCAGAAAGACATGCGATTTCTGGGGGGCAAAACGTCCTGACTACGTTCAAGGATCGAGTTCATGCATTTGATCATCCCACTATTCTGCGCAGCAACAGCAAATCAGAACTACTGACGAGGAGGGGCCCGTGCTATTAATCATGAATGGCGGAGACGGAGTGGTAAATGATTCATGAGCGGTGGAGATCAAAGTGGTAGAGCTCGCGCGAAATGGTCCGCGGAATCGTATCACAACAATTCCGTGGCTCGCCTAATGCCGTCTAATAACGCCCTAACTATCTTTGCAATTCTCTGGATGCAGTACATTTACGAGTACGAGCTCTTGCACACACGAACTCAGCTGTAACCATTGAGCTTGGTGAATCACCGAAAAAAAGCCCCGAAACCGTTGTCGGATGAGAAGGGAAAACGAGCCCTGCACGCGTGAGACGAGAAGAAACTGTGGAACCATGCCATGCCATTCTCCCAGCCTTCCCAAACCCAGTTTTAACAAGTGTTAACGGCAGAGGCACCGGAAAAAGCACTCGAAGGAATATATAGCTCGGTTACGGCATCCACGGGGAGGCGGCTGGGCTCGAGTAAAGCCATGGCCAACCAGCTCACGTTTGTGTTGAAATGGCGATACAATTCTGGCGTGGACATCTCGGAATAGTACTGGAGAACTCACCAATTACGATGTCGAAAGTAGGGTCGGTCACAGCCTCGCCTTCCGATCTGTCGGATCTTCCGAGACTTGTCCATGACTCCCAGGCAATGGCTCCCGGAATACACCCAGTACTAACTATACACAGAATACGTAGGGCACCTAGGCTATCCTAGCAATTGTATGTACAGGGAAAGATTTCCTCAGGTCTCAGGCTCCACAGCACCAAGATGAATAGGGGCAACGCGTACGGAAGGTCATTAGCTGGCTGCTGAGGACGCTTGATGTTGCATTAGGTTCTGCAACGTGTGTTTCCCATTCTCTTTGTATTCATTAATCTCTTACTGCATACCTCGTTGCTCACCTCTTCCATCCCTGTCTTTCTTTCGCCAATCTGCATCTCTGGATTGCACCAGCATCAAGATAGCAAGCTCATACGCAGTGAATACCCAGCACTTTGCTGGCAAAGTCATCACAGTTACCGGCGCCAGCCGCGGTACTGGCCTTGCTCTCAGCAAATACCTTCTTGCACGCGGAGCCACAGTCTCCATGTGCGCAACTACAGCAGCCAACCTCGAGAAAGCTGCTTCAGAAATCGACCAGGAGTTTCCTGAAGCAAAGGAAAGGTACTGGACATGTGTCGTCGACATCGGCAAGCTTGACAACGTCAAGTCGTGGATAGATCAGACGGTGGCTAAGTATGGGAAGCTGGATGGGTGTGCGAATTTTGCCGGTACGTAACGTCCCATCCGATCGGAAAGGAGCCGAACATGTATCTATGTGGCTCAAGTGCTGACGCTCAAGTTCCGTAGCTTTGGAACAGCGAGAGATCTTTCCGATAACCGACTTGGATCCGGAGTATTTCTCTAAGCTGCTACACGTCAACGTTACCGGCACTTTTAACTATCTTAAAGAACAGATGAAGGTCATCAAAGACGGTGGCTCCATTGTCAATGTCGGCAGTGTCACCAGCAATTACGCCTCTGGAGGGGTCGCAGCTTATGTTTCTGCGAAGCATGCTCTGATTGGCCTTACCAAGGTCGCTGCCTTTGAAGGAACACCAAGGCGTGTTCGTGTTAACGCGCTCTGCCCGTAAGTGACCCGTTCTTCCCATATGTCTAGACGAAGAGAACCGAACTGTGCTGACACTTGACAAAGTGGGTGCATCGACACGGAGATGATGGAGAAACCTTTCAAACTGCCCAGCCGGCCAGTTCAATCTATCGAATGATAACATTCCCGCCATCATCAAGCGCGACATTGGCCAGCCGTGGGAGGTCGCTGCATCGATCGCGTTTCTCTGCTCGGCGACGAGAGCAAGTATGTAACTAAAGCATCGTGGTATGTTGACGGCGGATGGGTCGAGGGCAATTTCAGCTCGGGATAAAGGAATTTAGGCGCTGTCATGATAGGTAACATATACAATACTCGACCCATGTCGTCTCGCCATCGATCTAATCTCGGCTTACAGGCTGTCCCACCGACCCGCTGTAACCAGTGTGCCTAAATTTGTCTCTTCCACATCTACTCGTGACACCTCACTCAAGACGTGTCTCGCGGTATCTCCCTTCGTTTTGTTACCTGGTTGAATCAGCCGAAATTCGCGCTCGATTCCAGCCCAGCTTTTCTTTCGCATGCGTCTCGTCGGTTCCGAGGTCTCTTTGCTCGCCAGCCGCTCTGTTGTGCAATGGCATGAAGCACCAAGCAATTAGTGCCTTAGCAAAGTGACGAGGCCCGCAGATGCAGAGGGAATCCTCCCGAGGAGGAATCTGAGAGACGCAATCATGATGGAAGCTTACGACGCCGCCCACGCCAGCCCAACGATCGAGGGTATTGGTCAAAGGGTTAGGTATGTACGACCTGTCCTGTCATTATTCGGCGTGGTAAAGAATCCGTAAAGGCTCGTGTCGCACTATGCCTGGGTTGAATATAGCGACGTCGAGTGTTTCTGGTAGTAGGTAATGGTCGGTTAGCTCTCTATCATCGCTGATCCCGGACGACAACGAAAATTTCCAAGGATAGTGTCCTGGGATACATACCAGGCTCTCACTGATCAAGGAAAATGCCCCGGTCGTCCCCCGGATACCACGCGAGGCTGTAGCCTGTTAACATTGCTGCGGCGCCGGCGTTTGAGAGTACGCGTTAGGTAATTTTCTCGACACTAGACTCTCAGACCCTTTGTCAAGGCAGAAAGCCATGTAGCACTTGCGGATGTGAACTACAAAGAGCTGTAGTGTGTATCTGCGGACGAATAGGCGTCCATAGAAGAGACCCGGAGAGAACTCCGAAGTCAGCGCACCCCACGCTCCATCCTACCTAGCTACTAGCTTGGAGCGCATGCATCTACCCGTCCGCGGGTAGACGGACGGGTGCGACGTAGTGTGCAACGGCTTTTGACGACAAGTGATGACGACACAGGGAAGGCACAATACGAAGCACCAATATACATGCCACGAACAGGCAGACTGTAGTCACTGTACAGGAATTAGAGACACAGTGCAGTGCATTTGAAAATTGCATTTCATTTTCTGATATTTGAATCGTATGTGAGGGCATTTGCTGCCTCATGGTGGAGCTTCATACCGAAGACTCTGATAATATATACATGATGTGTGTGAGAGACGGCCTTCTTGCCCTGTCTCATAAACTCCATTCGCCATTTTTTTTGAAAAAAACAAATTCGATCGCCGTGTAGTGTTGACCATGCAAATCAGGCAAGAGTTAAAAACAACTTCCCCAATAGGTGCTCATGTCTACGCTTTAGACAACGCAAGACAAGTATATGTCCGCAATGCGACGTCCTGACTCTGCTAGAGCGTCTGGGACGACCGTGAAGACCATGTGACTGTACCCGATGAGCCAACTGTTCGCGGGGATTTGGAAGCTATTCAGGGATTGGACGGTGACTCGGTCGAGGTTAGGCAAGCCAGCTTTGTTGATGTGGGAAGTATTCTCCTCTACGGCATGGACGTAATTGGTAAGGTTGTCCGTGTGGGCGTGGTAGAGATCGGAGAGAATGTTGAGATCTGCGTGAACTATCTCAACTTTTTGAAGGCTCTTGGGGAAATTTGCCGCGTCGACAATGACCTTGCTGAACGGCTCGGCTGCCTTGGGAAACACGAAGTTCTGGCTGAACTTGAGGGACTTGAGCTGCTTGAAGGAAGACAGCTTTCCTGGGGTGATAGAGTCCTTGAATGTCTTGATGCAGTGGAAGACTTGGAGGTCGGGGACGTGAGTCTCCAGCGCCTCAATCATTCGGTCGGGATCTTTGTACCCGATGCGCGCGCCAGTTGTGGAGTTGCGGTCGTAAACTGTGTTCAGGCGGATAGTGTGAACCTTGCGGAGCGCGCCCGACGAGATGATCTTGTGGAAGTTTTCCATTCCGAGGACGACGTCTTCCAAGTTGAGGTTGCGCAGCGAATGCGGTAGAGCGTCCGTCGTAATCATGGGATGCATGATCATGTTTTGAACTTCCACACGCTTGAGGGACGGTGCGATCCTGAATGCAGAACCACCTGCATTGTGTGGATGGAGTCGAAGGTCTTTCAGGTGGGCGAACGGGGGGTTCTTCGTGTAGTCAAGATCGTTGCCCATTGCATGGCCATAAACCAAGGCCCAATACCGCAGCGAGCGATCCAATTCATCCTGCTCGAAAGGAAGTGATTTTACACGGGCCAAGGACAATCCGCTCGATGTTCTCTGCCATGTGCAACACCAGTGCCAAAGCACCAGAAAATCCACGAAAGTCGGTGCAAATATCTGTGATCAGGTGTGGCACCAACGTTATGGTTGAAGAGACGCGTACGCTGCTGGACTGCATTCGTGACCTCGTCGGCCAATTCCTCTAGCACCGGATGGATGGTAGCCATCTTGGACATCTGCACTACTGCTGTGTGCTTGTCGATAAATTTGACAAGAGGCGGTGAAGGCTGAGATCCAGAGAAGACAAAGTTCTTCGTAAACTTCGCGCGATTGGGCTGATTGAGGTAGGCGATCAGGACGCTCTTGAGGCGCCATCCGTCATTTCCATTGAAGGAGATATTGCGATAGAGCACCCGCTCCGCCTCGCATCCATAGTACTTGGAGACCCCGCGACATCGCGCAAAGGGTGCCATTATCACCGTTGAGATAATGGAGGATCTTCTGATCTATCTCCGTCGGGACACCGTAGATCGGCATGTCGTGAGACCGCGAGGGAGAGTGCGCGAGAGTTCCGGCAGAGTGCAGGAGAGTGCGGGAGATTGCGGGAATGTGCAAGGTGGGAGAGGCTGCGGGAGGGTGCGGGAGGGTGCGAGAGGGTGCGAGAGTCGGAGGGTGCGAGAGTGTGGGGGAGTAAGGGGAAGGGTAGATGTACTTACTGTCAAGACTGCAACTTGCGTTTGTTTGTCCACGAAGGACAAGGGCGCGAGCGAGTGTGGGAGAGAAAGAGTTGAGAGGGCGGGAGGCAGAGGTATATATAGTGGGGGGGAGAGTATTAGGTAAGCGGGGCAACGAGAGTGAATGCTGCTAGCGTAGAGTGAATGCTACATTTGTACTAGCGTCGCAAACGCAGGCCTTCAGGTACTCAATAGCCCCACCCGCTCCGGCTGCTGTCAGCCTATTAGATCTAGTTGTAATTTTAAACGCGTCGGCGCGTCGGCGCGTCTTACGATTGCTCACGCGTTGTACGGTTGCTGACGCAGTGGGCTACATATCCCTGGATGTGGGTACGCCCTTTTCAACACAAACCACGTGGCGCCACTGAGCTACTACGAGCGCGCTATGGCGGCTTCTTTCAGCGAGTAAGCAGATCCTCGACTGTAGTTCCAACAGATGTTTACAATGTTAGGCTCCTGCACTCCAAGTCCGTCACCTTTCTTATCGGTGCAGAGGAGACACCCCGTTGTCGTGCACGCAGGCGCCATAGCTAGGATTTCTCAGCAGCTGAACCGCTTGCTCAACGGTGATATGATGAAAGAGGCTCAGGAGAACATGGTCAGGTTTCCCGAACTCGAGGTTGCAAACTTCGATCGCATTTGCGAGTTTGCATACCGTGGCCATTATACCTCCCCAAAACCCAGGCGATTCTCTGACACCGAGGTCGACGTCAAAAGGGACATGTATCGCCTTGCCGACCCACTTTGGCCTGCTCATAACGGTACACCTGATGATGACCCGTCAATGCCTGCAGAACAGGAGCTTGACAGCGACACCGGTACGATCCCCATCAAGACCACAGCCAAGACGCCTCAGATGCATTTCTACCTCATTGGAAAGCCTGAGCCAACGTCTTTGTTAACTTGGCCGGAGGTCACCTTAAACAACAAGTCCTGGAGGGAAGATTTTTGCCCCTGTCTTCGTTGGTCACGCTCGCCTGTACGCCTTCGCCGAGCAGTACTTGATTCCGGCGCTCAAGAACGATGCCTTCGAAATCATCCGTGAGACGTTGTGAAAATACACACTCTTTGGGTCTAGCTTGGATGCGGTTATTCATCTCGCTCATTTCGCATACGATGATGATCTCGTGCCGAACAGGGAAGCGAAGAAGGTTGATCCGCTGAGACAGATGGTGGTCGCCTACATTGTCTTGCATTACAACCATTTTCGAAACCATACTGGACATCGACAGCTTCTAGAAGCGGGAGGCGAGTACCCTGCTGACGTCCTGGACCTCGTCGCCAACTGGTTTGATCCAGACGCAATATAAAAGGAGGACGATGAGCAGGCTGAGCAGCGCCAAAAGGACAAGTTCATCAAAAGCACATGGGGTTACAACACCGCCACCAGCTGGTGATGCTGCCTCTGGTGGATGGGGCCATGGCGGATTCGGTCATGGATGATTCGGTCATGGATGATTCGGTCATGGGGGTTCGGCGATGGCGGATTCCGTCATGACAGCTTGAATAACCTATGATAGGTTGGGTGACCACGGATTCGGCCAGTGTGTCCAACAGTCAGTTACTGAACGTTTTTTGGCCTTTTTCTGGTGAACACTGCCGTCACGTGCCTACTGATTGTACTGTCGACTAGGGGTGTTACACCAGTTACTGTCGCCCAACAGTAACTGCCTTAACGTCGTCAGTTACTGTACTGTTGAGGGTAGTTACTACAGTAACCCGAGCGTCGGAGGGCTCCTAGAGCACCTTAAGTTAGCTTATATAGGTCCTGGAGTTCGCTGAGTTCACTATGAATCACTCTAAACAAACATTGTAATGGAGATGAAAAAAGGCTGCCAAACAAGTTACAAAGGCTGCTATACGTACAGTGTAGGAGCACTGAAAATTCAGCAAAGGCGAGGACCTTTCTGGCTAGCGTCGTTACACGTTGTTACACGGCGCATTTTACTTCATCAAATCGGGCGTCAACTCGGGCGCTAACACCAAAAACTATCTCTAATTACCCAATTAGGCAAGTTCAACAGTCTTACTGCAGTTACTGGCATGTTACTGTACAGTCGGTCACTGCCCCAACATGCCTGACTACTGTACTGTCCACCAACAGTCGAACAGTCAGTGACCGGCAGTAAGACTGACTATTGGACACACTGGATTCGGCGGAGGCTACGAAGACGAGTTCAGAGTCCCCATTGATCAGGGGGCGATGGTTAAGAAAAACTGACTACATGAAAGGTCGTGGGACGGGTTTCTGGCATGTATAAGCTGCCACTGTGTAGTAGGTCTGTAGTCAAGAACAATACAAGCAATGCTTGAGCCCACTACTTCTAAGTCTGCACGCATATACCTTATGACTTGGAATACCAGGGATGTTACTATAAAACACGCTAGAAAGTGCAGACAAGTTCACCGTCGATGTCCCAGCCGCACAGTCAAGCTTTCCCGCGCGTTTTGCGTCGAGGTCTATACGTTGCCAGTCGTTTATTTGCTATCACCGTGTATATCGTATATCTTGAGGCAACTCACCATCCCAAACCCCCCGGATCTCTCGTAATCGATGTTGATCCATGGACCAACAACCGACCTGCCACGCTACCGCTACGTTCCTTCCGCGAGCGTCTGTAAAAAGTAAGCCAAGTCTTGGCACTGATAGTCAACATTTGGAAGGCGCGCTCGCGACTGACAACATCACCCGCCACCCTATACAACCCACTCTTCGCCCTTGGCCGAGCATAATGGCGCCCATATTTGATTTGCGGAATAGCTTGAGGGTCAAGCTTCGCGCCGTCGCAGTCGCGAGCTTCGACGTGTTCCTGGTCGGAATCGGAGCTTATTGCATCTCGAAGAAGGCCTTGGAAGCAAAGCCCTTGGACCCTATCGAAGATACAGGTAAACAAAATGTTCAAGTCAACCTCACAAGATACCGCTGGGTTATGATCCTGTAGCGTCTGCGTTCATATCGCACCCTACGTGGCCGACCTACGGAGTGAGCCGATGAGTCTGAAGACTTTTATCCGGGCGCGATACATATGTTATGGAGTTTTGCTAACGGATAAGCAGACGGACATTTCACAGCATGTTTAAACCCGGGATGGCGCTACGGCCGCGCCGCCAAGAAAGCGCTCTCCTGTCTACCTGTTCGCAACCCGGAGAGTCCTGAGATCAAGTGAGTCACTCGGGGATGTTTGACACATGTGAAACAAACGCTCGCCATATACTCGTTTTGCAGGTACGAGGGCAGTTGGCTATCGGTGCATGAATTCTGCAACAGAGTCGTCCAAAATCACCCCAACTATCCCGGCCACCTGGCACTATGGGATGACGGCTATGAGCGTTTATGGCACTGGCACCAGGCAAGCTTGGAGTGCGACAAAAAGCCATCCTTGTTCCTGACGCTTCCGAAAGAGCTCCGCGATATAATTTACGGATACGTGGTCGGCGATGTTGTGTACCCAAAGATCAGACAGCATATCTCTGGAGCTCTTGGCGCGTGTTTGGGCAATGGATGGGTTCCTAAAGCGCCAATGAATCGACTCAAAGGAACGCATGACAGAGCAGACGAAGTCCCACCACCGAAAGCCAACTTGATGGTACTCAGTCCGTTTATACAAGAGGAGGCGTCGACAGTAGTTTGGAATAGTTGTGGGTTCGACAAACCGGTTGTGCTCCAGCAAATGGCCTGGGTGGCACGCTCGTTATCGAAAACTGCGCTCGTGAGTATTTCCAGGACCGCGATGCATGGATCGCATATGCTGATATTCGTCTTCGTCTAGTCCCGCATCGAGCTGAACTTCGACAACCTCGACTACATCCGCTTTTTCGGAGTGAACCTTTACCCGTGGGGCTCACCGACTGCTGATGCATGGATCCTCAGTAGCACGACACTTTCCAACCTCAAGGATCTAGTAATCAAATTTCGATCGCCATGTTGGGGTGTTCTGACAAGCCCTTGGAGGAAAGATGGTCGGCCTACGGATCCTAGGACACCATGTCAGAAGATCTTGACGGAGATGATACTGACTTTCGCGTTGAACTACGTACGCCATATTCCGAAGGTCTCTATTCAGGGATACGTGAAGACCAATACGAAGATACGGTTTAGAGATGCCTTGGAGGAGTTGAAAGCGAATCCTTCCAAGGACGAGGCGAAGGTTTGGAGTATGAAGAAATGCGAAATCAGCGAGAAGTCCGCTGCCGATCTGTGAGTATCCCATTCTACAAGCGGTGCAGAGAACCTGGAGGCAACCTCTGCAGGACCATGCCATGGTCAACAATACTTCCCACTAACACATGATCAGACCTCCAGAGTGCCTCTGCTCCACGCCATGTTCTTTCTGGGGAGTCGAAGCTGTCCTGCAACCCCATCAGCACAAGAAGGACCCGAAAAAGCTGTTCGCAAAGTATAGATGGGACGACGAGGATTGAGCCGCTGTGCTCTAGGAACCGACGCGAGTAGGAGGCGGGGATTGAAGAAAATGGCTATTCAAATGTTGCCAACACGCAGATGGAGCATGTATGACTACAGCGAAGATGTCGAGCGAATAGCCACAAAATCAAGATAGTAAATCTATATGCTTGTTTTGCGTTCGAAACATGAGAGGCCATTGTTCGGGCTGCAGTGTGGAGCGTGAAGGCCCGGAAGCGTGACTGGCGCACGTGCGCGGGTGTGGGCCGTAGGCCGTACCTAGGTAGATTGCCAAGACGTGTCTAGTGACGCACGGACCACATATCCGCTAATGTGGTTTCTTTGGATGTTCACCTCGACACTTAAAACAAAGCCGTCGTACGCCCACTGTCGACGCCCACTCACCTTCCTGTTTCTTAACCCCTCGCTCCAGTGTGACCTGCCGCGAACGCACGAGCGCGCAAACCCAAACCATATTTCGCTTACCTGCGCACGCCGCTCGACGCAACCACAACCGTATCCCCGCGCTAGCTCGCCAGTCGACAGCTACTCGCGCAGCGTCGGCTCTTGGTCACCATGTCTGACTACGAGTCTGACGAGGATAACTTCAACCCGCAGCCGGAGGTCGACGAGGATGACATGATCTCAAATGGCATTCGCAAGCCTGCGGCAGATGAAGACGAAGACGATGATCAGAAGGCAGTAGCTCCGCGCGAACCCGCTACCGACGATGCCGAGGACGACGAAGATGGCGGCGGCGTCGATGAAAATGACGAGGACGACGAGGACGACGAGGAAGATGAGGATGACGAGGACGAAGTGGTGGTATGATGGTTGTACCTGCTTTGCGGATTGCACTAACGCTGGACAGGCTCGACCCCACAAGCGGAGGAAGAAGACGGGGCGCAACATGTTCATTGAAGAAGAAGCCGAAGTTGACGAGGACGAGGAAGAGGAGGAAGACGAGAACGACGACATCGGTGACGAAGTACACCCAGATGACTTGCTCGAGACGACGAATGCCGACCTCGACGACCGTCACCACCGTGAGCTAGATATCGAGCGCCAAGTGCAGAGCAACCAGGACGCTGAAGAGATCGCCAAGACTTTTGATGAGAAGTACCGCCGGCGTGAGGCGATGAGCGCCCGGCGAGCCGGTGCAGGCGCTGTGCCGACGGCTCAGCCCACCGTCAATGATCCCCAAATATACGCTGTCAAGTGTCGACCGGGCAAAGAGCGCGAGATCATCATGTCTATCACAAAGCGACTCGACGACATGAGGCGCAGAGGTGTGAAGCCCAAGGTGTATTCAGCCTTTGAACGAGGAGGCACCATGTCGGGTTACATCTATGTAGAGGCCGACGCGAAGCAAGACATGTTGAGCATGGTCGAAGGCGTCATCAACGTCTTCCTAGGGTCAGAACAAATTACCATCGATATCAAGGAGCGACCGGATCTTCTCCGTAAACGCAAGCGCACGCCGTTAGAGGAGGGCAAATTCGTGCGCATGGTACGCCCGCCTCTGTACAAAGGTGACCTTGCGAAGGTCGTGGAAGTACATGCCAATGGCCTCGACTGTACTGTGCAGCTGGTTCCTCGACTCGACTACGGTTTGAACGAAGATGCAAACGCTGCAGACGGCACTAAGCGGAAGCGGCCTGCTTTTGGTCGCGTTGCAGACCGCCCCCCTCAGAAGCTCTTCAATGAAGGCGAAGCAAGGAAGCGGCACATGAAGCACCTGAGCATGGTCGGAGCGGGTAACCAAAAGGCGTACACGTACAAGGGAGACGACTACCAGAACGGTTTCCTGATCAAAGAAGTCAAGGTCAATTATGTCACCAGCGAGAACGTGAACCCTCGGATGGAGGAGATGCAGTTCTTTGCTGTCACCGCTGCTGATGGCACAGAAACTTTGGATCTCCTGGCTGTTCAGTCCGCACAAAAGGCTGCGCAGACCGGCTCTTCGTTCATCAGCGGCGATAATGTCGAGGTCTACGACGGCGAGCAAAAGGGTCTCCGTGGTACTACTATCACTGCAACAGGTGACATTGTCACATTCGCCGTTACAGAGGGAGAGCTCAAGGGCCGGCGGATCGATGCTCCAGTCCGGACTCTTCGCAAGTTGTTCCGTGAAGGTGACCACGTCAAAGTCATTGGCGGAAGCAAGTACATTGACGAAGTCGGTATGGTCACAAGGATCAAAGATGATAAGATCACCTTGCTTTGCGATTCTACTCAGAACGAAATCACCGTTTTTAGCAAGGACCTAAAGCGCGCGGCCGATTCAGCTATGCTTGGACAGGATTCGAACTTTGATCTATACGATCTTATTCAGGTTGAGTAAGTAGTGCCCCTCCTCTGCTTGTGCAAGTGCTGACAGACCCAGTGCCGCAACCGTTGGCTGCATTACCAAAGTTGATCGCGAAGTCCTTCGTGTCCTAGATCAACAAGGCAACGTCCGCACCCTTCTTCATACACAGGTCTCCGGGATTCTTGGTCGAAGCCGTAATGCCGTCGCAACGGACCGTGACGGATCTGAGATCAGGAACGATGACACCGTCAAAGAGCATGGTGGCGAAACTCGACAAGGCAAAGTCATCTACATACATAGGGGTACACTCTTTGTGCAGAACCGAGAGCTAGTCGAAAACGCCGGCGTATTCGTTGTCCGAAGCACGAACGTTGTCACTATGGCTGCAAAGAGTGGGCGCACCCAGGCGGCTGGCCCCGATCTCAGCGGTCTCAATCCTGCTATCCAGCAGCAGAATGGCGGCGGAGCCATGGCACCACCACCACGGCAATTCGGACGAGACAAGATGATTGGCAAGACTGTGACCGTCCGAAAGGGCCCCTACAAGGGTCTTCTTGGTATCGTGAAGGACACGATGAACGACGAAGCCCGTATCGAACTACACACCAAAAACAAACAGATATCGATCAAGAAAGAGTTTCTGATGGTCAAAGATCCTGTCACAGGCAACAGCACGGAGTTCGGCGGTGGCAAGTTCCCGAATCGCTCTCGCGGGGGCGGTTTTGGAGGTTCTACGCCTGCTTACAACGGCGGAGGCGGTCGGACACCCGCTTGGGGCAATTCGTCTCGGAACGGACCGTCATGGGGCGGCGCTACGCCAGCTGCTGGTAATCGCACGCCTGCTTGGGGCGGGGGTGGTGGTCGAACGCCTGGATGGGGCGGTGCCGATGGATCACGCACAGCGTATGGCGATGGCTCTCGAACCGCCTACGGAGGTGCCACGGCATATGGCGGCGCGACCGCGTACGGGGGAAACGACGGATCAAGCACGGCATACGGAGGATTCAACTCTGGCAGCCGTACCCCTGCCTGGGGCGCGTCTTCCACAACGACCGCAAGGTCAAGTAACCTCTCCGCCCCCACGCCGGGCGCGACATATGCTGCGGCGACGCCGGCGGCGTATTCAGCCCCTACGCCGGGAGGTTATGGTGGGTACAACGCTCCTACCCCGGGTGGCGTGCCGCTCGATGCACCGACGCCGGGCACGTACAGCGCTCCTACGCCCGGTGACTACTATACAACGCCTGCTGCGGCACCAACGCCGGGTGCGTGGGGAGGAGACGAGGATCCTAGGTACGATTAAGTGTGTAAGATAGATTTTTGCGTTTGTTTTGGAAATAGCAGGCAAGTACATGGGCTCGGTCAGGATGCTGGTTTGGAGTGAGTGCATTGAGATAGTGCTGAACTTATATCTCGAGACACTTTATCGAAACCATTTGGGGCTTCGATGCTTTTTGCCTTTTGGGTTTTTTCTTTACTCGTGGCTTGCTTGCATTGCTGGGCGCGCCTGGGAGATGGAGAATTTGTATACCACTACTATTCATCGATTATTACGTGGTGTGCATTGGTCGCACGTTACTTGTAGAAGCTGTAGCTCGTAGCAATGCCAAGTCTGTTTGACGCTGTGGTTTTCCTCTGTGTGGGTTTTCCTGCGCATGCTTGGACGTGGATAGAATGCGTTAGATATGTCACGCCCAGCTTAGCTTCTCTTGCTGTTACCAACATGCCGTGCTATATGTGTAGTACACTGCCTATTCTCACGATTAAATGTCATTTTTTGTCAGTAGCTCCTTCGCGTACAAAATACCTGGCTTTCTAGTGATATGTCTGTGTCATGGGCTTGCCGGGCCGCGGCGTGGGATAGAGCTGGCTGGCTCTAGAGGAGGGCTATTTGCACCCGCCCGCGGTGTTTCGGCATCTGGGGATAAGAATGTACTGTACTGTACTATACTATACTATATACTGCGAGTCTTGCATGCCAAGTCGTCGTGCTCTGGCATTCGAACGCATAGCATACATCCTAAACCCCAAGATATAAAGAAAGACGATATGAACATAGAAGGTAGCTACCTACCTACCCACCCACCTACGCATACAAATACAAACCCCCTCCCCCTCCCCATCTCCATCCACCCCCTAGCAGCATTCCCCCCCCACACACACACAACAAGCCACGCCCCAACTAAACCAAACCAAGTAAATGTAAACGACTAAACACACACACGCATACACAAAAAAAAACACGTACAATGCACTTCACCTGGGCATTCAAACTCAGCAATTCAAATCATTTCCATCTACCTAATAACGTATAAGATATAAGGCAAGACAGGCTTGCTTGATGTGTATGTATGTATATATATAGCAAGGTAACGTAACCCACCAATATCACCATCAAAAAAAAAAAAGGGATACGAGACAAGAGAAGGACTCGCTGCGTGGCATGTTCCGCTCATGACATCCGAACACTAAGCATGACGGGAAAAAGGAAAAGGGAAAAGAAAACACAGTAACCATTTTCGGATACGAGAAGAAAATAAAAAAAGATTCAATGTTTGACGTCGACGAACTTAGTTGGTCCAATAAGCAGACAAATGAATAAATAAATAAATGAATTTAAGATGAAAGCCTTTGTCGTTCTACCCCTAGGTAGTTAATTTAACGCCACATAAATACTTAAAAAAACATACCTCCCACGCTGAAAACAAGACTTTCACAAAAGAAACCAAAGAGAAGAAAAAAAAATCGTACGATCACACCGTACCAACCGAGAACGCCTACAGGTTGAAATCCCAATTTGCTTTTGTTCCCGACTTGCAGCTACTACTAGACGTGCCGACCATGTATGCGGTGCGCAGCAGAAAGGGAAGGAGACGCAGCCAGCAACGCCGGTCCAATGCTAGTGAGACAAAGGCGGACAAAACGGGAAAGAGGAAACAAAATATGCCGCTTTGGAAAATAGCATGGGAGACGCATTTTGTTCGTACACGTACCCTTGTAGTGAGCATCGACTGGGTCAGGGCGGGCCGACGATGAGGACAGCGAAATGATGGGCATTTTCTGTAGGACCCCACCAATGTAGTCCAGCCTAGGTCGGACTTGGTTGCACCGGAAGCAGGTAGGTGACGCTGTAGTGGCCGATGTTTTGTGAGGGTTGCGGAGCCGACGAGACGGTTCGGTTGTGGATCCGCCACGAAGCGGTGATAGGCTAGATGCATCGCGTGCATGTCCGCTTCCGGAACTGAGTGACCATTTGTGGAAGATGCCGTTGAGAGTGGTGGGGCGTGGATGGTGCCGGTGTCGCGCCCTGTTGTCCGCTGCAGGCCGTTGAACTCCTCGTCACTTTTGACAATGCTCCGTGCACGCTTTCCTCACGACCCATTTCTCCCAGAATTTCCGTTGCGCGTAGGTGACCGCAAGTCCGTTGTCTCCAAGAACTTCGACACTGTCAGTGTGGCTGCAATTGCACCATGGCACTGATGCTGGCGTGTCTGGGGACAGGGGCGGGAAGTGAATATTGCCACCTTGCTCCGGCTCATCCGTGTGTGAGTCTAAATCCGAATCCGAATCATCCAGCGAGCCCACACTCTCCTCTTCATCATCATCGTTCTCGTCGTGGTCGTGGTCGTCGTCATGCTGTGGGTCTTCCTCTACGTCGTCATGGGGATCCCAATCGTCGCTGTAGCCATCGCTGCTGCTGTCACTGCCCAAAAAGTGGTCATCGGGCACCTCGGCACCCATCACCCCCTGCTCATCAAAATTCCTCTCGTAATCAATACGACGTAGACTGACCCAGTCCAATCTCATCATGTCTGCTCTTAGAAATGCGAGGACGTCTTTCCACCGGCTGCCCTCCCGGAGTAAGACGTCGCGTAATCTGAGTCCCCGAAGCTTGTCTCGATGCCTTCGGGCCAAGGCTATAATCTCGTCTGCGTCCAACCTCCACCCTTGAATACCAAAAGCCAACAGCTTATCCCATTTAACATGGTGAAAGATTTCTTCCAGGCGCAGACTCAGTGGTCTGTGCGATGGGAAGCCTATATGCAATGCTTGCATGTTTTTAGCGGCGCTGAAGACTGCCTTTGACAAAGTCGAAAGCTCTCGCATACGACTGTCCAAGTCTGTGCCATCATCAAAATGCAACTCTAGGCACGTCAAGCGTTCGGCGAGGACACGTAGCGTCGACGGCGGGTCGTTCACGGCGCCGAGGGCGCTTTGCGGACTTAGCATCGGCGACGAAAAGCGAGAACAAGGGGACCTAGACGCAAGCAGCGCTGCAGCAATAGTTTTTGTAGAGTGCGAGCAGGCGGGAGCCCACTTGAGTTCGACCAGATCGCTTAGTTGATCGTGGTCCCGGATATAGGAGATGAGCATCCCATCTTGCTGGTCCTGTAACCGGAGTATCTGCACATGTTGCAGGGAAGTAAAAGCCGAGATTGCTTTGTTTAGAACACGTGCGTCCTCCTCGGTCTGTACAATTTCTCTTTGCTCGTTTACTTTCTGCACAAAGTGTCTGACCTGCAGGTTCTTAGTACATAAGGTCAGAAGATGCTGGTATGACGCACATCGAGCGGTCCGAGACTAGCCGGGAGGGTGGGCAAAAGTTCGCGCACGCGTTCTCGTCCTGTGACCCCGTTAGTCACGCGTGTAATCTTGAAACAGAAGGTGAACAGAACAGAACCTTCGACGTAAAAAAAGGGAACCATGTAGCTGAACTTCTTCACATGCTTGGCTAGATGCGGTTGACTGGCGATGTTGTCCAAGCGCTTGAGGCCTTTTCGGGAGAATCGAGTAGTGACGCGCGAGAATTGGTGGAGAGCGCCCAGGTCGGAGAACCTCTTGCATGTCAATCTGAAGTTTGCAATGTCTTGAGCTTGATCTCGGTCCGGTAACGGAGGCAGATTGAAACTTTCTCGTGAGAGGTAGGCGCGGCGGTCGAGCGGTATGAGCTTCTCGGGGTCGGATTCTATATAATCCAGTGTCTCACGAAGGAGCTCATTGGATAAGTCGAGAATGCCCATAGCGTGGTAGACTGACCATCTACCGGCGGATGAATGAAGGCAAAGATGAATAGGTCCAGACGGACTGACGGAGAAGGGGACGGCGAACTAGCAGCGAATATATGCTAGACTGTAAGGATCGGGGCCCGGCGGCGCGGGCGCAGGAGTGGCGGAAAAGACAGTGAGGGCGCTGGAGACAGCTGGCGGCGTGGTGTTGACGGGCTTCGAGGTGCTCGGGACATGTGTGGTCGGTCACAGGTGCCGGACATAGGGGGGGGGAGGATAGCAGGAGCCCGGGAGCAAACGGCGACTGCGGGCATGACCTCTCACCAGCGGTCAGCTAAGCGTTGGTTGGAAGTCTGGTGGACTCGGACACGGATCGAGCAGGAAAGCCTGCACGTTTGCGCATCGCCGGCGCGCTAGAGGGCGCGAGGGCGAATGGGAGGCGGGCTAGGTCAGCTGACCGAAAATGTATGCGCATGGGGTGTCGGGAGCAAGGCTCCTCCCGAGCGAGCGAGAAAAGGTCGATTGCGGCAGGCAGTGCGCAGGGCGGGTCGCCATGCGGCACGCTGATTTGAGGCCGCCGCGCTGCTCCCCACATCCCGCCGGCCTTCTCGAATCACCCTCCAGCGGGTCCGATGCGTTGCCAGCGAAGCATGCGTTTAGACCAGTAATCGCCCGCGAACCGCTGCTTTCCGACTGCCGTGCGCTTGGGTCTGGCGTGAATCCAGCGACCCAGGCGAGTAGCGCCGTGACGACCGCGCGCACAGCAGCCTGGGAGGGCTGAAACAGGTGGCACACGGTGCAAGGGAGAAGGCGTGGACGCTGGACGCGGTGCTGTCACCGAGGGCCTGCATATAATAATATTGATCATGTTGTAGCCCGACTATCCGTCTGCCCACCGTCAACCCTGCCCGCCGCTGCCCGCCTGGCTGATCTCGATGCGGAGGGAAGCACCACTACTACATGCATCCGACCGACACGCCCAACACCATCGCTGCCAGCTGCCCACCCTGCGTCCTTGTGCCTCTTTCGAGAATAACCGCTACCTCTGCGCTCCAGGCCTGTCCCGTTTGCACGACATACGTACGCGCATACCATGCAGCTTGACTGTCGTGCACCGTGGCCGCCCCCAAGATACGACACCGTTACGCAGAAACACACCCTAGTCTCATCTTTTGGTGACGGTAGGTGCAGATGCGGCGGCGCGCCATGCACCATTCCATCCATTCTATCCCGTACGCACACATCGACCAGCCTTCATTTCTGGGGCTGGCTGCGCTCGCTCCGCATTCGTCGGATCTCAGTGCTGCTCAACTTACTCTGAAACGTCTCGTCCACAGTCTCTTCCTCTGCCGCATCGAGGACGGACACCTCGAAGACTTCGAGCTGGCCCCAGCCCTGCTCAGCACGCTTGCTGTTGACGGCCTTGCCGCCACCTCTAGTCTCGAGGGAAAGGACCAGCGCGGAGATGGACTCGTCTGTGATGGTGGGGCCAAAGGGGTCCCAGATTTCGACGTATTTGATGAGTAAGCCGAAGGGGTAGGTACTATGGACGGCGTGTCCGTTCGGGCCCGGTTCGTGGAATTCCTCAGTCCGAATCCTCTGGTCGTCAGCCTGTCCGAAGTAGACGACGGACGAAAGGAAGTCGTGCACAGCTTGCTGGCGGTCGTGCCAGCTCTCCAGGTACTCGGCATACTTTTTGTTCTTCAGCAGCTCGTCGCCAGTGATGCCCACGGTGAGTACGCTCGATTGTTGGGCGCCAGACGAAGACGTCCTTCCCAGCACGAACGCAAACATGGTCAGTAGCAGCTTGTGACCAATGTGCATGTGGTCAAATGTGCCACCGACAGCTACCGAGACATGGTTGATAGGGACGGTTGTGCTCCCGGAAGGGGCATCGACTGGTGACGTGGTTCCGACTGTGACTATGCCGTCTCGGACTCGCTGCACATTGCGTGTGGAGTTGGAGAAAGCGAGGAACTTCTTGAGCAGGCCTTCCCCCTCTTCCGACTGCACCGAGTAGATGGTATCCCATGATCTTGGGCTACGTGCGAGTGTGTAGAGCTCGATGGCCGGACCCTGCATTTCGTGCTCGGGCGTGCTTTCCCCCACTGGCTGCACCACCTTCCCGTCGCGTGGGTAGGCGACTAGCACGACGCTCGCGTCGACTCCTTCTGCGTCCTCGGTGTCGATGGCATTCTTGGCCGCTATGACGCATATGAGCTTGTAGATGGCGGCGACGAGGCTCTGCGTCGTGGCATAGAGGGGGCTCCGTGGCGCATCGAGCTGGCCATGCAGGTGCGGACACGGCACGGCAATCTCAAGGACAGCGCGGCCCTGGGCCCGCTGAGGCGACCGGGCGAGCTCCTGGAGCACGGAGAAGAGCGGCGGGCTGTAGGCGGCCTTGAGCGCTGCATACGTGGGCGGTGACGGCGCGGGCGGGAGCAGCAGCAGGGCGCGGAGGGGCTGCTTGCGAGACGGCGGCATGGCGGAGAGCTGTCGTAGCAGCGGGCGGCAGCGCAGAGCGAGGCCGTGGGAGACGAGAGCGCGCAATCGGGCGCGAGGCTAGCAAGTAGTAGGAACAGGCGCCGTGAGGCTGAAGGCGGGAGGGGTACCGGTAGTAGTAGTAGCTAGTGGTGGTGGGTCAAGCGCACGTCGCCTTCCACCCTTCAGCCCTGCATCACGTCGCCCACCTCTCCCCACGCCCATAGATCCGCCCTCTAGCTGCCCTGCGCGCGCGGCATCATGCCGTTCCACGGCCATCACCACCAGAACACCGGCCAGTTCACGCCCTCGCAGGCGCTGGGCCAGGCTGCGCAGGCCTTGGGCAGCATTGGAGCTCCCACAGGCGGCCTGCGCGTCGCAACCTCAGGCACCACCAATGCGGGCACCGACGCGCTCATGCCGGGCAGCGGGAACACGCCAGGCATGCCGTCGCCCGCGGGCCTCTCGGGGGGGCATCCAGGGCATACAGGGCATACAGGGCATACAGCGCCGCCGCCGCCGCAGCAGCAGCAGGCGCGCCCGTACGAGCCACGGCGGGCTCCCACAAACGAGGAGCTGCACATGTACAACTCGCAGGACCAGTACGCTGCGCCCAGCATCAACGTGAACCAGGCCGCGCCCCAGGGCGCCTACGCCAACACTCCTTCCACAGCCAGCATCCCCAGCAGCCTACAGCGACCGGCCCCCTCGGCCGCTTACACGGCACCGTCGACGGTGCCTACCATGCCCCAGATCAACACCAACGCCCAGCAGTACACCCTACCCACGCGCTCCAACACCATCAATCAGTCCCAGCATTCCTCCTCACATACCTACTCGCGATCCAGCCCGGCCGGCATGGGGCCCGACCAGAAGTATATTCCCTTTTCAAACACGCCTGAGCATACCAAATACGCTGCGGGGACGCCCGCCCAGAAATACCATCCTTCGACACCCTCCGGTGGAGCGTCCAATTCTCCGCTGGGCCTGGCCGATATCAGACCGCGCGCAAACTCGAACATGGTCGAGGAATCCACCGGCCCCGGGACATTATTCAGCGACAACGACCGTGTGCCTTCCAACAGCAACTACTCTACGCCATGGCCCGCGTATGCCTTCGATTGGTGCAAATGGAACGTCAACGGGGGCAACGGCGCGGGGAAAATGGCCGTGGGCAGCTACCTCGAAGACACCCACAATTTTGTATGACAGCAATGGCAGCTACGCTGCATAGCGAACTGACGGAGCATAGATCCAAATCCTCGATACCCACCTTGCGCCGCAAGACGTCTCCACACCTGGGGCCCCGCAGTATGGTCTCGAATATACACGCGTGGCTGAGGCCACCTGCTCGTACCCTGTTACACGGATCCTGTGGGAGCCGCCATCTACCCAGAAGCAGTCTACGGATCTCCTCGCAACCTCCGGTGATCACCTACGCTTGTGGTCTCTTCCCCAAAGCACTGGTGCGCCCACGAGCAATACGATATCGCGGTCGTCTTCCGTCAACACAAGAGACCCCCCGCCGCAGAAGCTTACTCCGTTAGCCCTCCTCTCCAACTCCAAGACTCCCGAACACACAGCGCCGCTTACCTCACTCGACTGGAATACCCTATCTCCAAAACTTATCATAATAACATCCAGCATAGACACACATGCACAATATGGGATATACCCACGCTAACTGCCAAGACCCAACTAATAGCGCACGACAAGGAGGTCTTTGACGTGCGATTTTGCGCTGGTAGTGTCGACGTATTTGTCAGTTGCGGTGCTGATGGCAGTGTGCGAATGTTCGATCTTCGGAGCTTGGAGCACAGCACTATCATATACGAGCCTTCCGAGAAACCGCCCGGGAGCCAGTCGGATAAAGGTGGGTGTGCTGCATCTCCATCTTGAGTCTGCTAATCTTTGATAGACTCCCCCGGCGGTCGCATATCCCCCACAAAAGCCCAGCAAACCATGTCCTACGCCCCACCCTTGCTCCGCCTCGCCGCCTCCCCGCCACGACGATGCCCCATCTCCTCGCTACCTTTGCCGCCGACTCGAACCTCATTCGTATCCTTGACGTCCGACAACCGGGACAGGCACTTTTAGAGCTTCGTGGCCATTCGGCAGCTGTCAACTCGATAGAATGGAATCCGTCTCGACGAGGTATGCTCGCCTCTGGTGGAGACGACTCACTCGTCCTCGTCTGGGATCTTCTTCACTCGCAGAACGGCGCCGTGATAGGGGGTGATCATGCCGCTCAACCGCCTACACCAGCTAGTGCGCATCCCGCAAATGGGGGTTCTGGCAACCAAGGCTCTGGAGGGACAGTGGGTCAGAAAGGGCCATACGCGAGCTGGAAGTGCGAGTACGAAGTGGGCAACTTGAGTTGGGCGCCGCAAAGTGCCTTGACCGGGTCGGGTGGCGACTGGGTTGGCGTATGTGGTGGGAGAGGCATTTGGGGCGTCAAACTGTGAGCAAAAGTTCGATGCGAAATCGGCAGCTGCATCTCGCTCTTTTTGTGTGAAGGGAAATACCTATCGGCTCACTGTATGATGATTGACGAAGTTTTGGAATCTTTCACCTGTTCGTTGGTCCGAAGTTTGGGCAGAAGTTTGCAACGAAATCTTTCTGTTCTTTTTGTTTGCGTTTGAGTTGATCTGCGCTGCGAAGCGCTGAAGAAGAAGCGCCTATGATACCATGTGGATGGTATGTTCTCTGAGGCTGAGGATATGCGTGGAAAAGTGTTAGGTGGCAGTCTTGTTGAATAGATGTACGGGCTTGAGGGTGGCAGAAGAAAAGTACTAGTCTATGGGGGATGTGTTGCGGGGTAAGAAAGTGCTTCGCTGTTTGTGCGCCGAGTACATGCTGCGGATACCTAGGGTGGCTTGTGCCGTGGTGAATTTTTGACTAGTTTGGTATGGACTACACAAGACTATAGCAAGGTGACAAAGTTTCTACATTTCTGGGTTGGAGTTGTACTTTACTGCTTTCTTTTACACCCTATCATTCCTAAGAACTAGTGCGTTTTCTACCTCTTAACACAACAACTACTACAAACAAATCCACGCATATTACATGCTCAGCCCCAACAGTGTCTTTATTATTTCATAGACCAGGCATTATTTCCAGAGAAAGCCCAACTGCCCCGCAAAACGCCGAGCCGACCATGTTCTTGAGTCTTTACACTGCCATCTCCTTCCCTACACTGCCGTTGTACCCAACCATTCACATACATCATAATCATACGTTTCCCCCCCCCAGCTCCGCCACAATGATTCGCCAGCCTACACTCGCACAAGACACCCTCACCTCTTGGCTGCGTCCACCCCTCCCTCTGCGAAGCTCTCCCCCAGTCTCGCCCTCTTCTTGGCCACGTACACACACACCCCCCCATCATCCCCAATCCCAATTATCCGAAGCCCTACTACCGTGGGTCACCACCTGGTGCACGGCCCCACCTGGTGCACGGTTTCCAGATGCCCACACCCTCAACTTTTGCAGCTGTAGAGTCGCATATATATTGTATTATCGCGAGATTTTTTAGTGGAGGGCTTTTAAGGACCTATTTGATTGATTGGTAACGATAAACTACGTGCGATACTGTGTCCGTGCACTCAACGCCCGGATTCAGTCAACGCCCCGCTGAACGCAAACCACCCCAAATTTCAACACGCCATAACGCCACCAATATGAGCTTAATTGAGGCTGCAATTAAAGAAATAGAATCGCTAAGGTCAGAAGAATCTTTCTCTTATACTAAGATCGCTAGCAAGCATGGCGTTAATCGAAGTACGCGCTGTCGCGAAGGCACCAAGCGATTCAAACGACGCGTGCAACTGCGGGGTTTAACCGACGGAAAACTCAGTCCCCAACACAAGAGCAGGAGCTTGTACAATACATTGAAGGGCTTACAGCGCGTCACTTGCCACCCACAAGAGAGATGATACGAAATTTCGCGTCAACAATAGCCAAGGAGCCAGTGAGCGAGAGCTGGGTTTACTCGCTTCATCAACCGACACAACATCCATCTGATCTCTCGATGGGCAGCTAGTATGGACAGCAATCGCCACCAAGCCGACTCAGGGGATAAATACAGCCTGTATTTTGATCTCCTGGGTGCCAAAATTAAGGAATATGACATGACATCGAGCCTCGTCACACGTATAATATGGATGAAAAAGGCTTCTTAATTAGTATCACTAGCCGATCAAAACAAGTGTTCAGCAGACGAATGTGGGAGAATAAGGAGGTTATAGCATCTCTCTAAGATGGCTCTCGTGAATGGATTACCCTCCTAGCGTGTTTTGCGCTGATAGATCAGCCTTGCCGCCAAGCCTTATCTATTAGGCTACCAACAAGGCTATACAATCAAGCTAGGTAGAGGATATCAAGGCAGGAGAGCACTTAGTACACATTTCCTTCCTCGTCGCCTTTAGGCTAGACAAACAACAATATCGGCCTTACCTGGCTTAAACAGGTGTTTAATCGCTACACCAAGGCAAAAGCTCGACAGTCTTACTAGTTACTCATCCTTAATAGCCATAGATCTCACGTTACTATGGATTTTATCGACTATTGCGACCGTAACAGGATACTCCTAGCCATCTTCCCCCCTTATTCAACCCACACGCTTCAGCCACTTAATGTGGTTCTATTTAAGCCTCCATCAACTGCGTACTCAAAGGAGCTATCAGATCACCTCCACCAGAGCCAGGGACTCCTCCCTATTAAGAAAGGGGACTCTTCTTCCCTCTATTCTGGGGGGAGGCCTGGACGAGCTCTTTTAAGGAGGAGACGATACTTAAGTCTTTTGAAGCAACAGGCATATCACCATTCAACCCAGAGGTTATACTCAAAAGGTTCACCAACACTATCCTAGATGAGCAGGAATCGCGAGAGAGCTCTACGTCAGTACTCAGCAGCGGATCTAACTGGCGTAAACTAGACCGCCTTGTACAATCCGCAGTAGAAGATCAGAGTAGTAAGGACGCGCAGAAGCTTAGCCGCTCACTCCACCACATCTCAGTTCAAAATAAGTTACTTCACCATAAGATTGCTGGGTTAAGAGAGGCTCTTACTACGAAAAAGAAAGCACAAGAAGAAGGGAAAACCTCTAGATCTGCAACAACGTCAAGAGTACTATAGGGGGGCGGTTTTCTGGTCACCAAGGAAGGTTAGGGAGGCTCGCGTACGTCAGTCTGTAAAGGAACAAGAGGAGAAGGAGCAGAAAGCTTCAAAAAGCTGAGAAGGCTAAGTTAAAGAAGGCAGCTAAGCTATGCAAGGAGAAAATTGCAGAGGAGAAGCGTGTGGCGAGGGAGGCAGCCAAGGGTAGCCAAGGAGAAGGAGAAGGCTAAGAAGGCAGCAGAGCGTGCTCGCCAGAGAGAAGCTCGCGACAATACAAAAGCTCTACAATCTACCCAAAAGGGTAAGAGAAAGGCCTCATAGCCATCTATACAAAGCAACAAGCGTCAGAAACGCGTAGTTAATACTATAACTACTCTCAGAAGGCTTCAGGTGCCGCATCAGCAGCTCCACCCAAGACCACGCGGCACGGCCGCAACGTTAAGCTTCCAAGTAAATATAAGTAGCACAGGTGAATCGCAAGCATCAAAATAGTACTCTACTACAAAATCTCGTAATAATAGCGATTTTGTGTGGCTCTGCAGCCTTATTTTAGTTAAGCTGCTATGGTGTTCAGCGGGGCGTTGACTGAATCCGGGCGTTGAGTGCACGGACACAGTACCTCTGTGGGAGGCGTACTTTGCGGGTGCGCGTGGCAGGGCCGGGTGTAGGCACCACATCAACTACAGATGATATATCCACACCAACATCCTCTGTCTCCTCAGCGACTTGAGGAGGTGGTGCAAAGGCCTTTTGACGGCGTCTATTACCCTTTTTGGAGAATTGTATATCTTGTTGGAGTTGCTTTTTGGCTTCGCGCGCGATCCTAACTTCTTCGCGCTGCACGGCCTTCTCGCGCTGTTCTTGAAGGCGTATTTCTTTGGCCACCTCTCTCATCTCTCATCTCAAGCCTCTCTCTTCAAGCATAGTAGCCTCTCCTGCTTCCGCTGCTCCTGCCCCTACGCTACGCTTGATCTCCTTAGACTTCTGTTATTGTAGTAGCTGCTGCTTGTTGGCATCCTTTTGTGCTTAGCGATCGCGGGCGTCCTTAACTTTAGATGGCGACTAGAATATAGCTCCACTATTATACTCCTGCGGTGCCTTAAGTAATAGAGGCCTGCCACGTTGACGGCGCTTCTTCTTATTAACAAAGGCCCCCCCCTCTGAGTCGCTCGTTTTTCATGCTGGAGGAGGAGCTGTTTTTGTACAGCCATCACGTGAATCGTCTGGCTTAGCTGTTAGGAGCGTCGATCGTAGATATCCTCCTCCACTACCTGGCGCAGTAATCGCTCAATCTTTCTCCAATCTGAAGCGCTAAGTAAGTACGGAAGTAGTACTATCGCTTGATAAGGGCCTCTTAGTCTCCTCTATTTTAAACTTCTTAAGTATAGCCTGGGTCTAAACGGCGAAAGCCCTGTGACTTAAAAAGTCGTTAAGATCGTCTTTTCCTTAAACGTTGTATGCCAGGCCTTATAGAACAAGCGGAAGAAGTCTCTTTTTGTAATCGCGGAGATGCCCTAACAGCTATACATGAACTCAGAGAGCTTGTTTGAGTAGGCAGTTAATAGAGGCTTAAAAAGGCAGACGTCGAGCGGCTGCAAGGTGTGGGTAGCGTGGGGAGGATAGATGGCCAGAAGAATCCGATTGTTGTCGCAAAACTTGATAAACTCCATTAATATATGTGAGCTATGGCCGTTAAGGATAAGTAGACAATATAATTGTCTTGCCTTTGCTTTTGTTTCGCGATTGAACACCTGTTCAAGCCATAAGAGCCCTAGCTTGTTGTTGGTCTATCCACTACCGGTAGGCGATGAGGCGAAGAAGGTTTTGTGCTCTGCAGGGTTAAAATCTTAAAGCTATAAGTCTTATATCTTGCTAGAAACAGCCTGATAAATTAGCGCAGGCGTAAGATAGCTGCCGTTGGCGCAAATACAGGCTATTGTAGTTATATCCACTCCCTATTACTGTCCTAAAGTGCTTGTTTCACGCCTCTGTAATCATATCGATGGCGGGAGAACACGCGCTTTATTTTTGACAGCACCCTAATTAAGAAGCCCTTCTTATCCATATTATAGATATTGCGAGCCTCGATATCGTACTGAGTTATCTTCTGGTCTAGGAGCTTAAAATATAGGGCGTATTTGAAGGCAGAGTCAGCTCTGTGGCGTGTGGAATCGATGCTAGATGCCTATCGAGATACAAGCTTAATGTGATGCCGCGCAATAAAGCGATTAACCCAGTTTTTTCCTAGCTCTTTTCCTGCTATTTCTGCTGCAAAATTCCGTATCATCTCCCTTGTAGGTGGTAGGCCCTCGTACACAGAGCTTATCAATATATTGTACGAACTCAGTTTCCTGTGTAGAGTTGAGAAGGCGCATATTATCGACTTTCTCCGCATAGCTGCCGATAAACCCGCGGTGACGCTTCGACAGCAACGTTCGATCAACACCGTACTTTTTCGCAGTCTAAGTATAATTAGGCTTCTCTCTAAGCTTCAGCGATTTTAACGACTCTAGGGCAGCCTCCATTGGGTGTATATTGGTGGTGTAAAGCGATTCTGAAAGTGCGGGAGATTTGGTGTTGGGCCGTGCACGAGGTGGGGCCGTGCACGAGGTGGTGACCCACGGTTTCTTACCTCCGCACACGTATTCCCCTCCATTCTCCCAGCTCCAGCCATCTATCTTGGCCATGTATACACCGCAGCCCAGCCTCCCGCGCTGACGTGTACCCCAAGAACTCCCAAGGTTCCGAGGGTCGTCTTTCTTGGCTGCCCAAGCGGAGCCCCAGCGGAGCGCCGGAGCCTAAGACCACTTTGCTTGGCAATGTTGTGCGACCGAGGATGCCGAGAAGTGCTTGTTGGGGTGGGCCAAGCGCGCTAGGGATGCTTGTTCGCAGTGTTACGTTGGCGTCGGGCCCTTGGGGACGGACGTGACGTGGGATGGGCTGGGAGTCGGGCCGCGGCTGGGGTGTTTTGTTTTGTGGGTGGTGGATGGTGGGAGGGTTTCGAAACGCCGAGGTTGGTGGTTTTGTAGGTGGGATTTTGAGGGACGGGGGAGGGGAGGTAGGTGTGTGTGTTTGTTGTGGTAGGTTGGGGGAAATGAAAGGAAAGCGAGCAAGGGAAATTAAATGACAGCGACTTTGAAACAATCTAACGGCGACGACTAGACACAAAAAGCGAGGAAATGAAGGAACAACGACGACTCAGACCCAGAAAAAATATAACTGCACCGCACCGAGGGAAAACAAAAACAATAGAGGAAAGAGAAGAAACATTAGACAGGGAAAGAAGCATCGAAGAAAAGACAAAGCGATAGATTCTTCTGAAGGGTAGGTATATGAGAAATCGCTCACAGACATCCTTCCTCGCTCACACACACACACACACACACTCTCTCTCCACAGACAGACACCAAACAACAAACACGAAGAAGAATAAATTCGAAACATCAAACCACCGACCAAACCATGCCGACTCAACACACGTCCCAGCACCATCACATCACCCGCTCCCACAAAACCTAATTCCTAAACCTCCTCCCCCTCTGACTCCTCTGCGCCAAATGCGCAAGAATAGCCGGCGTCAACGGCCCCTCCGCCTCCTCCTTCGCAACCGTCTCATTCCCGTCCACGGCCCCCTCCTCCCCCCCAACCGTCTCATTATTCCCCGACTTCGCCCCCATCTCAATAATATTCTCCTCCCCCAGCTTATTCTGGCTCATCCTACTATTAAACTTGACAATCTTCTTAATCGCATTATAATCCGGGACGTTAATCTGCAGCGGATTTTCGACGGTGAGGAAGGTCACGCCCTCGGCGCAGGGGGGCGTGGTGAGCGAGCCGGAGTACTGGAAGATGTTGGAGGAGGCGACGGCGGCGAGGACGCCGGAGAAGTCGATGCCGGACGGGATCGAGGTGTGGCTGCCGGGTTCGCGGATGGCGGGGAGGTGCGGGGTTAGGGCGGAGATGATGGGGTCGGAGGTGGTGGTGCAGAGTTCGAAGAGGAGGGCGAGGACGACGATTTGGGCTTCGTCGGCTGGGGTGGGAGGTTAGTGGGGTGGTACTGGATGGGAAGCCGGGGGGGGGGGGAGCGTACTAATGCCCCTGTGGACCATGTGGACTTCGAGGGGGAAGTACTCGCGGTTAATGCGGTGCTCGGAGGGAGTGTGGATGTGGAATTGCGCAAGTTGGAACTGTTCTCCTCCGAAGGTAGTTGTGCCGTTTACGATGACTTCGATGGTCGTGTTGAGGTTCTCAAACTCGACGGCCTGCTGGGGGATGTCGATGACAGGCTTCTCTGTTGCGTATCCCACGGTATTGTCTGGGTGATGTTAGGCGTGTTGGGAAAGTGAAGGATATCAAATCAAGCATACCGATGTTGATGGGCGACTGGTTCTTTCCGATCTTGCATTCTGAGTTCAAAGGGCTGAGCGAAGCCCAGTTGAGCGGGCCGTAGGTGTCTTCGTAGCCGAAGCTGGAGATCTCATCTTCGCCCTCGGAACGCTTATATACGCCGTGGAGGCAGGATGCCGAAGCCGTACCCGCGATGAATAGCGACTTGAACAACATGATGATCGATAATAGTAACAAAATTAATGTAATAGTCTAATATAGCGAATGCTCTGAGGAACGAATAGCCTCAATATAGTGCTGAAGTGGAGGTATACGAGATAAAGAACGGAGTCGTACGGGGCCGTAATATATAGACGACGATCAACGCACAGGGCAAAATGAATGACAAGCCACAGGATCTACCTGATGACGAAAAGAATACGAAGAGAAGGCTGAGCGTGGTAAACCGAAAAAAGAAGTGAAGGACCGATAGCGAAGAAGTCCACCAGCGCTACCCACGCAGACTTATATTAACCAAGAGACAGGAATTTACGCCCAAGAACTGCATCCCAGGGGCGTGCTCAGCCAAGAGGTCTCGCATAGTCATGAAGCTCCGTAGGGGTCCTTTAGGTACTCTGGCGAATTGAAGGGGTATACTCAGATCGCTGTCCAGATGCAAGTACCGTGCCCCAGGAGGGAGGTACGGGTGACTAGCGCATATCCTTTGCAAGGGGGGTTTTCTTGTAAAAGACCATGGAAGGGCCCCATGCACGTTCCTCGTTGACGAAGGCAGACAAAAACAGACTAGAGGCATGTGCCCGACTCGCTCCCGCCCGTCGCTAGGGCGGTGACATGTTGTGACAAGTGCTTGATCCTGGTTCAGAAATCTCAAAGCGGAGAGGAAGTGGGCCGCTGCTGCTTTGCGGGCGGCGTTGTCTGAGTCGGCTCTCCAAGTACAGCCCCGGGCGTTCATCGCCGTGCCTCTTCTCACAACCTCGAACGCATGTACCTCGACCGACCTGTCCACAGCCTTTTCCGGACAGTTCCGGACAGGGAGCGCGGACGAGTAAAGCGACAAGCGCCCAAGCCCTCTTGACAGGCTTGGAAATGGCTTGGCATCCATGGGCGGGAGGTTTTGACACGCGGCGACGCATCCTGCCTGGTACCTGCTTTTGCTGACTTGTTCCGCCGCCGCTGCGCCACTTCCATTACCGGGCCACCCGCCTGCACGTTTTTGCATCCCACGTTCGTTCGCCTACACCCCACAAGGCTCAAGCCGAGAACCTCTAACACACGGCAGGACAGTCCCCCTCGAAATCAGTCCACTTGCGAAACCAACTAGAAACTAGTATAGGCCTGGCGCATAAAGCCAAAGTGTTCGCGTGCCTGGCTAAACCTGGAGCATGTGCACGTACGTGAGAGGTGATCTGATCTTCATGGAAAACGCCGACTCA
The DNA here is from genome assembly GCA_009805535.1 of Laburnicola sp. JP-R-44. Classification (NCBI taxonomy): domain Eukaryota; kingdom Fungi; phylum Ascomycota; class Dothideomycetes; order Pleosporales; family Didymosphaeriaceae; genus Laburnicola; species Laburnicola sp. JP-R-44. The sequence goes on along the minus strand of SELF01000040.1, from coordinate 2,004,106 downwards.
ACTCGGTGTTGTCGCACTGGGCAAGCTGTAAGATTGCCTCGTGAGTCGTCATCACCGTGGGGCGTACACTCTCGCGCGGGCTCGGTAGACCGCGGTCTTATTTGTGACATGAACTCCGCTTGGCGAGGGCCTTGGACAGCGCCATTCTCAAAAGGCAGACGCGTCGCTGCGATGCAAAGAGGGCAGTGATTGTTGTTGCGACTTGGCCGTGGCTGAAGTTGAAGCTGACCTTGGTGCTGGTGCGTGGCAGTTGCCCGCTAACAATCCTCTAGTGAACCACGGCGCTATTTTCGGCGTATAGAAAGCACTGCCCAGGTGAACGTGCTGCCTCGTGCGCGAGGTCGACTGGAGTCACTGGACAGACCGTGCATGCCGTTACCGTTCTAAATCTTCCCAGCCAAGGTTGAGAACTTCGTATGCACCATCCTTAAAGAAACGACGTTCAACATTTGATACTCCATCTGCAAAGCAGTTGGGGAGAATGGGATACTGATATTTCGAATCTGAATCTGTTATGAGCTTTGAAAGCTTTCCAAGGCTCCTATCTCTACTGTCAGACGCCACTTGACACTAAACACCCAGGTCCCTCGCACCAAGCATTAAACTGGCCAAAACACCCCAAGACCATAGTATACACTGAAAGTCGTTACAGCAAAACAACTGACGCGCCCGAAGCCGTTCCAGTGGACAGAAAAAACAGGAAAAGAAATCTTGAGACGAACACGAACGCGATGCTGCGCGAGCAGCCAAGTCGTTTTCTCAAGACGCCGACACCCATTTGCCCATAACGAAAAGTGGAAAGATGACCGGCAGGAAAAAGAATGGTCGCAGTAACTGAAATGCAAACACCAAGGAAAGTTGAATGTTCAGTGACTGAGGCGGCAATGAAACAAAAGGCGGTTATGAAAGAAAGGCTAGTTTTGGTTTGGCAGCCTTCTTCGCCCGAGCTACGTGCTTTTCCCTTTGGATTGTTTCCCACGTCTTCCGAGGAGTCTCGTCGCTCTCGATGAAAGTGTATTTGGCGGTGCTTGGCATCTCATAGTGCGGAGTATAGATGGTCGGCTTTGGCAGAGAGGATTCCCACATTGTTCGCCTTGCCTTCAAGCCCACGCCACCGATATTCGAGTCTTCCAGGCCATTGTTCGATCCGAGTTCAGACTCCGAGTCGTAGGAATTGTCCTTCCTTGCAAGCCCAGGCACTCGAGTAAGAGTAGGTGCCGCCGGCCCAACTGTCGAATACTGCCTATCATTTGTCAAGCTTTTTGGCTCATGGTGAGCCAACTCGCTGGTGAAAGACCTGAGACGTGCACGTCCATCCTTTTCCTTCAGACGGATCTGTTCTGGTTGTTCCACCGACTTGTACTTGCTGACCAAGCCAAGGTACGCCGGGTCTTGTGTCGTTGTATGAGTTTGAATATCCACCTCGTTACCATCATCGCTACCCTAGTAAAGAGCGGATTAGTAACTCTGGGGGTATTGTGATGCCGGCTGGAGAAAAGGTCAGTCAAAGTTTATATGTGGTTTAGATGGCCCTGTGACGATGCGTCGGTTAGTAGCCATCGGATGCAAGACGTACTGGTGAGTTCAGCATGCTTTGCCGCTTGTTCCGGCTCTTCTTAATATGTTGCTTCAACGCGCTTGAATCAAGCGGCTTGAGAAGCTCGAAACTACAGAGTAGCTCTGAGGAGACCGACATGACGGCACCCCAGTTGTCGAATTCACCACAGTACTGTTACAGTGTCAGAGAATGTCTAGATGATATCAGAATCGACAACTTACGTTTGGTGCTGAGAAGACAGTGACCAATATGCGATCATTGAAGAACTCGTAACCGTCTTCAACCACCATGTGTGCCCTACAGACAAGATCGAAATCGTGTCGTTGTAAGAACTCCATGATAACCTTCTTCCCAAAGCAATAGCTGACACCGCGCTCGTTAGATTCCCAGTCGTTTTCCATATCGGCGGGATCACTCCATAACAAATCGTTAAGCAGTCCATAATCTGGAACATCTGTAGGTCGAGCAATCTGGCGGATATCGTCCATGTGCGACAAGCTTGGCGAAAGACCGCCGTGTACGCAAAAGATCTTTTGAGCAACAATAGCGGCGATGGGAAGAGTGTTGAACGTGTCAACGAAAGCTTTCCAGACTTTGATATTGCATCTTCTTTTGCATTCGTCGTAGAAGCCGTACACTCGGGTGACATTGGCGCATTCGTGGTTGCCGCGTAAAAGGAAGAAGTTCTCTGGGAACTTGAGCTTGTAGCATAGTAACAACAGGATAGTCTCGAGACTTTGTTTGCCTCTGTCGACGTAGTCTCCAAGAAACAGATAATTCGAATTGGGGGGGAACCCGCACATTTCGAACATTCGAATGAGATCTGTGTACTGCCCATGTACGTCGCCAACAATTTTGACGGGTGCCGCCAGCTCAAGTAAGGCTGGTTGGTTGAGGAATACCTCACGAGCAGCTGAGCAGATGGCCATGATCTCGGCATTCTTCAAACAGACTGTCTTGGTGACCTTGCCGGCATAGCCTGCATCGAGCAGTCGCTGGATCATATCGTCCAAGTCGATTGACTTCAGAGCGCTGATTTCCATTGGTGACCCTGCTCCGTCGTTTGCAGGCGGTGCTTGTTCCACTCTCGGAATGGGTTGGTCTTTTTTCTGCAGTATGGATTCACCCGGCTGGGCGGTACTCAATGGCAGTGGCACTCCCGTGGGAGGCGCGTCCGAAACGTGGTCGACCTCGCCTGTCCTCTGTGCCTTGTCCACGTGGTCGTGACCGAGTCCGAGACTGGTGCTATGTACTGGGGATGGGGGAGGTTCGGGGCTATCGAGGACAGCGTCGTCCTTGGCGGCGGTGAGAATGGCAGCTTCTTGTGCGGAAGCAGTGGAGCCGCGACGGGACCGAATTCCTCCTTTGCTGGTTGTCGACTTCAGCGAGGCCGCATCGGACTTGTCAGTCTTCCCATTGCCATCATTGGCAAGGTTGGAGGCGGAGTTGCGGGGGCTGTCGGTTTTGCCAACCGGTATCTTGGACCTGATGGAGCTGCGAATGGAGCGAGTGGATTCTCTTGTGTCTGTCCTGTCAAACGAGCGATAGTTCTCGCGTTCGAGAGAGGGGCCGTCGACGGCGCCCTTGTCTCCTTTGTCTTTCTTGCCGGTCGACTGTTGGTTGCCCATGCTGGCGGTGATGCAGTGTATGGGGGAGGTTATGTGTGTTGGGACGACGGGTCGCTTCTGGCGGGGAAGGTGGGGGCGCTGTGGGTGTCGCGTCGAGGGCTTCGCGCTTTCCAAACGGCGGGCGTCTGCCACAAACAGCAGCCACGACGCGCGATAAGGGCGAGGGCGGTGGGGAGGCCACGAGCCTGGGGGTGTTATGGCGGTCGGTAGAGGCGTGAAAGAAACGACAGAAAGCTAGCCTCCGTCGGCGCGGTCACGATCTGCTTGACGGGACACTGGGCGTGCCAGGTCGGCAGAAGGGAGGGTACGTCGGGGGGCGATCCGGGCTCTCGATGGCGAGCCAGAGCGATGGATGTGTCTCGGCGAGTCTGGAGAAGCTGGCTTAGGCACGGCCAACGGCGTGCATGGGGTTGATGGCAGATAGCTACTCAGGAACCAGGTGGGCGGCGGCGGAGTAGCCTAGGCGCCGATGGCGTCTGCTGGCTGTGGCGAGGGCAGGACAGGCAGGGCAGCAGGCAACGGTACGCAGACAATACCTACAGCCGACGCAGACCGGTGAATGGGAAAGTTGTAGTGCTGGGCCCCGGAGGCGACCTGCTCGATAGCGTGGGCTAGTGTAGCGGCGGGGCTAGGCTTTGTGGAGGCTCGCACGCTGGATGCAGACGGGCTGCAGCGGTGCAGGCGATGGTGCGAGAGGCAGCGCGTGTCGACGGTGGAGAGCCAGAGGGGCATCTAGCGGCCTGCCTGGCGATGACAGGTGCGATGCTTCTCGGTAAGGCGTCACCGGCCGCGGCAGCGGATGTGATTTGCCCACGGCCAGGGCCCAGAGCTATGCTGAGGGCCAAGCCAGTCTAACAAGGGGCACCGTGTTGGACGCGCAGCTACAAGGGAGGGCATGCACACAAAGATGAAGGACGACTATATGAGCACCGCGAGCTTCATGGACAGGAGACACGTCTCTGCCGGTACATTTAGAACCTGCATGCACCACGTATGAGGTTGTCTGCTCGGACCGGCGCGAAGGAAGCCCGCGGACAGCTTTCGGTCACACGCCCCCTTCCCGGCCAAGTTGTTCCGACGCCGACTCCGTCTTATTCGCTGTCCACTACCTCACAAGCAACAAGTACGTGGTAGTACGGGAGATCCTGTACGCACTCGGACGACCGTATCGCGGCCCGTCATAGACTCACTCAAGTCTCAGGGCACATTTACCCCTCAAACGTACATTCTATTCCCACTCCGGACATCATATCAGCGACCATGGGCGGTAGAGCCTTGGACTTTTCGTATCTTGGGCTATCGAGGCACAGTACATACTACAAAGCTATCCAAAGCTCGAAGACGCTCAACAAGCTCAAGCAATTGGCGCCAAGAGAAGTTCCGGGGACGGCGTCTTGGAATAAGGTACATGTACCAATGACTCTCGCTTCATATGATTAATTTTTCTTTACATTTATTGTAAAATATTGTTTGTTTCTTTTTTTTTCAAAACGTGGCTGCTCAGCGTGAATCTGACCTCCAAATCACAGCCTGCTACCAAGGTTGACGTGAATCGCCTGTGATGATCAGTTCCGCTCAAGTATTCGCGTCACGTCTTGGGAATAACATACCTTATGGTTTGTGTACGCATCCAGGCCAGCTTCTCCAAGCTCTCTTCCTATCCCACTCTGTTTAACGCCTCCGAAGGGTATGCGGTGGTCAGAATCGTTGCTCGAATTGATCCACACCATGCCCGCCTCGATACGTCTCGCGACACGGTGCGCCTTGGTAACATCCTGGGTAAACAGTGCGGCTCCGAGACCATAGGTCGTATCGTTCGCACGTGAGATTGCTTCGTCTTCGGTCTTGAAGGAGGAAATGACCACGAATGGTCCAAACACTTCCTCTCGGTTTATCCTCATGTCGTCTTTCACGTCCGCGAAGATCGTAGGCCTAATGAAGAAACCTTTGCCTCCTACATCCTTGAACGCTTCTCCCCCTGAGATCAGTTTTGCACCATCCGTCTTTCCGGCTTCGATGTACGACAGTACTCTCTCGAACTGCGCCTTGGTGACTTGCGGGCCTTGGAATGTGTCGTCTTTGAATGGGTCGCCGACTACGGAAGCTTCAGAGACATGTTGCTTGAAAGCTTCCACGAACTTGTCGTAAATGCCTTCTTGGACGAGGATTCGGGACGTCGCGGTGCAAACCTGCCCCTGGTTGTACATGATGCCAATATGCGACCACTTGACAGCTTGGTCCAAGTCGCAGTCATCGAAAACTAAAAGAGGTGATTTGCCGCCGGTCTCCAGAGTAATGTTCTTCATGTTCACGGCCGCCATTTTCATGATTTCCTTGCCTGTAGCGGTTGACCCCGTGAAGGCAATCTTATCGACATCCAAATGCTGGGCTAATGCTGCACCAGCCTTGCGACCTTCGCCATTGAGGATGTTGACGACACCGGGCGGGAATCCTGCCTCCTTGACCAGCGTTGCTAGGTACAGGATGGAAAGCGGTGTCTGCTCGGCGGCTTTGAGAACGACGGTATTCCCTGATACACTTCAGAAAAGATCGGCCAAGTTCAGTGAACATATTACCTGTACATAACGCAGGACCCAGCTTCCACGCAGCCATGGCCAGGGGGAAGTTCCACGGAATGATCTGCCCACAAACACCAAGCGGCTCCCGTATCGTGTAAGCTAGTTTTGCCGGCGAAGTATCGATAACCTTTCCATGGAGCTTATTCGAAAATCCCGCATAATATTTGATGGTGTTGATGACCTCGCCTAGGTCATCGCTGAGGGAGACTTGGTATGGCTTGCCGTTGTCCCATGTCTCAATTGTGGCAAGCGTCTCCCTGTGCGTGTCAATCAGCTGAGCGAACCTGTACAAGAGATCTCCTCGCTCATTGGTGTCCATATCGCGCCATGACGGGTCTTTGAAAGCGGCTCGTGCAGCGGCGACGGCCTTGTCCACGTCCTCCGGTCCGGCAGCATAAACAGAAGCTATTTCGCTCTCATCGCTGCTCAGAGTCAGTTTTCCACTGGTTGTTTCATGGCATCAATACAGTCAAAAGTCAAAACGCAGACTCATTGTGGACCGAGCTGCTAGCATATACAATACTGTCTTCAAAATTTGGTCTGGGGACTGGCCGTACCTCGGGTTGATGCTGGTGATTGTCTCGCCAGATTGGGACGGCACGAATTCGTTGTTGATGAAGAGACCCCGCGGTTGCTTATACTTGCGGCCATTGGGCGCGGTGAGCTCTACGAACAGGTCGGACATGCTGATAGAGCTAGTGGAATTCCTGACGATGGTGCAGTGAGGCCAAGGATGACGATGCAGCGGGCGCTGCAGCTGTGAGAGTAAAGGAGCTCGAAAGAGGCGGGACAAGAGACGGGACATGTCAGTGGGGAACAGTTGGTTGGTTATAGTTCTAGCCTTCTAGGTGACTGCAGAGCCCCGCAATCGATGGTACATGGATGCATAATAGAAGCTCTGCTCGTCGGACGCACTTGCCGCATCTGGCAGAGGCGCGGGGTCGTTCCGTAAACTCTACTGTCGGGATGTCCGACCCGTCCCGAGGTCTGTTCTTCAACACGCGCATGAGCTACCAAATATTCGCGGTGCATATAGAGAGCCTAATAACCGGAGCAACATGTGGCAGAACGCATGGGGCCATCAATGCGTGCAGCACGCGCAAACATGGACATGACGGCAGACCCTCCCTTCCCCACCTCCTCGGCCCCCGATGCCCTCATAAACCACGCTCAGTCGCTAGAGTACTGGAACTCGGTATCTGCCGACACCGCCGGCATGCTCGGCGGCTACCCGCAAACCTCGCGCGTCGACCTCCAAGGCTCGTCCAACTTCCTCACCAAACTCCGGCGCACGGGATCGAGACAGGCGCCGAAAGAGCCTCTGCCGCCGCTGGACCGAGTCGCAGACTGTGGCGCGGGTGTCGGCCGGATAACGAAGGAGTTTTTGCTCAACGTGAGCAGGAGGGTCGATGTTGTGGAGCCGGTGAAGAAGTTCACGGACGAGCTGGTGCAGAGTCTGGGGAGTGGAGAGTGGGCTGGGGATGGTGAGGCGCACAAGGAGGGGAGGGGGCAGGTAGGCGAGGTTGTAAATTTGGGGCTACAAGATTGGGTACCTGAGCCGGGCGCGTACCATCTGATATGGAATCAGTGGTGTCTGGGACATTTGACCGACGCCCAACTTGTTGCATATCTAAAGCGCTGCAAAGATGGACTCGTAAAGGCGGAGGAAGGGAAGAGGTCGTGGATTGTGGTCAAAGAGAACATGTCATCCGACATCAAGGGCAAAGACATTTACGACGGGGCAGATTCAAGTGTCACGAGATCAGATGAAAAGTTTCGCCAGCTGTTCCACGAGGCAGGGTTGAAAATCGTGGCTACAGAGTTGCAAAAGGGCTTCCCGAAAGAACTGTTCCCGGTGAGGATATACGCCTTGAAAGCGGAATGAGATGCATCTCCTCTTGAGACACGTTTGTATTTGAAGTTTGGGATTAAGTGCATCATGGCAGGCGAGCTTTAGTAGCATTATACCCCAAATTCTTCGTATTGAATCATGAAAATCGTTCACCAGGTATCATATCCCTCTGACGCCGGAGCTATGCTGACCGCCCTGTACGAACCACGGACCCACAGTATCAAAAATCTAGCCTACTGAACAACCGCCCCCGTTGACATGAACCTATGAATCGTGTCGAGCGACATCATTGGCTGCACGACCGTCGTCTCTTGCGCAGGAGCGCTCCCCTCAGCCTGTGACGGTGTTTCCGCATCCGCAGACGACATGGGCGAATCTCCGTCGTCGCCGTCCATGTTCTCCAGATTGTGCATCTCCCCGTCCACAATATCCTTACAAGCCGCCCAAATATCTGCTAACTGGTCCTCATCCAAATTCGCCTTGTACCTTCTGACCCTCGCGGTGCCCTCCTCGTTCTCTTCATCCATATCTTCAGTCGGCTTCTTAGCTTCGATACCCCAATCTCCAGGCACATGCGCGAATTCCGCAGCCTTGGTTAGTCGTGAGAGGATCCAGTCGTTCTCCTTGGGGTCTGGCACCTTGCGAAGGAGCGTGTCTGTTAGACCCGCAAGGTTGGGGTCTGCAAGCGACATGGGGGGCCTGGGGTAGGCATGGAGTGAGCGGAGAGTCTCGGTCATTTCGGGGTTGCCATTGATGAGAGTTTGGATTGATTCGAGGGTGCTGCTGAGGGATGCAATGCTACGCTGGACGGACGGCCTGTAGAGGGGTTAGTCTTCTGATAGATTTGAGTTGCAATATATAGCTTGAAATTTGCCAGGCTATGGAAATCGCGACTAAGAACCGGGAAGCGTTGGGCAGACATCAGCCAACGGACAGTTTGAGAACGATCGACTGAGATGCATACGATTAAAAGAGCGATAATCGAGGATGGAAATGATGAAGCACAAAAACTTAACATCAAGGTGACCTACCAATCCGGCGGCGCCTTTGGACTAAACATGACTTTGTTCTTTAGTTCTTCCAAGTTGTAGACCAGCGGCATCAACCTCGAGCGTAGCGACTCCAGCAGCGCGATATCCGCCTTCTCGGGCTGCCCCAGTGCATTTTTATTCATTCTCAGAGCCACCCGCGAGATTTATATTCGGTTGGTAAATTTGATTGTTGGTGGTGTCGAGGTTGGATGTAGTCGGCGGAGATGAAAGGCGATTGGTGTAGGGAGCGCCTGCTCCCGGGGGTTCTAGAGCCTTGGCGTTCCGCTCCGTATCCAAAAAGCTGTCGTCATCATACTTCAACGATCCAATCCTTTGACCATTAGTTCAACCTTTTCACCACGTTCGATCGACTGCGCACATTTCTATCCAGAATTCCAATTTTTCCCAGCAATTTTCTTGTGTAATCCGCATTTTAGCGTCGAATAGAGTCAGAGTTTAGGCAGGTCTGAGGTAGGAGACACTGCTATTGCAGACCTGCATCCCCCCGGCCTGCAAGATCTCACCCATGATGATGGCTACATCACAACTTTCAGATGCTCAAATTCTATTATAGTTTGAGCCCCGGAATGAGAAGATTCGGAACTATGTGTGACCAACGTAGAGGGCTCTATTATACAGTCTCGAGCGAACCCTTGCGCAAGAATTATACCACGCCCGCCAACATGCCTCTGCTGACTGGCAGTACGTAATATCTCGGGTGGAGTCTCGTTAGTTTGTATAACGCTGCGTGAACCGGGTAGTTGATTCGGCCGCCACCAGGCAATGCGCTTGCCTTTACCCATGGCTCTTTCCTTGTCCTCACCCTCAGTTTGACCAAATCTCTTACATCCAAAAGCTACTTGCTTCCGTCAATATTCTCTTGTTTTAGCATATTGAGACTTTTGGAGCTACATTGTAGTACTTACCTTAGGTAAGTATCTTGTTCTGTCGCTCCTTATAGGCTACCGCGGTGGAGCGACTGCGATAAAGTTTTTCACAAAATCTCTGAACAAATATTCACTCTCTGTCAGTGACAATATCGGCTTTTGGGGACCCATCCCGGATTATTACTTAGGCACCCAAGGGCACGCACCATTTACTCCTCACCTTTCCTATTGTCTGATTGTGGAGGAGGCTGGAGCAGAACGCCCATTCAACAATAGCGGCTCACTGCTATTCTCTTATTGTGCCGCTGACCTTGGTCCCTATAAAAAGCTTCACTAGTACACTATCCTCCTTCTCTTGTTTCATCCAACTTCTTAGCCGCGATCACATCAGCAGCCAAATATTTAAAATAACACAAGTCAGTTATTCAATTAGATACATCTACCCACCTCAAGAACCTCCACTACATACCTTCGACCTACCCGCAGATATTGCCGGCCATTGTTATGTCCGTCAAGCCACGATACCGCTATCAAGAGTCGCAGGCTTGGATGTTCGCGACTCCAGAAGAGGTTCACGGGAAACGCGAAATCGACGACAGCAAAGTATGGGGGATAGTGGCAACGAAGCCTGCCCAGGAGAACATGCAGACGACGAACAAGGTGCACCCGTGAGTTACTATGCGTTATTTCTTGCATCCATATCACGCTAATCAATTATTTTGCAGGCCACTTATCGACCTCGTCAAGCAGACCGTGACCCAATACCGTATGCAATCCGCGACGCACTTCGCGCTCCACATCGATGTTCAACTCGCCGAAACGGGTCCAGAGGAGAACGTCAAGCGGGACGACAAGCGAGACAAAAAGCTCAAAATCCTGTTCCAGAATTACGGCACGAACATCCAGCGGGCTTGCCAAAGAACCTTTCGGAAAGGGCATGCGACACGTAAGGTCGTTGTGCGTGAGGCCAACAGTTTGATGCCGCTAAAGAAAATGCTAGCGCAGGACTTCCCTGTAAGTTGCGCAGTGTATTGTATTTGCGAGACATGTACTGATGGTCTACATGCAGGTCGAACAAGCTATGGTATCAGCGGGGACATTGCAGGCATATTGGGATGCCAACGGTAAAAGCTTCAACTGGGGAGGCTTGCCTACCGAGCTAAAGGAGCACATCATCCAGTTCTGTATCATCAAAGCCCCATGCTATCCAGACTACTTTCAGGGTATTCTGCGCTTACCGCGATCCGCACGAGATGCAGGCTCCCACCCTTGTGAGGTGATCGACCGACTCGGAAAGTGGCGGGGTCTTCTCCTTGTTTCAACCCAGACCCGGGCCATTGCACTTCGACTTTGCTTCTCTGGAAGCTTGGTAAGTTTCCTAATGATACGTGAATATTTATAATAGACACTAATACATCACTTCGCAGGTATTTGGCAAAGGTCTCTGTATAACGAGTAACAGCTACCCCGACTTCGAGAGTCGCCTGAACCGTTTGGCACGGTACCATCAGACTATGGAGCCTAACAGTGTCCCGAACAAGCCTCAGAGCCACATTGACGCACGGCGATATCTCATCTCACCGAAGCTCTACCCGGAGCTCAAGCAGTACGCAACCTTTATGCATGGTATCCGCAAGATCGCTCTGGGCTTCGACTTCGTCCGGTTCTATCACTTCTTCAAGGTGACAGCAGGCGGTTGTGACAACTACCGGCCGAACGATTACCTTACCTACGACGTGCTGGAGCAATTACCTCATCTCAATGAGATAGTGATCCGTCTCCCCAAGAACCGAAAGCTGCAATGGATGAACATGACGCATGTATCAGGGTGAGTCGCCCCTCAATATCTGCCGCGTCATACACTGATGCCTGTAGACCTGCCTTGTTCCATCTAATCTTTCCCTGCGTTCGGGTCATCTTCCGTCTTCTCTACGAGCGTATTGCCGTGGCTCTGGCCGCATACGATAATGTCAAAGTCTTGCACTTTCCAGACAAAATTGAGGAGCAACGCTTTTGGGGTGAGTCACCTTGGACAAATTGCATAGAAGCCATATGCTAATATATCAGCTACAGATCTACGCCATAATGCTATGAACACTCTGAAACTCCGGGCGACTCCGGGCGACTCGAAGTTCTCTAAGCTTCCCGAATTCATCAGCAAGGAAGTGGAAGAGCTGTATGTCGCAAATGGAGGCGGGATTCAGCTTACTGACCAGGAGAACGAGAATGATACTTCGAATGGAGAGAACGAAGGCGCGGAGGTGAACCCGTTCTATCCCATTCATTGCGCATGCGATGTTTCGTGTCGAGAGCAGTATGATTTCCGCAGATAAAGAGGTTCTAGGAAAACATGGCGTCGGGCAGTACCTTTCCTATAGAGTTGAGGCAATAGAGGGGTGCGGAAACTATGCTGGATACCTATTGCTTCCTTACTCTTTGACAAGGCAGGACTGGGTGATGGGTTTTCTATCAGTCGATATTGGCTTTGTCATTCTCTGTCAATCACAGAGTACTATAACATTGTATTGTAGTATATAACAAGGTTGCTTCAAATTGTCCTTCACGATTATATGCAGGCTACTGATACGTATGCAAGACTTTCCATAGTCACAATCGAATATATAGGCGGCTTTTTTTGATAGAGCATTCCTAGGTTGATGTTCACAATTCCCTATCGTAAACATCATGAAGGTGCGTGGAGCTAACTTGATGTGGTCTAGCCTTGACACTGGAACATTCCACGAGTGTCGCCACAGTGCCACACCACGCTACATTCATAGTGCTCGCTCTGAACTTAACTCCAGACTTCACCCAATGACACTGCCATTAACCCTAGTGCGCGAAATTTCCCCGCCGCCTCGACAATCAAAGCGCAGGAAGACTTCTCAAACTGCATCTCCAGACCGGAAAGAAGATGAATCCAACCATCTACCCACCACGGAGCCCACTCTCGCGGCCGTTGAGGCAGGTAGAGCCAAGATAGAAGCCCACTTGACCTATTTTCGAGAACACCTCCAAAGCACGTCGTCCTACCATAGAGGGCGAACCAAGGATTCCGATTGACGATTGGGCGAGGTTATATGAGAGCAATGAGCATGAGCATGGGAATCAATTTGTTGTGCATCAGCACAACCATCCTGTTTCTGGTGTTCATTGTACGTTCAGACCGTATCTGGGAGGTTAGAAAAAGTTGTTAATATGGGTGTAGATGATCTGCGGCTGCAGTTCTCAAAGTCAAGTTCTATGTCGTTCGCGATCCCGAAGGGATTGCCGGGGAATCCGAATTCGATGAGCTTGGGGAGGGTGACTATTGAGACGAGGGTACATAATTTATTGGTACGCTTTGAAGATATATGGTGCCGGTTATCGTGATTAATAGGAAAGCAGAATCACTTGATAGAATCTGCTTCGGCAAGGACAGGCTCGCTTCTCATCTGGGACAATGGAACTTACACCGTCCTTCCACGTAGGAATCCATCGAAGAGATCGCCATCACCACAGACCACGGATAACGACTCAGATCAGGAACCGGAAACCCTTGCTTCCCTCAAGGCTCCTGGAACGAAACCGGAGAATGAAAAGCTCGTAGATGGGTTTAAAGCGCGCTATCTACGCCTCCGACTCAACGGGACCCGTCTGCCCAGAAACTACACCATTACGCTTCGTCTGCCGTCGACGAACGACTTTGGGAGGCCTCGCCAAGCACGTAGAAACGGTCGAAGGAAGTCTAAGCCCAGCACCGTGCCTCGCTCTACAGATTCAGAAGCAGATAACCAGGGCAGAAGCGCTACCTTCGCCGAGGAAGAGGCACCGCAGGACATTGATACAGACTCGGAGGGCGAAGATGAAGGCTTCGAGCCTTTTCTGGTCAGAGGGAGGGACTTTGAGAGGAGTGTGGTTACGGGGCGGTTGGGTAGGCATCACGAGGTGAGGAGGGAGCAGGTTCTCTCTATGACCGAATGCTGGTCCGGAAGCGTGCTAGCGGCGAATGGAGCTGGCGTCGAACCACGACATGTTCGGCAGCACGACGCCCTCGCCGGCACAAGTATTATGGTGCGATTGTCGCCTGCGCGCCTGCTGTGCGCCGCTATTCTTCTCTGTATATTCCTGCTGCTCTCCTTCATCACCAAACTGCTCTTCGGCCAGCGCGGCTACGACATCTTGCTCGAGCGCCCGCGTGCCGCGCATGCCCGTCCGTTCGGTGCCGAGGTGCCCTATGGTGAAGAATGCGGCCCCTTCCGGGCAGGCTTCATGGACGATGTGACTGTCGTCCTCAAGATAGGCGCCGGCGAGGTCGCCACCCACCTGCCGGCGTATCTGAGTCGTCTGAGCCGCTGCAAGCAGGACGTGCTCTTGTTCTCCGACCGCAAGGCCGAGTACGACGGCTTTAACATCATAGACACGCTCGCGAACCTCCGCCCCGAGTATAAATTTCACAACCCCGATTTCGATGTCTACGATCGCATACAGCAGGCAGTCACCCTGGAAGAGAAGTCGTACGAGGGCTGGCGGCTAGACAAATACAAGTTCCTCCCCATGATCGAGCTCTCCGATGCGCTGCGGCCCAAGGCGAACTGGTTTTTGTTCGTGGAGCTGGATACGTATATCAATTGGGACAACATGCAGAGGTTCCTCGCATCCTTCGACCCGCAGACGCCCTACTACTTTGGCTCCCCGGTGTGGCCTCGCAAGAAGACTGTTTTTGCCCACGGCGGCAGCGGCTTCGTCCTTTCGCGCGGCGCTATGAACAAGCTAATAGCGCGGGGCCGCATGTTTGCTGAAAACCATCATTTTCCCGGGACACACTTGTTTGGGAAAGACGTTAGACAGGAGTGCTGTGGGGATGAGGTTCTGGCCAAGGTTCTCAAGGAGAGTGGCATCTCCATCCGCGGGTACTGGCCCATGTTCAACGGCGAAAAACCCACGAGCATACGCTTCAACTGGGAGCAGTGGTGCGAAGCCATTCTCACCCTTCACCACATGGATGCAGACGATTTTGCGAGCTTGGAGGCCTGGGAGTCGAGCCGCCCGCAACGCTCCAAACCGCTTACGTTCGAGGAGCTCTTCACATATATCGAGCCCGGGCTGCAGGAGCAAAGGGACGATTGGTCAAACTTGTCCGAGGACATTGTATACAATGGCCAGAAGACGGCAGGCAAGTCTGCAGATGCGTGCCGGGCGGCCTGCCAAAAGGTCGGCAAGTGCATGCAGTACGAACACTTCGATGAGACATGTCGCCTATCTCGTAGCATACGGCTCGGCCACGAACAACCCTCCGAGAGCAACAAAAGGTGGACATCGGGCTGGATGATGCATCGTATCTCGTCCTTCAAGGCTAAGCACTCGCAATGCCACGGCGCCCACTTCGTCCACCCGAACCCGTAATCCTTTGACCGAGACGACGAAACGACGATATTTGTACAATTTATGGCATGGAGAAGGCGTTTAATACCCGGCGGCATCGTGCATCGCAAAGCTATATACCCTTGGCGGCATGCGGTCATATACCTCTTACATTGGTTGCATAACATGGGAGTTGGGGGTTATATACGGGAAGATTGGGTGAGCTGGGCTTAGACAACGCATGGCTGTGGATATCGAAGACTTGCTATTACTATTTGTAACTATTTACGTCCTTGGCGAGCGCGTCCGTTTGGATTTAACGTGGAGAGATGTTGTACCATGGTTTATGTTTGTTACAAATGCCGATCGCATATCTTACCCTATCTTAGCTCTACTGAGGGTATCTAATGCCGGTGGTTGGCTTCTTACGCGCGCGATGCGTCCTCAGAACGATGCGTCCAACTAAGGAACATACCTTCCGTGAGTTACTTTAGAGCACGTCAAACAGAGGCAAACTACAGTGAATTAGTTGATCAGTACCCTGTCCTATAACTTTCCCCTCCTGTCTGCGCGATCCAGTGATGTCAAACCACTCCTATTATCCTTCAATTGCGCCCGCAATATCTTTCCAGTAGCATTCTTCGGTAAGCTCTTTACTTCCCAAACACCACCCCTCAGCTTCTTATACCCGCTCACTTTCCCATCTACATCACTCTGTATCTCAACCAGGGCCTGCTTCCTATCCTTCTCCTGCACCAAATGCTCCTTGAGGATGACATACGCAGTCGGTAGCTCCGTCAATTGGGTTTCGTCGAAGACTGGACCGACACCCCCTTCTACAACGTGGCGATGCGAGTTCAGATACGATTCTAGTTCACCCGGACTTACTTGGAAGCCTTTGTATTTAATCAGCTCTTTTGTACGGCCTACGACGGCGATTACGCCTGCCGTAGAGATGGTGCACACGTCGCCTGTGTTGTACCACCCATCTACAGGGAACGCATTGCGATTGGCGTCCGGATTGAAGGCGTAGCCGCGCGTGATATTGGGGCCTCGTAGCCACATTTCGCCTGGCCCGCCGTCGGGCGCGTCGTCTTTCCCGTCATTGATGCGCAATGCGATTTCAATGTTTGGTAGCAGCGGGCCGACGACGGTATCGGGTTGTGTGTCGCTTTTGCGCTGGTACGCGATGTAGCCCGCGCCTTCAGTCATGCCGTATACCTGGTTGACTCTCCAAGGCGCCTTGCTCATCAGGCGGTCGAACAAGTCTTTCTTGAACGGCGGGCCGCCGCAATTGATCGTCTCTGCTTTCGAGAAGTCGTACCGGTGCGTGATGTCCGTGTTTGCGAAGCTCAAGACCACGCTCGGCACGCCCTGGAAGATAGTCGGTTTTACGCTATCGACGAGGTTTGCGAAAGCCTCGAGGTCGAAGTGCGGCATCGCATGGTGCCAGATACCCATGTAAGGCCCCAAGAAGAGCGGAAACGTGGTATTCGCGATATGGGAGAAGGGGGTGAAGGCGACGATTCGGGTTCCGCGGTGGAATTGCGGCGCGTCGTGCGCTTCGAGCTGCTTCACGTTTGCGACGAAATTGTAATGCGTTAGCTCTACGCCTTTCGGCGGCCCGGTCGTCCCGGATGACAGGTGTATACTCGCGGGTCGCTGCCGCGTGTCCGCGTACTCTGGTATCGCAAGCGTGTCTTTGAAGGCCTCGAAGTCGGAGGGGATGTGCGGGTAGGAACGCTCGGGTGCCCGCTCGACGATCGATAGCACGGTCGGTGTGGCCCAGTTTATGCCCTGCGCTGCCAGTGTTTGAGAAGCTGTCGCAAGGGCTTCTTCCACTTTCTGAGCTACTGGTCCATATACAACCACAAAATCTGGCCGAGACATACTCAGCCCATGCGCTATCTCCGCGCCGACAATCGCGTGGTTGATTGGACACACTACACCGCCCGTCCACAGTACAGCGTGCACAAGCTCGACATAATCGCACGAATTGGGCAAGATGACTGCCCAGCGGGCCTGGTCGCGCGGTCGGAAAGTCTGGAAGAGCCCGTTGGCGAGTCGTCCGGCGTTTGTGCGGAGGGAGTGGAGGGTGAGAGAGCGGTGGGTGAGCGAGTCGGTTGCTATGAGGTGGGAGGGGGGGAGGGGCGGTGTTGTCGTTGTGTGGAGGAGTTGGGTTAGAGAGAGGGTGGTCGGGATGGAGATTGTTTTGGGAGAGTGGTATGTCTTCATTGTGGGGTGGTGGTGGGATTTGGTTTCATCTGAAGATATGAGACGTAGGAAAGCTTGGGAAGTAGGGAGAGAAGTGCGACACGATATGGAAAGGCTCGTTCAAGAAGTAACAGATGGTGATGAAAAATGGGTTCGGAAGCTCCAGCTCTTTGATGAAGCTAGTATGGGAATCCTCCGGCTTGCTGTGGGACTTGATCCATGCTCCTGAGTCCCACTCTAACGGCTCATCAACGGTGGTCAACCGACGACAAATTCTGGGATGCTTTCCGCGTGCATGAACTCGAAAGTGTTGTGCCGCTGTGCGAACGCATCAGCGATATTGTTGGAGCATACGTGCCCCACGTTCGTACGAGTTGCAGTGCGCTAATGATTCAGTGGCGAATTTCAGCCCTGAAGAACTCCCCCCGCCGCGCTTGCCGAGCTGATATGTATGTAAACACTGAGCTTGATGCACGAATAAACAAAGTAGCGCTCTAGATAGCCTCCATGGTACAGTCTGCCTGTAGATGACCTATGCTACAGTCGCACAACGTATAGAATCCGACAACCTAGTGCTACCGCAGGTAAACATGACTTCAAAACGGCCCATCCGAATCGGAAACGCATCCGGAGCCATCGGCGACGGAATCGACCAAATATTCGTCTCGTGCTCGACAAAATGCAGCACGAACTAACTCCCATAGATACCGTCTTGCGCGCGACGGCGCCGTAGACGCCATAACAGCAGACTATCTCACCGAGTTCAACATCAGCTGGAAAGCTATAGAGCTAGCTACGCGGCCCGATCTAGGATATGAACCCAACTTTCTTGACCAGCTCGCCTGGCAGGATGGCGCTGCAGCTAGACTTCTGGCTGAGAAGAATATAAAAGTTGTGCATGATGGGGGCGCGTTGAATCCTGAGGGGCTGGCGAGAAAGACGGATGAGTACTTTAACAGCTTGGGTGTTCAGGGGGTGAAGGTTGCATGGGTTAGTGGTGATGATGTTACGGGTTCA
The DNA here is from genome assembly GCA_009805535.1 of Laburnicola sp. JP-R-44. NCBI lineage: Eukaryota > Fungi > Ascomycota > Dothideomycetes > Pleosporales > Didymosphaeriaceae > Laburnicola > Laburnicola sp. JP-R-44. The sequence continues at coordinate 1,985,997 of SELF01000040.1, read as the reverse complement.
GTAAAAGATGGGAAGTTGGGGACGTTGATGCATTTGGATCAGAAGGGGGTGGAACTAGGGGAACTAAAACACAAGGTTCTAGCGGCGAACGTGTATACCGGGATGACGGGTACCATCGCTGCGCTGGAAGCAGGGGCACAGATTGTAATCTGTGGACGATGATGTGACGCTTCACTCGTCATGGGCTTAGCAGCATGGTGGCACGGCTGGAAGAGCACGGATTATCAAGAGCTGGCCGGAAGTCTGTTAGCTGGGCATATCATTGAATGCGGAGCCTATGTCACTGGAGGCAATTTCTGTGGCTGGAGAGAGATCGACCAACTTCATCATGTAGGATACCCCATCGCGGAAATATCCAGCGATGGAACATGCGCTATCACGAAACCGGACAATACGAATGGTGCAGTCACAGTAGACACTTGCAAGGCACAACTACTCTACGAAATCCAGGGCCCGTACTATCTCAATCCTGACGTCACAGCACGCATCGACTGCGCCTGACTCGAGGAAGTAGGCAAGAATCGAGTCCGCCTCACCGGCATAAAAGGCACTGCACCACCCCCCACGTCTAAACTCGCCATCTGTCTCCTCGGGGGCTGGCAGGCCGAAATCTGCTGCTACGCGGCTGGCCTTGACACACGCGAGAAATTCGCGCTGATGAAAGACCAAGTCATGCGCGAAATCAACCCCTCGGACTTCTCGACCTTTAGCATGGAAATTTATGGTAGCAGTCCTCCGGACCTTAAATCGCAGCAAGAATGCACCGTTATGCTGCGCATGTTTGCCCAGAGTGAGGATAAGAATGCCATGCTCAAGTTCAAGAGGGCTATCTTCTATAATGGGATGCAAGGGTATTGTGGATTGCATCTTTCGATGGACTGGTAAGTGAGATCAGAGTTCAAAGTCGACGTATCTCTCTATAAGCACGAGAGAGGTATTCTTTCTTTGGTATCTTGAAACTTGTCACAAAGGTACCTAATCCTACTTTCTAAAATACACTAACTTTGTACCCTCAGGAGTACAATGGAGCCGAAGCCGTACGTGAGGTATTTTCCGAGCTTGGTGCCGAGCGTGGGCGTGCAATTGAATACGTGCTTTGTGGATGGGAGCGTGGTTGATGTGCCGGCGATACGGAAGGAAGCCTGTGCAGAGACAGCAGCAAAACAGCCGGACTATGATACCTATCTTCCTGTTCCACTGGACGCTTTCGGCTCCACGGAGCGACGACCGCTGGGCGACCTCGTCTTCGGGCGCTCAGGCGATAAAGGCGGGAATGCGGATGTAGGGTTCTGGGTAAGGGATCGTGCGGCTTGGCTATGGCTATGGTCTTTCTTGACGAAACAGATATTTGTGGAGTTATTGGGTGATGCTTGGAAGGAGTCGTATAGTGTGGAGAGGTGTGAGTTTGAGGGGCTGATGGCGGTTCACTTTGTTATTAAAGGACTGCTGCAAGAGGGGGTGAGTAGTAGCAGTGTGCTTGATGGGTTTGGTAAGAGCGTAGGGGGATTCTTGAGGGCTAGACACGTGGATTTGCCGGTGGAGTTGTTGAGGGTGGAAGAGAGGCGGCGCACTACGATGGAGAGGAGGCTCTAGTAGTATAGTGAAATGCAGCAAATAAAGCTTCATCTGAATGTAATACATAATTCGATACACATTTCGGCTTCGCTTGACTGAATCTATCGAATGCGCTTTTTCAATGCCCATGTGTAGTTCATGTCACGTGTTATTTCCCGAGAAGTCGGAAGCTTAACCTGGCGCTTGTGGTTTCTCCGTCACTTTTCTCCACCAGCTCTAGCATTTACTGCACAACGTTAGCGCGAGGTCCCGGTCAGGCATGAAGCGCTATTAGTATAAAGGTAGTTGTGCATAATATCCTCCCGTTGCCGTTATGTAAAGACCAGACGAAAAGCGCACCCCACTCCACCCCTCGCGGTTTGCGACAATATGATAGCCGACAAGGACAAACCCATCAAAAGACCCGATGGCCGCTACGACAATGTCGACTTCACCAAAGCAGTCGGCTTCAAGCTCCCCACCGTCAAAGCAAGCTATCTCCGCCGCGACGTGTTGCTGTTCGTGAGGAAATCCCGCTCCCCAAGTCCAGTCCAATGCTAACATGTGCCACTGGCCAACGCAATAGGCTGCACCAAAGACGAACTGCACTTCCTGTACGAGCTCCACCCCAACTTCTCCTGCTTCCCCACGTTCCCTATAAACCTGCCCTTCAAGCAAACCTCCCAAGATGTCTACGACTTCTTCGCTCGCGCCCTCGTCACCGACGTGCCCGGCGTGCCTGCCTTCGACCCTCAGCGATCCGTGGACGGCGAACGTGGCATCGAAATCCTCCAACCCATTCCTGTATCTAGCGAAGGGCTCGACTTGGAAATCAGCCCGGAGATTGTGGGCGTGTACGACAAAGGAGGCAATATGATACAGGAAATGGTGCAGAGCATGGTGGACAGAAAGAATGGGAAGGTGTTTGCGAAGATGACGAATAAGGCGTTTGGTATTGGTCAAGGGGGTTATGGTGGGCCGAGAGGGCCGAAGACGGTCGATTATAAGCCCCCGGGGAGGGAACCGGATGCGCAGCATGTCTTTCAGACTACGCCGGAAACTACACTTCTCTATCGGTTGTGTGGAGACTACAATTCTATCCATGCCGATGACAAGTTTGCGCAAGAGGGTGGGTTCAAGGGCGCGTTTTTGCAGGGCTTGGGTACGTGGAATATCGCTGCTCATGGAGTGTTGAAAGAGCTGGGTGGGAGTGAGGCGGCGAGGTTGAAGAGCTTTAAGGCGCGCTTCGCGAAGATTGTGTACCCTGGAGATGCGCTCGAGACACGTATGTGGAAGGTAGGCGAGAAGATGGTGGGCGGGAGAGTGCTGGAGGAAATTGTCTTTCAGACTATTGTGCAAGAAGACGGCAGGGTGGTGTTAAGCAATGGGTTTGTAGAGTTGTGGAAGAAGGAACTGCAAAGTAAGCTGTAGATACCTCACTATATGTACAAATCATCTCGAGCCGTCTAATAATATACACATGAAGAACTTCCAACACATCTACAGATGACTCCTCTTCCATCTTGGTTCTCTCTTCTCCTTGTATGCCGCCAAACCCTCCCGCGCATTCTCACTCCGCATCATGTTATCCGCCCAAAGTTCTTGCCCCCTCATCGTCGCCCGACTCACTCCAGTTTCCCACGCCTCTCTTGCAGCCATCCTCGAGATGATGACGCTATCAGGACTCAAGCTCGCAATGAGCTTCGCATACTCCAATGTCTTTTCTAATAACTGTTCCTGCGGGACAATCTCCTTGACAAGACCCCAAGCGTGTGCTTCCTCGACTGAAAGCCGACGACCAGTAAGTATCAAATCCATAGCTCGATGATTACCAAAGAGCAGAAAAACGCACGGAAGTGCGCCAGCGAGGGCCGAGACACCGCGTAGAACTTCTGGGAGTGCAAAAGAAGCATTCGGAGAGGCGAAAATCACATCTGCGTTCAATATGGCTTCAAACCCGCCCCCTACACGCACACAGTCAGTCACTCATCTCCGCAGCCTCACGCACGAAAACAAAAAGCCAGCAAACACACCATGCGCATGTCCATTACACGCCACAATAATCGGCTTTTTCCCCACCCTATTACTCATGCCGGCGAACTGCCCCGGCGGATAATCATGCGCAACGTCCCCCGTCTCTACTAGGTCCAGCCTCTGCTTCAGATCCATGCCCGCGCAGAAGGCTTTGTCGCCTGCGCCGGTGAAGACGGCGACGCGCAGCTCGGGCTCGGCGTCGAACCATTTCCAGAGGGCGCCGAGCTCGATGGTGCCTTCGACGGGGAGGCAGTTGCGGGCTTCGGGGCGGTTGATGGTCACTTGGAGGATGTACTTGGAGGGGAATGTGATGAGGGAGTGTTGGATGTGGGGGTGGGGGGTTTCTATCCAGGAGGGCATGGGGTTTTTGGTGTGTGGGGTGGTCATTTTGGGGGCTGGAGGAAGGCGTTGTCTAATAAAGAGAGTCGCGGGAGGCAGCTGGGTTGGAGATGGCAAGGATGATTGTTCTGGAAGGATGATGATGAGGTTTCAACCTCGATGGTAACTTTTTCGAAGAATCGCAACGGCAAAAGCTCTAGGATTCTATCTCGTCGCGTCCGAAAAGTTTACGCGCGTTGGACATTGCGCCGAGGTCCCACTGCACGATGATTCATCGCGCGATGTCTCCACTTACTAATGATTCACTGCCATAAGTGGACCCTTCACACACTGAAACTCCCAACCCCGCCGTCGAGACCGAACCCTAGACCGACATGTAGGATTCCAGCTGCCATCCAAGAATCACGATTCTCTTGACGCCTGAAGCGTATGCCCCGAAGTAGCCTTGAAAGCATGCAACAACTCTGCATCCCATTACGGTAATGAAGCGTGTGTCTGAGTCAAGCAGCACCAGATGCCGAGGCGAAACACAGCTATCCTGACTCAGAACATTTCTCCACCGAGAATCCTCACAACTTCCAGACAACGTAGATTGTTCGTCTGTCTTTTGCAAAATCGACCGTACTTACCTCCACTGAGCGTTGCAAACTTCGATAAACACGATCATAACCACCATACGACCGAAAATGTCCTACCCAACAACGACCCCACCACCCGCGACGCCCTCCTTTCTCACACTCTCCTTCCCCGCGCCCCGCGTCCTTTTAATCCGGATGGACCGCCCCAAATCGCTAAACGCCATGTCCACCGCCGGCCAATGGGAAATGCACTCGGTATGGCAATGGCTAGACGACGAACCCAACCTCAGTGTCGCCATAATAACAGGCACAGGGCGCGCCTTCTCCGCCGGTGCAGATCTAAAAGAGTGGAGTGGCAGCATGTCCGACGATGCGGATCCGAGCCAGCGCATGGGAAATAAACCCGCTTTTACACCGCTGAGTAGAAGGTTGGGGAAGAAGCCGGTGATTGCAGCGGTAAATGGGTTAGCGATGGGTGGGGGCTGCGAATTCGTGGTCAATTGCGATTTGGTGGTTGCGAGTGAGGATGCGGTTTTTGGACTTCCAGAAGTCAAGAGGGGAGTGGCGCCAATAGGGGGTGCGCTGCCGAGATTAATACGGACGGTTGGGCTGCAGAGAGCTACTGAGTTTGCGCTGATGGGAGAACCGATATCTGCACAGAAGGCGTACGAGTGGGGGATTGTGAATAAGATCGTACAGGCGGAGCAGGTGGTTGATGAGGCGGTGAAATATGCGGCGGCGATTGCGGAGAATAGCCCGGATGCAATCATCTGTACGCGAGCGGGATTGCGGCAAGGCTGGGAGACTGCGGCTGTGGAGCGGGCGGTGGAGCTTGTGTTCGACAGAGAGTGGGCTGAGTTGCAAAAGGGTGAGAATATCAAAGAAGGGTTAAAAGCCTTTAGCGAAAAAAGGAAACCCGTGTGGAAAGGTAGTAGGCTGTGAATGCACTAATAGAACATCCAGTTCCATCCACCCTCCTTATTCATGATAGACCCCCGAGTCATATATGGCCTACCTCATGCTTGATATGACAAACCATATCGTCGCTATAGCTTGCTCCTTCTTGTCTGCGCTAGTCGCGCCGGTAATAACCGTCGAAGGACCTTCCCATTTCCCGACTTCGGTATCTCGTCCAGAACCACAATCCCTCCTCGAAGCTTCTTGTACGGAGCAACCTTGGAATCAACATGCTGTCGTATGTCCGCGAGCAGTGCCGCTATATCCTGTTTTGACGCCCTCGCTTCGGCAGTCAACGCAACGTATGCAATAGGGACTTCAGTTCCTTGCTCTTCATCCCACAACGCACATACAGCTCCCTCGCTCACGCGCGGATGCGAATGGAGGAGTGATTCTAACTCAGCTGGCGGCACTTGGTTTCTATAAACAGTCAGTCAAGCTCTGCAGATCCGAAGTGACGTACCCTTTATACTTGATGAGTTCTTTCTTGCGCTCGGTGAGCCACCAGTAACCATCTTCGTCAACTCGAACCACGTCACCAGTCCTCATCCAGTCTCCATCGAAGGCCTCTCGTGTAGCTTCTTCGTTCCGCGTATATCGCCTGAAAACGGTCGGTCCTCGGATAAGCATCTCGCCCTGCTCACCGTCTCTCACGTCCCTGCCCTCATCATCCACGATCCTCGCTTCGATATTGGCACACAGTTTTCCGACAGAGCCCACACGATGGGCAGATTCCGGCTTCAACATTGTGATGGCGGTCTCCGTCATGCCGTAGCCCTGAAATATTGGAGCGCTGGGAAGATGTTTGCGGAAGAAGTCGATGGTCGATGTTGGAAGGACGGCACCTGAGCACATGATGTATTTCACTTCGGATAGACGGGAGAGATCGAAGGCTTGTTGTTTGGAAATTGCGACGGCGATGGTGGGGAGGATTCGGAGAGCGTTTGAACGGGTTTGGGCGCATAGCTCTAGGTACGTTTCGAGAGAAAATTTCTTTTGCACCAGGGTAAAATTTCCGAGCCATGCTCCCATCAATGCAACAGTGATTAGACCTAATGGGTGTGTAGTGAGTATTTTTGTTAATAGCTGCAGTTGAAGTGGTTCGCTCACCATAGACGTGGCACAAGGGAGCGAAAAAGACGCCCCGAATATTAGCAGCCCAGAAGAAGGGCTCAGTGGCTCGAATGCTGAGCATAGAAGCCCACCAAATTGTGATGCGAGAGCTCGACGCCTTTGGCTTCGCCACTGGTACCTGAACTGAAACATATCACAGCCGTGTACTCCCTGCTATCTCGCTGCGACAGATCAAAAGCTGGGAGTGAGTTTTCCTGGTCAAAAAGGGCTTCCAACGCAACCTCCTTTGTAGTGTTAGCATATAGTCATCAGAGCGATTATTCTTACCCACGTTTTTGAAAGGAGATTGTGCGCCGTGCAAGCAGATAGGTTTGACTCTGGTTATATCCTGTCGTTTCGCTGCGCCAAGGGTATTCCATGTACTGGCGTCTGCAGCTAGAATCGTGGCCTGTGACACGTCAAGACAATGTGCGACTTCACGCTCTGTACTCAATGGGTTGATCAACCTGATTTGGTGTCAGTTCATCGGTGTGCGAACGTAAGGATAACTACATACACAGCTGTTCCTCCACACCAGAGGACCGCATGTATGAGTCTCACAACATCAACCTGCGAGAATTGTTAGCAACGAAGAAACTCTTCATCTGGAGATTCATACCGAGTTTGGTGCGCAAATAGCGACCACATCTCCCTCCATGCATCCTACCACTTTCCTCAATCCATATGCCCCTCTTGCACTCTCCTCGCGGATTCCACCATATGTAACTTTCTTCCCGGTCCAGTCATCCTCACCTATCACCTTGGTCGCCTCTACGTCATCCGGGTTGTACAGCTGCAGCAGCAACTGCGAGACTGAAACATTGGTCGGTACTTGTGGGGGTGGATAGCTCGATGTGTAGATTTTCTGTGACGGCATGGCTGGCGAGTTGTGGAAGACGGTAACAGTGAGTTCTCCGCAGGTCGCTGTCTCACCGAGAGGGGTCAGCTGGCCATAGTAAGCTAGTATACTTAGTCATCAATTACGTAATAAGTTGCGTAATATTAGTTAGTTGCACCATACCCGTGCATATATTAGTAATTAACTACTCTATACTCACATACTGTAAGCATATGTAACGCGTTACTATAGGCAGAATCGTCAACTATTAACCAGCTCCCCGCAAGTCCGCACTATGGATTCAAATACGAGATACAAACAATGTGGCGTTAATTTATCTACCTAGGGGTAGGACGACAAAGGCTTTCATCTCAAATAACATAACAAAAAAAGCAGAGCCCCCTGCTTAGTAATCAAAAAGAGCGTAAAAAAGGTGATCACAAAAAATACAAACAATAAGCCGTTGCCATTTCCTTCAGTGATAGTGTGTAAGTGACGGAGCGCTTACCTAATTAAGCTAGCGCGTACAACCTATTCGCAACTGTCACAGCAGCACACAACATCCCAGCTCAACCAGACTCCGTTATACGAGCAAAACACCGTCTGGTGTCTACTTGGTACCGAAACGAGGGACTAATAACAAAGAAACCTTCGTTGATATTGTGATTATCAACCTAACCGCCCAAAAGAAAATTCCGTCCCCGCCCTATACGGGTATCTCTCACCAGCAGGTGACGCAACCTTTGCCAAACTGTGAGGCGCCACTCTCGAACAAACCTGATTCATAACTGGCAATGGCAGCTCTAGACCCAGGAGAGGAGCACACGCGCTTCGTCGAGTGGGCGCAGGCCAACGGCGTAGACATCAAGGGCATCGCCCCCGCCAAATTCAAGGACCGCGGTATGGGAATCGTAGCTGCAAGAGACATCAAGGTCAGTCACTGAAAGCCAGCATACTAAAACGAGTATTGAGGATTGCCATGCTAAGCGTTCAGCAAGGAGATCGGATAGTCCACGTGCGCAACACCTCGCTCATCACCGTCGCCCAACGACCGATCCAGGACCTCCAGTTCCCGACCAAGATATCGATCCATGCGCGTTTGGGTGCATATCTTGCTCTCCACCATGCAGATAAGAACTGCCCCCATCGACCATGGCAGGACGTGTGGCCAACCCAAGAAGAGTTTCGAGACCATCCTCCCTCTCCATTGGCACGAGAAACTGCAAGATCTTCTACCGCACGCTGCTACAGGTGCGTTCCTACACGCGTCTCCAAAGCCACTAACCAGTACGATACTAAAACTATACTGCATAGTCCTCCTCACAACCCAACGCTCCAAGCTAGAAAAAGACTACCTCAGCATCCACGCCATCCACCCCCACATCCCCAAGTCCCTCTTCACCTACACCTGGCTCATAGTAAACACGCGCACCTTCTACTGGGACTACCCGGACCTCCCCAACGCGCACCCCCGCCTCCCCAAGAAGCGCATGCACCTCACCGCAGACGACTGCTACGCCATGTGCCCCTTCATGGACTACTTCAACCACTCGGACCGCGGCTGCGACCCCAAAAGCGACGCAAGGGGGTACGCGGTCACGGCCGAGCGGGACTACAAGGCCGGCGAGGAAGTCTACGTCTCGTATGGGCCGCACACGAATGATTTCTTGCTCGTCGAATATGGGTTTATATTGGAGAGGAATGGGTGTGATTCGCTTCCGTTGGATCACCTTATTCTGCCTCAGCTCGACGCGGCCCAGGTGGAGGTGTTGAAGGACGATGGGTTTTATGGCGCGTACACGCTGTCTGCATCGGCGCCGACGCCGACGATATGCCACCGCACGCAAGCCGTCGTGCGGCTCCTGACGCTGCCTGCGCGTCGGTACACGGCGTTTGTGAGCGGGACGGATGAGGGTGTGGGCGATCAGGGGAGGGTGGATGAGTACGTTGTCGGGCTGCTAGTGAAGTACGAGAGGCAGGTCATGGAGATCATCGAGGAGGTGGAGGGGCTGCTGAAAGTTGGCGGAGAAGTGAGGGAGGAGCAGAAGGATGTTTTGCTACGGAGATGGAAGCAGGTCAGGCAGATAGTCAAGACGGGGGTGCAGATGTTGAACAGCTGAAATGCTACTTCGTCAGCAGCACGAGTGTACGATAGTATCTGCCTAGTGTCAGAGGGATGCTTCCAGATGGCTGGCAGACCTTATGATCACCTCGTATCATCCAAGTCCCCGGACTTTAGTAGTAGATAACTATCTCACAATGTGTCGTCGCCTTCTATAACAAAACACCACGTCAAAAATAATGATACTCTGTGTCATGTATCCCAGGCTCAGTTCCACCTGAGAACGAAAACTCTTCACTCAACACCGCACACTGAGCCCGCAATCATCCTCCTCAAAACAAACCCAACCCAAACACGAAAGTCTTGCCCCCAAACCCCACAGCTCCCAACCAAACCTGAACCCCTTACCGATCCCATGACGAATCCCAGCCGCGTGCTCCGCACACCTGGGCACAATGTCGCCATCCCCGCACCTCTCGCGTGCTCAACGCACCGCCACAAAACAACAAAACCTCATCTTAGGTACGTACACAACCAAACACATGACACCAAATCTCAAAAGTGACATTGCTTTTCGTAGCTCAGGACGGGGGTACATGTAACATCATCAACCCTACGCGGCAATCCTCTAATGCAGGAAACCTAAATGTATCCGTCCGACCGACCCAGACATGCCGTCCGTCATTCTTGCAAGTGAACAGTCCAAAGACGTACTCCAAATGCCAAGTCCAGTCCATCTATCATCAAAGCCGCAAAGAAAAGAAAACAAATCATAACATCGTCTATAACCCCCTTACTTAGCTCCCACCACTCCGTCACTCACCGAAGCCCAAGCCCAAGCCCAAGCCCACGCCCCCTCCCCCCGCCCTCTACAACTGATCCAACAACCCCTCTGCCTCCAACAACAAAATAATCTGATGCACCGCCGTCCCTAACATTACTCTTCGACAAATCGACCGTCAAGTCCGCCCCTCTTAGGCTCCTCATACGGATCATCCACCCCCGTAAACCCCTTAATCTCCCCCTTGCGCGCCTTCTCATAAATACCCCGCTTATCCGTCCTCTCCGCAAACTCCAGCGGCGTCGCCACGTAAATCAGATAAAAGCTGCCGTACTTCTCGACCAGCTCCCGCGCATGCAGGCGGCTCTCCTCGAACGGCGCGATAGGCGCAGCGATGACCGATGCCCCGGCTTTGGTCAGCTCCGAGGCGACAAAGGCAATGCGGCCGATGTTGGTGTTGCGGTCTTCGCGCGAGAAGCCGAGTTCGGAGCTGAGTTCGGAGCGGACGTTTTCGCCGAGGAGGAGCGAGACGGAGCGGCCGCCTTGCTGGTTGAGCGTGACGTTGAGGGCGCGCGCGATGGCGTCTTTGCCGGAGTTTGTGAGGCCGGTGAGGAAGACGGTGAAGCCTTGTTTGTTGCGGGGTGGGTGGGATTCGCGGAGGACTTTGACGACTTCGGGGTAGGAGAACCATTCGGGGATTTCTTGGCCGGTTCGGAGCCGCTTGCGGAGTTCTGGGGTGGCTCGTTAGTATACTGTTTGGTTTGGCTGGGGTTTTTCAAGAAAGTACCTGTGCCGGAGATGTCGAGGGTGCGGACGCCCTCTGGGACCTCGTCCTTTGGCCTGTACTCATCCGAGTCGGGCAGGTAGGTCATCATTTGGAAGGGCATCATCATTTGGAAGGGCACGACCTCGATGCCGAGCTCGTCCTTGTACTCCTCAACCGCGTATTGCGCATCATAGGGACCGTAGAACTCCTCGCCCTTGGAGTTCTTTCCGGGACCGGCATGGTCGCGACCAACATTGGATGAATGGTCGCGACCAACAATGAAGTGGGTAGCGCCATGGTTCTTGCGGATGATGGCGTGCCAGATGGCCTCACGCGGACCACCCATACGCATAGCGAGGGGCAGCAGACCAAGGACGGCCATGCCATTGGGGTATCGGGGCAAGAGAGCCTGGTAGACGCGCACACGGGTGAAGTGGTCAATGTCACCAGGTTTCGTCAGACCGACGACCGGGTGGATCAAGACGTTGGCCTGGCGGGCACGAGCAGCGCGGACGGTAAGCTCACGATGAGCGCGGTGCATGGGGTTACGGGTCTGGAAGGCGACGACCTTGGACCAGCCGAGCTTGTCGAAGTGTAGGCGGAGCTCAGCGGGGGTATCTTTTCTCGGTGTTAGGGGGAATGTTTATCAATGCGTCTGGCAAACATACATCGAAGACCGACATAGTCGTAGTGCTCTAAGCGGTCAATGGCATCGAGCTTGCCGCCCACGTAGAACTCGTGGACCGTTTCAAAGAGGTACTTGACGGCGGGATGCTCTGGGTCGCCTCCGAAGACCTCCTTGGCCTCCTTTTGCCTGTCGGCCGTCAGTGAAGGCCTGCACGGGATACATATTGTCATGCGTACTTGTCCGGCTTGTAGACGTCCTCTACCGTGATGATGGCCAGGTTCCGGTCATCGCGGAAGTCGCGCAGAGCAATCCTAGCGCCCGGCTTGATTCCCCCGCTTATCGATCGTCTGTTGCGACACGTCGAGGGTGATGGGCATGCTGAAAAGGGCGCCATCTGCGAGGCGGTTGTTGGAGACGACGCTGGCTGTTAGCTGTTATGCTGTTAGCTTGCCATCCAGTCGATCGCAACTCAACCACGTACCCATTGTAGTCCTTTTCGCTCAAGAAACCTATTCACGAGCAATCAGTGATGGTGACGGTGATGGATGGTGGGGAGGAATAGATGTGCCGGCCGTTGCCGAGCCATGACCCGCGTGCACACACGACAATGAGGGGCAGGGACAGCCCCGCCGCCCCCAACCCAAGAATTTCCAACGCACCTTCGAGCGGCGAGAAACCGCCGTTGAGGATGAGCTCCAAGTCGCACAGCTGCCTCTCGGTCAGCACGATAGCTTGGAGCGTCTCGGCCTCGTCGTAGAGCTGTCTGCGCCGCGGCACATCTCGCGCAATCAAGTCTTTGAGGATTCCGCCTGGTGCCGGTTAGCTAGTCTTGCTTCGCTACCGTTGTACAGCGCCTGCCTACCATGAGGTGGGTTCGCCATGATGGATGGAGGGATCAAAGTCGATTTGATCTATAGCGGGGTATGCGAAGGGCTATATCTCTCAATCGGATTGCGCAATCGACCTGTACGTTTGAATATTTCGCTGAGGATAGCCGTTGAACTCGTCGTCTCGCCGGTCCGTTGGAAGCAATCGCCGTGGAAGTCTCCAAAAGAAAAACTCGGTTTCTGGATACTCCAAACAAAAATTGAGGGGCTTAAGAACGGATAGTGGGTAGTTGGGCTCCGAAATCTCTGCTAGAGGGCAGCGGTTCGACTGAGTTATATATGCCCCATGGCGACCTCGCCCTGTCTCCACCGCATTGTTTCATTAGCAGCCTAGCTATAACCCGGTGCCACTTTTCCGATTGATCCTTGGTCGATTGCGCAATTGCACGAGGCGCGGATTCTTTTGCCAGGTATTCAGGGAGTACGCGGGAGCGCTGGCATCGTGGCCACAAATTTGACGCTTGAAACATTACTACATAGCTTCACATGTCACACCTATTCGAGCAGCCAGTTGGTACTTGTTTGTTCATTTTTAAATATGTAAAACTGCGAATCTCAAGCTGTGTAAAACTTCAACCCCGGATCTGCCCGTCGCGATCTCATGGGGAGTAATGCTGGTATGCGTTCCTCATGCAATTCGCTCACACACCAAAACGCCAATGCTAAAAATGCTAGGACTCTAACCAGTTAAAAAATTTCCCGATGACGATATCGCACATCATGCATCCAACGTCACATTCTGCAACTTTTGTGCCAACGCCTCCGCTTCTTGCTTCTGCTTTTGTTGCTCAAGAAACTGGGCATATCTTGACTGCGGGTTGTGGATTCCGCACTCCGTCTTATTTCGTCCTTTCCAGCGGCCAGCGCGCTCATCCTCTCCCGCGGCAACTGGTTGTGTCGAGTGCCAGTCGCCAACGCTCTTGTATCCGCGGTCCAGAAGATCGTTATATGGGACCTTGTTCGCGTCGACATACTGCTTGACTTGAGCAAATGACCAATTGGCAAGAGGGTTGATCTTGATGAGACCAGCGTCGGTGACTTCGATGATGTCGAGATCGCCACGCTTGCCGCCTTGACTCTTCCGTCGACCAGTGAGCAAGGCCTTGACCTGAAGCTCAGCGTTCGCTCGCAATGCTGGTTCGACCTTCGCGATGTAGTCGTATTTCTCCTCATCGACCTCCCACATCTTCTGTCCATACTTGGCGTTGAAGTCGTCGACGGTGTTGCATCCACGGGGCTTGTAGATGTGGATCTTGGTGCCATATCGCTCTCGGACCCGGTCGACAAGGGCGAGTGTCTCATCGAAGTGGTGCAGGGTGTCGAAGAAGATAAGGTCAATGTTGGACTTCAAGGGACCACCAAGTTTAGAGAGCATGTCCACGGTGACTAAGCCAGTCAAGCCAAAGGCCGTGGATTGGTAGAGGCCTGGTAAGGAGGTGATACACCAGCGGAGGATATCTGAACGTAATTAGAAAACGATCATTCTGTTGAAATGCGAGGTAGTACAAACCTTGAGGCTCGAGCTTCTGTAGCTGGGAGTTCAGGAATTTAAGGTGAGGTCTAGAGAAGAAGATATCCGGTAGGCTGTCATGGCTTGACTCGCCCGACGCATATCCTGATTCATCATCGCGGACCTCGTAGTATACTGGCGACGACGACATTGTCTGGGAGGGTATATTGATGTGCGTTCTGAATAGCCGCGTGGGGGTATTGGTACGAGATGCAGGATGCTCTTGCACTGTTCGGTGGCTTTTCCTGAGCTGGGGCAAAGCGTGATGGAGATAGCTGAGTACTATGTTTGCGAGAGAGGGAATAGCAAAAGCAAATGTGCGAGGAGATATGGGCTCCGTCATCGGTTTTCGTTGATATACAATCGCGCGAAGGTCTCATAGTCCAGTAGTATGGCGCAATCCGCGCCTTTCCCTTTCCAGCCTTTGTGGTAAGAAAAGTCTTCGGTACAAAGATCGGGCTTCGCCCAATGGAACGTCGATGGTGCCATCGAGGCTTGTGATCAAAGCGGTTAACGTCTACTGTGGTGCCTGCAATTCCGCGGCTCTTGCACTGCTTTCTAATCATCGCCATGTGGTGATTGTGTCATCCCGGAGGGCGAACGGGAACATCGAACGCCCGTGGACCACACGTAACCTTCCATGTCTTCCCAGCACAACATCTTCTCAGATTACAAAAGCAACACTAGAACGTGTAGAAGATCGCTGTGTAGTTCGAGAGTTGTACTGAGCTCTGCGTTGGACTCCGGGTAGCGCTTTAGCCCGCAGGACGCGACGACAGGGTAGGGGAGTGAAAGCACATTCGTCCGTCGGGGCTCGAGACATGCTTCATGCACGCCCGTGCAGGTGCGCATCCGCAGCAGGCAATATACAGCTACTGTGATGGGGTAGTTGGAATGTAACGCAAGCGATGCAGCCGTCAGAGCGGACCCTCAACCTGCTGATAGCTCTTTCATGTTCCCCATTAATAAAGAGGAATAGTAATCTTGGACGCAGTTGTTCGGATCTTCGCCGGATCGAAATCTATAGGCTGGTCGGGCGGGTGAGTTTCAGGATCCAAGATGAAGCGGTTCCCACAACGTCAGCGAAACTTTATGTCAGCGGTGGCACTAGCCTGTTGCAGATGTCCACATTCAGAACACGGAACCAGCTCTTTGAGAAAGATACAAAATGTAGACATTCCTTACGGGTCTCAACGACGGTCGAAGACTACTACTGTGCTGCATTTTGTTTCAAGAGCGCCTTCCGACTCGTTAGATAACAACGCAAATCGCACGAGGCATTACGGATCTGTAAGAAGTCAAAACATAGAACAAACCACAGAGACGAGACAAAGCCTCCTCTCATAGAATAGTTTGGTCAGCCATCTGTGCCATGGCTTCTCGGTCCTCATCCGCCAATGTACCTGCTTTCGCCAGCTCCTTCCACTTCTCCACGCGGTCATAATCGCCACTATCCAGGTTCGATTTCAGTAGCTTAAGCAGCTTTGGCGCGAATTTACCGGTCGCATAAAGGATGCCCGGGTGGTACTTTGCGAAGAGAACGAGTACCAGACTTAGGAACATAAGCGGGGCATCAGTCTTGGGCTTCTGCATTTTTCGGACCATGTCCTGGATCAGTGTCTTCTTGGCTTCTTCTGACGATGTCGGATCAAGTTCTGGCAGGCCTTGCTTCTTGCCGAATTTTTCAAGTGTTGAGAGTACGCTGGTAAGATCGGATTTGCTTGTCTTCAAGGTCACCTCGAATCTTTGGACATTCTTGCGACTTTTTCTGCTGCAAACTAGTCCTTGTGATCGCGCTTTCGAGACCATATCCGGAAGAAACTCCTTTTGCAGATAACCCGACAGTAGTTCGGCGAGCTGACCGTGTAGCTTTGAGTCTTCGACATCTTTCAAGCCTTCGCTGTAGTTGTGCACTCGCAGCGATACTCGCTCATGCCAGAAAGTAGAGAAAGCGGCTTCATTCTTGGATTCCAGCTCGGATATCTCGCTCCAGAATGTATCTGCAGTTGCTGTCTCGGACTGTTTTCCCTGAGCTATGGAACGTAGAAGGTGCTCATCCGCAGCGATAGCCGGAAATATATCCGCAATTTGGAATTTCAGGTCCTTGTCAGGGGTTTCTTTGACTTCATCCCATTGTTTTGTAGCATGCGATCTCGCAATGTTCAATAGTCTCGACCGCTCAAGCTCAAATTTAGCAGTTGTGAGGATAAAGTGGCTGATTTTTAGGACATCAATGTCTCTTCCAGAACAGGTGGTGATAATGATCTGCGCTATCCTGTCACGTACGTCATCTTGGATGTGTTGAGGGGCGTCGGGTGGAAGAACATCCTGTGGTTAAATTGTGTTAGTGATGACTTCGGGTGTGACGATGTTCAATGCCAGTTGGAAATGGTTGGGGATACTTACCGTTAGGTCCACGAAACCTTGTTCTTCAACCATACTCATGCCCTCACTAGCAGCATCTGAAAGCCGTTTCGTGGAAACCGCGAAGTCGCCAACGAAGACGATGGAGAGCATGCCCGAAAGCTCTTTATCCAACTCATCAGCGGACGTATATATTTCTTGGAAGTCTTGATAAAAGCTTCTTCTATCATAACAGAATATTTCTCCTGACTGAAACCGAATGATGAGCTCGTCGCGCTTGCACAAAATGGATTGTTTGGGCGTGCATATAATGTTGCCATCCTTCTCTTCGGTGTAGAACTGCGACATAATGTCGACTCCACCGGGAAGACTATGAAGAAGTTGTCGTGTTAGCCATATTGGCGGCGCTCCTGGTAATGACTGCGGCGACAATTCTACTGTCCTGCATGTGGTCAGCCTGTCTTGACTTTTAGCACAACTTCCACGTACTGGACATGCTCAAGTCCGTCTGCGAGCTTTTGAGTGACTGTGTCGGACAATGTCTTGATGTAGACCTCGCCAAGCAAGTAGTCGTCTGTTTCTTTCCGGAGATGTTCTTTGACACGAGGGATTTCAGCCAAAGTATCTACACTCTCTCGGTGGATGCCATGTGCGTGCGTAAATTCGGGTTTTAGAATGAGCCGCTTAGCCAGCATATCTTCAAGGTCTGTGATAATTGCGTTTCGTTCCTGCTGTGGGACGATGCTGCGTCCGTCTTGGCTTAGTAGAGCTACATCTGAACTGGCTCGGACCAGCTGTAACAAGGTAGCGGAATCGATGTCAAGTTGATTGCTGACGGTAGAGAAGGCGATTCGATTGGTCTCCCCGATCACAATATGCTCAAAGGCATGGTGTAGGCTGTGCTCCGTGATAAAGCCGTGCCCACTGGCTGTCTTGACTAAAGGAGGGAGAAGTCCTGATTTTTCCGAACGAAGTTGTTTTACTGGAGGTACCAAGCGATAGACCTCCAGCACGTCCTCATCTGAGAACATGTTGGGTATGGGCGGTGCTTGAGGAGAAGTGACAGAAGTTGAGTTGTGCGACCAGGCAAAAGTCGGCTCTCACTTATAGCGTGCTGTCAAGCAGAGAAGTCAAGGACAGACTGGAGGGATAGCAGTAGCTGAAGACTCTCCACACGTGGCTACAAGTAAAATGATGTCGCACCTCTCTGTCTTTCATTTTGTCTTCTGCACGAGAACGGCGTGAAATGTTTTCTGCTGCTTTGGGCGCAGCATGAGGAAGGCGCAACCGAGAGCGCTAGCCACCGCTCCGAAGCAAGGATGCGAAAGGATAGGGAGCGGCCTTGGCTTCACATCTCGACTGCTGCAAATGGACCAGGACTTCTCCTGCAATTGAAGGCAACCACCACCGCCGACATGTCTCAGTTCCGTGCGAAGAAACTTGACATTGGCTGTTTTGCGAAGATCCGCAACATTCGCGACCACACCAAGCGGAAAGTGTACGCAGAGCACGAGCCTGAGCGGTATGTGCCTTCGCAGCTACCCGCACCGCGAGAATGTCACCGCTGACATTGGAGAATCATCTAGGCAAGCGCTCCGGTACATTATTCGAAACACGACGTTCCCGCAGCGTGTGCGCGCCCAAGCCCAGCTCCAGCTCTCGTCGATGCACTGCTACACGCGCTTCACGCAGATCAAGAACAGGTGCATAATGGGAGGCAAGGGCAGAGGTGTCTTCAGCGACTTCAGGATGGGCCGAGTACGAGTACACACAGCCTCAGGGAGAGGCATGCGCTGACGGTCGACAGTACCAATTTCGAATGAACGCCCTCGCTGGCAACATCCCGGGTGTGAGAAAGGCAAGCTGGTAGAGACGTAGGGACGGGACGGCCTTTGCTTGCAGAATACGTGTATAGTACGGGTGTATACTGGCATTAGACGGCGTTTAGAAGGGGTACATACTATAGCCTTGTAGCAGTACGGGCTGCTCTCCAAAAATCCTCATGAGGTGCCGCGTCCGACACAAGATCGCTCCTTCTCTTTCCTGTGGCCTTCACCTGCGTCACCCGGCTTCGTTCACTGTCTCGCGTAGCAAATCACCGTCCCCCAGCGGCAAACGGACGCGTCCAAGTTCTTATTGCAACGTCTTTTTCTCAACCAAGGCGTCTATATCACTCTACCGTGCGGCTCTTCTCCACTGCACCTGCCAAACCACGCAGGCGACTTCCCGAGTAGTCGCACCAACAAGGTCGAAGCACGCTGCCACCATGTTCCGCCGACAGGAGAAAACGTTGGACCCGGATGCAAAGTATCTCGTTAGTTACTCCTGAGTAGGTGTCCATTTCAGGACAAGCTGACCGTACGCCAACTTCCAGGCCGACCTCAAAGAACTTGGGTACTTCATCGACAAGAATGGCTGCATCCGCCAGATCGAAGCTCCGGATCACTTCTTCGACTTCTTCTACACCAACAACGACCGTCACAATGAGGTCCGCGGGGAGGCAATGCGAGGTAGGTGTACCTGTGCCGCTCGTCCCCGAGCCGCACACTGACGTTCAATTAGTTTGCCAGCGCGAAGAGGTCCTGAAGCGCTTGTCCGCCCTCGGTCTCAAGGAGCTGTATCTTCCTACCCTCTCTAACACCAAGCCTGACGGTCCACACATCCCAATTCTCGCACCCGCCGCCGATGTGCTGAAGACACGAAAGCGCGTCATCGTCCTAATCAATGATGACTGCTATCAAGATCTAGGCATCCTTGCCTACCGCGAGCTACAGCGAGAAGGCGGACTCAACGGCGGCTCAGTCATCAACTTCGTCAAGGAATTGTCTACACGCACTCGAGCTGCGGGAGACATGGATGTGATCGAAGAGCTTGCCAAAGACGGTGCTCGTATTGACAAAGACGAGGATATCCCTGGGCTGGTTGTGCTCAACGCCGGCCAGCTTCTCTATTCCCACAAGTTCAACAAGGCTCTCTCGATTCGCAGCTGGAATGCCCTGCCGCGGAAGTCCATCACCCACGACGCTGTAGTGATACATCCTATCGAGAACCGCGTACCGGGCCACGCTACACCTCAAGAGCATATCAAGAGCGCCTTCGATTCCGTAATCATGAATCCCGATCTAGTCTCACCTGAGGCTGAGATATACGTTGTTGCAATCGAAAACGGCGCAGAGAAGCTGATTGACGTCTTGAGCCACGAGTGTAAGTTTTCAAACTCTTGCATAGCTACATCAAAAAGTCTGGAGACTTATTGTGGACTGGTTTACCCCAGGATACACGATTAAGTCGCCGAACTTTTGAATTGGGGTTATGGGTTGAAATAACAAGATAATAGTCCGTCGCTACGCTCCACGCCTCAAGGCTCTAGCTATCATGCACTCATCTATGGACAGCTGCCAGATCCACGACCCAGAGTTAAAAGCCTTCCTCCATACGCGCGCTAGGCAGTGGAAGAGCGCACAGTTTAAGAGCACAAGTCCGGGTCAGTGTATTAGTCTCCCCTCAGAGTACGATTCAAAGGCCGTTTCGCACAAGCCTGATTACGAAGAATCCATCGACTGGCTGGAGATTGTTGCAGGAGGAGATGGTGGGTGCGCGGACGCTCCGTCCACGGACGTTCACGCTGAAACTAAAGCAACCCCCGAGCAGGTCAAGCAGGATGGCACGTCCACCGAAGACTTCCAGGACGAGGACCCGATCTGTCCGACTTTTGGCGGAGGAGACACCTGGGTCGGCGAGTGCGTCTTCACGCAACGCCCCATCCAGCAGGCCGTCTTGAGCTTTTTCGAGGACGTAGCACGTGGTGAGTCTTTCTTCTAGAGAATGCACCGCACGAAAAACATATGCTGACCCTACACAAGACCCCAACGGCTTCTGCAACCCAGACTTCAGCCTCGACGTCGCCGAGCCTTCGCCGGACAATCCGCTCACCTTTGCACCGGCGGACTCTGACGAGACCCTGCCGGAAGAAATGCTCAACCCCGACAAGAAAGCCGTCATGACCGCCCAAGCCGAACTAGACAACATGAAGACGGCGTTCCTCGCTTCTCCGCAAGACTATCCTGCCATTGTCCCTGGCCTTCGTCTCCTCCAGCAACGAATCGTTAAGAAAGAAGCTGAACTTGCCGAACTGGAGAAGAAGGCGCTGAAGACTGGTGGCTTGGGTGCGGGCGCTTCACAGGAGTTGCGCGACAAGTGGGAGCCCAAGACCAGTGGTGAGAAGTGGGTGGAGAAGAAGTCGGGTCCGGCTATCACTTTTGCAGGCGTCGAGGCGGATAGTGAGGTGGTCAAGAGTGCCGGGTGCTTGAACACGGTAGAGGAGGAACTAGCGAAGCTCGAGTTGGAGGAGGATTGAGGAGTATGTGCAGCGAGGGTTTCATGAGGTAGACTGGCGTGGCGGAGCAAACAGTCCGATGATTGTTCCGTTCTAGCAGCAGATGCCCTACGGCGTCATAGGGTCACAGTAGAGCGGTTTGTCCAGACTATATAGTGCAACATGCGCCATATGCCCGCCAGGAACAATATCAATGTCCCATGCCAAGTATCCATCCATGCCTAAACGTTGAGCCTACATCACCAGGATACAAAGTATAGGTACCATGTTACCCTAAGATAGGTGATTCTCATGTCGAAAATGTCCTCAAGCTTTTTTATCCCAGCCGCTGTACTGTGAAATATCCGCAAAAGGGGGGAATCCATCCATCCCAAACGCCTCCCAAATGCAAGCCACATCCAGCCATCCCTTCCCTCCTCCCACCCCTCTACCATCTCCTTCCCATCCCCTCACCCTCCCCACACACACTCAAACATCCTTCAACAAATCATCCAAATCATCATCATCCCACCCCCCGCCCCCCCTCTTATTCACCACAATGCGACTCTCCTCCTTCTCCTGCTGCTCCGCCACGGCCGCCAGCATCTCCTTGAGCTGGTCTTCGGTGATCTTGGCGCGTAGCTGGCCCGTGCGGGCGAGGGTGATGAGGCGGTTTTCGACGTCGGTGGCGCGCGATTCTTTGACGAGGCGGATCCGCGCGAGGCGGTCGGCGGCTGGGGGGGTGAGGATTTGAGAGAGGATCGTGGTGCGTTGGTCTGCTGGGGAAGGGAGGGGGGGTTAGTTAGGTGGGAGGTGGGAGGTTGGAGGGGTGAGGGGTGGGTGGTGTGTGTATATACGGGCTGCCTTGGGTGACGCCCACGGAAACAGCTTCGCTGAAGCATTTCGTCTACGCGGATAGAAGGCAGCCTGCGCTCTCGTCTCGAGCTCGGGGAAACCGCTAGCGGGTGGGACGGCGCTGTACGCAGCGCAGCGAGAAGTGGAAAGCCGGGCGGACATACCTTCACGTTGCCTACCCTCACACATTAGTACACCTCTCTTCCATACCCCACTCAGCGCATCATGACGCACCTCTTCTCCTCCTGGTCTTGACCTTCGCCGCCTCCTCCACCACCGCCACCTTGCTGTTGTAGTTGCTGCAGCCGTGCACGACGGATCTATGCGTCCATGTTAGCTGGTTCGCATGCGCTGCCGTGATTTTGGCGGGGATGTAGAGGGGGGTTGGTACCTCTTCGAGGTCGGCGTCGGCCATGGTTGATTATTCGGAAGGGGTTGGGTGGTTTGATTTGGTGGGGAGTGCCGAGTTGAAGGAACCCTATTGCCGTGACGTGATGGTGGTCGTGCGGGTGGTGGTTGTGCACTGAGCAGTGTGGTGCAGGCTTGTGCGCTGTTAAGCGTTGGGCGCCAGGCAGGGTTGAAAGCCTAGAACCAACAACCAGGCGGTTGGGTTATTATTCGACCTACATACTTACCTTTTCAGCTTTCATTCGCGGGGGGATGAGATAGTTACTCATCAGTCTTTCTCACGCAGTCAAATTCTGTGCATGGCAATTTTCTCTTGTTGCCCCCGGGTACACGGCACTCGAACCCTAAACACCGATGCCCGATCTTTCACAATCAAAGTCAGAGACGGTGTGATGTGGGATGATGGCAAGTTGTGTTGGGTAGCAGGTTGATTTTTGGAGTCTATTTGGTTCCTTAAGGTAGGAGGTTACGCTGTATTACACATACATATTCTTGGAAGAAGAAGAACTTAAACCCCCCAAGCCATGACCACAGCGTTGTACAAAGAACAACTCCGAGCTTTCGTGCATCAACACAACTATCTAGGGAAGGAAGGAATCTAGCCTTCCGAAACGAGTAGAAGAGAAAACCGAAAACCATGTGTTGTCTACTGACATAACTGCATCATTGAACGCCAGGCCGGCGTACACTACGCGAGTATGTACAAGAGAAGGATGCTATCCCAAAAACAGTTAGAGAGATGATACGCTACTAATCCTTCTCTATTTCTTCTCGAGATTTATCTGTCGACGTTCTCTATAAGCGACCTTGGCCTTCCATATCGCTTGTACGAGAACCGTCATCGGCACTCTAGGGCTTGACTTGGTTTAAAGCCAAGAGCTTGCCGAAGCGTTGAAGGCATCGGCAATAACTAGGAAGCTGAAGGTTGAGAATGCCTGACAGCAGGCGCTTTTGGACATGGCACTCGGTAAGAGTAAACATGTGGTTGAGAGACCTGCATGGATACGGATGTCCGCGCGGGCGCTTAGGTAGGAGTCACGTCATAGGCCGAGGCAAGCCGTGGCCCAACAACAAGAGCAGGAACGACCCGCGCATGCACAGTAGAAACCGTCGGTAGAACTGTAATATGTACGTATTCGCTGATAAGGACGGGGACACAATATCCGCGGCCCGAAAGATGCAGTAGGAACAAGCTTACCTGCATTGTGGGCGCTTGCGCACGCCATCTCCCACTACCAAATTAAGAAGGTGAGCTCAGCAGAACAATAAATTGAATGACGGCTGTGCAAGGCATCCACGCGACTCGTCGCCTCTTTTTGTAGATGGTGATTATTGATGGCTTCGTATCGCTGGATCCAAGGTTGCGCGTGGCCGGATTCGCAACCACGGCGCACTGAGCCAAAGCTGGTGGCATTGAGTTTATAGCCGTGTATCGTGTTCATCGGATTGCGAGGCTGTACGCGCCCAGATCCGGGGCCGAAAGCGTCGTGGCGGCGAGGGCTTGTAAGCAGCCAGGGGCCCCGGCAGTTCCTGCGCTCGCTCCTCCCCCGTCACACTGCTTTACGCCTCCGCCTCCAACCCTCAGGCCTTCGCCCCCGCCGAGTCTCTCTCTCTCGCCGAGCGACCTCATTGCCCCCAATGTGCCCATCTTGATCGTTTGGGGCTACAAGAGACGCCTGCTTCCTCTTTCCGTCACTCCTTTGTCCGCCTGCACTGCAGCCAACGCCTAGCTCCTCGCCCACAGCATCCAGTCGAGCTAGAGCTGCACCACACGCCAGTCATGGCTGAGTACGTCCGTCCCACAGCGTCTGCAATTAAACACTGCGCCTGCTGCCGTTTCACCCTGCCCCGCATGTCATTCATCGCTTACACGTTGCTTTCTCCAGATACGTGCACGCCGCCCCGTGGGTACACGCCTCCGGTAGCTCAGGCACCATCACGCCGTCGCGCCTCCAGAACCAACTGCGCTCCTTGACCCCCACTCCGACCAACAAGACCGTCACCAAGTCGATATCCTCGCCGCAGCTGAAGAAGTTCCCCCTGCCGACGCTGTCGCGCTCCGACAGCGAAGTCATGAACACGATACCCGACCCCCGAACCCCCACGCCCCAGCGAGCCTTGTCGCGCAACAATTCGACAGACTCGAGCATGCATCCCGATCTGAGCCAGGAAGTCTCCACGCTCAGCACAAAGCTGATCGATGCCATCAACCACCAGACCAAGCTGGACGACAATCTGCAGCAGACACGCCATGAGCTAGAGGCGGCAAGGGAGAGGCTGGCCCAGCTCGAGCTGCAGGTCAAGATCCATGAGCAAAAGGTCGCAAATGGCCTGTTGGTGGACAAGGAGGTGTACGACAAGATGGAGAAGCAGCTCTCAAGCGACATCAACGAGGAAAGGAGAAGACGAATCGACGCTGAAAAGGCAAAGAGAAAGACGGACAACGAGGTCGAGACTCTGACGGCTGCGCTTTTTGAGGAAGCCAATGTGGTGAGTTGCGCTGTTCGCCTTGTCTCGGTGTCTTGCTAATCCGCTCTAGATGGTGGCAGCTGCGCGGAAAGAGACAGAGGCCTCTGAAAAACGTAATGAGCAGCTGAGGCAGCAACTCAAAGATGGCGAGTGCCTCCAGCTTTCACTGCAAGAGCAACTTCAGGATCTCAAGGGTGTAATGGAAAAGATGAGTGCTCACGGCGATGACGAGAGCAACACGCTGCCCACGACGACCGCACCTTCGACTCCTGGTATCACACCGGCAGACAAGATGAGCAAAATGTTCGACACAAACGGCCAGACACCGAACACGCCTAGTTCTGATGACATCACCCCAAACCATCCTCTGCACTTCACCCACCTTATCCACCCTATTCTCCGGTCCGACCTTACGTCAGTCAAAGATTTCCAAGAGATGCTTAAAATCAGCTCTCGCTCTGCGCCCAACAGCCGTGTTTCGAGCGGCAACTATGGTAGCCTGAATGTGTTGGGCCTCGGATCTCTGACCAACAGCTCCACCAGTTCTCTGCCTATTTCAAAGCCGTCGGGCAACAACTCGCCGCGTGAGTCTCTTGCCGGAACATCCATTCCGAACTTGAAAGATGAGAAGTTCTACAAGCGAGCTTTGTCCGAGGACATCGAGCCCACATTACGGCTAGATATCGCACCGGGACTTTCATGGATGGCACGCCGCACTGTGCTGAATAGTATCACAGCTGGCTCTCTGGTCGTGGAACCCAATCCAGCTCCGCTCAAATTTCGTGGCCCTGTGTTCCCATGCTCCTTGTGCGGAGAATCTAGGACAGGCGAGCAGTTTGCTAGGAAGTTCAGGTTCAAGTCGTCCGAGAGCGACGAGACACGACATCCACTGTGCGATTGGTGTTTGGGCAGGATACGGTCTACTTGCGATTACATTAGCTTCCTTCGAATGGTCGCGGCAGGTCATTGGAGGGCAGAGAGTGAGGAAGAGAAGAAGGCAGCCTGGGAAGAGAGCGTCCGCTTACGAGAGCGTATGTTTTGGTCTCGCATCGGCGGTGGTGTGGTTCCCTCGTTTATTGCCATCAGGGACAGCCCACGGAGTCCAACATTTGCCAATGGGGTCGGGAAATCGGATGCGGCTAGAAACAGCGAGGAAAGCCAAGTCTCCGACAAGCCTCTGGACTCTGCGGTGGATATGGCGGAACCATCGACGGAACCTTGGAAGAGCGAAGAGGATCCGTTTCAGTCGAAGAGCGAGGATAAGGCGAAGAGAGTGTCTATCGGCAAGACGGTCATCTCTAGCGCGACCGCTCCTGCAGATATCTTGACGCAGTCAGAGGAGAAGAAGATCGAAGAGGAAGCAGAGGCACAGCTTCAAGAGGAAGTGCGCAAATCCATGGATGCTAGGGTGACGGAGAGCCAGAATCAACACCAGCGTTCTATCTCGACCCCCGTTTCTCCGGAACCTTCTCCAAAAAAGAAGGACGAGAGGCTGAGCTTGACAATTCCAGGGTCGTTCCAGTAGACGACACCTTGGACTCCGTTGATTCTGTCTGTACCGTCCACTTTCGGCAGCCGGTTTTCACCTTGCACGCACGACGCTCACGGCAATCACTT
This sequence comes from Laburnicola sp. JP-R-44, assembly GCA_009805535.1. Taxonomy (NCBI): domain Eukaryota; kingdom Fungi; phylum Ascomycota; class Dothideomycetes; order Pleosporales; family Didymosphaeriaceae; genus Laburnicola; species Laburnicola sp. JP-R-44. The sequence goes on along the minus strand of SELF01000040.1, from coordinate 1,959,922 downwards.
ATTATATAATTTCATCCACCCTGCATAATATTGAGCATTCATATTCGACACTTCTCATTCATGGTTATATACAGGCACGGCCGACCGCATCATTGCATATACAAAAAGGTCTTTGGGTTCCTTTTTCCGTCTTTCGTTTCCGTTTTTGCGTCCCTCTTGTACAGTACGATTCCGATACTAGGAGTAGTATATTGGGTCTGAGTGCTTTGGTTTCACTGTCGCTGCGCGCATCTTTTTTTCTTGTAAAATATTGGTATCGGCATCTGGGTCTGCAACTTTAAGGAGGGGGTGAGAGGAGGACGGCATTGGGTTGGACAGGTCTGGGGTTGGGGGTGGGATTGAATTGCACTAGAGCGGGAGTGGTATGGCATATGGCTTGTTATGCTATATAGAGCTACAAGCTGATAATACATACGCTTAATGACAATGCCCTTGATGAGGTTGCCATTGTTTGTTTGCGTGATGATGGGTACCAATGCTTCTGAAACTACTCTACCTCAGCGGGTAGCTCGTGTGTCTGGCCATTCCGCAACGCCTTTTTTGGGTATCAATGCATGCATACGACCAATTTCCAACCAATGCCTCGTCGTGTGCGGGATATCTTAACTATTTGTTGCGCAACTGCAGCCATCCCCTCGTCGTGGCCCACCCACCCACGCACTCACTTCTTCTTCCCCTTCTTATTACTCTTCTCCTTGTCCTTCTTCATCTCGGCCAGATTCCCAGCCAGCAACGCATTGAACGTCGCGCTATGGGCGCGCGGCGCACCAGCTTGCTTCTCGGGGATAATCACCTCCTTCTCCTTGTGCTTCCTGGCGCGTTTGGATTTCTTGGGCGTGGACCAAGTGTCCTCGTCCTCTTCTTTTTTGATGCCGGGGTTGAGGTTGGGGAGTGCGTCTTCGGAGGCTTCGGGCTGGTCGCTGGAGGTAGCGGCGGCGGCGGCGGCGGCTTCGCTGAGTTTCTTTGCGCGTTTGAAGGCTTTGCGCTCGGCTTTGGAGGGGCGAGCGGGGCGGTCTTTGGGGAGGCGGGGGTCGGTGTCTGCGTCTGCGTCTGCGTCTTTGGGGGGCGAGGGACCGGGGGTGGAGGCGGTGTCGGTGTGCTTGCGCTTTCTGGACTTTCTGGGCTTCTGGTGGGCGGAGTTGTGGGTTAGAGTGGTGGGTTCCTGTTTCTGGCGAGCAGGCTCGTCGATGTCCATGGTGTCGTCGACATTGGCGTCGCCGTAGAAATACGCGCTCTCGCTGTCGGCTGCGGCCTCATTATCATTTTCCACCTCTTCGCCGTCGTTCTTCTCTGCCTTGATCTTGACCTCCTCTTCGCCGTTATCCTTATCCACCTTCGTCTCGACCTCCTCTTCACTATCACTCTCCTCCCGCCTCGCCTCCTCCTCCGCCTTCCTCTTCCTGCTCAGCTCTTCCTGAATCTTGCTCTCAGCCTCGTCATCAAACTTCTTATGGATCAGCCTCGCCTTCAACGCCGCTCTAGCCTTCTCCTTCGCTATCCTCTCTGCCCTCTCCTTGTCGTAGCGCTCATTGCCCGCCAATCCGTGCCTGATGAACCGCGCCGCAGCCTCCTTGTCAAGCTTGCTCGTCGGCTTCTCGCCCACATTCTCAGCCGTTTTGATCTTACCAAAGTAGGCCTTGAGGCGCGCGAGTTCGGGGAAGATGCGGTGCTCTTTGGCGTTTGTGCCGGACGCTTGGAGCGCGGAGAAGAGGAGCGACTCGAGGGCGTAGGCGGTGAGGACGTGGAGCTTTGCTTTGTCGAGGAGGGGGAGGGTGGTGGTGAGGGTGGAGAGGGGGTTGGTGAGGAGGGGTTCGAGGGCGGTGGTGAGGTCGTCGATGTTGTATTCGAGGTCTTCGGTGAGGTCGGGGAGGTTGATTTCGGGGTCCATGGCTGCTGCAGTGGTTAGATGTTTGGGGGCTGCGGCTGCAGCGGGCGCTGGTTTTGTCGTGAGTGCGGTGTGGAGAGGTGGGTGAGTTGGGGCAGCTGTAAACTTTCCTTTGTGGCGGGCCGAGCTTTCCTCCGCTCCAGCGCGGTGCTCAGCGCCTTCCACTTTCGGCGGGACTACGTCAACATTCTGCTTTCTTTCACTTCCTGTACTTTTCTTTTGCAAGCGCCTGGTGACTTGGGTGACTTGGTAAATAAGGGTCGCTTTGTTCACTAATGCAGTATAGTTGAAATTCGGCAATCTGTCTTCCTTCTCTCTTTTACCATTTCTCCCCCGGCTGCGGCCGCGGATACGCCACATACCAGCTCCATGCAGACCAGGTAGCAACACGATCGGCCGGGTGGCCTACTGTCAGACGAGCGGACGGATGAAGAGATGGCTTGGCCCTGAAAGTGCGGAGCCACAGGCAAAACAGGGGATCAAGTATGTCTCCCCCCCCCTGGGAGCTGATGGGTTGGCAGGAGCTAACAGAATGCAGCGCAAAGCAGGATGACGATGCGATCGCGAAAGATGATACGCCCAAACCTTCTCCGACGCGAAAAGCAGCCGATTTTTATCGCGCGCAACCCGTGCTCGATCGCCGTATCCATGTCTTGGGAATGGGGAACGTGGGAAAGTTCATTGCGCATGCATTGAAAGGGATACAAAATGCGCCCCCTGTGACGCTTATCTTCCATAGTCTTGAGGGACTGAAAGCATGGGAGGACTCGCCGAAGAGACTGCAATTGATAACAGACGGAGACCGCGAGAGGCGGGAAGGGTATGAGGCGGAATTGGCCAGACCGCGGCTGAGATACCATGGTAAAGAGGTGGGGGCAAATGCCGGGAACGCTTTTTCAGACGGTTCTGATGCGCAATCAGAAGCTCAGCAGCAGTATGAAGTCATGTATGGAGAGTCTACGGAACCGATCCATTCACTCATACTTTGTATGAAGGCGACGCAGGTGCTGCAGGGGCTATCTGCTGTCAAGCACCGCCTACACAAGGAATCTGTCATCCTGTTTTTACAGAATGGAATGGGGGTGGTGGAGGAAGTGAACAGGGAGATATTCCCAGATGTGGAGACGAGACCTCACTACATGGTGGGCATCAACTCTCACGGCTTGCACAGAACAGATGACCAGTTTACGGCGGTGCACGCTGGGTTTGGGACCATCTCACTCGGCATTCTTCCTAACGAGAGAGATCGTGAGCCCGCGCCATACGCTCCGACACTCAAGTTCAAGGCCCATTCGGCACCACAGCCTGCAGAACCATCCCACCCCGCGAATCCGGATCCTTTCTCGCCGCCCCCTACTCCGTCGACCTTTCTTTGGACTCCAAATCAACGATACCTTCTTCGGACGCTTCTGCGCGCTCCCATTCTCTGCGCGACAGCCTTTTCGCCGCCCGATCTCCTCCAAATGCAACTGGAGAAACTCGCAGTGAATTGCATAATCAACCCGCTCACCGTCATGCTCGATGCGCGAAACGGCGCCCTCCTTTACAATTACTCGCTTACGCGTGTCATGCGCTTGCTCATATCCGAGATCTCCCTGGTCATGCGTTCTCTTCCTGAACTGCAATACATCCCCAACGTCGAGCAACGCTTTGATCCAGGCCGATTGGAGAATCAGGTAGTCGGCGTGGCCTATCGCACCAGAGATAACCTCTCCAGCATGCTAGCTGATGTAAGGGCTGGGCGGATGACGGAGATTGAGTATATCAATGGGTGGTGGATCGTGAAGAAAGGGGAAGAGCTGGGCCTGCAATGTGTGATGAACTATATGCTGATGCATCTGGTGAAGGGTAAGGGGGGGATGATACAGTTGGAGATGGGCGAGGGTATTCCTTTTGTAGAGCCCCAACCGGGAGAGGAAGAGGTTTTGATCAGTGATGGAGAGGGAGATGAGGTACCCTTGACTGAGGAAAAGCCTGTGGAGGATACTCGGACGTAATCTTTATTGTAGTTGTGGAAGAATTGAGAAGTTGGTTGCAGGTATCGCTTCGGAAACTGTTCGATGTGGGTGTCGTGGAATAATATGTAACTAGATACACGACTGTCGTGTAGCATGTTTTCCAATCATCCCAGTGTAACATAGTATGTAGAAAAACCTTTACCTAGGGCTTTAGATTACTGCAAACAAACTTTATTCTGTGAACGACTTCTGAGCACAGTGAAGAGGGAGTACCCTAGTAGCTACCGCACGGAGCCTCGGCTTTAACCCGGACACGGATCCTTCTGGAATCGGAAAGCTCCATTTCCTTTGCCGTCAACACCACAAATCTGCCGCCTCTCACATCCCATCGCCGTACCGCCGACCTCACAGCAACCAATTCGCCGTCCAATCCATCCGCATCTCATTCGAAATGGCTCGTCAACGTGGAGGAACTGCCCCTCGCCGCCCGACGGCTGCGCCTGCCCGGCCTGCTGCCCCAGCTCCCGCTCCTGCCCGTCACTCGTCCACGGCTGCGCACCCGCCGGCACAGCACGCACCCGCCGCGCCGCCCGCTGCTGCTGCTCCCCAGGCCAGCCAGGGCCCGGGGCTGTTTGGACAGATGGCTAGCACTGCTGCGTAAGTGGTCCTCTCCCGTCTCGGTGCAAGGGAAAGCAATTGCAGACCACGGTGCTCTTTGCATCATCTGCTTCGCGCCACCCCTCCCCTAGTCGCCACCGATGGATGCATGTACTAATGGTTGTCCAGCGGTGTCGCAGTCGGATCCTCCATCGGCCACGCCATCGGCGGCTTCTTCGGCGGCGGCTCCAGCGCTGCCCCCCCGCGGAGCAATCTGCCCAGAACACCGACTTCGCCCAGCAGCACCAGCAGATGGACACGCAAGCACGCGCAAACCCTTGCGCAGTCGACACGCAGAACTTCACCAAGTGCATGAACGAGAACCAGGGCGACTTGACCATCTGCGGCTGGTACATGGACCAGTTGAAGGCATGCCAGCAGGCTGCTTCGCACTACTAAAGGAACAATCCGGTTAGGGGAATGTGGCTAGGTGGATAGAAGTAAAGAGACGGGCTGTTCTCTTTGCCGTGGACGAATAGGAGTGCATGGACAAGGCGCATGAGCATTTCTGCATCTGCGTTGGCTGTTTCTAGAACGTGGTTTCGACCGCGGTATGTACAGTATCGGCAATAACACACTGTCACCACTTCCAGATGTCATGACTACCACTTTTGTGTTTTTTCAACTACTAAATCAAAACAGTGGGTAATCGCCCTTTGCTTCTGAAGGCGTTGGTAGCGCAAACAAAGTTGCTTGCAACCGACAGCTCGACAAGCTCCTGCATATGCATCGCGGCTGGAGCAGACGTCTCGAACAACGTTAAGAGACAGCCGTGTCGAAGGGCGCTGGCGGTCGCACCATTAATCCGAATCATAGAAGAGAGATGAACCAGGACGCGACCACAGCCAAGATTGAGAAGAGAGAGAAAGGACAACCTTCCCAATCAACTATATTCGCCTCTGCGTACTATGTACATCATCTCCGGACCTGGCACAGAGAAGCAACCATCTTGCCACCGCGTACGTTTTCCTTTCCAACTGGAGGGCACCTCAGTCTTGGATACTGCAGTCCCGGAGGCTTGTGCTGTAATACTTGACATTGAAGTCTCCGTCTCGGTCCGGTCTTCCAACATGATTTCAAATTCCGCCGCTGAGATCGCCGTGGCTGCAATCAAAATATTTCTCGGCCACTCTTGATCGACAGCCCTGCCGTGTGCTTCCCTTGGATCCTCGTTCTCTTCGTTGTCGACTTGAGTCCCCGCGTCGAGCTCCGCCGGAAGTTCGTTAATAGAGCTATTGATAGGAGACCCTTCTAGGTTGTCGTTTGGGTTTGGAAGTCCTACACTCGACGCAGGTCTACTGGAGAAGGCGTGATAGTAAATAGACGCATCGTCGTTATCCTCCTCCTCCCTCTCGTCGTCTGCGTCTGAGTCGTCGGACCACGCTGATCTAAGGTTTGGCGTACCGGCGCGGCTGGACAGATCTGGCGTGACTACCATATGAGCACTGAAATACGCAGAGTCGCCAGACACAATACTCGCACTGTCACAGACAACACCCTCAGGCTCGTCCGCATCCTTGTCACTATCCGCGTCGTCGTCCTCACTTTCATCGTCTGTGTCTGAGTCCTCGGACCACGCACTTCTGGGGCTCTGGCGTACCGGCATGGCTGGAGGGGTCTGGCGTGACTACCATACGAGCGCTGAAGTACGCAGAGTCGGCAGACACAAGACCCGCACCGCCATCCACACCGCCCTCTGCCTCGCTCGCGTCGTTCTCCCTATCCGCATCCGTAATCGCTTCCACATCCGCGCCCCACTCGCTCCCCTCCGTCTCCGTAGCTTCAAAAATCGTAGGCAGCCGCACACATGCACACGCACGTGTACATCGCGCTCCAAAAACTCCAAAAACTCATCCATCTCTTCCTGTTGCAGCCGCTGGCGCGTTTCCACGTCTAAGACCCACTGCGTCTCTGCGTCTAGGGTTGGGTAGCCGTCCGACGAGGCGAGGGCTAGTAGCCAGGGTATGTCTGTGCCTGGGGGGAAGATTACGCCATCATCGCGGCGCTCGTTGCGGCGGGGTGGAGGGGGTGGGGTGGTGATGGTGGTTGAGGGGGCGCTTGGGGAGGATTCTGGAAAGGGGTTAGTGGGTGGGTTGGGCTGTTGTTTGGTTGTGTTGAGTTGGGGAGGTAGTGGAGGAATGACAGGAGGGGTATACTAGATGTTTTGAGAGTTTTTCTTTGTAGCTGGTGAGTATCAGCTTTTTTAAGCGGCGTATTTTTCGGTTCGGCATTGAGGGAGGATGGATGAAGGGTCGGTGGAAGAGGGTTTGTAGTAGGAGCCAGTGAGGCGATGGGTGGTCTGCGTAGGGGTAGTTAGTAGAGGTTTTCTTTTTTACGTCGGTGGGGAAAAGAAGAGTCACCTTGTCCCTGATGATATTACCTAGTGCCTGTTCAAGCCCAGTTACTGAGAGTGTGATGAGTGCGGAAGTTATGTTGTTCAAGGTAGGTTGTAGCGTCGACTATACTACTACTGCCTCTGAGGTCGTGTGTCGTCTTACCAACGCCGCCTCAGATGTCATTCATTGAATTTCCACGCCCAGACGAAAAATCTCCCATGTGTATTTTAATGCCCCCCCGGGAGAAACCTTAGCATTTCCAACCGCAACGAGCACATCTGCCCTCCATTTTGAACCTTGGTCTCCAACCTGCCATAGCGCCCGCTCCCGGCTGATGAGGGGATCCATCCGAAGCCGAAACCTATCTTGATCCACACAGATAGATCAATTGGATGATTGACTGATTGGGAGGGAAGGCAAAGCATCGGGAGGCTTCTCTGTATCCCCGCTAGCCGGCCGCATTGTCACACACGCACGCACGCACCCACCACGCTTCATCTATCTCCCTGACGCACAGCCATGTATAAAAGCGTGTACGAGTTGAAGGAAATACAGCTTATACACTCTCCAGTTTCTCCAGTCACAACATCCATCTTCACATTCCCATCTACAGACTCTCCTGAACAAACCAGCCAACAGACAGCAAATATCGCACATCTACCCCCCCTCACACACAGATAGAAACTCATCCAGTCCATCGGCATCCCACCTCCCCTCCGCAGAACGACCCAACGAACAAACGAACAAACGAATAACCAAACGACAAACCTCGGTACCGCCGCCAGCCCTCCCCCAACCCACGTGTCAAAACCCCACAATATCCAGTCCCACATGACCGCCCATGATCACAAGCTAAGCTGCGCCGTATCCGATACATGGCGGTCGCACCGCCGGGGGTTGTTTCCACGGGTGTGCGTGGAAAGAATGGAGGGTGATATGGCGAGGAGGTTGCAGTGCACGTTCTGTGGGCGAGGGGATTTGGTATTGTGATGGTTGGTTGGTATACAGTTGATCGAGTGGTAGGCCATTGGATGGATATTCTCGGGGCGAGGGTGGTTTAATCCGACGGTGACGGTACCTGACCTTTCGTCCTGTGACGGACTGACTTCGATGATGAAAGATGGTAGTCTACTCGCAGGGAGGCAACAAGGGATAAATAATGCACATTCATCTTCTGGTTCAGTACGTCCATCCTCCAACTATCCAACCTTAGCGAACCCTTTACCAAGGGAAGCGTGGCCGGCACCCCTCTCCCCGTTGCCGTGAACGTGGCTATTGCTATCGTCTCTCCCCGTCCCCATCGTCTCCATTAGCACATCGACGACTTCTACTTGATTCGGAAATCTCATCCTCTTGACCTCGACAGAGTCGACACGGCTACCAATCCAAATCGCACGAAATCGCACCGCACACGACGCACCGCACTACACCGCACTACACCGCACTACACCACCCAACTCCCCATGGCGGTCCTCCAACACACCTCAACCACCACCTCCCCCCACGCAATGACAAACCCGAATCCCCATCCAAAACGCCACCCGCACCCCTCCTCCCTCACCTCTCTAACCCACTACATCGACGACCAAATCCTGCTCCACCGCTACTTCGCATCCGAAGACTTACTCCACGCCTCCATCCCCCCCAACCACGCTCTCGCTATCCCGCCTAACCCTCGAACCCACATACTCTGCAGAAACGACAACACCAACAACACCAACAAACGCTACCACCCCCACCCCCCACCCAGAAACATACCCCCCCCCCCCCCCCCCCCCCCCCCCCCCCCCCCCCCCCCCCCCCCCCCCCCCCCTCCTCCGCTACCTCTCCACCACCAGTGGCCCCCTACTCAACTCCTACCCAAAACACCTCCCCCCAGACAAACGCGCCCACATCGAAGCATACATCCCACAACGTATACGTATACTACGCCTCCCGCTCGAACAGCGCGAGGACTCGGTGTGGGCCAAGAAATACAGGTCGAAGAAGAAGCGGGATGTGTTACCCCTGGGATGGGGGGAAGGAAAGGGGGTGGGAGGGGAGTTTGAGGGGGGAAGCGGTTATGGCTGTGCGTGGGAGGGAGGGGGGTGGGAAGAGGGTGGGGAGATGGGGTTGTATCGGAGGTATGGAGGGGAGGGTGGTGGGGAAGGTGAGTGCTTTGATATGGCTGATGGACATGCGGTGGGGATTGATTGGGCGATTGGGACGAAGGCGGCGGCTGTGTTAACGAGTGGGATGGGAAAGGGGGGAGAATGCGTGAAGAAACAGCGTGCGGGAGGGAAATTGGGATTCGGGCGCGTGGTGGGTACTCTGAGGGCTGCGGCTGTCGTCGTCGTGGACAATGGTGCAACGACGCAAACTGGGTTACAGCTTAGAAGTTCGTGGATAAAATGGTAAGCTCTGAAGTCATGAAAAGAAGAACAAACAAGATCAATGTGATGATACATAAAGACTCGTTAACGCCATGCTCCAAAGTTCACGGTTTGCGATCGCCGCTATCGACTTGAGTTCTCGTCTCGGGGCTCGAAGTTCAGCTAGGCAATCATTAGTTTATACAGCTCGTGCTTTACGATAGTATCACGTACCTGGTTTCCGTTATATAGCTGCTCGTTCCTTGGCTCCCTTGCCCGCTGATCTGCAAGTGTCCGCACACGAATGCCGTCTGCACCGGTCGAGTCTTGCGGTGTGTTACCGAGTGATCGTCCTTCGGCTGGCGGCTGCTGATTCCCCTGTTGAGAACCTCCACCACCCCCGAGGACCGACGAGAGACCGTTGCCAACAAATCCCGCGGCAGAGCCTGCGAGACTGAGTGCACTACCGACAAGTCCAAAGACACCGCCTGCTGCACTTGATACGATGCCACCTGAACTACCCGAGTAGGCTTCGGTATATCCCTTGATAGGCACGAGTACCAGCGTCGCTGATGGCGCTAGATCGATGTCGCCGAGGGTTTGGCTCTCATCGCCGGCGGACAGCTCCCGGCTAGGTAACGGTGCCAGGATTTGCTTGAAGAAGTAAGGCGGATGTCTGTCATTCAAGGCCTCCGCTCTCGCTGCAAACTCTTGATCTATCCAGGGTCGTACATCGTCCTGCAGGTTTGCCGTGCGCGGAAATGTCGAGCGTATCGTCGCGCCATCGAACATGCGCACATTAAGATGTACCTCCTCCTTGGCATTGGAGCCTTTTGAGCTCGTCGTTGTAGGGAATTGCCGTGTCGTGGGTGAAGACTGTGCCAGCCTTTCGCGGTCTGCCTTGCGTGCCTCTGCCTGTGCTTTTCGCTCCGCCTTATCCGCCTCTATCCGCGCGTTGATGCGTGCAAGCTCTTCCTTCTCTTCCAGTTTCTTTTTACGCAGTGCGTCTCTCGCATCCTGTTGTACTTTGGACACCGAAGCCCCGGCTTGTGGAGCGGGTGGTGTAGCTCTCTGTTTGCCTTTTGCTTTCGACGAGGGTGGTGGCGTCGGCGCGGAAGATGAGGTCTCGGGGATTGCGGTCGATGAAAGAGGCTGAGGGGGTGTAGCTGTAGCTGTTTGCGCGGGCGCGGGCGCTGGCGTTGAGGGTTGCTGTGTGCTCGATGCGGGTTGCGCGGTTCCCGGAATCGGTGACGCGCGCCAGGACTTTGCGCAGGCGATTGATGAACTCGTCTTTAGTTATGCCGCTGGTAAGGTGTTCCTGTAATTGACCGTTCCTATAACAAGTGTTACTTCCCGCAGCTTTGCCGTGCGACTCGGACGTACTGTATCACGACAAACGTAGGCGTGGCTGATATGGTGCAGAAGGCGGAGAGAAAGCCAGCTTCCGTACTGCCGGCCTCGAGGCGGAGGAGAACAGCCTTCTGTTCAAGCAGGCTGGATACCTGCGTAGGTTAGCACCGTCACCATGCAGTTATTGTACACTGCTCACCCAACCGCTCTGCAGCCATTCGTCCTGCCAAGTTGCGCTCTCAGGTCCGTCATCTATGCTCGTTAACCAGTGCTTTGGCCGCCTCTGCCTGCAAATTACCTGTGACGAAGCAGCCGACCAGCTTCTGCTCTTGTATCGCAAGAGCAATGCCGCTCTGCAAGCTTCCTTCGTGGAACATGGTAGCTGTAGCTGGCGTCGTCTGAGGCTGTGGCCAGCTGGTCGCGGGGAAGCTCGAGGGGGTTTGGAGTAGCGTACGGAGCTTTATAGTGGGGCAATACATCACTTTACATTGGCTACTTTCCCAAGCACCCACGACGCCTCAGTCATTCACATACACCTCGAGTCATACAGATGATCCAAATGCAATGCTGATGGAAAATGCCACAATCTATCGGGAATGGAAGGCCCGTAGCCCAAATGTCTTCCGTGCCAAAGGAGAGTAGCAGACCAAAAACCACACATGCTCCATTATCTACACACAGTGAAAACTTCTGCGGGCTTAATGCATCCCATAGGGTAAACCAGATCCAAAAAACAGTGCCTACTCCGCCCGCTTTCAAGCAGAGATGATGCTCGCGCCTAACTTACAGCGCATTTGTATGTCGAACCCGGCATGATGGTATCTGTTCGGCGCCGTACCGTGGCTCGCAGGCTGCTCCGAATCTGTAACGGAGGAGTGTCGGTCGTCGTGATATCGCCGCCTGGTATTCAAACCCATACCCTCGTGTACTCCCAACTGCCATCCGCTCGTACCATCTAGTTTTACAAGATGGTGCACCCTTTGTTCTTCTTGGTTTTCATGGCCGCTTGGGGACGGGGGCTAAGCACGGCGCTGCAGTAGACATTAGCATGATAAGGTGACGTAGATGGTGGAACCTACCGAATCGCCTCGTCGAAAACGCTCTTCAGATTCCGCTGTGTGAGCGCAGAGCACTCCAAGTACTTCTGGGCCCTGATCTCCTTTGCGACCATAACAGCCTGCTCGTACTGTATGGGTGCCATCTTCTTCTGCCGGAGGCTCTCTTTGGTCGCCTCGTCGTCCCTCAAATCGAGTTTGGTGCCGACGAGAATGATGGGTACACCAGGTGCATGGTGATCGATCTCTGGGTACCACTGCAAAAGCTCAGCATGGGGACAGTGCGACCCGGGGCGTGTGGTTCTACCTTGGCCTTGACGTTATCAAAGGAAGGCGGGCTGACGATGGAAAAGCAAATTAGGAAGACGTCGGTCTGGGGGTATGACAGCGGCCGCAGACGATCGTAATCTTCTTGTCCTGCAGTGTCCCAGAGACCGAGACTTATGGGCTTTCCATCTACCATGACATTTGCCGAGTAGTTATCGAAGCTACGGGCGCGTCAGCATGCGGTTGCGGAACCCCCCGCCTGGATGACTTACACAGTGGGGATGTACTCTCCGGGAAAGGCATTTGTGGTGTACGAGAGATAAGAAGACATGTCTGTGACGTTAGCAACGGGGCGCCTTGATGGTAGGGAGCACACCCACTTTGCCCACGGCACCGTCGCCGGTCACGACACACTGTAGGCTGTTAGCACTGGGTCCCAGCGTGGAAGCGGCGATGCAGGCGGGCGCACCTTCAGAGACTGGGTTGTGGGTGCAGCCATGATGCGGACGCTGGTCGCGCGGTGGTGGAGCTACGGGCGGTACTTGTATGTATGACGGCGGCTTTGTGTACGAGGCAGGTCAGCGTGCAACGCTGTCGAGTGAAGGCCGGCGGCGGCGACAAACGGGTTGTGTGAATGCAGGTGGAGGTCGATTGTGCAGAGTGCAGCAGCAGCAAGCAGGGGCAGAAGGCGAGGCGGGAGCACCAAAGCTTGGAACTCCAACCGGTTTAGGCGGGGGTCGGAGGGGGCGGGGGACAGGCTCTCTCTGGCAGCGACCACGATCGATGGCTCTGTGTGGATGCGGGCAGCAGACGGGGTGAAGGCGCTGGCTTTCGTGGCTTTTGGCAAAAGGCAGGCGCGTGCGCGTGAAACTCTTTCGAGACAGCACCAGAGCCAAGCTCCCACGCTGCAGCCCCCAAGCCCACTCACCGCCCGTCTCACAGTTAGCCGTGGCACCTCTCCACCACCACGTCCGCCCACGCATCGCTGATAGGGCCTCCGCTGCTCGGCCTCCGCACTCGCCCAACCTCTGTCCGCGAGCAGGCTCCGGAGCCCGCGCGGGACGACGAGGGACGCCGGCGTCTATGCGTCTGCTCTGCTCTGCTCTGCGCGCCTACCGTCTGGTGCAGCGGCACCCCCGTGTGTGCTTGACTCTACGCGAAACACTGCCTATTGCATTGAACCATGCATGCGTCGAACTCTAACCGCAAAGTCGCCTGCATATCACTCCACGAGTGTCAACCGCCGCTGCTGCGGTAATACGGATACGGACAACGACCAGCGTGCATTTCCGCACCCTCGCAACCCCATTTGCCAGAAACACCTGCTTTTTTCTGTTTGTCGGGACTGGCCCCACTCCACCACCTGATTCTGCACGTTGCCGACTGCCGATCCTGGATGTGCCGGACGTGTTTGTGAACTCGTGCCCCACTGTCAAACATGGCGAGTATCCAAACGCGTCTTCTGGGGCCATGCTGGGACTGCATTACAGTCTACAGTACACTAATATGTAGTCGAGACGGGCGCTCGGTGAGCATGGGCATGAGTAGTTGCCCGTGACGAAGAAGTGGGTGATGGCGTCAGCCGTGTATTGGGAGGGAGTACAGAGTGCTGAAGAAGAGGGTAGGGTGATGTGGACACACAGCATGGTAGTGATTAGAGTGGGCATGATTTTGTCGCTTGATATGTGGAAAGCTTTGCGAACGTAGAGCAGATATTTTTGGCTCCAACAACTGGAAGTTCGCGTACACCACGGAAGTTGGGGGGTCACAGTTCTCTCGCGAGTAACAACTTCACAAGGTGGAAGTACTTTCAACGGAAATGGTCTGACGAGCACTTTGCGCGCCTCATGGGTATCATTATTGATGCTCATCCACATCGAAGTGTCGTAAAAACAGTCATCCATCGTCTAGTAGAACATGAACAGGTCGTTGCCGTCGTCCTCATCGCCGACGAATTCTTTCCGCAGCAACAGCCGATCAAGGGCTCGTGAAGGTCCTTCATGTCGAGGATGCCGCGTTTCTTTTGATCAATGTACGAAACATCAATCACCACCCGCTTCAGGTTCGCTGTCGACAAAGCGTTCTGGTCAAGGAGAGAGCCGACAATCGGTCTGGCGTTCCGACACCGAAGTCGATCCTGCGGCAGGTTAGGATACCCTCATATGCACGATGGTGCAACTAGACGCACTTGTTCTTTTTGAGATGCTCCACCTGTTCGGCGACCTTCATGTGCTTGGCAAAGAGCTTGGCAACATTCGGGTTTTTGACGCCCTGCTTCGGGAGACCTGCTTTTAGGGATCTGAAAACATCTGCAGCCCGTATGCCCGAAGCAGTTACCACAAGAGTATGTGGCGCTCCTGTGGGTTTGGGAGGCGTGGGCTCTAACTTGCCACACTGCTTCTTCTTCAGGAAACCGGAGAGGTTATCCAGAGTTCGCGGCTCAGTCCATTTAGTCGTGTCCTTGACAGTGTGCGGGCTGTCTCCTCGTTAGCAGTTTCAAAGCATAAACGAAAACGATCTCCTACTAGGGATGAATCTGTCCTCCAATTCCACGCTACTGAGTTCCTTGCCATAGAGTCTCGTAGAGTCTCGTTCGTGAATTGACATAATCCGAAAGGAGCTGGCTATCCATTCTCTCAAATGCCCGATTGACACCCAACTCTTGGTCCAGATCATCCTCGTTGATTTCCTTTAGCTTTTGCTTCTTCTTCTCTTTCCTCTTGGCCTTCTTGTTGGCCTTTTTGCTTTCCAGGGTAGAGCCTTCATCGGCTTCCCTTTTCCGCTTTTTGGAAGATGCGGTAGTGTCGAACTCGGCTTCTATAAGGGGCACACCCCCTTCCGCTTCGGAATCTGACATGGTGTTGCTGTTGTTTGAGAGTGGAACAGTGCATGTCGGCAAACGGCGCGCGAAACATTTTCTGGATGTGGCCGTGCGTGGCGCACGCTATCGATAAGGCAGATGCGCTAAGCTCCTACGCGACGCGTTTGGTAAGGAAGCGTCGACGACATCAACAACCGGCGCATTCGCTCGCAAAGGTTTGACAGTCCCACCGACGGCAATCAATGTCTGAGTCAGCGCGTAAGAAGCAGCGCATAAGCCCGCGCGTTTCGGGTGATGCGGATACCATCACGGAATCCAACCCGTCAACTCTCTATAACGATGTACGCATTTCCAGGCGTCCCACACCTCATCTAACACCATGTAGCTACAGCGCCTCGCGACCATTGCCCCCAAACCGGTCACTCCTTTCCGCCGCGCTGCCAGCGTTGGTCAGACGCCCAGAAGCGCACCGATCCGTACTCCAGGCACTGCGAGGACACCCCGCGGTGGACCGGCTACCCGTGCTCTCCCTGCTGCTCGGAGAGCTGCACCGACCACCCCTCATGCGATTCGGGCCTTGAGAGAGCGCGCAAATGCAGCGAGGACACCCGGACATGTGCGCAGGAGGAGTGGGAGGGTGCAACGTGAAACCCCACGCGATATCCTGCGAGACCTGAGCAGAGGTATGTCACGATAAGTAGACTAAAGAGTGGCGCTAAGTTTGTCGCCAGTACTCGCTCGAGACACCAGACCAGCTCCGCCGCCTTCTCCTCAAGTACAGCCTAGATTAGTCCGACACTCTGCCCTTGACCTTCCGGACATTGACGATGGTCCTGACCCTGCTGTGCCGCGCCTTTCCATGCATTTGGAGGACATGTATGATGATGATAGCATACATGAGGCTCCACCACGGCAATCCCTTCTTCCAGTTATCCCGGACGATGTGGACAACGGCACTATCCAATCACTCGAGGTCGGAAGGCGGGCTATGAGCGAGGATCCCCGGATGATGTTCAGCACAAGGGTCAGCGGACAATTTGGTGACCTCAACGATTTGACAATCAATGGCGAAGAATTCGAATTCGACGGGAACTTTATTAACCGGAGAAGGACTATGAACCCAGATGATCTGCTTGAGCAAGTGGCCGAGGAGGGACTGGACGATACCACGACAGAGATGCGAGCATTGACGGGAAGAAGAGACGGTCGGCCAAGTGATGTCGATTTGGGCGTGTTCGGTGGAATGGAGGACGACACCGACGAACCCACTTTCCACTTCACCATACCTCCACGTATGCAAGCACCAGTGCAGGAGGAGGTAGAAGATGAAACTCGGGGAAGATTGGATGAAACCATCGTTGAAACCATCGCTGAAAATGATGATGATGACGACGGTGATGTTCAGGCAGGAGCTGACCTGGGCGAAAAGGACAACACGAGCGCAATAGCTGTTGATGATGACGAACCCGGCGCATTTGAAATCGAAGGATGGGAGTCTGAGCCCGAGGTTGAAGACGACGCGGATCTGCAAGCGTACCGCGAGGAAGTCTCCCGCCATCGATCGCAGTCTGCAAACACCTGCACCAGATACTCCAGCAGCGAAGCAACGAGCAGGCCGGCAACGCAAATCAATGAACATGTCCAGATTCGGACACGAGTATCCGTCTGTCCCAGTAGCCACAGTTAAAACTCTGGCCAATGGGTTCATCAAGTCGCAAGGTAGCACGTCAAAAATCAGCAAGGACACGCTGGCAGCGCTGGTCCAGACCTCGGATTTCTTCTTCGAGCAGATCGGCGAGGATCTTGCGGCTTATGCTCAACATGGTGGTAGGAAGATGATCGAAGAGAGAGCGATGTGATTGCTCTCCTGAAAAGGTATGTACAGTCTATATTTATTGTACAGGAACTTGTGCATGCTGACCTTTGCTTCTAGGACACGCCAGATTACAAAGAATAGTACATATTTTTCCTTGGCACAGAAGTTGCTTCCAAGGGAACTGCTCCAGCAGCTCCGTATGGAGCCTTTGCCGAAGCTGAAGAGGCAGAAGCGGAAACGTATGGATACGATCCATGAGGGGAATGAGGATGAATAAGAGAACATGATGATTATGACCATTCCACGCTATGACGCACTCGCCTTTGGGTGCCAGACAGGGGTTTCTTGACTACCATCCAGAACATTATTGATGTGGCGAAACTCAGCGCGTACCTACACGATTAGCCTCAAGTGGAATGGATGTAGGAGGGCACTTACCATGTGAAGATGTACTGTGTGTGTGGTTATTCCTCAAATTCACAGTTGGGGCCCGTCCAATCGGGATACCCTTTGGTTCGCGGTCGTAGCTGACGAGCAAATCCGGCGCTGTTATTCTATTAGATACCCCAAATATACTTTCTCCCACCCCATGCAAACTTACTCATCGTCTCCTCGACCCACCACACTGGCTGGCTCCCCGTCCATTCCGCCATCTCCTTCACATCCGGAAAGAACCACTTTCCCTCCTCAGGAACATTCCGCGGCGTAAACATATTCTTCTTGGGCGGCACCCTCAGCAGCCCCTCGACCACGACATCCTCCTCCGGCAGCGCCCCATTCTTCTTCCGAAACCACTGCTTCTCCGCATCCTTCCTGATCCACCCCCTACAACACAATATCTTAGACTTATTCCCCTTCTCGTCCTCCCTCTCCAACGGCGTGATAACCGTGTATCCCTCCTCGCCCTCCAGCATCCGCGGCCCAATCAGCATCTCTTGATCATGCCTTAACCTCCCCTTCGCATAAACGCGTCTGTACTCAAACTCCGGAATCGCAGAGGGGTCGATGCGCAGCGGGAGCTCTAACGGCGGAAACGTCAACCGGTCTTCAAACCGCGCTACAAGTTCCGTCTTCCAGCCCAGCCGTTGCACTTGCCAGCAGCCCAGGAAAAACGCGGTTACGGGGATAATGGCGAGGATTATAAGGCCTGGGCCGTGCTGTTTGCCCACGCGGGCGATTTTGGCGGGCTGGTCGAGGATGGAGACGAAGGAGGGGTCGAGGCCGTTGTTGTGGTTGGGGGGGGTGCGGTTTAGGTGTCTGCGTGGGGTGGGTTGGTGGAAGGTGCGGAGGCGTTCGCGGAGGCATTGGGGGCGGGTGGGTGGTCGGGCGCGGCTGGTGGGGTGGAGGCGGGGGAGGTGCTGTGTGTAGTAGCGGCGGAAGAGGGTTAGGAAGGGGTTTGGCTTTGACATTGTGGGTTGGGTAGGGGTGGGGAGGGTGGATGGAAGGTGAGATGAAGGGTAGGGTGTTAGCGTTGCTGGATTGGGGTTACCGTGCCCGTGCGCGTAACGACCCATGTCGCGTAACGACCCAGGAACAACGCGCTCACTACTTCAAAAATGAGGGTATTGCAACAGCTATAATAGCTATTATTACGAGATTTTGTAGTAGAGTAGTAAACAAAGGCATGCGATTAATTTGTACTATCTAAATTTACTTAGAAGGTTAACGTTGCGGCCATGGCGGGTAGTGAAAGCTAGGGCAGCTAATGCAGCCTGTGATGCCTCCTTAGCAGCTGCACCAGCACTACGTTATTTCTAACGCTTGTTGGCTTAAGTAGAGGCTTTTAAAGGCCTTGCGCTTGCCCTTTTAGGATAGTTGTATAGCTTTTTCAGCGTTGCGAGCTGCCTTCTGGCGCTTGCGTTTAGCTGCCTTGTCAGCCTTCTCCTTCTCCCTCACCACCTTGGCTGCTGCCTCTCTCTCGCCACACGCCTCTCCTCTGCCTCCTGCTCTCGGAGTAGCTTAGCAGCAGCTTGAAGCTCCTTCCTGTTAGCCTTTGCAAGCTGCCTGTTATGCTCTTCCCTCTACTTCACTGTCTCTCGTGCACGTGCCTCTCTGATCTTGCGCGGAGACCAGAAGACGGCACTACTGTGGTACTCCTGGCGCTGCTGCAAGTTAAGAGGTTTGCCGCGCTTCTTGTGCTTCTTCTTAGTAGTGAGAGCCTCTCTTAGGCCATTGTTCTTATAGTGTAGCAGTTTGTTTTGTACTTGGAGTCCGTGGAGCGTTTGGGAGAGCGACTTTGACTCTTCTGCGGTAGTATCCTTTA
The DNA here is from genome assembly GCA_009805535.1 of Laburnicola sp. JP-R-44. NCBI lineage: Eukaryota > Fungi > Ascomycota > Dothideomycetes > Pleosporales > Didymosphaeriaceae > Laburnicola > Laburnicola sp. JP-R-44. The sequence continues at coordinate 1,941,163 of SELF01000040.1, read as the reverse complement.
CTGCAGAGCGTACGAGACGCTCCATCTGACGCCAGTCGCTCTCCTTAAGCGCTGAGGGGCCTGCTTCGCCTTCATCTTGCTTCCTAGAGCTCTCTCTCTCTTGAAGCGTTTGAGTATAACCTCTGGGTCCATAGGCCATATACTAGTAGCTTTAAAGGACTTAAGGATAGTCTCTGTCTTAAATAAGGACTTCCACGCTCTCTAGAACAGTGGGAAAAAGTCCCCCTTCTTAACTAGTACTAGCCCTTGGCTCCTCTGGAGGTGGGTGGAGAGCTCCTTAGAGTAGGCGGTGGAGAGAGGTTTAAACATGACGACGTCGAGAGGTTGAAGCGTATGGGTAGAGTGAGGGGGAAATACGGCTAGGAGTATGCGATAGGATTCGCAGTAGTCGATAAACTCCTTTGTAAGGTGACTGCTATGGCCGTTAAGTATAAGGAGACGCCAGTCTCTCCTACGACGCGCTTTCTGCTTCGTGCAGCGATTAATACCTGCTCTAGCTACGCTAAACTAATATTGTTATTTCGTCTATCCAGATGGAGATGAAGCTACAAAGACGTTGTGTTGCCCAGCTTTAATAGCGTCCACCCAAGCTGCCTGCAGTGAGCTGTTTGCCGACTAATAGATAAGACCTGGCGGCAGAGCCTCCCCATCAGCGCAGACAGCTGCTAAGAGGGGTGATCCATTCACGAGAGCTATCTTAGAGTGCCGCCTGCACCTCTTTTCGCTCCCACATCCAACGGCTGAACACTCGTTTTAAGCGTCCTGTTATACCTATTATAAAGCCCTTCTTGTCTATATTGTAGGAATGGCGCGGCTGTATGTCGTACTGCTTTATCTTCTAATGTAGCAAGTCAAAGTATAGCTTATACTTAACGTTTAAATCAGCGTTGTGGCGGAGAGAGTCAATTCTAGATGTCCATTTGGAGATGAGATGGTGGCCGTGTCGGTTAAGAAAGCGGGTAACCTAAGCGTCGCTCACGGGCTCTGTGGCTGTCGAGGATGCGAAATTTTGTATCATCTCTCTTATAGAAGGCAGCCCTCTCTTTGTAAGGTCTTTAATATAGCTTATGAGCTCTAACTCTTGTTGTGGGCTGAGTACTTGTTGATCGCGATGCTTAGCTTCCCGTGGGCGCTGACAGCCTTGGTGTCTTCGGCGCAGCGTACTGTGCGGTACACCAAACTGGCGAGCGATTTTCCGGTATATAAGTTGTTCTCCTGGTTTAAGTGATTCGATTGCTGCGAGCGCATCGTCAATTGGTGCCATGGTGGTGGAGTTATGACGCGTTGAAGTTTGGAGCTTGTCTGGTGTTTTGGTTGTTCCTGGGTCGTTACGCGACGTGGGTCGTTACGCGCACGGGCACGGTAGCGGTTGGAGCTTTGAACTTGCGACATGAACCACCATCACGACTCTTGCTTGTATTTCACTACCAACAGCACCATTTTGCTATTATCATGGCAGATATAAAAGTACAACAAGCGCCTGAGCAAAATCTCGGGGGTGCCGAGAGTGACAATCTAGCCGCGCGGCTTGATGAGCTGTTGGAACACAATATCTGCACAAGCTTGATGCCTACCAGAAAGCGCAACAACAGCTGACGTCGCTGTTATCTTCGGTACATACCCTTCTAACAAGTATGATACAGGAATTAATATGCTAATGTGTGTATTGTAGGGTTATATGTCGTTGGCGCAAGCTAATTTCACCAATAATGCACATACTCGGTATGGCCGGGATTATTATGATGAGAGGATGCAGGCTTCGCGGAAGGTGTACGTATTTACACATGAACCGAGAAGTGTTTGCTTCTGGGGTTGCTCTCAATAGAAATTTGAACCACTGCTGACACAGGTAGTCTTGTGCATGAAGATGACAACAGAGTCAAGTTCTCGATCAGTCGTTCTGCGGAGCAGAACGCAAGCCCTGAAGCTGGACCCGAGTCTTCGACAGCTGAGAACAAAAATGAAGATTCGGCAACCAGCAAATCAGACGCCGATCCTGAGAAGACAGAAAAGTCTGTTCCTCGAGATCCGTTGCGATGGTTCGGCATACTTGTTCCGCCTGCACTGCGCGCCGCTCAGTCCTCGTTCGTATCTGCAGTTGAAGGACCCGTTATTGAGTTGTCGAATATTTCGAGGGAGTTGAGGCAACAAGAGATCGAGATTGGGCGTGTGAGAAAGCAAATCAAAAAACTTTAGCTGCAAACTGGATCGTGTTCTAGGTTGTTCAAGCTTTAGGCAATTTCTCAAATCGTCCTCTTTTTTTTGGTATTCCGGACATACCGATGAGGCTGCAAGGCTGCGCCATGACGAGTGAGGGAGAGATTACGGGAAGCGCACCAATGATCGCGCACGTGGTTGCCTTCAGCTGAGTCGATCGGTATCATGGCCGTTCCCCACTTCCTCCTTCATCTCCTATATACTATACACCCATCTATGTTTCCGCAACGCGTGCTTTGAGAAATGGCATCCGACGAATCCATTTACAGCCCCTTGGACGCTTCCAAAGAGGAAATCAGGCTCATCGAGATCATTGCGACGGAGCCGGAGGTCCAGGTTCGGCTGCACACCGTCTCCCTTCAGGAACGACCGACTTTCGTAGCCTTGTCCTACGTATGGGGCGACGCAAATATTACTGCACCAGTAACAGTCAACGGATTTACTCATAATGTTACGACGAACCTCGCCCAAGCGCTTCGGAGTATACCGATCCAATGCGAAAACCACCGTCCTGGACAGTACGATCTGAGGGTCTGGGCAGACGCGCTCTGCATCAATCAGAACGATGTAGCGGAGCGCAACCATCAAGTTGCGTGCATGGCCCGTCTATATTCTTCTGCCGAATTGGTAGTGTGTTGGCTTGGTCCAGGCGACGATGTAGTTGCGCTGCGTGGACTACACATTCTAAGGGACATGGCACACGACCTCGAAACTATGCTCTCTGGGGGGGAGAACGCCACAAATTCATACTTTGGTCTACTGGCCAAGTACAAAGATGTTTTTCGGACGCCAAATGAAGGCCCGAGGCCAGCGCATGGCGCCATCTACACGGTAATGGATCTGCCCTACTGGAACCGTGTCTGGATTTTTCAAGAGATGGCTTTGGCAAAGAACGCTACTCTCGTATATGGAGAGTTGTGTCAATGTCACCCAATCAGCTTCTACTACTATCAAAATGGTGCAACTATCGTCACGAGGATATCGCAGAGCGTATCAAACAGCTGAGTGGAATTACATGGCGAACCCAAATTATTTGCGGTGTGAAAGAAGTAATAGCATCGATAGCGCGTTTCTGTGAGACGCCTGGCCTGCCCGTTCCTCGGCCTATACTGCATGGCGGAGAATCAAGCTTAGGCTCAAGCTCCATCTCGCTAGCCGCTACCATGCAGAATGTAGCGTCCAAAAATATGACCTTATATACCAGTCTTCGACAGGAACTATGGAAAGTCTCGGCTATAGGAACGAGGCTTGCCGCCACAAACGCAAAAGATCACATATACGGCCTGCTCGGCCTTCATAATCTCGACCTGGAAGTTAGATATGGCGAGCAGGCAACTGTGGCTGATGTCTATGTCGAGTATTTCGCTCTGTGGCTAAGGGAGTTCTCTTACTTGAAACATCACATAACAATGGACATGTCCGCACTCGACATGCTATGGTTGCTACACTTGTAAGGTACCGGGTACGAGTGGTATTCAGAGCCCGGCTTTCCCTCCTGGGCACCGAATTTTCCCGGAATGAGCCGTGCTGGAAGTGAATATCGCATTATCAGTAAAAAAGGTCATCAAGCCGATCTCGAGGTCTTTAACCATTGTTCCCAAAGCTATCGTGTGGAGTCTTACAGCTTCTTCACATTAGCAATCGTGTCGGATACAATGCAATATCTAGGACCCTCACTTGTCGACTGTCTAAGGTGTACTGAAGGTTTCGGATCATGGATGTCGGAGTTCCACTCGCGGCACCCCATCACACTCCAATCATACCAACATCCCATAGTCGCTATCTGCGACACGGCCGATTTTCTTGACCGTTACCAGTTATCATGGCAAATGCGCAAGCGGACACTGAACGATGTTTCCCACTTTCTACAGTCCTGGTTGCGCATTGCAATGACCCATTACGACGGCATAACGTGTAGTGAACAATTCTGGCGTCGAATGGGGCTGGAGGAACGAATAAGCAGGCCGACCTATCAGCGGTTTTGGGAGAAGGTGTTAAGTAAGTCGATTTTCGATGCGAAAATATTGGAGCTGCTCCTGTTAGATTCCGCCCCATTGCGCGTCGCAGAAACTACCAGTGGCTGAGTGTGTGCGGTTCCACTTGGTACCAAAGAAGGCGATAAGATTGCTGTTGTACAGGGTAGTGGTGTTCCCTCTGTGCTAAGACCCAGGGGAACTCACTATGAGCATGTGGGAACCTCGTACATTATTGGCTTGATGAATGGAGAGGCTAGACAGCTGGTTGAAGCTGGTGATGCGAAGATTGAGACAATTGAAATGCGATGAAAGTACAAGAAAGCGACAAGGGTTGCTGTTGTACTGGGCAGTGGTGTTCGTTTCGCGCTAAGGCCCAGGGTGAAGCAGTCCACGCAGACCTCGGGAAATCGCTTTTCACGTGCCTCTGTCACATCCATGGATGCGCAGTCGCTATAGTAGGTGCTTTTCGTGGAAGAAGGTGCGGTGATAGTGCGAATGGGAGTGGTGTGTTCAGTGAAGAAGGACAGAACCGATTGGTAGGAAAAATATCTTCTGTGAGCTATCCTATACCAATTTTGCCCGTTGCAACTCCGTGCTCGGAAACGGAATTCAGCCCACACGCTGTACACGCGCTGCAGTCCGGAACTTCTGCCAAGAAACCAATCCTAACCACAAGATAAACAAACAGACTGCTTACTCGGTCTCCAGATTCACTTGTAACCCCTCAGAAAGAACCTCCTTGACCCTGTTCAGAATGTCCATAGGCACGTCTTCGTCATAGTATCCGTCGTTGTAGCTTACCGACACTTGCAGTCGACCTCTAAACGTACCGACATAGGTGACCATTTGCCTGGTCATCATATCGATGCCAAAATTATACTCTCGTACCCTAACGAGAGGTTTTCCGTCCGCCCCTTTCCCATACTCTCCAGTAAGGTACTCATCTATGATTCCAAGACTGCTAATGGTGATGTTGCTAGGAGTCAACGGAGGGGTGCTCGGTGGAGTTGGTTGGGCGCCAGTGGGAGAAGTATGGTTAGAAACACCATGTTTAGCGCCATTCAAAACACTCGATTCCATCTTCTTCTTCTGATTAACAGGCGTGGCATTGCTATTGAACTGGTAGACTGCTCGGAGACATTGAAGGATACGATCATCGTCGTAAGTGGCCTTGAAGTGTTCGCGAAGTGACTGCGCAGACTCTACTAGACTGTTTCCGCGGCGGACACGACACCCCGTACCTGCGACATAGGTTTGTGTTGCATGTGCGCGACTATGGTAAGGGGCCTGAAGCATTGGGCGAACATTCACCGAGGTTGCAAAGGTGAAGTCGTGCTTCTCGCGCTTGGGCCCCCGATTGTCGATGTCGGCCAGGCCAAACACGGCTTGGCCGAGGGCTGACATGGTCGCAGTCGTGACGGTAATGTTATTCGACTTGCATAGTGCAATGAGAGATTCCGTACTCTTTGGTGTAAAGACGATCGTGGCCCGAACAGGATTCCCCGGTGGTGTTGTAGCGTCCCCTTTGTAAGGGAGTCGATCGTTTGGAAACGAGTTCTCGCGGAAGCGCTGAATATGAGCACGGGCATACGCTTTTTGCTCTGGAGAGCATGTTTCGGGGGCGCCGTATGCCTCCTCCAGAGCGGGAGAGATGGAGTCCACGGTCGGTGGAACAGGTTTGGCGGTGCTTGGTGTAGCGAGAAGCGTCAATAGACGGTCCACGATCCAATTTGTTCCCAAAGCGTCGATGCGCCAGTGCGACATGAGAATACTATCTCGGACGTTGAAGGGAGCCAGTGTAGCGTAGGAAAGTCGTTTGGTTCGCGTGCAATGGCTTCGTTGGACGTTTGTTCGGGAGGCTCAACGAAGAACGTTTTCCGGAGCCAGTCATTCTCGCCGTCGGCATCGAGAACCCTGTATATTTTGTGTGTTGTTCCATCAGCTATGACACCCAGTGTTGGGAGTTCGGTGCGCAGGGTTTTCCATGCTTCTTTCACAGCTGTAGCCGAATCATGCTTCTCAAAATCAGGGCCGAACGCGAGGGAACGCACGCAATGAACACGATAATGTTCCTTCTTGAGATGCGCAAAAAGACCCCCGACCCGGTGGTAGATCTTCTCGGATCCACCGAATTCAGCCCTGTAGACACCAGTATCAATCTCTTTCCACGACATGATCAAATGACTGGTTGAAAGATCTTGATTTGTGAATCAAAAAATTGTGTTTATGAAGAAATCCCACGTCGGAAAGACACATCGCGGGGTTAAGCATAAGCAGATGTGTATTCATGCAGCGAACGCCCATGACGGAAAATGGTAAAGCGCAACTCGATAGTAATTCCGGGGGTGACATCAGAGTCCGCGGAAGTCCGATCGCAATCGTATTTTGTTGACAGAGCCTGTAGAGGAGTGTGGATGCGAATCAGAGGGTCCATTAAGGCCCGACCAAGTCTGACTCCGGCTAACATGTCTAGGATCCAAAAAGTGAAACACCTATGCACAGAACCATAACTGTCTGGATGTTTTTTTTTTGGAATGCACGAGTCGGACTATCTTAGCCTATCTTTGGCGAGAGGACTCCCCGAAGTTTGGTTTGGGTTGTTCTTGGTGCTATTATCCGTTCTATCTTTCTAGATGTTTTTCTGCGGGGGAATAATACGCTCTGTAGCTTGATTCCAGTCTATATCCCCGGCACCCTTGAGCGGCCAGGCTAAGGAAAAGGGAGCTCATCAATCGACACCTTTGTGGAATAAATGAAACTGAATACAAGTGACCTTAGCAGTACGTGGATTGTCTAGGCATCTCTACTATGGCTTGGTAACCTCTTGCTCCTGATAGTTTTCCATGATTCCCATACAGGACGGATCCTTCTCTATCCTACTCAAGAGATTGCGCGACAAATTGTTCACTGGTTCCAAACTCAAAGCTCCAGCGAAGATTTTTATCTCATCAGTTCGACTGTTACTGAGAGACGCCACCAAGCTTGAAGATTTTGAAATCCCAACAAGGAACATGGTAGCGCGATACAACACCATGGGAAAAAACGGATGCGCTTTGAAGCGACTCACAGATCGGAACGTTGCGTCCACGAAATCGGCCAACTTACGCACTGCCTGTATAGCTTGTTCCTTCCAAGGCGGCGTCTCATTCTTATTGTCGTTCTCAGTGCAATCCGAAGAGCGTGCCATGGACTGGTATACGGTAGTCGCTGCGCATGCTACTAATGCCATGGTGAATTGTGTCATAGGATCCACGGAAATTTCAGTCGTGGCTGATGATTGGCGTGAAGGAGGCCCCTTTGTTTTTTTCCAAAGCCAAAGCGAGCCATGCGTGTTTGCTCCACACCTTGCGCGTATCGTTGCTCATGGCCGCGGCATCGGACACAACAATACGTTGGTGTAATATGCACTGGCCGAAAAGACTGTTGAGCACGATACATCTGGCGAATGGAGGCAGGAAAGCCCGATTGTGGTGTGCAAGTGCGTCCGATAAGAAGTCCATCTCTACGGGCTGGTTACTTTGGAAGTTTTCTTCTGGTGCTGGAAGGCGGGTGCGGATCTGTACAACTATCAGCCATGTTCAGCCGCCCTTTACCTTAGGTATGATCAAGCAGAGTGTCTGAAACAAGATTCTAAGCTCACTGTGATAACATACAGAGTCTTCCTGTAGAGAAGGAGGACAGTCATCATGCATCAGACAGAATCGGTCAAAACAATAAGCTAACCAGAATGTCCGTCTACGTTCCTCGGCGTCGACGAACGATTAATGGTGTGTAGAGCTTTCATCGATTGGTATAAATGACCCATTCCGTGCATCGACACATCATGCAGGCGCGCCAGTTGTGCCATGCGTATCGCTCGGCCAGCAGTCATCATAGCTTTGTGTTCATGATTACAAAGGAGCTCCCAATGAGCAACGAGCAGCCAAGCTTGAATGTGCTCGATCCCTATTTCCTTGTCATTTCTAGGTCGATCAATGCCCATTTGCTCTAAAATCTGCCGTGATGCGGCGCAAGGCATGCCAGACAGCGGCTGAAACTGGGCGGACACCGCAGCCGCAACCGTCCGCATGGCATATTGTAGAGCTACCTGACCCATGCTTGGCTGTTTCCTTTTCACCCAAGCAAAATATTTGCGTCGGTGAATGTTCGGCGAGACTTGATGCACTCGTTCGAAATATAGCTCATCTCTGAATGGCAGCAACGCTTAGGTCAGTTCTGATGTAGACACAAGTAATTGCAGGAAGTTTGGATCAAATAAAGAACAATGGAACGACGTACAGATCTGCCCCTATTAACTCTGAAAGCGCAGGGGTACCAATAGAAGATAGAGGTTTAGTATTTAAGAGTTGTGGCATAACCGTTGGAGATATCGAAGGGGACATTGTCGTGTCACCATCAAACCAGGCGCTCATGAAGGCTTGATTAACGCTCGTGCCGTCCTCGGTCGTGTTCATTGCGCCTAACGTGCTCATATCGGAACTCACAAGCATAGAGCTTGAGAATGGTGTTTGGTCCGGTGGAATGTTTGGGAGGGGTGTAATACGTAGACTCAAGTTCAGATTGTGGATTGTTGGCGTAACATTCTCAGATATTGTTTTGTTCGAATTGATGGTTTCAATTTCCATGGCGAGCGTCATAGGTACTGTTTCTGATAAGCTCGTGCTTGAGTCGAGAAGGGAGGAAAGAATCCAGTGTTGTTCCATGCTTTTGTGAATCAGCTAGTGGAGCAACACATCATGGTTACGTTGTTGTGGCCTTGTGCATTCACCAAGTTGCTTTTCGAGATCGGCTGCACTATGTCAGATTCTACTACTGTTTTGGCATACATAATACAGTACTAGGACAAAGTTTGAGTACAAGTTTTACCCCAGGATTAGCAATACCAAGGCCAACTGTACTCAAACTTTTGTCCTTTAGCTTTGGTGAATATAACGTTCCTGAGAAATTTTACATCTGGGACATACCGATGAGATTTTTCAATGCCATTACCTGACCCTTTGCAGGACCTCGTTAAGGCCGTTTATCCACGTAACGACATGTGGTCCCACTATCTTTGCATAGCCCGCATGTTGGACGTGAACGGTCACATCTAGCTTTACGACGCCGACAGTCTTCACAGGCAAGACCAGGCTGCTGACGATGATTGTGTGACATGGCCTAAGGATTTTTCTGAGGGCTAGGACAGTGAACGAAATTATTATGCGGAGAGTATGATAAACTGCATGAGATAAGCCTTGACAACTAAAAGCGCTGTCCGAGAAAGATATTTTGTAGCTTGTATCCTATTTGTAGTAGTGAGCTTAGAGGGTATATACAAAAATAATTGCGCCCTGTTACGGGTGTGTCCACCGTTAGGTGGAGAAAGTGCTTGGCAGTGTCTCTTATCTAGCCTCTCGGACCCCATACGCAGTTTACCATTGGATTGCTGGACAATTTTTCATAGGATCAGTATGGCTATGGTGTGAGCCTGAACGTTCACTAAACGAAATATACGACGCTGACGTGAGGTGGCTTAATCCCGCAAGACGGGAGCACGACCTTTCGGGTCGCCATACAGTGCCCCAGGAGGTACGGGCGACTAGCGCAAATCCTTTGCAAGGTGGGTTTTATTCTTGAAAAAGACCGCGGAAGGACTTTGCGACCCATGCGCGGTAGTCACCCGTACCTCCTGGGGCACTGTATACTTGTGCATCGATGATCCTAGGTAATACGCTTCCATACCACGAACTAGAAACCAGAAACAGGAACTGGGTGGTCCTGGTACGGTATTCGATGGACGTTGAATGGTATTCAGGACATTGATGGTGATCCTCAGCTGAGTTCTTAAATTCCTTATGGAAACAAACACAACTCCTTGAGGTCGATCAAAAACCTTGCGATACTCTGTAGAGAAGGTATTCGTATCTCATACATAGCAACCGACCCAATAGTGTCTGCGTTCGGCTGAAGGAATGAGCAAGAACGGCGATGACAATCCGTCAAGCCGATAAGAGCTGGAGTGGACCTTGAGGAGGATGAACAGAACCGTCGCTTACACTCTCGACGCGCGTCGATCAAACCTCAGAAACCTACCGCAGGGGCGATCCCTACTACAATCGCGACAACGGTCAGAATAAGGCATTTACTAAAATCCGCTTCTGTGAGCTTATATGCGTCAAGACAAGCTTGACTTTGTCTCGAGCTTGCTTGTGTCCGGTTCCGAGCTCTGAGCGGGACCGGTTGTCCGGCGTCCGGACGTCCGGTTCACCTGTCGCGTAGAACCAACAATGATCAATCCTTCTTCAAGTCCCACTTGACGCACACGATCAATTTGCACCTTGGCACCAGCATTGCAAAAAGCTCAGGTTTCCTATCCATTTGGTTCCAGACTTTCATAACAACTCAGAATACCTATCGGAAGATACGATACCTTCAAAGTTACCTATGCAACTCAATTGGTCTTCCACTATGTCTACGAAGTACGCCAAAGACCAGGCTACAGGCTTCACTAACCGCATCGAGCGGGTTGCTATCGTCGGGGTAAGCTTTCGCTTTTTTTCCGCGCGCTCACTATGATGACTCACTGACTGTGACCGTACTGGAGAGCACATGGTGATGCACGAGCCAGGCTAGTGGTCAGATTGGTAGTGTGCTTGCGAAAGCACTTGTCAAAACGGGCAAGCACTCAGTCCAGGGCTCAAGTATGTCACGTGATCTGGCTTGGCATCCACTTATATAGATGTACTTTCATTGGTAGCTAAAAGGTAGTCAGCTTTAGCCTCTACATTGCTTCTCCTCATCATCTAGTCTTCGTCCAGATTGCATCATAGAGCACACAAAGTATACATGGAGGCAGGAGTAGAAGAGGAGAGGCTAGCTTCTTGGTAAGAGTAGTTGTAGAGAAGATGCGGCTATACCCTGTGTATCGGACCTTATGTCAATAAAGGCACCCGCCCTCAAAAATTTGACTCATGAGATGTTCATTGACAATATCTCGATAACTAAAACATGTGTTCTGTGGGGGGTAGGTCTGATCAGGTTCTACCTGTACTAGTGCCGTTCTGAGTCAGCTGAAATAAATAAGTTACCTCCAGGGGTAGTGCCTGCCTCACACTCCTACGGTCCTACAATAGGGTTCCACGGATCTTTGAGGTATCCAAGCGTGAAACCCTCGCGATCACGAGCCGAATGCAAGAGCTATTGCCACCTGAGCTAAGGTACATGATATGGCGAATGTCGCTCTTGAACAGCTCTACGATAGCCACCCCGGCGCGATACCAACTGCTCTGTTACCAGCCTACACTGGTCTAGACTCGGCAAAAGAAGCAGTTCTCAAGTTCTCTATGAGAGCATGCCTATTCACGCCATCCTAGAGTACGCCGATATAGCCCGACTACTACTGATGGATACCATTCACCTCGGAGTCGCTGCCGCGTCCGCTATACGGAAAGTAGATATGCACATCAACACATGCAAGGCTGGAAGTCGGACCAGCTCCACGCATCGCCTGATCTCTCATGGAGGACTACATGCTATCCAAGAGCAATTCAATTTTCTGCTCAAAGTCTCGTCCAAATCAAAACTATCGGTTTCGCTTTAGATAACGGCATGTATAGATAATGTTGAACTAATTCTCGGGGCGTTCCGTCGTGTGTACACGGTGACTGATAGTTTTAGGGATCGTATGATGGTTGGATATATTGAGCCTGATGAACGAAACAAAACTTTCTTCTTCATTTTTTCGGTGGTATACAATCCATTTGAAGAATGCAGCACCATGTGTGTATGCCTCTCAATCTTATGATTATCAAATCGGGGAGAACCGCATCTTGTTGAAGTTTCCCGCATTGGCAATTGCTTCCTTGCTTTGATTCTCTGCTAACATTCTTGCCACGCTAGGTAGCACCGAACTAGCAAGCTCCACTCAATCAAGTTTTGAGGTGGATGAGTTGTAACACGGAATGCCAGTACTCGTGTAGACGAGCTCTCTCTTGTGGGAGCGAGGGTTTGCCTTTTATTTCCTCAATGTATCATGTGTTTTCTGCACAAATAACTTAGCATAGCGTGATGACGTGGTTTCATCGAATAGCAGGGCAAACGATCGTCCCCAAAGCCAAGACGTCGATATCACGTGCGATGACTTTATCCGGAAGGTGTCAAGCACCCAATGCACTCCGCTCTTGGCAACGTCCGTTTCTCCTCTTAGTACCTGCTTTTTCCTGATCTTGTAGTACGGCCGAGACTTTTAAGCCGGTTGCATTCCCCTGATAACGACGGCAAATGCTCGCACACAATCAATGTTAATATGCGTGGGCTACCGAGGGCTAGGAAACGGTATAAGAGGCGGGGCGCGCTGGAGTGGAAAGGCTGCTGCGAGATCCTTGAATTCTCTCTCCGGCCCAGAATCTTCGAACATGGTTAATACGTTGTTGAAATGTGGCCTGGTGCTCGCGAGCGGTGCGCAGTCGCTCGCTGTTGCACTTCCTCAGTCGAGCTATGGCGATAATCTGCGCCCGCTTGTCAGCTCGAAGCCGTTTCAAGATCTGATCACGACAGAAGGGTGAGCTATATAGCACTTAATAGAATTAAAGCTTTACTGACTCAAATAGTCTCATGGACAACCTCGTCAAACTCGACGAGATCGCAAAGGCCAATGGCGGCAATCGAGCTTTCGGATTCCCAGGCTACGCAGCATCAGTCGACTACATCCTCTCGCGGACGATGAACTCGACAAACTTCAGGACCTGGGGTACAAGACTTCCCGGCGCTCTTCCAACACGTGGACTCCATCAGCTTGAAAGTGGACAACACGTCGTACTACGTGATTGGACTTTCCTACTCGCCCTCTACGAGCGCAGAAGGTCTTACAGCACCCCTTGCGCTTGGTGCATCCGGCGCAGAAGGCTGCACGAACGAGGCGTACGATGATCTAGATGTAGCTGGGAAGATTGTCCTCGTGCAGAGAGGATCGTGCCCGGATGGCACAACGCTGGCAGGCAGGATGAAGCCCGCCGCTGCTGCGGGCGCGCGGCTGCCGTCATCATCTACAACAACGTCCCGACCCCCGCTACCGCCGGTACTCTGAGCAGACCAAATCCCGAAGAATACGTACCTACAGGCTACATCAACCGGGCCGACGGCGAAGCCCTCATCGCGCGCATGTCCGCCGGCGAGCAACTCACCGCATACTTCCAACCAACAAACCCAAACCATCGGCACACGAATCACGCAGAACATCTTCTCCGAAACCATAGACGGCGACCCAACCAACGTCATCATGCTCGGCGGCCATCTCGACAGCGTCGTCGCAGGCCCCGGCATCAACGACGACGGCTCCGGCTCCAGCCTCGTCCTCGAGCTCAAGACGGCCCTCGAGAAATTCCGCGTCAAGAACAAGGTCCGATTCGCGTGGTGGGGCGCCGAGGAAAACGGCCTCCTCGGCTCAAAGTACTACACCGCGAACTTGAATACCACAGAGGCGGATAGCATCCTCGCGTACCTCAACTTCGACATGGTGTCGCGCGGGTACTTTGGCATCTTCGATGGCGATGGGAGTACGCATGGGCTGGCTGGGCCGCCTGGGAGCGATGCTATTGAGAAGATGTTCGTGGAAGATATGACGGGGAAGGGTATTGATGTCACCGCTGCACGGTTCACGGGTGGCAGTGATTACCAGAGTTTTTTCAATATTGGGAAGCCGGTGGGAGGGCTGCATACTGGGACGGGCGTCGAGCAGGATCCGTGCTATCACCAGGCTTGCGATACGATCGACAATCCGAATCCGACTACTCTGACGATCAACGCGAAGGTACGTTTCTGTGTTTTGAGGATAGGAACGTCGTGCTAATGAGGTGGATAGGCTGCTGCCCATGTACTCTCTATCCTCGCGACGAGGGGGCCGGACATTATCCCCCCGAGCCCGGTTAATGCGACTATGGTTACGAGTGGGGGGCTTGTGGGGAGGGAGATTCAATGGACGACGGATGAGGAGGATAGACATCTTGCTACTTGTGGGAACAATGTCTAAGAAGACAGTGGTCAAAGCGTTTTTCTAGCACCCCTACAGCTTTCCATAACAGCGTTATACCGTGTACCGTGAGTGCGCGAAGTCTTCTTTCAGAGATAGAAGACAGTGGTATGGGTGGAACGAATTGACGAATGAATGAATGGGTGTAGAAAATATATGTACCATCTTATGGGGTGATGTGAGTACGAGGGTACGGTGGTTTCTGGTTAGCGTGTTGCTGGTTTGAGATGTAATGTTGTTTAAGACGGGTACTGGAGTATTTTGTAATGCTATACTCGTTCTAAATCTGGCCGGAAGATTTCAACATCAAGTCCATACCTCCAGGTCTCAATTCCGCGCTTTCTTCGTCGTTCAACCAGACAACCCATGGGAAGAATGGCACCCACCATCACGACTCGCCATACTATCACCACCAGTACCAACCAGCAGCCAGGGATACAAAATCCAACTTCAAAGAGCCTTTAGCACTCTATACTCTAATTTTACATCTACCAAACCACACAAAAAAGCCCACATCTATAGGGGGAATCATTCGCCAGCACCACCACCTATCGTACAACACAACCCTTACCCCAACCAAGCACCCTCTCACCCTCACCCTCACCCCTCACCCCTACCCCTCAAACAATCCATGCTGAAGATCGACCCCAAAATCCTTCGCCATAACCTTCATCTGATCCTCAATATCCTCCTCCATCCCGCGGCCCACCCCGACCGCCTGCTTGACCTTACTCCACGCAAAATACGCGTCACTCAGCAACAGCACCAACCTAAACCTCAAATGCTTAACCCAGTTACTCCACCGCTGCCCCAGCCGTCAAATCCCTCGACTCAACGAGGGCGCGACTCGCCCACACAAGCCCGT
Organism: Laburnicola sp. JP-R-44; assembly: GCA_009805535.1. Taxonomy (NCBI): domain Eukaryota; kingdom Fungi; phylum Ascomycota; class Dothideomycetes; order Pleosporales; family Didymosphaeriaceae; genus Laburnicola; species Laburnicola sp. JP-R-44. Next base: position 1,926,099 of record SELF01000040.1, on the reverse strand, counting down.
AATCTTGATGCGGTTGACAGGCGACCCGAGAAACTGGTTATTCCCCTGTACGATGCGCAGATTGCGCCCTATGAAGATGAGTTCGCGGGGCCACTTGTTCTCGTCGCCTAGGATCTGCTTGATGCCGTCGCGGGCCTTGGCCTGCATTTCGAAGGCGCGCTCGGCCTGGTCTTTGCCTTTTACGCCCTGGCGCAGCTCGTTGAGCGTGCTGTTGTCGCCGCCTTGGTAGGGCCGCATGAGCATGGCCGAGGCGAAGATGTCCGGGTTGTTGATGCCCCAGCTGCTGACGATGTCTTTTATGGTGTCGTTGTCGTAGGCCATGAGCGATTTCCAGAGGAGGGCGTATTGGTGGCGGAACGTGGGGCTCATTTGGATGTACAGGCCGTGGTCGATGAGCACGACTTCGGGGTCGCCGTTGGGGGAGGCGCCGGATGAAGATGTTGCCGGGGTGTGGGTCGCAGTGGACTATGCCCCAGAGGAACATCTGGGCGCTGAAGAGGTCTACGATGGTGTTCATCGTCGTCTTGAGGGACACGCCGAGTCCGCCGTTGCCGTCCTTGCCTTTCCACTGTTTTCGGGAAGGCTTGAAAAGCGGATTTTTGGGGGCGTCCTCGGGTATGCTTGTGTCGACATTGTTGTGGTCTTTGGGGAGCGGCGGAAGCTTGACGCCACCTGCTCCAGGGCTTCCATGCTGCCAGCCGCCCTGCCAGCGATTTACAATGCCTTCTTTGTCCCATAACCGCACACCTTCTATCCATTCTGCAGTCATGACTCTCTTTTGCTGGACAGTTCTTTGTACACCTCGGGGATATACACCCTTCCGTTTAACCGCGTCTCTCCGGCGACGAGCTCTCTCATCAGCTCCGCATTCTTGGCCTCATTCTGAAAGTCCGTCTCGAGCATCAACCGCTCCGTAATGTAGGGGACTAGTGTGTAAACGGGAATGCCGAACCACCAGGTATAGGCCTTGGCCACCACCTTGAAAGCCCAAAGATCCCAGCCCACCTGGTCAGCAATCTCCCTCTTCTGAATCTTAATCGCTACCCCGTCCGTCCGTCAGGTAATCTCGCCCAGTGCACTTGTGCAACACTCGCACTCGCGCGCGCCGTCTTCTCTATCAGGCCCTTGCCCTCCTCACCCGTAAAGCTAACACCAAACACCTCCTCTACGCTCTTCCCAAAGTCCTCTCGCGAACTACTCTCTCCACGTCCGCCCACTCATTCTGTGGCGCGTCGTCGAACATCTTGGAGAACATCTTCTGGAACTGAGGCGGCAAAATAGCACTCTGCATCGCAATCGCCTGGCCAATCTTCAAATACAGCCCCCCATTGTACCGCAGCAGATCAAAGATGCGCTCCGCATTCCGCGCATGCAACTCTTCGATGCTGTTCACCAGCGGAGGATGTGCGCGAAAGTTGATCTTGTAATCCAGCCCGATTACCAGACCCGTCTTGAACGTGCGGAAGCTGCGCGTGAGCGCCGAGGCATTGAATTGCTTATCGACGAGGCAACCGGTGCCTAGCAGCGCGGCGGAGATGAACAAGCGGCGGACCCATTTGCGGCGTCGAAACGGCGGTTTATTCTTTCGAGGCTTCGGTTTCGGGAGATCGGCGGGGTTGATAGGGCGGAGAGAGCTGCTGCCATGCCTGCGATTGTACGTGGCGCGCGAGCGAGGGTTGGAGGCTTCGCGATCGGAGGCAGAGGCAGGTGGACGTCAGCGCCACACGGCTGGCATGGTGAATGTGAGCTCCGTGAAGGAGGCGCAGGCCATGTATCATGGCTGCTTGGGGAGGGAAAGAGGACGAGCAGAAGCGGCGCTTGTCATACTGTGCGGCTGCTCGACATTTTGTTGGATCATGACGTTGGCCGCTTAGGGCCGAGAACACCGACCCGCGGCATTCCCATGGTTCGTCCGGACATCACTCGATACAAAGATACAGAGAGCTTGAAGGCAGTCGATATTTTTTTTTTCCCTTCAGTGGGAATTCCATGACAAGCTTTATCGAACTGCTGCATCCCCCTCTCGCTTTCTTACCTTCTCATAAAGCGCAAAGCCGCACCCTCGCCCTAGTTACATACGACCCCGTAGATCCGTCCAAGTCGTCCGTATACATGGCAGAGCATCATCTCTCCAAGACGAGCAGAGGTGGTATCGCTGCTAGGGAGACTGTTTCTTTCCCCGTGATTTCGCTGAGCAACACCTCTTCCTACAATCTTTCAGCACCCTGAACCGAAAACTTGAACATGCACGTACCTCGCTTGGTGGTCTTTCGTGCGTACGCAGCGGTATTGCACCAAGTACCCAGGCACTCCGAGCAAAGAACGAATGCCCCATAGTGGCCTGAGCCTTTGAAACCTGAAGCTTCATACCCCCAACATCCCTTCACAACCCCATCCCCTCCTCCCCAGCCCCACCCCCAAGACCAACCCCCCACCCCTCCACCCTCTCCCTCACCCTCCCCACCCACCCCCTAACAACAGGATGCCCCCGCGCAACCTCCCGAAACGTCACCTCCCCCCGCTTCCCTCCCTCCTCCCCCTCAACATCCCACTTCCAAACGCCCCCCTCATCAACCCACTCCCTCCCCAACAACACACCTCAATCCGCAACTCCCTCGTCGCCTCCCCCAACAACGCCCGAACCTCCTCATCACCCTCCCCCATCGCCACCACAACCCCCCTCAACACCCCCAGAATCCGCCCCACAAGCAACCCCAGCTCCGCCCCCAGCGCATACCCCTCGTCAAACCCTTCTTGCACGTACTGCCCTTTAGCGATGGACAGGCCCTCGCGGTACGCATCCGTGTCGAGCGCGCGCTGCCGGGACGGCAAATCGGAGAGGATTTCTTCGGCGGGGCGCCGCGCCGCGCGGAGATAGAGGGAGGAAGAGGATTGCGCGAGGTCGAGGGGAGGAGCGGCGACGAGGGGGCGGAGCCGTAGATGTCGTCTAGGGCGTCGTTGTTGTGGGGCGGGGTTGGAGGGGCATTTCCGCTGGGTAGGTGGGTTGGCCCGAGGGGAGGAGAGGGCTCGTGGAACATGTTCGAAAGGGAAAAATACGACTTGTGACGAGTCGAAGTTGCGAGGTTCAAATGTGTACTGCGATCGACATGAATCTGGCGAGTGGGGGTGTTTTGCGTGGCTAATGAACCCTGGTGGGGCTAGCGTCTAGATCTGACAATTGACGGATACGGCACGATCTGTGAATCATCACAACACACATGTCCAAGTCCAAGTACTTGTGTTTTACATTTTTATATTTTTTTTGTGGGTTTTCCTTTTCCTTTTTCAAATATCTACCATACCAAGCCATTGCCTTTCTCGAATAGAAGAAGCATGCACCAGAGCGCCAGGCTGTTTTACGAAACTCAATCATGAATCGCAAATCGCACGAGCCCTAGCTGGCCCGAGCCCGTGAAAAGAGCCCACCTAGAACTTCCCGGGAGGTGTGGTTCTACCTCTACCTCGGAAGCTACGGCTACGTGAGCTTCAAGCGCTGGAGGCGATCCAATGCTGTCGGTTTCTTGCCCTCTCTTGATGCTGATTTCGACTTCCTGCTGCGGCTGCTCGTCAACGGTTTTCTTGTCCGACTGGATGCTAGAATTGTCGGAATCCTTGGAACTACTACTGGAACTATCTGAGTCCTCGGTCGGCGTGTTGATCTTGGAGATGCCTATCCCATGTAAGCATGCCTCGAGATGCGTGCAACTTATCACTAGCTGCAAATGGGACCCGGGCATACATACCTTGGTGGAAGTCAAGCCTCAGCAACTCGCCCGAAGTGCGTAATGCCTTGGGCCGTCTCAATCTCGCCGAGACCTGCCGCAGGAGCTGCTGCAGTCTCCGACTTTCTCGTCTGTCGATGCTGGACACTCTGTTGGACCAGACGTGACCGATCGGGGCTGCCTCCCGCCTTGATCTTTCCGAGCGCATTGACGAAAAGCCAAGGGAATGACATGAAGGGCATATCTTCTGGTATCAGTGAACGGGTGGGTGTAGTACTGGCAGTCCCATGACACTCCGCCAGAGCAGTTTCCATTTCCTTTGCTGTCACGGTGTACATGGCTGCAACGAATGGTTCCAGCTTTGCATGTTCGTGCTTCCCACTGACACCAGCAGCCTCATAGCACATCTCTTGGAACCGTATCTTGAACAAGCCGATAGTCCGTCCGAATTCCTCGGCAAATGTGTAGTCGCCGCCTTCAAGATTGTGGTATAGCACGAAGACGGACCACGCCTCGAATTCTGTGCGGATTGCGTGCTTCGCCATCAACCGTTTCAATTCAGAGTCGTATACCCGATTTGATGTCCCTAGCCTTTTCCAGTGTGGCTTCGTCGTGGTCGAAGGCCTCCAGTATCTTTGAGTCGAACTTGTTCTCGTATTGAGACTTGAAGTCAACGAGCTGGACCTGATCAAACAGCATTCCCAGGATCTTCTTGGATTTGTAGAACTTGCTTTCGGCTTGGTGGCTTTTCCTTTGGAAGTGGGGTCGCTTGCGCAGATTGAGTTCAGGATCCATTATCGCAGGAATGCCGCTCTTGGAATAGTCCACGGCTTGAGAATGAAGTTGGGCTAGTTTTAAGCCTGGAAGCACAATTAGCCAGCACGATTGAAAGGGGGCAACTTGTAACTCACACTTGGGATTCCTGACGCCGTCCTTGTTGAAGTCGGCCTGTGCTAAATGAGCGTTAGCGATCCTTCCGAGACAGTCATTCTTCATATGCGTCACAAAGAAGTCAGTAATGTCCTTCACGGTAATGGGGTTAGTAGAGTCCATAGCCTTTTCCGCTGTAAAGTCCATAGGAGGTTCGTTGATGGTTTCTGGTAAGAAGTCATTGTCCCACAGAACGATATAATCATCTCCGTCGAGGTCGCCTCCGGAACACATGTTGGAAATATCTCGGTCTCCAGTTTGTGGAAGCACTACAACGTTCTTCAAGTGGTGCAGGGCCGGTACGTCAACAGCACGCACTATACGCACGTCGCCAGCGTGGAGTGATGGATTGCGGGCGAGAACGCATATACCCTGTATGATTTTGTAGTGGCCTTTCTTGGCGGTGTTGGTGTCCTTTTCTATGTCGGAGATCTGTAAGAATATCTCGGGCAAAGTGGCTAGTTTCTCGTCCCTGGTAGCATCAGGCCGAGACTGGGGTTCGTTGTAATGACCACGCAATGTTGCTGTCTCATCCACGCAGCCGAGTACGTAAGCGCCGTCCTCGATCACTATCCGGGCTTTCTCTTTGAGAAATTTGATGTGGTAGGCGCGCCATAACTGGAGAAGCGACATCATGAACGGCTCCTTACTGTGCATGAAACCATCAAGAATCATTCCGGCCATTGTCAGCGTCGTCTGGTTGAGGTCGATGTTCCGTTGAAGTTTCTCGAGCGCAATGGCTTCTTCCTTGGTTGCCCTCTCAAGATCGTTGACCATCTCCTGTTGCTTTTTGACGAAAACATGGTCTTGTACACCGAGCGTCGACAGTATGATGATCAACTGACGGTTGAAGCACGCAACGGAAAGTGCGGAAGCTCGAATGATCTCCAGGCCTACGTTTTGCGCCTCAAACTTATACTGACTAGGACGTATATGGACCATATGGCCCGTGATTTTCGGATCAAGGGCGAGTACGCCTTTGCAACCAGCCAATCGAAATTGATAAAGGGACGGCGGGTCATCGAAGGCATTGGGAAGGCCTAGTTCTTTCGCGGCCATCTTAGCCAAGAAGCCAGAGATCTTGCCTACTCCGTCTGTGAAACAATATCCGTTTCGTTCAATGTCGTCGATCATTTCAATCTTCAATCTTGACATTGATGCTCTTTATCGCACGCGTAGTGGAGAAGCATTGTCCAAGACGAGCTCCAAACTTAGCTGCTGTCTTGATATGATCAAACTGGCCCATTGAACGACGAATATCATCAGCCGACTTGGAAGCAGTAGGAGCATAGAAATATGCACCACGCTCTCTGAACTGAGAGTTACCGAAGGCGAGAAATTCGTAATACCGACCAGCCACAACGATGCCATTGGTCATGGCCCTAGTAACTCTGTCGAAGAGGGCGTCTGATCGGTTGTTGTCTTGGCTCCATAAGGGACCTTCAGTTTTCTCATCGGAAAACCTCACGCGGATGAAGCGGTCGGCGTCTGCGATGTGTTTCCGGATGATGCGGTTCGATGTTTCAACGACGGGTTGTCCGACATGGATCATTGTTGGCGTGATGTTTGCAGATCGTGAAAGGATGCAGTAGCTCGGAAGTTTCCTCTGGCGAGCTGCTTTCAGCGGTTTACTGAATATTCTCATAGGATCGAAGCATTCATTCTTATCATCCATGGCCTTCTCGAGCATGTATGTAGCTTGAGCAGGGCTCATCGATGCAAGACGCTCAAGAAATTCACGAGTGATGGTGTGCTCATTCAGGTTTCCGTTGGACACACAAGCTTCTAGCTGGTAGCGAACTTCGAAGGCGAGATTGATCTGGCTCGCAACTAACTCGTGGAACGCAGACTCTCGTTTGCGAGTCTCTTCAAGGTGTGGATGCGTTCCAGAGATCTCTTCTTCCAATAACGTCCAAATAGCTGGCACCACGCCATTTGTTACGTTGTACTTCTGAATCGACTCGATGCGAACACCGAAATTCGCGAGACGAGTCTTGAAACTTGCATACTTCGGTCCATTGAGACTTGCGGGGTCAAAACACACACGGTAGGTTGTCCAACGGCCAATATCTATGATTGGGGGGATCTTCCGGTTCATCACGGGGGTAGTCGTGAACTTATCACGAGTTTTGCCGTCGACAATGTCCGTTTGTCGATACCAGGAATCCCATGTAGAATGCGGTCCTTTCTGCATATAGAATTTGGGAGGCTAAACGAAGGTGCAAGTTAGTAAAGACATAAGTTTTGTGAGTCGTGCGTTGTGTGTTGCGTACGTACCGACTTGAATGGTATGATCAAAGTGTTGCCATCCTCGTAGATGGTCTCAATGAGAGACAGCGGAAGTTGAAACTTTATTTTTCGAATATTTCCGTCGATGCGTATAGGGAACTCGAACTGTAGTTCTTTGTGATCTCCCGTCTTGAGCACAACTATGACCTCTGTGGGAGCGCTCACGGTTTGCATCACGCTCATCGTGCGCTCTGCAGCTGTGACCCCGAAGCTGATAGATCCAGCCAACATATGAGGCATGTTCGATGTTCGTGCGCGTGACGGCGGTGTCCGGAGGTGGGGCGGCGTGTGCAATGCGGCCTGCGGTCTTCGCCGCATGTTCGCACGCTGAGCTGAGTGCATGGCTTGGTCCGGCTGCAGTGTGCGCGCGCGTGTGTGTTTGTGTTGAAGAAGTTGGTGCTTTGTAAGGATCGAGGTGAGGACGCTCAAGCGCTGCAAAATTTGCGTTTCCGTTTGTTGGGGATTTCGTTTGCTGTTGCCGTTTGCAAGGTGAAATTGCCTCGTGATCAGGGAAAGAGCGGCGGTGAAGCTGGAAACCCAGCTCGCACCACTCCGAGGTAATCGAGATTAACGAAATTGTGAGGAAAGCGTAATCAGGAATGGCTAGAGATAGAGGAGAGGTTGCATGGATGAGGTTGACGAGCCTTCACTCACTCTGTTTGTTTGCTCGCTTACAGCCACTCGCCAAAGTGAGACATTGTGACACACGCAGAAGCAAATAAGAAAGTGAGGTACAACGAGTGCTGGTCCGACTGCTCGCCACTTAAAATGAGATTGAGAAATGACGATGTTGGGGTGAGAGAAACACATTTGCTATGAGAACTGCGACTGACCAGTAACATGAAAATGATAGAAGAATAACTAGATAAATTACATAGGCTTCATTCAAGCGGGCATCATCTCGTCCATGCTTTATGCAACATCCAGCGCAGCGCGCCAACTGAATCGTGATTACACTCTCGCTCTGGGGTCGTTGTCTGGTTTGTTACAGTAGGCAGTCAGTCTAGTCCTGCTAGTCACTAGAAGTCCTATTCTGCGGTTAAAGCTCCGTAGTCGAGACATCTTCTTCGGGTCCTCTTCCAGTCCCAAACGTAAAGTTACCGGGTGTGAATGGTGTGCTTGCCAGGGAATCGTCCATATCGAAGTCCACTTGTTCAGCTTCATGCAGGCTACCTCGGCTCTTCCTCAGCGGCAAGCTCTGTCTCTTAGTTGCTTCATCCTCATCTTGCTCTGGTATAGGAATTCCAACGGTTGTGTGCCTTCGGTTGGGGGAGACTTGCCCCAAAGCCGACCGCTTCACCGGAGAAGATTTCTTCGACATCGGGGTAGGGGCCGCAGTAGGCTTGTTCTTGTATGGTATGTGCATGGAAGGCACCTTGAAAGAAGGCCGTGGCTTTGCTCTTTTGGGCGTAGAGCCGCTTGGTTCCTGACAGTGGGAATTTGAAGACAAGAACGAAGCATCTGCTACATGCTCCATAGCCCACTGTTTCGTCATTGCATTCTGTGTCTGTGGTACTATATTCCTCTGTTCTTTCCGACGGTTTTGATGCGGAGTGCGAGGAACAGGAGCCGGTTCCGGTGGCATACCCATCGACGTCATTACACGATTCTTCCAGGACCTCAAACCATCTATCTCTTGAGCCTTCGCGACGCACTCTTCGGAAAGTTCTTGAATCTTGGCCTTGAACGATGGAATGGACATTCGAACTCGCTCCAGCTCCTGTCGCACGCTCTCATTGGCCTCTTCTAACCGTGAATAACTGTCATGTGCATCTTGTAACTCTGCATTTACTTGGTTATACTCCGCCTCAGCTTTAGAAGCTGCAACCTCAAGATCACTTTCGTATTGGGCTTCTACTTTCTGCAACGCCTCGGTCGAGGACTGCGCTAGTTCGTGGTGACGGATTTGAAGATCTAGCCGAGTTGAAGGCAGGAGGTCAGTACAAGTCTCAATGCGTATTCTATATGTGCCTGCTTACCGTTCAACCGTTCGTTTGCTGTCACTACTTCGGCTCGTGCAAGTTGCAGTTGGCCATCCAGATCAGCAGCTCTTTCTTTGAGCCGAGCTAATTCTTCCATTTGCCGGGAAGCCGCCTGTCTTTCTTCTTCCAACCTGTGTTCCACGTCACGTTGCTGATGTTGGTGGCTACCACAAAGATCTTCGAGTCTCGAAATTGTCCGTCTCTGTTCCTCAACCTCGTTCTCTGTCTGTACGAAACGGTCCTGGAGAGTGTTATACCGATCACTTAAATTGTCTTTCTCCGCTTTTGCGCTGTCGAGCTCGTTGCTGAGGGAAGCGGCTCGATCACGCAGGGTTTCGAGGTCTTTCTGGTGAGTTTGAATAATCTCCTCCCGTTCGAGAATTGTTGACCGTAGTTGCATCTCCTTGTAGCTGTGGGCTTCCTCGGCTTCATGAAGCGCATTTTCTGCCTGTGAGTTGGCCTTTTCCATGTCCACTCGCAAGTACTCAAGTCGAGCTGAAATCTCGTCGTTATCTTTCTCCAAGCGAGCCTTCTCGGACTCGAGAGTGCAAAGGAAGAGATTACCATCAACACGTTTTTGTTCCAAGGTTTCTATACATGTACGGAGTCGAGCCAGCTCTGCTTCCAGTGCATTTTTTTTGTCGCGTTCACGACGAAGTGGGCCCTCGACTGTCTCGCATCGGCTTTCTAGATCGTGGCTAAGTGAAGAGAAGTGATTAGCGAATGTCTTAACAGTAATCGTACCTTGCATTTGCTTACCAGATCTGTGCGACGGAACGAATGACCGAGTCTCGTTGATAGGAGGTTTGCCTTTCTAGCTCAGCCCTCAAGCGACCTCTCCAATCCTGGAGAGGTAGGTCGGACATAGGCGTACACTGTTGCTGGAAGAGAGACACTTGCGGAAGAAGAGTCGTAGATCGCACATGAGGGCATTGACTAGAAGGAGCTAGCATCTGTTGTTGCTTTTTGACCAAAGCAACCCCGAGCGAAAATGGAGGTCTTGTTTGGCTCGAATCGGCAGCAAGAATGGCAGTCAATAACATTGACGTGGTTCCCAATATCAACCTCCGATGCACGATGGTCTTGTGGCTCTGGCAGAATACTACCTGTTCGTGCCTAGGTTCCTTGACAGGAGTCTCAAGAAATGACCGAAGGCATTCCTGGATTTCATGCCTCGACAACGCATTAAGAAAGTGAGTCCGAAATTGCTCGTCATGTGAGGCTGTTACGGCAAGTGCGTCTGCTAATACTGTAAATTTCTGCATTTGGTCTGTCGAGGTTGGGGAGATGGTCGAATCGAGTATTCGAGCGATCAAGGTTTGTACGGGAAGTCCCCGCATCTGATGCTGCTCCTCATTAATATATCCTAGAGATTCATGACTGGGCACTTACCGCAAACAAGGGAAGCGAATTCGCTAGGAGGGTCTTCAAAGATTCTGCGTCTGCCAAGCCATCTACGTCCACCAGTGCTGCCTCATAAAGCGCTACCAGATCAGAGGACAGCTTTTCGGGCCCTACTATTGTGGCGTAGAAATAGAGAGCCTCGAATTGAACCGCTGAGTTGATTCTAGCTCTCTGTATCTTTTCCAGTAGTTTGGGTAAGCTTGTTAACCTGTTTGTATCTGCGTTTTGCCACTGCTCTAATTTTGGCTGGTCAAGGAATTGCAGGGTGCGGGTTGCTATTCTGATACCATCCAGAGCTTCATCATCTGGAACGTTTACGCCTCCTTTGGTAGCCCATATCACGCTCAAGCAAGCCAGCGTGACCATCTTGTCACGACTGCTCGTAGTTCCAAAAATTTTTCGACCGGATGCCGTGGTCCATTTGATCGTAGAAAGTGCCCCTGTCGCATGATCCCATGTACCACTCCCTGTATCTTCGCTTTTGTCTACGATTTCTGGACTAGAAGCAACATTTAGCGAATATCTCGGGAGAACCCCTACCTAGGCTTGCTTACTGTTCTGCGAGTATGACGATACCAAAGCACCATAGCAAGAGCATAGTATTCTTAGGGGCGTCTCTGGCCGAGAGGATTTGGCAAAGCTGTGTATCAAAAAGCTGCCTAGATTCCAACGGAAGTAGCGCAAGGAGCCCACGACAAGCTCCATTAAGCATGTAATAAATCGGTTTCAGAGTTCGTACATTAGGATCCTGTAATGCTCTTTTGAACACATTTTGAAAGAAGCATTGTGCGCTCGCGGGAAGCGGCACGCCCTCGGGCAGTTGGTGCGAAAGGAGCACGACGCACAATTCAAGGTACTTGAAAGTCGTTAGTGATCCGAAAGCAATGGATAGAAGGGTAAAAGGATCGTGAGCCTCTGTCCTTTCCACTAGCATTGCAGGCTTACTTGGTCAAAATCCCGTTGTGATGCATTCGCCTTGGTAAGCAATGCGTCGAGCAGACCAGGGTTCTTCAAAAGGAGTTCGTTCCTGAATTCAGATGAATGAGCTGTCAAGTTGTGATTAGTTGGCTAACGACCGAATCGGGCGCACGGGACACGTACAGAGAGACAACACGATGGCCAAGGAGCATGGCCAGTTGGGAAGCGCATCGGAGAGGATGGAAGCGAGTTTAGCGACGGCACAAGGAGGCTGCTGATGGATTGCTGCGCGGACGGTAAGCGGGTCCGTCCTGGAGCAGATGTGGGCTACGTTCTGCAGAGGTGCCTAGTCAGCGATATTGAAGGACGCGCTGCGGGTGGTCATGGGTTCTGTTTTGTGCAGTACCCATGCATGCGCTCCAGGGAACACTTACGGCCAACGACGCGGGATACGCGCAATTAATGATGATGGAGAGCTCGCGCGAGAGCTCTGTGTCGGCGGAGGATGCCATGGCCGATGGACGATGGCAGGCTCGGGATGGGTGGTGGAGACTGTGGAGAGCGTGGACATGCGGCATAGGTTGTTTGTTTTGGGCTGTAACCGGGGTGACGACGGGTAATGGGCGCAGTGAGCAGAGGAGCGTGCGGTACATTCGAGGTCCACGTAGCGCCAGGACACACACAGGATGCACCGGCTTCGCAGCCCTCGGACGGCTGCAGGTGCAGTATGTGTGCGCTACAGCATCGACTGCGTGTGGTCGCAGGCTGCGAGAGCAGATGGGCGGCTAGACCGATTGCGGCAGAAGGCAGAAAGGCGCGCCGACGCCGCTGTGTGTATGGTTGGACTGCAACGCCGCGTCCACTGCCCGTGGCCAATTCATTCATTCAGCGGATGTCTTCAGCGCTTGAGCAGCGTTGCCGGTACATTGCGTCCTCATTATGGCAATTCACCGGGCACCCCCACGCGTCCGCTCCAACGCGCTGGCCACGACTCACTCACGACTCACGACTCACAAGTCGCCAGAGAGCTGAGAAGTCACCACGGCGCCCAATGCCGCGCTGTCCTCTGCTCACCGCTTGGCCGGTCGTCAGCGCTGCGCGCGGACATGGGCGCTCGCCTCGGCTTGCCTGGAAGAGCCTCACAACGGCGTCTCAAGTCCAGACACGCGCACTCGTACCTGGCCTGCGCCTCCGCTGCCAGCCTGACAGCAAAACAAATATGCTCGCATCACAGGAGTCGAGCGGCGCCCACTGCCTCGGTGCCCACTGCCTCGGTGTCCTCCATGTAGTATGTATGCATACAGTACCCAACACGTACTGTGTACACGGCTCCTCTCTCTCCCTGGACCCGCACGGCATCACGCGACAGCGCCCTGTAGGCTGTATGACATACATTGTCACGTCTCGCTACCGCACGCCACGGCCTCAAATGGCCCGGCAAGGCTCGTCGGCTTGCCATCGGCCATGCTTCCCCACAATCGCCTTTGCTTCTTGCAAGCAAGCCCCTGCAGCTGATCATGCAGCCTTCCTTCGCTCCACTCGTGGCCTGGACCGGAGAAAAATTTGATAACGAATTGCTCTCTGGTCAGCCAGCTGCTCTGCTACTGGCCGCGCCCTCTACAGTCTGATGAGCACTGAGCAGTGCGAGCCCTACCTACATACAGTATCCCCTGTGCGTTGGCCTCCCGTAGCAATCAAGCCAGGCCTGGGAGAGCAAGGCGCACAAATAGCGCTCCCCGCTCCGTCCATGCTGCAGCTAGTACTTATACTACCTACCGTACCCATCGTGTAGCGGGCGCCTTGCCTGAAGCCATGCCTTCTTCGCTCACTTGTTGTTCAAACCGTTCGTCGACCGTCTAATGGCCTGTGGTAGTGGTAGCCACCCTTTCAACCCAACAAACACGACAAGTCCCAGTACCAAGTCCGAGCCGTCTTGACCTTCGCTACTCGACATGTTCGGCCGTCCGGCATTGCGGCTCAGGCTGCTCGCCTCGCCGATTCTGAAGCGGGGTGCTTCCCGACACACCAGTAGAGCCGAGCGCACCTTCAAACCGAAGGACCTTCCGAAGCCCTTCTGGAGCTCGAGCCGAGTGTTGCTCTTCACGTCTTTCACCGGCGCTTTGACGTACTATGCCGGCGTCAACCAGGACATTTCGCGCTTTCAGCTGCCCTGGAAAAGCTCAAAGACACCGCGCTATGCATCGAAGACTGAGATGGAGAAGGCATGGAGCAATACGTCTATCCGGCGCTCACCACTGACTAATCCCAGGCGATTCAAGAGCTGAGGTTTGCCCTGGGAGACGATGCTATCAGCACTGATGACGACGATCTCCACCGGCACGGCTATTCAGAATGGTCCTCTATCAATATCGAACAGCTCCCCGTGGCCGTGGCATATCCGCAGTCTACGGAGGAGGTCTCGCAGATTGCCAAAGTATGCCTCAAATATAAGATACCAATGAGTACGTGGTTGCACCATGTTATTAGTGCTTGGGATGCTAACACTACAAGTCCCGTATTCGGGAGGGTCTAGTTTGGAGGCAAACTTCTCTGCGCCGTACGGGGGCATGAGCATCGACTTCTCGAACATGGACAAGATCCTCGCTTTGCACGCCGACGAGTAAGCTATGTCATTACGACTACATCTGTGCTATTTTTGGTACTGACGCAAAGCGCTAGTATGGATGTAGTCGTGCAGCCATCGGTCCCATGGATGAATCTCAACGAGGAAATTAAGGATTCTGGGCTTTTCTTCCCCGTCGATCCCGGCCCTTCGGTGCGTGGGTCTAAAAATCAACTAGTACAATTAGCCGGATTATGTTGACTGTCAAGTAGGCCAGGATAGGTGGCATGGTTGGGACCAGCTGCAGGCAAGTGCATCGTGCCAAAAGGCTGTACAACGCGCTGACTATAGCGTAGTGGTACCAATGCTGTCAGGTACGGGACGATGAAGGATTGGGTGATTAATCTCACTGTCGTTCTCGCCGATGGGAGCATCATCAAGACTAGAAAACGACCGCGGTATGTGCGGAATACAGGAGGGCTGCTCTGTGTACTAACTGGTAGCAGGAAATCCGCTGCTGGATATAACCTGACGAATCTGTTCATAGGCTCTGAAGGCACGCTTGGCATAGTGACCGAGATTACGCTCAAGCTGGCGGTGGTTCCGCAAGAGACCAGTGTGGCTGTAGTGACATTTCCTACGATTCGCGATGCCGCAGCTGCAGCGTCCAAGGTTATGCGGGCAGGGATACCCGTGGCAGCAATGGAGATCATGGACGATGTCCAGATGATGGTGATCAATAAGGCTGGCTCTACAGCCAAGAAGTGGAAGGAAATGCCAACCATGTTCTTTAAGTAAGAGATCCGAGCCAATCCAACCCAATACGAACCATGCGTGCTAATAGCCGGGACTAGATTTTCGGGAACTAAAGCAGGGGTAAGTATTCTGTGGGAGGGTACCATTTCCTAGAATGGAACTAACTGCATGATAGGTACAGGAGAACGTCAAGCTCGTCAAAACCATCGCTAGGGCCCACAAAAGTGGTGACTTCGAATTTGCAGTGGATCCCCAGGAGCAGAAGACCTTGTGGTCTGCGAGGAAAGAGTCGCTATGGAGTATGATGGCACTGCGCAGAGAAGGCGACGAGGTGTGGTCGACCGATGTCGCCGTGCCTCTCTCGCGACTGCCCGACATCATCGGTAAATTTCAACTTTTACACTATTAGACAGCTGCTAATGTCGCATCAGAGGTTTCGAAACAAGAGTTGGATGCACTCGGTCTTTTCGCTAGTGTGCTGGGCCACATCGGCGATGGCAACTTTCACGAGAGCATCATGTATAACAGCAAGGATCCAAAAGAACGCGCCGCTGTGGAGAAATGTGTAAAAGACATGGTTGACCGCGCGTTGGAAATGGAAGGCACTTGCACTGGAGAACACGGCATTGGCCTGGGCAAGAAGGACTCGCTCATGAGGGAGCTCGGTGTCGACACCATCAATGTCATGAAGAGCATCAAAGGCGCTCTGGACCCCCACTGGCTCATGAACCCGGGCAAGATTATGGATCTACCCTCTTAGCATTCTGCATCTGGAGTTATCGATCTGGCTGGGTGATGCTCGTTGGAAGCCGCCCGCGGTTGCATTGGGCGGGCTTTTGCTATTCGGGACTGCATCTTAGACGGGGTTATCCCCTCAAAAGCAATCATGTCTTCCCTTGAACGTGCGGTAGTGTTGTTATATCTCTTGTCGATGTCGTGTGCCGTTGTTCTATCATTTTCGTGGAGCTGCCCCCGAGATCGGTGGCCGCTTGTATTTGTCGCTGACTTCACCCCCACTAGCACCCCGCCTGCGTCACAGCACCCGAAAAAAGTCGTGCACGGGAACAACATAGCTCAAACAATCACAATGGACGCAGAACACTTTACGTCGGAGAGCAGGGACTTCCCCAAGAAGAAGTGCGGTACGTGGGTTTGGCAGCGCAATTGGGCCATGCTAACTGCAACCTGTAGGGGTCCTGGGCGCGACGGGCTCGGTTGGCCAGCGCTTCATCTTGCTCCTTGCACTCCACCCGCACTTTGTGCTGCACGCCGTGGGCGCCTCCGAACGGTCGGCTGGCAAGAAGTACAGGGACGCAGTCAAGTGGAAACAAGCCCTGCCTTTCACTGCACGCATAGGAGATCTAGTCGTGAAGAAATGCGTGCCAGAAGAATTCGCGGACTGCGACCTGGTTTTCTCAGGACTAGACAGCGATGTCGCCGGACAAGTTGGTAGGTGGCATGTAGCATGCCTTTGAGCAGCGGCAACTGACATTATGGCAGAAATGGACTTCCTAAAGTCCAACCTCGCCGTCTTCTCCAACGCAAAGAACTACCGCCGCGATCCCCTCGTCCCGCTCGTCGTCCCTACGGTTAACCTCCCACACCTCGACGTCATTCCCCACCAGAGGAAACACCATGGCTTGGAGAAGGGATTTTTGGTCTGCAATTCGAACTGCGCCGTAATTGGCATCGTAATACCCTTTGCGGCGCTGCAAGCCAAGTTCGGCCCTGTAGACCAAGTCTCGGTGGTCACGATGCAAGCCGTCTCAGGCGCTGGCTATCCCGGCGTCAGTAGCATGGACATCATCGACAATGTGGTGCCCTTCATTTCGGGCGAAGAAGACAAGCTCGAGACAGAGGCACAAAAGATATTAGGGAGCGTCAATGGCGAGGTCTCTGGCTTCGTTGACCAACCCCTCAGGGTCTCTGCAGCATGCAATCGTGTCCCCGTTCTCGATGGACACACTGCTTGCGTCTCGCTACGTTTCCAGCGTAGACCTCCGCCGAGCGCTGAGAAGGTCAAGGATGCGATGAGGGAGTATGTGTCTGATGTTCAGAAGCTGGGCTGCCCGTCTGCGCCCAGGAGAGCGATTGTGGTGTTGGATGAGCCGGATCGCCCGCAGCCTAGGCTCGATCGCGAGACAGACAGAGGATACGCGGTTAGTGTGGGTCGTATCAGAGAGGATGAGGCTGGCATCTTCGACATCAAGTTTGTTGCTCTCAGTCATAATAGTAAGTGCATGTCCCAGGGCGGGGAACATTGGGATGAGACATAGCTAACCACTTACAGCTGTCATCGGTGCGGCGGGCTCTTCGATACTGAATGCCGAAGCAGCAGTGCTGAAGGGGTTTGCATGATTATATACTGGGCATATTGGAAAATTGATAGCCATGACTTCAACGGCTTGAAACCTGGAGCCAGCAAGTCGTGTTAGGTACGGTGGCTGGGTTTGATTTGGGGATGTGAAGTGCAGCATCTTTAAGCACCTTTTAAGCACGAGTAACACAATAAAATTTTATCAAATTTGCCTTGCAAAATTCTATAACTATCTACTGTGAGGCTTGAGCTCACACATCGCGCGAGCGCCTCCGAATTGGGGATAGTGTGCCAAGCCCGGAGCGTTCGTTTAGCGAATATCCACCACAGACATTTTGCAGCTGCACTTCGACACCCAGGACCTCTTCTCCATCCCCCACTAACTTTTGACAATACAGCAATCATGGGTCGTGGACAGTAAGTATATCTCGTAGAAATATCTCGCACATTTTAGATGGACATTTCGCGACACACTCGAGCTCGTCTGTAGAGAATTCTGTTGACCTCTTCCCACAGAAAGAAGCACCAGAAGCGCCTCAGCGCGCCGTCGCATTGGCTTCTCGACAAGCTCTCCGGTATGAACAGTTGCCAGCATGCGATTGCCAGGTATAAGGCGTTATTGACATGCTCCAGGCGCCTATGCCCCGAAGGCTTCCCCCGGTCCTCACAAGCTCCGCGACTCGTTGCCCCTCATCATCTTTCTGCGCAACCGCCTAAAGTATGCCCTCAACGGCCGCGAAGTCAAGTCCATCCTCATGCAGCGCCTCGTCAAGGTCGATGGCAAGGTCCGCACCGACTCGACGTTCCCCGCTGGACTCATGGACGTGATCACAATCGACAAGACTGGCGAGAACTTCCGTCTCGTCTTCGACACCAAGGGTCGCTACACCGTGCACAGGATAACTGGCGAGGAGGCCGCATACAAGCTGGGCAAGATCAAGCGTGTCCAGCTCGGCCGTGGTGGAATTCCCTACTGTGTTACGCATGATGCGCGAACGTGAGTTTGCCGCTTCTATCAGCCGTTGGGCACAGTTTGGGCAAGGTGTTGAGAGAGCAATCTCTCATACCACGCATCAGACCAGGCTCTGGCGATGTTATGGGTCTCTTACTGAACGTAATAGGATCCGCTACCCCGACCCGGCCATCAAGGTGAACGACACCGTGAAGATCGACCTTGCTACGGGCAAGATTACCGACTTCATCAAGTTCGACACGGGTGTCATTGTCATGATCGTTGGTGGTCACAACATGGTAAGCTCGAATTTCACCAATGGATCGGCAACACGGCTAACTTGCATACAGGGCCGTATTGGTGTCATCACTCACCGTGAGCGCCACGACGGAGGCTTCAACATTGTGCACGTCAAGGACGCCGTGGACAACGAATTCACTACCCGTGAGGGTAACGTCTTCGTCATCGGCCGTGAGAAGCCATGGATCAGTCTGCCGAAGGGCAAGGGTGTCAAGCTCTCCATTGCCGAGGAGCGTGATCGCCGCCGGGCTTATGCTCTTGCTGGCCACTAAACGTGGAGCCAGGTGGTGGATGCGATATGAGACTTAGCTGAACGAAAGACGGGTGGGTTGCATGCCTGGATTTCCAGAAAAGGCGTTGGTCAGTCATGGAGATGTTTATGGAATCGGGACACGGTGCACAGTGCGCATGACAATGGATGTCCAAAAGGAATCAACCCTTTCAAACTTCAAGCTGGCAGGCTATCCTTGATGTGTTGAGTGAAATCACGGGCCTCATTTGAATGATACCTAGTCGGTACGTAGGCTTGCGCTCAGGGTCGGAAAGCAACGAGTCCCGGTTTGGGTCGGCTCGGGTCCCAAGGGCCAAAACCGTCTCGGGCTTGTGGGGAACGATAACGGGAGGGCTGATGCTTGTAGACGAGCCAATGGGGCTGTGCACACCCCGGGGCGAGTGCATCTGATACAGATTCACCCTTCATTTAGTTCTCGCTGAGATGTGTAGCCGCAAACGAGGAGCGGCGTGAATTTCCGCCGCCGTCGCACCTCGCACGCGGCTGGGGGGAAGCACGGGTGGATGGGGCTGATGCAAGTGTTACAAGTGTCGGGCCTGGCGCACAGACAGGTCTTGATAGCGTGGCTGGGCGTGGGTTGTACCGTTGCAGCTATCTCGTGCTAGGCGTAGTACCTCCGGGCTACCACCACCATTCACAGTAGTTCCCCCAATACTCCGGTTGATTGCCCCCGCAGATTGATTCGCGACGGCTTCGCTGCAGAAGGCCTGCACTCTCGACATCACCACTGCGCAGCATCGGCATCCCAATGCCACCGCAGCCGCCGCCCGCTTCCCTGGTCTCGCCATTCGTTTCGCTGCTGTCGTGGTGACGCCGCGCTTAGCACCAACCCCCGTCTCACCAAGCGCGACTCCTCCCAGTCTCTCCATATCCCACCAAGGTAGAAGGCCGGTCTCTCTTGAGACGGCCCTTCGCCCCGCGCTCGCTATTCCGTCGCAATGCTACGGCCGGCCACACCCCTATCCATCCTATTCTTCGTCGCCTTCGTGCTGCTCCTCCTGTCCACGCTCTCCACACCCATCATCAAGGGCATCCCGCTCGCTACCTTCCGCGGTGTCAAGTTCGGCACCTTTGGCTACTGCGATGGCGACAATTGCAAGGGACCAATGATCGGCTACGACACCGGTACGTTGACCGCATGGGAAGATTGCGCAGGCAGGCAACGAGCATGACACTGACTGACCCACTCTAGACAATCTGTTTGCCAATGCGCCCAATTCCGAGTTCTCGCTGCCGTCAGCGACCCGTCATTCGCTCTCCTCGATCCTCATCGTACATCCAGTCGCGGCGCTCATGACGCTGACATGTTTCGCACTCGCCGTCGCTGCACACTTCCACTCTCCGGCTCACTCGCCCCGCTATCTCCTTGCACTCTTAATTCTGACATTTCCAACATTGCTTGTGTCACTGCTCGCTTTTCTGGTGGATATTCTTCTGTTTGTCCCGCACATGGCATGGGGAGGATGGATCGTCTTGGCAGCTACTATCATCATTGTCGCAAGCGGCGTGGTAACTTGTGCGATGAGGCGGACCTTGGTCAGTCGTAAGGCGAGGAAGAGGCGGATTGCAGAGAACGCAGACATGAACGGCCAAAATTACTACGCCAACCGCAACAACGTTGATGCTCCCGCCGACATTTTGCCAAAGGCCGAATCGCCGCCTCCCCTGTCTGGCGAAACAATGCTTTCCGACAATGCCAGGCAGCCCGGGGGGTATGCAACATTCGACGTTCAGAAGTCTGGCATGCAGGACGATACCATACCGCTCAACACTCGCAACCCTTCTCTTAAAACTAACAGCAGTGCCCGAACCGATGACGCGAATAGACCGCCTAACCCATCTCGAGCTCCTTCCGGCCGCGGACGCCAACCAGTGGACCAATATGGGAATCCTATTCCGCCTATGCCCAACGACCCATATGCGATGCAGAATGCACCCCGTATGGGTCCTCCACCCAGCAGAGGAGGGCCGTATGGTCGCGGCAGAGGAGGCTATCCGCCTAGGGGAGGCTATGGACCAAGAGGAGGATACGGCCCGTCCAGAGGAGGCATGCGAGGACCGCCGCCGCCAGGTTGGAACCCAAACGGAGGAGGGTCACGTCCAGGTCCGGGTCCGGGGCCGAGGGGAGGTGCTCCGCCGCCTGGGTACAATAATGATTTTTACGGTCAAGGTGTGCCGTCGCGTCGCGATGTTTCGCCATACGGTGCCCGAAATGTATCACCGCCTACGAACATGCAGCAGCAGCAGCAGCGTGTGCCAATTGGGCAAGCTATTGAGATGGATTCGCGTACTGGCGCACCTCCTGTGAATTACCAGGATAATCAGGATTACGGTTTGCGGGACAGTGATGGGGACGTTCAGGGAATGCTGGCTTTGCAACAAGGCGGATTTCCTGCTCAGGCCCCGCAGCGTAAGTTTTCGAGGCCACTAAGCCCGTCGTCAGAATACTCGACACCGGAGTGAGTCATCCCAGAAGAAACCATGCATGTTACCATGCGGTAGCTGACCGATAGCAGAGACGGTCCATGTATGCCACCTCCCACCGGTTGGAACAATGCATCTGATCAGACCATTCCAACGAACAGTAGCAACCGCCGTGGCCTTCCCCCAATTCAAGACTCACCAGTGGAATTGCCTGCGCAACCATCAATAGTTGGGCCGGCTGGGAACGACCGCACCTCTGACTATTATGAGGATGTGGATCCTAGATTTGCGGAGCCTATGAACAATCCTCCGCCGCCTGGACCAATGCCAGCGTCCTTGATGCCAGGTGTCCATCATCCTCAACGCAATAACTCCAACCCGTCCTTGAACACGAGTGACCCGAATCTTATACGCCACTCTTCATATGACGATCTACCTGAGGGGGCTCGCTCTCCCGCTGCCTCAGATGCATCGCACTTCACGTCAGTCTCTCAACGCGGTATCAATCCCAATTG
This sequence comes from Laburnicola sp. JP-R-44, assembly GCA_009805535.1. Lineage (NCBI taxonomy): Eukaryota > Fungi > Ascomycota > Dothideomycetes > Pleosporales > Didymosphaeriaceae > Laburnicola > Laburnicola sp. JP-R-44. The sequence continues at coordinate 1,904,735 of SELF01000040.1, read as the reverse complement.
GAGGCCATCTCCAGGTGAGTCAGTTCAAAAATCTTATTACATATTGAACCACGTGCTAATGATGCTCATCTTGCAGGACCACCCGTGCCCAACTCGTTTGGTCCTTATGGCCCCCGCCGTACGATGAGACCGGAAGACGTGATTTTAGAGGCGAATGCGGCTAATCCTGACTTTGCGATACCGGGTGCCGGTTTGGGACGAGGAGGAGGTAGAGGGAGGGGCAGAGGAGGTCGCGGTGGCATCCCTCCACCTTCGGCTTCATTGGGGAATATGGGTCTCGGCAACCAAGGACGGTAAGTCATCCTAGACTACATGAAACGTGGAACTTTTACTTATCATCAACGTTGTTTGCAGGTACCCTGACGCTAGTGCTTTATAGTCTTGCACATGGCGTCATCTCCATGCTGATATGATCCACCACCCATCCCGAATCGAACGAGACGACCGCTATTTTAAGCTATGTGCATAGCAGGGAGCGACCTGCCATGCGTAACAACATCCTCCAGAAGAAGTTGGATCTTGAACGATCTTGTGCTTCTTCCCTACTAATGCGGTGTCCTTGATCCTCTGCATTGCCTCAACACTAGGTGTAGGACCAACATCGCATAGCCCGGAGCGACACGTACAACATCCGCGTCTTGAAATTGAAATAGGAAGCAAGGCCGCTCGATCTAGCATCAGTCTTTCTAAGATACCACTATTACGACTATTGTACTCGAATTCTTTGTACAAAACTTACCCAACTCTTCACGCACATACCGGGATTTTAATCGCCCTTTCCGCTTCATGGCGCGTCTCCTAAGGCTTCCGACCGCTGTTCCTTTCGTGCGATCGTGGTCAATGGACATCATCCGCCTTCACTCGGTTTTATGTTAGAAGAAACGAGGGCCGATGAAGCTTTCGACAGTTGGTACTCTGCATGCTTAATTTGTAATGCAAGCTTACGTGAGGCGACTTGGTGTAACATATCCGCGTCCCTGGCGAACAGGAGAGCATCATTTATTCTCTTGCTACGTCCGTACTCTCTTAAGGGGCGATCTTCTACAGGCTTGTCGACCAGTATTTCTTACTTTGATGGCCTTTCTTTTTAGCGCTGGCTAAGCCAGTTGCTGTGATTTTCACGAACACGCAGTCAACGTCATGGCTATCTCATTTCGTATACCTTTCGCGGCGGAGCAGGATTCTTGAGTGGGTGGATCCCCACACGCGTGCGAGCCTCACTCGGCGGGCTCGAGGATACATGCTGATGGGGTGGGGGGGTTGGAAGGCGGGAGGCTGAATGATTAGCTGGACTGATGGGAGGTGGGTATTGATGGATACACATGAGCTTGGTAAAGGGGACTTGGGATTGTTGCACGGGAATACATAAAGCAATGAATCTGTGGTTGATTGCAACTGCACACGCCCTCTCGAGATACGTATGCAAGTGATGTTGGATAGTTTGATAGGTAAGCTGACACTGCCTCGGCTAGGAATGTATGTACGATGTAGATCATGGCATTGGAAGTCTACGCTCGGACCCCGCAATGCCGCAATGTCCGATCGACCAGCTCACGCGTCCGCGCAGTCAAGTTCCACGCCGCTCACGCGTCCGACCGCTGCAGACTCGAACCGAACCTCAACCTACAAATCAGATCTCGATTACCTCCAGAGACTCTCTAGCCGCCGGCGCCTCGCTTGTCTATACCGTCCGCGTTGCTCTTTCCCACCGACGCCCCGCCCGCGCGCAGCCAACCTTGGATACAAAGGCGCATTTGTGCATGCTGGGTCGCCTCTATGGTGAATACATAGATATTCTACAATATAAGAAGAGGACGGAAATAGGAAGAGGAGGCTGCGAGAGTGGGATGCGCGTTGAGCTGGTACTCATCCTGGACGCGGGTGTCTGAGGGCCACGCGATCGGGCTATAAGAGGGGTCGGTCGGAGAAATAGAATATGGGCTGGGCTTTGGTGTCGGTACTATTGACGGGGTATATCATAGGTGGTCTCACCTTCCTGCCGCTGCTAGCATGGACGTTGTGGACATGGAGAACAACTAGTACGAGTCACAAACAAGCGGACGGGACACCATTACCCCATGAGGATGCGGGGCTTCCAGGCAAAGGAGATGACGGAGAACACAACGACTGGGGAGCTGGTCTGGGAGACGACTTGCTCAAGCAGTTGAAAGGCAAGCAACATGTTCCAGATGTGGCATCCGGTTACTTCGCCATATGTCGAGAGTATGTGCCCGGGGGAATAAATGGCAAACCGCCGGAGCGAACCACTCCAGCAGGAGCTGTGGCTTCCATGGAAAGTCCCAGCGTCTATCAAGCCATGTACCGGAGTATCTTCGACAGAAACAAGACGACAACTCCGTCAATAAATGCATCTCATACGAAAAGCAAGAAGGCTCGCAATGTCTTCTATGTTGTTTTGAGGTCGGCATGCCATCTGACGTGACCTTTCCAACTGCTGACGTACTCAGACTTGGGCACTTGATGCTGTACGACGACTCCGAGCAACTCGAAGTACGCCATGTTATCTCGCTCGCGCACTACAACGTTTCTATATACGCGGGCGGAGAGAATATCCCGGAGGGAGAGCTGTGGATCAAGCGCAACTGTATTCGGCTGGCACCAAGAGACACGCTGGACGTGGGCGATTCAAAATCGTTCTATCTTTTCTCCGACAACTGCTCGGAAAAGGAAGACTTCTATCATGCTATGCTGCGGAGCCAAGAGTGTCACGTAGGACTATCTCCAAGCCCGCCTTTGCCGCTGAAATTCAGCCCGACGGATCTCATCAAACTAGTTCAACAACTTCATGCGTCTGAGGAGAATCTACACACGCGCTGGATCAATGCGTTGATTGGAAGATTGTTCCTGGCGATGTATAAGACAAAGGATATTGAGGATTTCATATGGACTAAGATCACGAAGAAGATTGCTCGTGTGCAGAAGCCGAGTCTGATCACCAGTATCAATGTGCAGAAGCTGGATATGGGAGATTTACCTCCGTTTCTCACGAACCCGAAATTGAAGGAGTTGACAGTGGACGGCGACTTGACGATTGAGGCTGATGTCAGTTACAAGGGAAACTTTCGTATCGATATATCTGCGGTGGCGCGTATCGAGCTCGGAGCTCGCTTCAAGCCCAGGGAGGTCACGCTCGTACTTGCTACTATCCTGAAGGCCCTGGAAGGTCACATCCTGATCCGAATCAAACCTCCACCTAGCAATCGGCTATGGATTACATTTGAAACCCCGCCGAAGTTGGAGCTGTCGCTTGAACCGATTGTTAGCTCGCGGCAAATCACCTATGGAGTCATCCTGAGAGCTATCGAGAGCCGGATCCGAGAAGTAGTCGCTGAGACGTTGGTATTACCCAATTGGGATGACATGCCTTTCAGTTCGACAGTGTCGCAAGAATTTCGAGGAGGACTATGGAAAGAGGAAAATGTTGGGACAAACGCTTCCAATGCTCACTCCGTTGTCGAAGATGCCCCATCGCCGTTGGATGATATGCCTGTAGAAGCACCACCGAGTCCTAGCGGTGTCTATGTCTCTTCCTCCGATGCAGTCCAGAGCATGCCTGAACTGAACCAGACGCACACCCTCAATAGGCGAAAATCAGCGCAAACAATTCCTGAGACTAACGATGAGAGCGAGGGGATATCTTCTGCAGTTCAAAACAACCCATCGTCGCGTGTCAAACCCAGGGCTTTGCGAGCGAGTTCTTACGCCACTGCTGCCAGTCCCATCATCAATGAAGAATCGGCACTCTTTCAAGGCGACGAACGCAAAGGCCAAGACGACGCTGCTGTCTCGATGCGAACAACAGTCGCTAGCTCACCACCCCCGTCTCCGGCCGCGCCCTCCATAGCATCATCACACAGACGACGAACCTCCTCTACTCCAACGTGTAACAGCGAAACGACCGCAACCACACAAAGCTTCGACGACATCCTAGCCAGCATCCCAGCCCACGGAAACGACCAAGCAAAACCCCCATCTCGCTCTTCCGACCCGACGACGAGCCACGCACAAACACCAGACCGCCACGCCTCCCCCACCCCCAGCCAAAACTCAGACCGCAAATCAGCCCTCAACCAATCCCTCAACTCGGCCACCGCAGCAGCCAAAAAATGGCTCGTCTCCCGCCAAACGCAGAACACCAACAACACGCCCTTCTCCGCCGACGCAGCACCTGGTAAACCAGGGGAACCCACCACCACGGGCCGCGACGCCGATGCACATCCCCCGCCAGACAGTCCACACTCACACGGCCACGCGCATGGTTCCTCGCATATAGAAAAAGGTCCCATAGGGAGGGGCCAACCGCTCCCTCCGCCGGGGACACCGCTCCCGCCGCCGCCGCGGCCAGATCGGAAGGCGTGGAGCGTGCCGGCTGCGGCGGCGTTTGTGAATCTCGCGAAGAGGAAACCTGTGGCAACGGCTGGGAAGGGGCCGACGACGGCGACGTCGATGGAAACTATTATCGCGAAAGAGCGTGATGATTGGCGTGGGGAAGGTCATGGGAGAGAGGTGGGGAGTGAGGGGAAGGGGGCGAAGGGTACGCCGTCGCATTCGCCGTCGCCGCCGCCGTTGCCGAGGAGGCGGCAGCGGAGTTCTGTGACAGAGGGTGGTGGGAGGAGCACAGAGAGTGGTGGGAAGGAAGAGGAGATGTTGGTTGTGGAGGCGCCGAGGTGGGAGGGGAGTAGTGCGCCGGCTAGTCCGCGGGAGGAGGGCAAGTTTATATTGCCTGAGGGAGAAGTGGACCAAGGGGCATCTGGTCAGAGTCGGTAGAATGAATGAGTGTTAAGGATGAAGTGTTCAATTCAAATGAAGAGCAACGAAACGGATGTCATTGAGAATTATGTATTACCGCGCAACCTATCGTGAGATAACCAATTTACTGGGTTATATGTGCATATATGTATATACATAGCGCGAAGCATGGGATTAATATACCGTATGATCGACCCGTATATCATAGAAAATCTGGTACCATCTTTGACGAGGAAGGCATCAGACTACCATCAGGAGTAGTCGTGCTTGACTCGCCGCTGCGACTCCGTGTCCATGAAGCTGGCCCTGTTGCGGTCGCTCTTTGTAGACCGCGTCGAGCGCTTGCGCCTGATGCCTCCCGACGAGGAGTCGCGGCCGAGTCTGCCGCCGATGAAGAATAGTACCGACGACAGGAAGTAGCAGGCGACGGTGGCCCAGGCGAAACCCATCAGGTACTTGCCGATGTGCGATTCGAAGCCTGCGGAGCGGAAGGTGTTGCGCCCCATTACGATCCAGGCACTGGGTATGGTCAGTGATTGTCGCGAGGAGTAGAGAAGAGGGAAGGAAGAGAGAGGAGATACTCACGTCATCAGAGCCGCAGCGACAGTCTGGAAGAACAGCGCCGTGAAGGTAGTCATCGCGCTGAGATAGCCACCCAGACGACTGAAGAGGGCAAGCAGGGCCGTGAAGAGAGCCACGTGCGCAAAGAGGAACGAGATGAGGTAGAAGGCGAACATGAAGCGCGACAAGTAGTAGAACTTGCGCGTCCCGATGAAGCCCTCGGGTACGCTGTCCTCGGTTCCAAAGTTCCGCGGGGGGTCGAAAGGAAGCGCAGGCACGGGACTCCCGCAGTTAGCATTGTTTCCGCTGTCGTTGGCGCCGCAGATGGCCCAGTAGGTCCATCGTGAGGGGTTGCGCGCGTTGGGGATGGAGTCGGTAGAGGCTTCGAGGAAGTAGAACTTGTTCAAGGGCGCGCTGTTGACGCCGCCGGAGAGGATGAGGAACCACTGGAGGAGGAGGCCGCCGGCGAGGAGGAAGAGGGCGAGGGAGCTGAGGATTGGTCCTGGGAAGTGGTTAGTATGGCTGTGGTGGGCGTACAGACAGACTGGGATAGGTACACACGGGCAGCCATGGCGGCGAGAGGAGCGAGGATGGCGGCGTCGCAAGGATTAATTAGTATTATGTTTCCCAATTATGGGCAGCGGTATAAGCTGGGAGCTGGGAGGAGGACGGAGACTGATGCAAGCGGGAAATGCACGCATGTTGGCGTGGGCTTGCAGCTTGTTTAAGACCTGATGTCAGTAGCGCAAGTGACGTATGGCTGGCTTTGAAGTTGACGACGCTCCGCATGTGCCGCTAGCCCTTTTGCTATGAAGTCACCAGGTGGTATGATATACACTATCCCGGTTGCATCATTCGTATAAGTGCCATGGCGCGGCCAGAGCTGTCTAGATGTCGGTGGCAGTGGAAATGACACGGCTGCTGGTCACGGGCTGGGCGGGAATATTGACATGGATGCGCGGCAGTAGCCGAGGACGATCTGCAAGTGCAACTGAAGCTCCAGGCAGCGGCCATTGTGAAGCTGCATCCGTCCGCCATACCCACCTCGCCGCCATGTCTACCGCCGTCTGGCCGCCCACGGATGCTGCCCAGCTTGCCCGCGAACAGGCAGCGTCTCAGGTACGCGTCCTGAGCGCTGTATCCGTTGTATGGAAGCTCGATTACTGACGGTCCCCAGGCCCGCGAGCTCGAGTGGTTGCTGCTGCAGTTGCGCGAGACGCTTCAATCGCTCAAAGCAGGCCTCGAAGAGTGCGCTGCTCTGCTCGCGCCCTCAGAGAATGGGTCTACGCTTGTGCTCTCGACGCTGCGTTCCGAGAACCTCAAAGGCTTGGTCACTCGCGTCGGGACTCGCATTGTGAAAGGCGTACGCTCCCGGCATCCACACCATCTAGGCCCATTGCTAACAGCCGGACTCTAGAATGTCAAGCTGCGTCTGGCGAGCCTTCCGCCGCCGCGTGGATCCCCTTCCTTCGACCTGACCGTATCCTCAGCGCCGCACGCTCCGACGCTCGTCATTCCCCAGCTGACGGCTATCCGCACCGCCATAAACACTTGCCTCGATGTCATCGATGTCACCACCTGGACCGGCGATGCGACCGACGGCAACTTTGTTGCCAGCCAGCTGCGGTTGCTTCATGACCATATCCAGGAAGCCCGCCAGGCGTTCAAGGGGCATTCGAGCGTGCAGCCCTCGTGGTGGGAGAGCCCGCTCGATGAGCATGTATGTCATGACAACGGTCCATTTGTAACTGCTTGACGCTTACCCATTCCAGATCTTTGATCCTCCGCTTCCCCCCACGGTTTCCTTCCACCTGTTTGTGTCCGACGCCGCCTTGCTACTCGAGATACGCACGCTGGAGCCGCAGAGCGCAGCCGGCGATGACTCGTACTCCGGCTTCAGCCTGCGTGATAGACTGAGTGTAGCGCTCGGTGGAAGCCGACCGCCCCTGCACGACGAGGCCGACCGTGTCTTCACGTTCCGAGGTCAGGAAGTGCGGGTCAAGGAGAAAATCAGGGTGGAGAGCCAGGACCCAGCGCTGATATCAGCCATGGCCAAGCTGAACGCGCTGGAACACAGTGTGTTGCTGAGTCGCAAGGCGCTGCACATTGTCATGGGCCGTGAAGAGCAGCTTGAGTGAAGCTAGAGCAAGTCCTGGAGTCTCCGCTGAGCTATTTCCACGGCGAGGACATCCCACTGATGACAAGCTATCTCCCCGCAGACGATTTTACCATCTCCGCGCAGGCGATTGGCTTGCGCTCGGCCGCTTTCTCCTCGGCATCCCACGAGGCCCCGAAGCAGGCTAGCGCTATCGATATCGGAACAAAAAGAGAACCCTGGATCACATCATCGCATCGCATTTGCGCCGCTGTGAGAAGACTACTTGCGCGCTCGCCCCCCAATATTCCTCCATTTTTCTCACAACTTGCCCAGCTTGTCTGTGATACTCCCTTCATGGCGCCAGCACTCCTTACCGCTGTAGACTCAGTGTCTCATGTACATTTGATTATTGGATCCAATCCGCTGGCTGGCGCACGGTGCACACGCTCTATCGAGGTGGGAGCGAAACCCATACTCCTCGCTCCCGAAGACGCCACTCTACATTATGGTCTAGCCAAGCGCATCGATGAGGGCGAAGTCCAATGGTTGAAACGCAGCTTTAGAGAAGAGGATCTGACGACCTTGGGCCGCCCGGAGGTAGACGGTGTAGTAGATGCTGTTTTCGTGACGGCGGGCGGAAAGGCACAGGCCAGTCAGTCTTGCTTGGAATAATTCTACCTATGCCTTGTACTGACGACGGACAGGCACAATAATCTCCAGTTTATGTCGTCGCCTTAGAATACCTGTCAACGTTGCCGATGCTCCCAATCTCTGCTCTTTTACATTACTATCGACCTACTCCGATGGCCCCTTGCAGATCGGCGTAACGACATCTGGCAAAGGGTGCAAGCTTTCTGCGCGAATTCGTCGAGAAATAGCGTCGTCCCTTCCTGAACATCTCGGCAATGCGGTCGAACGATTGGGCACAATGCGGCGGCGCATTTGGGAGGAAGACCGTGCGGCCGAGCTATCTCAGGACTTGGAGGCAGAAGAGGAAGACGCTGGACAGCTTGCTTCATTCAATAAACTCGTTACCAACGAGAGTGTTGAAGTCGCTCGTGGCAGACGAATGCGATGGCTTTCGCAGATTTGTGAATACTGGCCGCTTCGTCGTCTCGCCACCATCTCCGATGCTGACGTCGAAGCCTTGTTGCGCGACTACACAAGCTCCCGTCTGAAGAATAAGCCTGACGGTGGACAATTCGCTGCATCTGCCGGACAAATTATATTGGCTGGTTCCGGTCCTGGAAATCCGGACCTGCTTACGCGAGCAGCACATAAGGCTATACTCTCTGCTGACCTTGTGTTGGCTGACAAGTTGGTCCCGAGTCCTATTTTGGATCTGGTTCCTCGCCGTGCAACTGTTCACATCGCCAGAAAGTTCCCTGGAAACGCCGATAAAGCGCAAGAAGAGGTCCTTGAGATGGGATTAGAGGGTCTTAGAGCTGGGAAGGTGGTGGTGCGTATAAAGCAGGGTGATCCGTATATTTACGGCCGAGGCGGAGAAGAGTACGAGTTCTTCAGAGCCCACGGATACACGCCGAAGGTTTTGCCCGGAATCACGAGTGCGCTGAGCGCACCTCTGTTTGCTGGTATTCCCTTGACTCACCGTGGCGTAGCTGACCAGGTGCTGGTATGTACCGGCACTGGCCGAAAGGGCGCGGCGCCTGATCCTCCGAACTACATTTCGTCACGAACGGTGGTCTTCCTGATGGCCCTGCATCGTCTAACAGCTCTAGTGGATTCTCTGCGCTTGAAGGAGTACCCGCTCGATGCACCGTGCGCTGTGCTGGAGCGGGCGAGCTGCCCGGATCAGAGAGTTATCAGGACGACGCTAGAACATGTGTGCGCCGCTGTCGAAGAGGAAGGCAGTCGCCCTCCTGGGCTGCTTGTTGTGGGCCATGCTTGCACTATCCTGACGCAGTATAGCCAGAGATGGGTTGTGGAGGAGGGCTTCAAAGGTCTGGATGATATAGGTGGTGTTGGGGAGACTTTGCAATTGAAAAGTGTTGCTGTATGATCTATTGTACAGCCCAGATCACACATTTACAATATATCCATCCAATTTCATGCCGGCCTTTCTATTCAGTGGCAAGGTTCAGAATACGTTCACGTTCACATGCAGACCCGAAGCGGGGCATTTTCGCGGTGTGCGCCACAAGCGCGCAAGCCACGCGCCCCACTCACATATTTTACTCGCGCATGCCAATTAGTCAATTCCGTATGTATTCCACCAATTTCAACTCCAATTGAGAGCATTGCTTTGACTCGCCTCACGTCCAAATGGCTTCAGCAGTGGTAGACATCGACATTCATGGCCTATTACCCAAAGTAGCCTCAGGCAAAGTTCGGGATCTTTTCGCCGTGGACGAGAACACTCTGCTTTTCGTAGCAAGCGACAGGATCTCTGCTTACGATGTGATTATGAATAACGTACGTCTGAATGCAAACCCGATAGTGGGGTGTTTAATGACAGCATTGCAGGGCATTCCAGGAAAAGGCGCGCTACTCACAGCTATGAGGTATGTACATCATTGTCTTACTTTCCATGATGGCAGAAGTTAACGGTCGCAGCGTATACTGGTTCCAATACCTGGAGGCTCAAATCCCCTCTCTCAAGACACACTTCCTCTCTCGAGCTTTGCCGCAAGCCCTTGAGTCATCCGTCGACCAATCACTCAGCGACGCATTGCGACCTCGCAGCATGCAAGTCCGGCGCCTGGAAATTGTCCCCATTGAATCTATCGTGCGCGGCTACATCACCGGCTCCGCATGGTCAGAGTACAAAAAATCCGGTACCGTGAACGGCATCACGCTGCCAAGCGGACTAATCGAGGGCCAGAAGCTGCCATCTCCCCTATGGACTCCCAGCACAAAGGCGGAAGCCGGCGCGAAAGACGAGAATATAAGTCCACAGCAAGCCAAAGAGCTCATCGGCGACGGAAAGGTTGCCGCCGATATCGAGAGGCTGAGTCTGCAGATCTACGGCGCGGCGGCGTCACGAGCGGAACAAGTCGGCATCATTCTTGCTGACACCAAGTTCGAGTTTGGGCTGGATAGGGCGAATGGGAATGAGGTTGTGCTTGTGGATGAGGTTTTGACGCCGGATAGTAGTAGGTTCTGGCCCAAGGAGAGCTGGGAGGCGCATCTTGGGAAGGCGCAGCCGAGTTTCGATAAGCAGTTTCTGAGGGATTGGTTGGTGTCGCAAGGGCTTAAGGGGAAGGAGGGCGTGGTTGTTCCTGATGAGGTTGTCAAGCAGACTGCGGATAAGTATCGGGAGGCGTTTGAGATGTTGACGGGGGAGAAGGCCGAGGGTGTGTGAGGTGGAGTAGATCAATCTCTGAGATGAAAACGGCGTTCGGAATTGAACCTTGAGGCGCGAGAGATGGTAGTATCTGTCATGTTCACAGCACACGTACATATGCATACGGTTTTCCGCATCACGTGAAACCAACAGGTCCACGGGTCCGGTCTCCGCATAGGGCTAGCGTTCGTCGGCCGTCTCGGCTCCAGTGTCAAGGTGCTACTTTCAACCCCAGGCGTCAGCCAGCTGTGTTCTCTTCCGACTTCAGTGGTGCACACTCAGAAGAAACTCAGAGGCCATGTCACCCATTCAGTTTACTGCGCTCGTTCGGCTGCCTTTCTCGCGCGGGGAATTTGTCGACCCGCAACAGGTACGTGGTCGTGGATCACAGACTAGCATGCTTACCAACAGTTCTCTAGGCAACTTGGGATGCCTTGAAGGACAAAGAGCTTTGGAGAATTGTTTCCAGATCTTCGAAGACCAAGGATTTAGATTGTAAGTTACTCGCTGTGCATGCCACCAAGCCATGCTGGAACATGCTAACCAGCACACAGGGGTCAAGCTGTAGGTTTTCTCATTGCCACCGATATAACGGCTAACGGGAAAGTGCAAATGATTTTAAAGTTCCTCCGGCATTTCTCTTGCAACAAGCAGCATGGCTATACGAGCGACATCTGGATCATGTGCGTACTCAGATGAAGAAGGTTGGGGGGCAGACTGCGCCCGCTGCGTCTAGCGTGGACAGCAACGCTACTGCGGTGGGTGGAGCAGCGATGAAGAGGGCCGGCAGCGGATCAGGAGGTATGTTCTAAACACAAACTAGTGTGGTCGTTGTGACACCGGGAACAGTATCAAGAGCACCTTCTACACTTCCTGCGCGGCAGAAAGACAGCCCTATAGCGCGAGGGGAGTCAAGCCCACCCGGTTCGACGTTTCTTTGCAGAGATGGTGTGCTGTGTAACTAACACTGCTCAGCACCACCCCCCCTTTCTCGGACCCCTTCCACCAACACCATCACGCAGTCTAGAGCCTTGGGCCAACATGGTTCGATCAGAAACTCAACTCTTCGTTCTCGTCCAAAGCAGGACGTAGAGAAGGCGGACAACCCAGCTTTGGGATTCTCTTCAGCAAATGAACCTTTGGGCACTCTGGATACCGATTCCCCTGCCGGCCCGGGGTCATCAACTAGTAGCTCCTCGCTATCCAATTCCGACAGTGGCAATCTCACAACACGCAGTCAATTGTTCAAGAGGCCCCCGCGATTTCGATCACAGCGTGATAAGGAACTTGCGACTTACGACGAAGAAGTTGATGATACTGACGAGCCTTTCGCTGCAGAGACGGTTTTGCCATTCGCACACACGATCAGACAAAAGCAATTGAACAGTAACATCAGTGGGGCGAAGCGCGCCAGTCCCGCACCGAAAGTCCGACAAGCTACATCGTCTAGAACCCCTCATGACGCCAAATCCCCTGTGGCGGACTCCAACCTGGCACAAACAGCACAGGGTACAGAGACAAGCTCATCCATAGCGAGCTCCACCAGCTCCGTACCGCATCCTGGCCCTCGAAGCCCAAGTGGCCCGCTCAGTCCCAACCACCGCGCTGAACTAGCAAGACTCAGCCCTCGTCGAGTAGGAGTTAAGGGAAGAAAGGAAGGTAGTGAAGGGACGCCGAGCATGGGGAGTAGCTTCAGCGATATCGATGGTACGTGATGAGTAATTTTCTTGCTAGGAAGGTGTTGTCATTCCCTGACAAGCTGGTTTGCGGCATTAGCGAATGTGAATCACGTCTATGAGGGACTACTAGGAAAAACAGGCTTCGATGAATGACTGCATGCTAATTGATGCGTTCAGATACGAGTATAAGTCAATCGGCTCTTGAGGAGGCATTGTTGAGCAACATACAGCATGGGCGGATGAGCACGCTTAGTCAACTAAGGTCACGGTATCTCTGAAAGTGAACGAACAATTTTATTTCCCTTGACCACACTTGTTGCCTGCCTACCTAGGTAGTCTCTGAGCCACGTGCGCTCTTGGCGTTGGCGGCCTGTCTCAATTGTTTCCCACCGCGTTTTCTCGACGTGACGTAAACACACCCCGCCTGCTATCTGCTTCAACCTACCGCCGCGGCCTATTCAGGCTCCTTTTATTCTGCCTGCTCTGACCGCGAGGCATCAACTCGGTGCAGTTTGTCGCTATGGCTTCGTCTCAACCCGAGGCGCGATCGCACCCTCTTACGAGCCCGCCCGAGGAATCCTTGCCCTCCAAGCCAATGAAGCCGCCGGTGATACTGGTCGTGGACTGGGAAAAGGATCCCCCAGTCACCATGAAGTACATTCAAGGCGACAACGAGTTGGATTTTGAGACTGTATATAGCAGCATCAAGGGTCTCTGTGATCATCCCGGTATGGGCCGCCTCGAGGTGCACACTCAGAGTGCCGCTGCAGGTACGTAATCATACAGTCTACCATCTGAGTTCATCCGCTTATTTGACCAGTGTTTGCGAACTTCAAACAATGCGATCCGGAGTTCCTAGACACCTTCTGGAATTGCTTTGCCAACCTCCTTGACTACTTTGCCGACTTTGTATTCGCTGATACCGCGGACATGCAAGCTGTCTGGTTCCATTTGCTGGACGAGCTACGTGAAGCCGCCTCGATGTTGCCGCATCATTACTGGGTACCCCAGCCGCCTAGCTGCACACATGCGGAGATCTTCTCTACGCACTACGGGCAGGCGCTTATGACCTTGTCGGACGTGATCACCCCTGGGAAGCCAGGCGTACCAGGAAACCTTACTGGTCCTGAGGTCTCTCTGATGGCACGCATGAACATGAATCCGGGGGGGGGGGGTTCAAGAGCGGCTTGAAGGCCTGGCAACAATTCTTTTACAAAGAGTGTCCTGGATTCGAGGTTCCGGTTGCCGAGAGAATTTACTCAGGCGACAATCGACGAGTGGCGGACCCCACCACATCTGAGCAGCTTATACCTGCAGCAGGTCTAGCAATCATCCAAAGGCATACGGAGAGGCAGAGGAAACTAGCCAAAGCGGTTGCTCTGGTAAGGTGTCGTTTGTTGGCATGTAAAACACTTTCGCTAACCGATGTAAAAGGCATCAGGTGATCAAACAGAGGTAGCTGCCGCACTAGCTATGTTTGACCAGAAGGTACGTTGAACGCTTCATACTTACATTATGCTGTTATTGATGGAGATTAGAGCATTCAGATTGGACGCCCGTCTACATATGTGTCTCTGGACGGTCGCCAGAGTGTGGTACAGCCGGTATGTCGCTTAAGCGCCTTGAGAGCTTTCCGCTAATTGTGTAAGATGTATCCCAGTAACGAGTCCCTCAAGACTCCTGTACGGATCCCTGGCAACTTTGATCCCGATTTCGAGGTCCCTAACCCCATTTTGCCGTGGGTGAATCGTCAGATTGGTAAGTGCCAATGCAAACAGTGTATTTTGAATCCAAACTAATATTTCCTAGGGGTCTATACAGGCCGCGAAGAGTATAGGCATCCCAATGGCGACGACAAATTCCATATGTTGAGCCTGCGACAGTCGACATCTTCAGAGGAACTTCCTGGTCAACCAGAGAGCTTAAAAGGAAAGTCTTCTGATCTGTTCGACAACTGGACGGAGGAAGAACTATCCACAGCTCCTAGTCAGAGGAATGTGTTGATCACGATTACTTAACGGCAATACAGGCAGGCGAAGGTTTATCCTTGTGGCTCTTCATCAAGTGAAGGTTGTCGGGTATATGACTGAAGTACAAGCCGAATATTATCAAGGGTTAGCAAACACCACTGCACTGATACCGAAAACTATCAGCGAACCAACCTAACAATGAAGATCGCGATAGACAATCTTGATCTTTGAAATGTACCACATTCAACAGATTATTTCATATGGGGAATAAGAATTTCATGTCTGGTCTGTCTACATACTCCGACCCTCCGAAATACGATCGAGTTCGGTAGCTAGGTTACACCGATACTCTAGACTTGAACTGTGAATGCATTCCCCAACATCCTTTTCAATCGCACATAAATATTATATGGTTATGGACTTCGCATTCTATAGTATGCCATACAGATAATAATTCGGTAGACCCTTGTTATTTAAATGACTGTGCTCTCGATTTTGGGGAAAGTGACGCGTGAGACCGTTCGCTGCGGATAACAAAATATAAAGAAGGTTTTCCCGCGCTCTTAGAGCTTAGTCTTTGCTCACAAATTGTCGCCCGCGGAATTTTCATGTATTCACCTAGATGGCGTGCCGCTACCTACCACGCCGGGAAAGAGCACCACAACATTTATATTGATGAAGTGTTTTAAATACTCCCCCCAGAAATATTCTGGAAACCAAATAATGAACAGACATCAAGCTGGTATATCTTTCGTAGCCTGCGCCACTCACCTGCCTATTTTCGCTGCTGACGAATGTCACACGGACCAGGGTACGATGCGCCTTAAAGCATAAGGTAAAAGAAATAAGAAGCGGGGCTGCAGGATCGGCGCTATAGGCTGCAAGAAATCTAGGAGGCTGGGATCGGCAACGGTGAAGCTGGCGGTGAATGCACGGACCAAGGGTGAATGCGCCCCGTGCACAGTGTGCAGCTAGTCTTGGCGCGGGCGCCGCCTCCAAAAGCAGCCCGCTCGCTTCTTTTGTTCCAGATCTCAACCACTCACCCACTCTCAACTCTTTATCCACTTTGCCAACTTTCGCAAGCGGACTTCTTTCTTCTTTCGAACCACCAACAACAAAGAGCCTCTGGACCCCGCCATGACTCCCTTCAGTCGTCCTCAACTTCAGGATGGCGCTCAAGCCCCAGGTCGCTTTGATATTACCCACTACCTGCAAACCCGCACCGGCCAAGAAATGGTGCTATTGATGCGAGACATACAGCACCCCGCGGCGCAGGCTGCCTTGACCTCTATGCTGCTGGAGAAGCGTGCACCACCTACCTCCGGTCTTGCATCAGCTCCGGAGAAGACCGAGAAAGTCAAGAAGCCCGTCAACGCTTTCGTCGGGTTTCGATGTATGTCTCACCTCACCGCTTCACCCTTTGATGAACAAGACTGACCTGTGATTAGCCTACTACATCCAGATCCCCGCCTTCAAGTCTGCGCAGATGAAGGAGCTATCTCAGCCGGTGGCCCATCTCTGGCACTCTGACCCGAACAAGGACAAGTGGTCGTTGATGGCGAAGGCGTGGTCACTCATCCGCGATCAAATGGGCGCCGAGGTGGCTCCTTTCGACGAGTTTCTCCGCCTTGTCTGCCCGCTTCTCGACATCCCTTCGCCTGCTAACTATTTTGATCGACTGGGATGGCAATTTGGCCTGAACGACCAGGGTGTGATGGCGGTCTCCCATGTTGACGGTTACTCACCCACCTCTCATGCCGCTGGAGTCACTGCCGCAGCAATCTCCATTGAGAATATCATCAAATTCGCTCAGGAGTCCGGCTATGCTCCTGATTTCACCTTGGACCCGAACCAGATCACGTCCACCTTTCTCGGTCACTCCAACGGAACTAGGTCGAAGGCAATGATTACCAAACCGGTCACAGGTTCTATGAAAGCCCAGATCAAGCGCGTTAATCTCCTCAAGGAGCGCCGAGCCAAGCGAGAGACTGCGCAGAAAATGGGATTCTCTGCATCCAAGCCAGAACAGTCCGTAGACGATCAAATTCCCAACGGAGTCGAAGCCCCAACTAGCGGCTACGAGGGCTACCAGCCTGCTAGCGCCTATCAACCTGCTAGTGACTACAACACTGCCAATCCGCAGTTTCATACCCAGCTTCACAACTCTCTCTCTGGCGGCGTGTCTAACTACACAGGCAACGGCCGTCAGCATTCTCAGACTATGAATTACGGAGATTACAACCACTCTGGCAGCTGGGATCAGGATATGGATACGGACACTGCCAACACCCTTCCGAATGCTCCACTTCCTACTACTTTTGCCAATATCCCGCTTCCTACTACCTTCACGAATGACACATCTTCCAGCAATCAGGTACAATACGGACCCTTCCGTAACGGCGCCAATGTTGATGCCACCCTACTCCCACAACAGAATACGGGATCATCTAGTACTTGATGCCCACGCAAAGTCTGGGTCTCCGTCAATTTTGGGATACGGCGTCATTTTCCCTAACATCGACTCTTCATCCGACCGCCCTCCTCTCAAACAGACCCGACTCCAATCGTCACCACACAACCACCGATGCAGCACCCAACAACCCCACACCCTCGTCTCCAACACTCTCACGACAACCCCCCACTGCATCCGGCGAGACAACCCCACCTCATTCGGGCCCCTCTCACCAACCCCCCCAGCATTTCCGGCGCCAAGCATCTCCCGGCGTCCACCAGCATTTTCCAGGCATCCTCTCCTTTTCTTTGATACCCCCATCCCGCCCCCGCTTTACTGGCGCCGGCACACGGATGCATCCATTTCCAGCCCTTAATACTCCCTCGATTCGGCGGCCGGCAGAGTCACTGTGTGTACATACTACTCGACCGTATGTAGATACATGCTCTGACTCGCCGGATGCCTTCGACCCGAATTTTTTCTTTTCCTTACTTGCATATCGACCGACCGATTAATCTGGAGACTATACGCTCCGAGCATACGACTCCCCCCCCCCCCAATTCGACGGTTTCTTTCCTCTCTTTTCTTTATTTGGTTTGGATTCGTGGTTTAAGGCAAGCACGCACGTATGCATGCATGTATGCATGTACGCACGCGCTGGCTTCTCTTCTCTTCTCTTCTTTCGGATCGGATTGGTTTCTTCTCTCTGCGACGGCGCAGAGACATTGCACATGGTGGATGGATGGAATGGATGGAATGAAAAGTGCAATGCACAGTACTGCAATGGAACCTTCTCGGCATGCTCGATCGATACTTGTATCCTTCGTCTTTGCGAGTTGGAATGCAGGAGGATTCGGAGGATATTCAAGTGGTTTCTTTCTTTGCTTTGGATGGATGGATGGATTGTGTGTGTGTGTGTGTAGCTTAGTCTAGATAAAAGGAAATGAAAATGATAAAAAACAACGTCGTGGTCTTCTGCTTGTGGTGATGGTGATGGTGATGATGACTGGGACTTGTGGAGTTGATGGAGACTACTGGTGTGCTTGGACTGTGACATGTCGTTGTACTATTGAACGTATGCGTGTAGAAGGTAGGGACGAGCTTGACATGTTGGACTAGTATTCATTGTCTCTATACAAGTCGGCCTGTCAGGATACATGACTGCCACGGTTGAGCTCCAAGTACGCCGTCTGCCTCTGCCTCGTCGCGTACCAGCATCCTCCCGCTACTATGCCCATCCTCAGCGACATCACCTGCGCCGCCATCTGCCTCGTCGCGTATCCGCATCCTCCAGAGACTGGTATCCCCATCCTCAGCGACACCGCCTGCGCTGCTGTCTGCCTCGACGCATATTCGCATCCTCCTGCTACCCTCATCCGCATCCTCAGCGACACCAGCACCAACACCATCACTTCTGCGGACTAGGCGCATTCCAATCGCTCGCCCAAATGAACGTCCCGCACCGCCACTGCGTCCCATTCTCCTTCTGCCCCGACGGTCCTATCGGCCTATCCACCATGGTTAGCAACCCGCGTGTAAAGAGCTCCCGCGACTCCCTCGGAGTGCATCTCACCTTGGACAGATCCAGAACTGCCTCCCGCAGTTAATGCCTGGCTTCTTCGTTGTCAGAGTAATGCAGGGCTCATTGTGGCCTTCGCAGCGGGGAGGCGGCTTCTTGGTGAAGAGCTTTGTCCATGACTCTCGAGAGGCTTCTGGGTCGATGAAGGGCTCGGCGGCGACGGGCGAGGGCGAGGGAGCAGGAGCCGGGGCTTTAGGCGTACTTGTCGGCGAGCCTTCTGGCGGGTTCGTATCAAGTGTGGGTTCGGGGGACTGAGGCATGGCACTGTGTGTTGTATTAGCATTAGACTTGGGCGCGAAGAACCCTTTGAGCGACCGCTGTCCTTTGGCAAGCGCCGGCTGCGAGCCGGACGAAGCGGCAGCGTTGGATTTTCTCTTCTTCGCAGCCTTTGTCGCTGGGGCAGAGGAAGCGCTGCGCTTCTCGAGCGACTTGAGAGAGGGAGCGGTCGTCTTGTGGTGGTTGTCGGATGTGCGCAGCATTCTAGAGGTTGACGCGGCGCTCGAATGTTCCCTATGAGGAGCCGTGGTATCGGGTGCCATCTGGCGTGGCGGGGATGCTGTCTTAACTGTTGTTGATTTCTTGGTGAACATGTCTTTGATGCTCCGCCGCCTGTCAAATTCCGGCAGAAGCTTGCCTGACAGAGGCAACAAGTCTTGCAGCGGGCTAAAGTCCCTCAGTCTGACACCGTCCTTGAACATGCCAGGTGGGTTCATGAGATCGACCATATGCACCTGCTCTCCCCGGCACTCGACCAGCTCTTTGGTAGACGCGTACACCGGACAATGATCTGAGCCCATCAGGCCCTCTTGTATGTCTGCGTCAGCAAACCACGACTTCATCTCTATGCTGCAGAGCACAAAGTCGATGCGCGAGCCGAAGTTTCCGGGACGAGCATTGATCTTCTGTTCCCAATGAGTAAACATGCCTTCGCGATCCGGGTGCATTTCACGACAGAGGTCCCACAGCACGGGATGTTCCCTTCCGAGATCGCGTTCCCCCAGGACCTTGCCGTGTTCGAGGAGCTGGTTGAAGATGCGTCTGTTCGGAGCATTCAGAAAGTCCTCTCTCGTGATGCCCTCCTGGCGCATATGCTCTTCTGCCTTGGCCGTATCAATCTCCTCCCGCGACACATTCAAGTCGCCAGTTAGAATCACCCTCTTTCCCATCTTGGCGAGGTTGCGGATGCGAGTATCGAGCGCGGTAACGAAGCCGTAGCGGAAGTCGTCTCGGAGACCATTGCTGTTGGCCGGACTGTAGACACCAAAGAGTACGAAGGCGGGAAACTCGAGCACTACGCAGCGGCCTTCGGCGTCAAGGGCGGCGGGATCGACGCCCAATGAATCGACCTGGGCGGGGGTAGGGTAGCCACCGACGGCGGCGTCCTCGGGCAGGTCTCGATATGCTGTCGACGAGCCAGGCGGGCACAAGACACCCAGAAGGCCTTCCTCGGCACGAATGGGGGCACACACTGCCTGGCGTGTATATATTCCGACGCCCGAATACCCTGGGAACGGCCATCAGCACGGTTTCATACTCATCCAGACGGGTAGCAAGGCGCATTACCCTTCTTATGCCTAGGCAAACTGAAATAGCAGTCCCAGCCGGGAACCAACACCATCTCGTCGGTGAGATCCTTGCGCTGAATCTTCAGTTCTTGCATGATGACCACGTCGGCCTCGAGAATGTCGAACATGGCATTGAAAGTCCGCTTCTCGCGCCATGGCCTAGCAATTCATGAGCATACATTTGGGACACGAGGACACGTGCACTGACTGGTAGCCGAACGGGTTGCGGATGCCATTCACATTCCAGGTGGTGATTCTAACCATGGTGCAGTGCAGCGAGCGAGCTGGGGCGGCGCGAACGCCTCATGCCATTTGGCCCGTTGTGGTGCCAGTGCAGTGCAGACGCGCCCCAGCAGACACACGACGAGACGTCGGGCGCACGACGTCACTGGACACCTCTCAGGCTGCATGCATGCGTAGCTCGCCCGTTAGCACGGCAGCACGGGCAGGACCGCCAAGCTCGCCTGATCTCTCGAGCTGCCGCAAGCCCACGCCAAACCTCCAGACACCCCGACTCCGCCCTCCAATTGCGCCTGCGATCCGCCCTCGCCCGCCCAAAATGCTTGCCCAGCGCACCCTCGTCCGCGCCAGCCAGCGTCTGGCCCCCGTCGCCCGCGCCCCCCTCCGCCGCCGCATGTACAGCAGCGAGTCTCCGAAGCAGTTTGCCGGTGCCGAGGACAACGAGTTCAACCGCGAGCGTGCCCGCATCGCCGAGCACGCCAAAGAGAGCGGCGGTGAGTGTTCGATGGCCTCCTTGCCGGGTTCGTGAGCGTGGGAGTGAGCATGTGCTAATCGCGAGCTGTAGACTTCTGGTACAAGCTCACCATCTAGTATGGCTACCCCTCCTCCGCAGTGATCCCGGAGAGAAACACTGACGCCTAGCAGTGTCGCCCTTCCATGCCTTCTTGTGGCCGGCATCAACGGCAAGATGAGGTGGGACGCTCACTGGGAGCACGTAGCGCACGCACCGCCCAAGGAGGAGAAGCCCGAGTACTCCTACCAGAACATCCGCACCAAGAACTTCTGGTGGGGCGACGGAGACAAGGCAAGTATCGTCACCACAGGCCGAAGCCTCGCTGCTGACGCATACCGCAGACGCTCTTCTGGAACGACAAGGTCAACTACCACAAGAAGGACGACGAGTAAATTTGTCGGCGTTCGAGCCCCAAGGTACCGGTCAAATGATATTGTATATAGTAGAAGCACGAGTTCCCAGCAATTGCGCCACTGGATATCATATTTCATTTGTTCACCACATCCTCGTCCTCTCATTGCAATGTCTGTGCTCTTCTGTCAAATGGAGTCCATGTACAATAGCTCGCTCATACGACTTGCTCATTCCTCCATGTGCATCCTACTTGATATCGCTGTCTGCAATCCGCCCCATTCCGTCTTCCCAAACGCGATTATGGTTCTGTGCCCACTCTTCAGCCAACTCCTCGTCCCCCCGCAGTTTGGCGATCACCGCCTTCTTCATGAGCTGTTCACATTCGCCTTCAAGGTCCTCAGCCTTTTTGAAACCTGGAGCACCATTAGTGAGCTCACATGGGAAGATCGGTTGAACACCCAGAAACGACTTACATTCGCGAGCTCTGTCGATGTGCATCTCTGCCCGGCTCACCCGGGTCGCTCGTGACCGAAGGCCCGCAGGACTCGGCGAATCCTCCAGACCAGCGAGCCCCATATAAGCATCGCTCAAATGAGAGTACAGAGTGCCCGTCAGATGAATATCATCGTTCTCGAGCGACTGGAAGCAGTCAGTGCGTGAATCTCAACCATGCGCCTTGTCCTTGTCGCCGAAAGTGACGGTAAACGAACCTGGGGTATTACGGCACTCAGCAACCGCATGGCAGCGTGGTAGTCGCCATTTGAATTGAGAATGTGGGCAAGCAAGCCCACTGCAGCGCACAAACTTGTCGCCAGACGCGCCTTGAACGCCATGCTTGCTGCCCTCAGGGCGACACTGAAGCCTCCCTCAGGACGGCCAACTTTTCTGTACAAGTCTGCTTTGGCGATGAGCATGCTGATCCGCTGCATGACATCTGCGCCTTCTTCTTTCAACAAAGTCGACAGCGTGTCTATGGCTTCCCAAGCCTGCGGGAACAGTCCGCGTGCAACTAGATACTCGATACGTGATTCTGAAAGCAGAAAGAGTAATTCGGGATCTGACGATGAGTCTGCTTTGAGGTGGGAAAGCAGAGCTTCGCATGCCGTCCAGTCGGTGCTGAGTCACACAGTCAGTGGGAAGAACCGTACGGTAATTTATGAAAAACAGGCACGTACTGGCGTGTAGCTCTCTTAAGCTTGACGACTCCGGTGCAGAGAAACACATATTGGTGGAATTTCAGAGAGCGGTTGATGAACGGGCTCGTTGACGCTAAATGACTGAGCGCTTCGTCATACCGACCTTTTTGTAGGGCCTTCCAACCGTTAGCACAAGAAGAAGATGGATTCTGAGAGCCTTACCAAGAAGGCACGACGACCCATCGCCCTGATGCGCTCGTCCATTGGACAGCCGTGGTGGTAACAGTTGAGAAGAAGCTGGCAGTATACGTCCGAGAGATAGGTGATGCCCAAGCGAGAGTAGAGCGCAGACTGGAAGAGCAGATGAGAGCCGTAACTTCCTATGCTTTCCTTGAGATTCAAGTGGGATGATTGAAACAGATGCTCGAAAGCGCGGGACACGGGCTCCCCCTAAGACGTGTCAGCAACGCAGTCTGTACAAGAGGACGGTGCTACTTACCGAAAGCAAGCACAGCTTTGCTTCGTTCAATAACGTAGCACAGAGTAGATTATAAGTCCTCGTTTCCTTGGCTTTGGCTTTCAAGAAGCCCAGACCTTCCTTCTCTGACCCCAACATCCGTATGTATCCAGCTTTTCTCATCTGTTTCGGATAAGCCTTGCTCATGTGGTTCAGCCAGTTCAAGCTAAAGTTGAGACAATGGATATCCTGGTTCTCCCTTGCGGTCGCAACAGTCTCGTTGATCGCTGCGATAGCCTCCCCGAAACAGCCAAAGTCGGCCTGAAGTATAGCCATATGCAAAAGAGCATATTGGTAATGTATTCTCTCTCTCGCCTGCATCGCATAATCAAAGTAACGATGTAGGTTGTCGAAAGCGGCCGTGTAGTCGCCAGCTTTCCAGGCGTCAAAAAATAAGACCAAGTGGGCCTGCCTGGGCACGGTTCCGGAAGAAGTAAGTATATTTCGAAGTGAGGTTTTCATTTCCTCTGTAACGCGGCAACCGAGTCCTGGACACAGTTAGTTGATGCCATGCAGTTGAATGAGGGTACTTGCGTTGAAGTTTGTCAAGTTGGAACTCAAGCATGCGCTCGAGATCATCCACACTGAGTACATGTCCAGCATCGGCATCATCTAAGAGGCGGCCGTAGGCGACGTGGTAAAGGGCGCTCTCCGGGCTCAAACCCATGTCCATTGCCACAATGTCTACGCCAGACGACGCCAATCCAGCGAGTCTCTTCGTCCATTGTGCTGTGGGTGCGCGGTAGGCGATGAAGGAACACCAGAGGTGGACGATGTCATCGAACGGAAGCCGTGCAAACTCCAAGCGGGCTCGTCTGACAAGAGCACCAAGTGGTGAAGTCTGTGACAGGTAGACTCGTCCAGGAGTCTCGTCTTGAGATGCCTCCTCTCTGGACGGAGCTAGCAAACTCCCCAGACGATCAAAAAGGTCAAAAAGCGAATCTGCAGAGTTCATCTGCCACATGTGCTTCAAAAAGTCATCTAGCAATGTGCGTCCAGGCATGCTGGAAGCATGACTTTGAAGAACGTCCTCGAACGCTTGAATGGACACCGACACATCATGTTGCTCTGTTGCGCGTGGAGAGCGGGCAGCCGTTGGAGCGACCGGAAAGGTGTGCGAGAGAATGAAAGAGAGTACCGGGATGGTAGCAGATGATGGAAATTCCGAACTACAGTATATGTTGACGAGGACCAGGAGACTGATTTTCGGCGCGGTGAGATACCGCGGCTTCGACATGGTCGAGGGAGTAAACTGAAGAAAGCGCTGCCAGAATCGGTAATCACTCACGCGGTTCGGACGTGTGCCAGGACGAGTGCCAACCGCATGCTCGTGAATCAGTTGTACAGGCTGCTTTTTTTGACGTATCCGTTATGCATGTATTTTTGATGATCATGGACATTGGAGGGGAACCAATGGCTAGGTAGGCGCAAGCGAACCTTGGAAAACACGCTATCATGTGACTTTAAGCGTGAGATATTTGACTGCATGTCGATTTAATAACATGAATTGATGGAACGCGAGAGTGATGCGATGTTTCGATTGCGTACGCCTCAAAAAAATTACAGGAAAATTGAACAATAGCATATCATGACAAATCGTATGCTTCGAATAACAACCTGACTCCGCCCCGGCGTATATGTACATGTAATTGTGTTCAACATTCAGATGCTCGCGCTTAAAATCGGTTGTAGTGTTTATATTCACTTGAGAAGATGGAATTTCCAGCGCCCCACCTGCCTAAGCTATGATACGGATTCATTTCCGAGTAGGTCGTTCGAGTGTCGCAGGTTTACTGAAGCCGTGTTGCCCCGAAGAAGGGAGACCGGAGATGGTGCCTTTCACGCTGGCAAGAATGTCATCATCGCTCCCAGCATTCGTCGCCCACACCTTGCTTATGCTGAGATCGTACGGGCCCGGTATACGGTCAATCAAGGCCATGCCTACAGTCCGCACCTTCTGTGTCAACATCTCGCGCTGCGGCTCCACGACCTGGCCGTGGTTCGTGCGCACAAACTCGTTCCATTTGACCAATATTGTCTCCCACTCGCCAGGCGTTTTCGAATGTAGACGGTGTTGGTGTATGTCCGTTGGCACAATCGACTCAGTCTGGACGTTGATAAAGTACTTGCGGCCGTCTGACTTGAAATGTATGGCCAGGAACGCATACGGATCCACATCCCAGAGCTGCTTGCCGAAGATGGTGAAGCCCCGGTCGAGAGTGCGCCAGCCAGCATAGCCAGTCCGCTGGACGTTTGGCTGGTCCTTGGGTAGCTCGATAGATATGTTGCCGTGGAAGCGTGCGTGCGCAGGCGCACCCGGTGCGGCGGCGTGGAAATCGAGGTTGGCCGACGAGAAGCCGCCGATGTCTTTATCGCTCATGCGCTTGCATCTGGTGATGTCGTCTGGCGAATTGAATTGGATCAGAGGGAGCGGCTTCGTAGGCGCCCGCAGGCCCTCGAGCTTGATTGCTGCCGGGGTCAGCTAGGGATCGTATGCGCAGGATAGACGCGCAGGTGCACTCACCACGGTTGGATAGGCGCTTGAACTCCTCCAGGCTGCGCTTGTAGAAGCCTGGCGACATGCATCGGACTGACGGCCGCATCGTCTCATACACAGCGCAGGCACTGGTCGTGATGGAGCAGCGCAATGGCGAAACTTAATCGAGTTGCGCGATGTCCTGTGCATGACGTGCATCTGATTGCTACCTAGTCCACTTTCGGCCCCTAATTTTCTAGACGGCCGTCCAGCTATACATTTCCTCGCAGCATCAGCCCTATCCCTACCTATCCATACTCTACCTGCGCGTGTCCTCGGTACTGCTCCCCTACGTAGCGCGTCTGCCGTCCACTCGCCGCTGTTCGTTTCGATGACCGTCGACCACGCGCCACGCACCCGCAGCATCCGCGACGACAGCACCCCGTTCCGGCCAGCACTGCTCCCACAGTCGCGTGAGACGGGCGAAGTTGTCCCTCCAAAACAGCCGGATGGCGCACCGGTAGCAGCCGGAGCCTCGCCTTTTGCAAAATCATGGGCGCACTTCATCGCCGGCGGGTGAGACCTCCCTACGAACCTGTAAAGTTATCGACGAACTGCACGCTGACAAGGCATAGGCTGGGTGGCATGGCATCTGCAACGCTCACGGCGCCGCTCGACGTACTCAAGACACGCCTTCAGTCGACATATTATCAACAGCACCTTGCTGCTATGCGCGCCGCCCGCGGACTGCCTCCTATCGAGACCATGACCTTCGCCCGCAGCTCGCTGCTGCATATCCGTGAGACAGGAGAGATCCTGTGGCAGGTCCCCAAGGCAGAGGGCTGGCGCGCACTGTTCAAGGGCCTCGGACCAAATCTAGTTGGCGTAGTGCCCGCTCGCGCGATCAACTTCTACGCATATGGCAATGGCAAGACGATAATCAGCAACTATTTCAACAATGGGAAGGAGTCTGCATGGGTCCATCTCTCCGCAGCCGCATGCGCCGGTATTGTGACCGGTACTGCAACAAACCCCATCTGGCTGGTCAAGACTCGGTTACAACTTGACAAGAATACACATGCAGATGGCCGTGGGCGTCAATACCGGAATGCATTCGATTGCACCATGCAGACAATACGCAAGGAAGGCATACGAGGCCTGTATCGAGGGCTGAGCGCAAGCTATCTGGGCGTTACCGAGAGTACTCTGCAGTGGATGATGTACGAGCAGATGAAGCTGGCTCTTGCGAATCGAGAAGAGCGGGTTGCCAACAGCGGTCGGCCACCGACCGCTTGGGACCAGACTCTAGCATGGACGGGCAAAGTCTCAGCAGCGGGCGTAGCCAAATTCGTTGCTGCTCTAGTCACATATCCTCACGAGGTGAGTTAGTTCTCCTGTTAAATCAAATCGTATACTGATTAATTACTAGGTCGTACGAACCCGGCTGCGGCAAGCACCTCTGGAGAATGGCCACCTAAAGTACACCGGTCTGGCCCAGTGCTTCCGGCTTATATGGAAAGAGGAAGGCATGGCAGCGTTATACGGCGGACTGGTTCCCCATATGTTCCGCGTGGTACCGAGCGCTGCAATCATGTTCGGCACGTATGAGGCAGTGTTGAAGCTCCTTGGAACGAGCAGCAACCTCTGATCGATCTTAGACTAATCTGTAGTTATATTGCATGCAAATGGCGTTACGTAGAGGCAAAAGAGACGGGCTTGGTGGCGTTGGTAGCCGTCCTTCTCCTGGGTTCTGTACATTCGACTCAGCTTACATGGCGGAGGACTGTAAAATACTGTACTACTAATACTGAGAATCCAACCTCAGGGAAGATCGAGGTACGGGGCACACACGTACATCGGTGAACTCGAACATAGAGCATCCGGCTCTTTTGCGAGCAATGATAGTATGCATTGTAGAAAAATTTTATACCTACCTAGTTCGATATGTGTTGCATCTAATCAGAGATTTAGAAACCTCAACTCGTACATGTTATACGAAAGGACTAAATACAAGGTATAGTGGAATGCAACTACGATGACCAGTTACCGTCTGGAGACACTGAAACGAAGGTCAGCACCTGGGCACCTACAATATTTATGTACATATGGAGGCATCTAGTACCTCCAGGGCTCCAGGGGGGCTCCAGGTTAACACTGTGTCCATGTGTTCAGGTGCCCAGTTGAACACACGGACACGTGATTGTGATGCTCGATCGTGCACGGACGTTTAGCTGTTGTTCGGACCTCCGAACTGGTCCCGCAAAGCTGCAATCGTCCGTTCTTCAACATTCCCACCACACCATGGCGACCCGCCTGCCCCTTCGAATACACAGGCCTCTGCACCGGCAATGTCTGTTCTCGCCGCTTCATGCTCGCCCTTTTTCGACGACACCGGCTTACTTGGGGGCACTTGAGGGAGGTCGATCAAAGCCGGTTGACCCTGCCCTCGCACGAACAGCGACGCGTCACCAGAAAAATAAAGCCCAAGGCTTGCTGCAGGATGAACAATTGGCTGACGAGCGCAATGTACCCGATGACATTGGCCTCATCCCGGGTAAGTGCGCTGGGAGCTGCATCGCCCATGGTGCAGACTGACCTAGAGCAGGTACCTTCATCCACGACCCATTCCGTCTAAGCAAATATGCGCGATCTTTCTTGGGATGGAGGCGTTTGAAAGATCGGTTAGGGTACGAATGGACAGCAGCCAAGAAGAGGTTCACCTGCTTGGTCGGGTACGTCGATATTTGTCCCTTCTGTTTGCCTTGAAGAATTAGAACGATAGAGTTGACATGATGCCAGATTACGCCGTTTCAAGAGCAGTCTCACGGAGAAACGGGACATGTATATGTGGGGATGGGGAAATCGCAAACAGTTGCGCTACGATGCGTTGCAAAAGTATAAGCATCTCCATGAATCCTTTGCAAAGTAAACCTACCCGTCTTCCTTGAGTGCACTTCCTCCCCTTTCCTAGGCGACTACTTACCTAAATAGAGCCGACATAGCAGCGATTGGAGAACTCTGTACCAAGGGTTTAACGAGACGGTACTACGACCGCATAGAGACTCGTCCGCCGGGTCTGCAAATGCGATGGAAGATCGTCGATAGGCCAAGGTGCAAGATTGTGTCAAATCAAGCGACGATGCTTTCGCTCCCGGGCTACGCGGAAACCGGTATGCACCAAGTGACATTCCGCATCGTCAGCACGCAGAGAATCGACTACAATAAACCAGAATTCGTACCGAAGACAAGACAAGTCACCGAATACTTGGTCATGCAGAGACAATTCATACGCGGCAGACCAAAGGAGTGGAAGATCTGGGGCTTCACAGAAGCCTCGAACAAACAGAATATCAAGGCGGACGAGGAGTACGCGAGGAAGGTCAATGAGTACCAGACCGCTTAGCATGTCGAACTTGCGATAGGTAGAATACGAGCCGATGGCGGGTACCCGTTCCGGGTGCAGTCGGGTGTGGAAGAGTCTGGACGGCTATGGACATGTAAGACAAGCGTTCTGTAGGATCACTTTGGCATAGGATTGGCTGGAGATAGCTAGTGGAGGACGAAGCCTCTTCGTAAATAGGTGTTCTTGTAGTATATTGTAGATTGTACCTGCCTTGGCTTCTCCAATATCCAGGGTTAGCCGGTTTTCCATATCGATATCCATTGCAAAGTAACACATGATGTCCATCCAATTCTGTGTGCTACACCAAGTTGATCCTGACTAATCATTCCCATATCAATACAAATTGGATCTGGTCAAGTCAGGGTACACGCATGCCAAAATCCAGCTTTCCTACATTAGCCGCACCCGGCACGCATTGCTCTACTACTCTCCTGATGACTACGAAGGCGGAGCCGCCGGTGGCGCCTCAGTGCCAGTGCCGGCCCCGGTCCGAGCAACCGGCGGTGGTAAGAACATCGGCATATATCCCTGGTGTCTCATCAGTAACACAGATCTTGCAACCCAAGGGGGTGTATCAGGACTTACGACGAGTAGCGACATGACTGACAGAATTAGCTGTATATTTTTGGGTTAGGGATAGATGTGGCTTACCGCTCATGCCCACAGAATAGTACGCTGGGTTGGAACCTGTACGCTTTTGCTCTGGTGTCTCGGCGAGCCAGGCTTGGAGGGCAAAGACTACGGCAACCCATCCGATCATTCTACCGCACACGGGGTGTTATTTGAGTTTTCTGAGGATGGCAGGGCGGCGTACTTGTTCCTGGTGAAGATGGCGGCCATGGGGAGCGTGGTGGCCATTGTGCTCGCCATGTCGGAATCGGACTTGTCCTTTGCTGGCTCTGCGTAGGGCACGACTGCATTTTGGAATTAGTGCACGTGACTCTTGATTGATGGCGCATGGGGGAGGTTCAGGGGTCAGGCGTTGATATTGGAGTAGCATGGCATCACAGCCGGGTGAGGATACTGGATGGCACGTACTCAGGTCGGCCCGTCGCATGTCCTTTTTGGAACTCATGGCGATGCAGCGGGATGCGGAGAGGCGGTGGCGTGGGTGTGTAGGCAACGGCTATGGCCGGCGGTGGGACGTGGTTGAGGTGTGTGGACCCTGGAGATGGCGTGCCAGATGTCGCACAGAAACGCCGAGGCGGTCGTCGGGAAGGAACGACGACCACGTCAACGCCTTCTCCTTGCGGAAGCCCACGGTCGCGGGAGATGCGATAGTCTACACTGTGATTCACCACTCGCGTTTTACGCCCCTGTACAAGTGCGTCGATAGAGCGCTGCATAGCGTCGTGTGGCCGCCGTGCGAACTGCACACTGTCTCTCCACCCTGGAGTGACGCTGCAGCTGTCCCACGTCGGTGTAGATGTGCTAGCTCGGTCTGCATGGTCATGGCGCTCCACCTGGGCATGCGCGATATCGTCCCGAGTCCGCAACCACTGTGACCCAACCCTCATTGCTCCTCCGCCGTGTGTGCCTCGCTGTCCAGTGCTGCTGGATTCCCTCTCTGCCCTCTTCGAGCCCCGAGTCCGCGCATGTACGGCCCGAAGCCGCTCCTCAGCCTGCCAGCCGCCCGCCCGCGCTCCCGGCCATGAATCCGCTCTCCGTGCCATGACTTCCCGCCCTGCCCCAGGCGTGCAAGACACTCTGCAACACCGCGGGGGCGCGCCTGCGTATGCGCCGGTGCGCCGGGCGACGACCCAGCACGGCCAGGACTCAGCCGTAGACCACGAGCGCATCGCCGACGACCGGCCCAAGGCCAAACCCAAGGGCAAGCCCATCCAGCTCGATGGCCTGCAAACCACCGTCGGCGCCCCTCCCAGGGGGAAGCCTCAGCTGTTCTTCGGCACGGCCGTCGACACCAGTCTGGAGCCCTCGGAGGCCAGCCCAGCACCTACACATCTACCGGTTCCTCCACGACCAAGCTTGTCTATGCCGGGAGAAGCGCAGCAGCCTCGCCTTTTTCCAGGCGGAACTGGCGTCAAGGACGACCCTTCTATAGCCAAAACCGGCGTCCAAGCGGGCCCAGTCTCCGCTGTCATCTTTCCGGGAGGCAGTGAGTATCAGATGGCCCGGGTGGGAGGAAGACATGCTGACAATTGTGCAGAAACCGCCGACCTCTTTCCATGGAGCGGCAACCACCCCGAGGACATGCTCACCGAGCTAGTAATCAAGGGGGGCTTCCCCAACAAGCCCCAGATCATGAACGAGACGAACACGGCCCGTCCTTCGCTGTGGGCGAATCTGAAGAACAAGTCTGGCGCTTCGACACTCTCGACGCTATTCCTCGCTGTCCTCGAAAAGCGGCAGTCGTGCAGTCGCCTCACCGCGCCCAACACGTTCAAACCACCCCCACGCTTGACGCTACGGGATTCAACACGAGAGACATGGCTTCACGATCTAGCCAACCCTGCGGTTGGGTTGCGGCGGCTGAGCCGAACGATTCCTCACGGCATTACTGGCAAGGTGCTTCTTGATCAG
Source organism: Laburnicola sp. JP-R-44 (assembly GCA_009805535.1). Lineage (NCBI taxonomy): Eukaryota > Fungi > Ascomycota > Dothideomycetes > Pleosporales > Didymosphaeriaceae > Laburnicola > Laburnicola sp. JP-R-44. The sequence goes on along the minus strand of SELF01000040.1, from coordinate 1,873,576 downwards.
TGCCTGAACAAAAGCATCCCTATCCCCCGGGCTATGTGGTTGGCGAAATGCGTCGGAATCAACGAGATGCGGGCGCACAAGCGGAAAGGGCAAGCAGGCACCATTACATGGGTCCGAGACTGGACAAGTTCAGTTGAGCAATTCTTAGAGGGGACGGTTGCAGCAATTGGGCAGCAGGACTGGAAGGCCCGCGTTACATACGCCCTGCAGTTGTCAACGCATCTGTTCAAGGAGCATCTCTTAGAAGAAGAGCACTTCGTCGACTGGGTGCTGAAGAGCCTCGACTCAAGCTCACCGGAGCGCTTGTTCCTGTGGTTGCTAATCACCTGCATCCCTGACTTTTGGAATAGTCTCACCTCCTCGCGTCGTCGCGCTAAAGCCCTCGCGGAGTCACTGCTTGGCCATGCTGAAAAGCTTTACGATGTCGAGGAAGAAATTCGAGACACGCCTGTTCTCGGCTTCCTTGAGAGCATCATCACCAAGGTTGTCATCACCAAGCCGTCGAGCCTCTTGCTGCCAAATACATGGGAAAAGCATGGGAGTGTGCTGCAAGTTTTCGCCCAGCGCCACGCTCATATTGCAATACCGCGCTGCATTGCCCAGTTGGATCAAAGAAACAAGGGTTTTTTGCGCCCTTCAAGCGTTGAATTGGCAAGTTCCCAGCGCTCTCTTGGTGCTTTGTTTCGCCTCCTGGATAGTGTAGACTATAGCGCAACGAGTTTCGTGGACAACCTGGCTTTCGACTGCATGGAATTGGTTCCTGATCCCAATCGCCTGGTTTCAGCTGTTTTGCAGTGGGCATCGTCTCTTTATCGGCAAGGCTTGCAGCGCCTGTATCTTGCCACTCGCTTACTCCGAAGATGGAACCAAGTCGGAACAGACGTCTGTGAAGGAATCATGGCATACCTCCCACACATGGCTTCGGATTCCAGCAAAGAGCCCGGCATGGTCTTCAGAGTTGTAGCGGAGCTGGTCCGCTCTAAGACGTTCTCACTAGGAAGATATCTTCAATGGCTTATAGCCACTGGGTCACTGAATCAACACAGAAATCTCAATATAGTAAGTTTATCTCTTCTCGTGTTCTGCAATTTGTACTAATGAGCTCTAGGCGTCTGCTTGGCCCCTTCGTCTTCTTACTGAAATACCATTGACTGGTCTCTCCGAACAGGTCTACAACTTGAGAAGCACTCTACTTCGAGGAACATTATATTCGGTCGAAACCGAGGCACAGCTCATGACGAGCACGGAAGACGCCATTTGTCAGCAGCTACCGAATTTGTTCGGGACAGTGTCCACAGCTGATCCTCAGGCAACATTTAACATTGAGCATCTTAGCCAGACAGTACGTCTGGAAACGGCAATATGGTTACGACGACGAGTTGCAGCAACAGTGGAAGTAGACGACCGGTAAGAGCTGTAACATCCTTTTTGTATAAATTTCTGATTGTAAGCAGTGTGCCTACAAAAGATAACGCTACAACCTCTGTTTGCATGATCTCCCGGACTGATTTCGACACCGTCCGAACATTCCTCGAAAAGTTCAACGACCTGTCCATTCTAGCAGACGTCGTTGGAATTGTGGCCACTTCATATGACTCTCAGGTTCTGATTGCCAGCGCTGATACACTTCGTCATCATTACGAGGCTTTCAAAGTCATCGGTGCATTTGATCCACTCTTCGAGAAGCTTGTAATGAGATACACCGCCATCAGAACAATACGGTTTCCGGAAAGGGATCTCCTACTTGGCCTCATTGCTTTGTCTCGATTGACAGACGTCGACCCGCAACTCGTGCAGCTACTGGACTATGACCTTGGCCGTTACGATCAAAAGAACTCTATCGCCGCTTGCTCTCCTGTTTCAGACACAATGATTGACAACATGACACCGGCGGATCCTGAAGAGGAGATAGAACGCATCCTGTCGAGCGGCACCAGCATGGATCAACTGACGATGAACAGAGTCTTTACAAAGATAGTGTCTCATTTCGAAGAGAGACTTTGTAAAGGAAGCCATTCCAGCGAGAATCTTTCGGGGTGGTCGTATCGCTTGCGAAACTTCGAGTGTAGCACCTTTGACATGATTCTTACTTCTTGGCTGGGAACATTGGTAACGAGTCACCAACAACACTTACTTGCTGCTGTTCTGCCTCCGTTGGTCGTTTCAGGTTCGTTGACGATATCTCGGTTTCTGAAATTGGCACAGGAGTGTATGCGACGCCGACAACCGAGCCATCCAGCCGAGTCTTTTTGCATTGCTGTAGAGGCTCTGGATAGGATCCTGCCTGGCGAGGAGTTGTGCGGCACGGCGGAGCACGAGTACGCATATCGATTCCGTACTGAGCAAGTCATTTTTTGCCGAAAGCAAGACAGCGGTCTACTGGGGTTTTTCAAAGAGATATTTGAATTGGGTTCAAATATCCCGGAAACAAGATGCCAAGAACAGTTTGCACGTATGCTATCAGACAACCGGCTTCTCAATGTACTTCGGCATTTTGTAATCGTCGACGTGCAAACCTTGTCATTCTTGCTGGACACCAGTAAACCTGCTTCGGATGGCTCGTCGAATGTTCACATCGAGTCGCTCTTTGACCGCCTCTTGGATCCTCTTGGCTCTCTAGGTAAGCCTTTGTTAATTCATTGTCAAGCCCAGTTGCACTCTCCGATGTGCTAACTACTGTAGATATGTCACAAATGTCTTGTGAACAGCAAGCCACAACAATCTTTCGATATGCAGATCAACTCTCCTTGCCCTTCTGTCAGCTGAAACTTCAACATCTATTCATTACTAGCTCAACGACAGCAGAAGATTCTGCCGAAAGTATATCTGGTGCCTTGATGAATTTTCTCCAGACACCTCTGGAGCATGATCACCCATATTGGCTGGATCTTGTTTCTGGGCTCGATACAGGTTTAACAAACGAGGTATGGAAAGCGCTTAACTTGGTCACTATCAGCTAACTTGGGCAGATCCAAGAGCATGCGGAACGAGAGATTCTCAAGTGCTCGGTCTTTCTATGCGATCCGATCCCAGATGACAGTGACGGACGTTATCTTGATGAGCCATCATGCATCCGCCGATATCTGGACGTAATCCTTGTTGCCAGCATCGAGAACACGAGAGAGGTACCGGTCTCCGTCCTTGTGCTACTCATTGAAAGATTGAAGGGCATTGCGGAGATGATGAATCAAATGGACAGTCGACCCACAGGTTTTGATCAAGCAGCACGAGCAGAGAGAAGCTCTTTGACTTCGACTCTTTGCTCATGGTAAGACAAATGCTGTTCGTTGGGTCGATGGCGCGCTAATGCATTCCAGGCTACATATACTTCTTCGTCTTGTGGTGTTCCAGAGTCCGGGACTGATATTGAAGGCTAGCCATCAACATCAAGCGGCGCTCATGTGGAGCCTTCGTGGCTTATTTACCCATCCGCACCTCGAAGCTTTTCCCACCACCACGCAATATGTTTTCGATGTAGCAATGTTTGTCTCCGATTACATCTCCGAGGATGTGCGAAAACACTTGATGCAACTTGACTGCACGAACTGCGGCGCTGACTCCCGATGCGCGTTTATTTTCGGAGCCAGTCCTCAGCCTGACGGCTGGCTCAGACTTATAAAAGCGACCAATACTCCTATAACTACGCCTAATGCTACACCGTCGAGCCAGCAGCAACCCAGCGGCGGGCCGGCCCCGCTGCAGCGATCGTCAAGTCACCAACAGTACCAACAACAAATGCAGCCCCAGGCCCAGGGACGTGCATTTCCATACCCGCAGCAGCTTCAACGGGCGGGATCCCAGACCGGGCCGGGTTCTCAATTGCAGCAAATGCAACAGATGCAACAGATGCAAGCTATAGCACAACAGCGTCATGTGCCCCATCCACCGCAGAGGAGCGCATCGATGTCTTCTCAATCGTCGACGCAAGGAAAAAGTGGTAACAGACCGGATGCGAAGCCTGTGCCTTTTGCACTGAACAGGTGGGAGATTCTTCCGGATAGCGGAGGGAATCCTGCAGGGAATGAGACGGCGATTAGTCTCAATTTGTTCGGAGCTAGGAGAGTATGAGTTTGGGTAGACGGATTGGATTTTTTTTTTCGTGTCTATAGCATGACGCTTTTGAGCAGTCTTTCTGGGCATAGCGATGGAGTTTGGATTCTGAAGGAGCGATGGTATTTTCGGGAGCGGGCATCAGCATTTACGGTTTTTACGCCTGTTGTCTTGTTCATTTGGCGATTATGGCATTTTTGGTAGCGTATTTGTTGGGTACAGGGCTAGCGAGATAGACGGGTGTCGAACTACATTTTTCTTGGTCAAATTCTGAGACTGGGACATGATCTAGGACTATCGGATGATACATGTCCATGTTCCAGCTTGAGAATGGTATACACCTTTCTGGCCGCTGCTCAAACGCCATTGACCAGCGTTGCACTCCCCTCATCACCGACAACCCAATCCCTCACCTGCCCCTTCCAATCCGCTATCCGCCCATCCTTTATCTGCACTACCACAACCCTAACCTCCTCCCCCTCCACATAGCACCTCGTCCCGCCATCCCCCTCCACCATATCATCCTCCTGCCGCTGCCTCTCCAGCCCTCCGCCACCCCACAACCCAGCCCCAACCGGCTCCTCACTGGCCGCAAACGTATTATTCGCCAAATGCTGCGCCTTACACCACCTCTCCTCCTCACTCCCAGTCTCCACAATCTTAGCCGTCCCATTAATCGTCGTGCTTATCCTCGACAGTGACGCCGTGTTGATGCCCAGGAGGAGTTCGGCGAGGGAGCCCGTGCGCGGGGTGGGGCGCGAGGGCGAGGGCGAGCGGTTGTGCAGCGTGGGCGGGCGGTGCGAGACCCAGTCGTGGACGAGGAGGGAGACGAGCGGGTTGGAGGCGAGGTTGTGCGTCTTTTGTGAAGTAGGTGGCGTCGTCATTATTATGGTGGGGGTGGGGGTGTAGGGCGTGGAGGGGAGGTAGGTGTAGTTCATTAGGGAGATGTGGGGGGTGTTGTTGGAGGAGGTGGCGAGGTGGAGCTGCGGTGGATTAGAGGGCGTTGTGCATGGGAGCGGGGCATACGTACGAAGCGGGCGTTTTGGAGGCAGGTTATGACTTCGTCGGGGAGGGCATTGGGGGCCGCTGCGGCTGCCATGTTTGGTGGGAGATGGTGTGGTACGATGGGTGTTTGGGGTGTTGGGTAGAAGCACTTGTGGATGTGTTGGCGTTGATGTTGGGAGGATAGTGGAGTGGAGAGACACCAAGTACGTCAAGCAATCGCGACCGTGCGTCAGATGTCCCGCAGGTTGCACAGCCACGCCATCACTCCAAGCGTGGCGCCATCTCCAACCGCTTGCTCAACACACCTGCCAGCCACCACGCCTGCGTACGCGCTACATACCACGCCCGCCGGCTCCTAATCCATCAAAACACCCCCGTCGAAATCGCTACTTTACCTCAATCCATTAGTCGCCCACCATGGCGGCACCGCCTACGCTGCCCCCAATGGGGAGCACCGAGAGCTTCAGTCCAGAGTTCAACAACGCGCCCGGCACATCCGATACTACTGGCCAGGCCGACGGCTCGACGTCGTCGCCAGTCGAGAGCTTTGCTGCCGCGCCCGCGACACAGGCCCAGGAGCAGAAGCAGGAGCCGAAGCAGGAGCCGAAGCAGGATGCGCCAGACCCCCAATTGCAGCAAAAGGTGCACGACGTGCTGCATTCGGACATCGGAGTCAACACCCTGCTGAGCCGCCTCAAGGCGAGCATTGCTAGCGCACGAGTATGTCTACGTGTCTGGCCTTGTGGATAATATGCTGACGTGCTAGGACTTTGCCAATTTTCTGAAGCGGCGCGGCGCCATGGAAGAGGAGCATGCCAATAGCCTAAAGAAACTCACTCGCTCGACCCACGACAACATACGCAAGACAGAGGCCCGTCACGAGAGCTATGCGACTCAGTTTGAGCAAGTTATGCACGCCAACGAACGCATCGCTGACAACGGCACGCAATTCGGCCTGGCGCTCCATGCCATGCACGAGAATCTGTTGCAGCTGGCCAACAAGATGGACGGCAGCAGGAAGACGTGGAAACAGCAGGGTCTGGCTGCCGAAGCGAAAGTCCAGGACGCTGAAAAGCTGGCCGAGAAGGCAAAGGCTAAATACGACCAACTGGCCGAAGACCTGGATCGCGTCAAGACGGGCGACTCTGGCGCAGGCAGGAAATTTGGTCTCAAGGGCCCTAAGTCGGCGGCTCAGCACGAAGAAGACCTGCATCGCAAAGTCCAGGCTGCCGATCAAGATTATATGACCAAGGTCCAGACAGCCCAGTCGTACCGCAAGGAGCTTGTCTCTACCACGCGCCCCCAGGCCGTTTCTGCCATGGTGGATTTGATCAAGGAGATCGACGCCGCGCTTACCATGGAGATGCAGAAATATGCTTCGTTCAACGAAAAGCTCGTCGTGAACAATGGCCAGGTCGTCAGTCCCCAGCCGCTCAAGGGCAGCACGGCCCAACCACCCCCAAGCATAAACCAGCTCGTCCATATGATCAACAACGAGAGGGACTTTGATGATTATATCTTGAAGCACGCCTCTAACGTGCCATTGGTGCGTACGGAGCTGCAATATATCAAGCATCCGACTCAGGGCCCACAAGCCCAGCCTACGCCGCCTTCTGCCATGAGCGGAGGTCGTAGGACGTCATTGCAGTTGCAGAACCAGCCTCCACCCTCGTTTCCTATGCCGCAACCCGAGTCAACCTCGTCGCCTGCACCTGCACAATACCAACAACTACCATCGCTGCCCTCCGAACCCCCCGCTCAGCAGTCAAACTTCCAGGCCTACAATACGGGCTACCCCCAGCAACCACCTCCACAACAGCAGCAACTCCAACATGAACAACCACTGCCCCCGCCCCCGCAACAATCGCAATTCGGCGGCTCCAACTACGCCCCTGTCACACAAAACCCGCCTTATCCTCAGTCAGACTATCCCAGAGGTCCTACAGGACAAGGGTCGACGCAGCATAGTGGAGTGCTACATAGCTCGTCCAACCCCCCACTCAATCCTGTGTTCGGTGTTAGTTTAGACAACCTATTTGCTAGAGATGGATCCCCGGTGCCTCTTGTCGTATACCAGTGTGTTCAAGCTGTTGATCTCTTTGGTTTGGAAGTTGAAGGCATCTATCGCATTCCCGGTACAACGTCTCACATTCAGGCTATGAAAGCTTTGTTTGATAGGGACGCGATGCAAGTCGACTTCCGCAACCCCGAGGCATTTCAACACGACATCAATAGCGTTGCTGGTCTGTTGAAACAGTTCTTCCGCGAGTTGCCCGATCCTATTCTGACCCGGGACTTTTACACCAAGTTCATTGACGCAGCACGCATCGACGACGAAACTATGCGGCGAGACTCAATGCATGCGCTGATCAATGCATTGCCCGATCCTAATTATGCCACGCTCCGGGCACTGATGCTCCATCTCCACCGTGTAGATCAGGCGTCCGAGGTCAATCGCATGAGCACTGCCAATCTCGGCATTTGTTGGGCGTAAGTATTCATACTTGTTTCGATCTCAGATCCGACTGACATAATTAGACCTTCAATCATGGGCCCCCACACGGGTAACCATATAGCGGACGCCGGGCTCCAGGCTCGTGTTATCATCACTATATTGGAAAACGTTCTTCAAATCTTCGACGAGGATTAAGTCTACCTTAATCCAAGTTTTTGTATCTCATTCTGAGCTCAGTGCTCATCCTGTGCTATAGGGAAACTTGTGATCACCAGTCACGCGCCCTCGAGGGTTCGGGAACATCACGGGTCAAGGATAATTCAAAGTCTTCTTCAAGTGCCGCGCCGATTCACGCTGGGACCCAGTATACCGAGGCGATACAAGCTTGGGAGGTTGAGGTTACGAGGTCGAACTCGCTATGTTCTGCTCGTCGCTCGAAATTGGCCAAGACGTCCCTTTTCGGCTTTCTGACGCCCAGGCGAACGAGAAGACGAGCGTGATAGTGTTCTATCTTCAGTCAAGGTCGCCTCATGCTGGTGTAGTCAGGTCTTCGGACGTGGGGTGGTATTTATCGGCGCAGATAGTCCCCTTTATGTATGCGCTACTGCTATATGCCATCAATCATTTATTCATCTAAAACTGTTCCGCCGAGAGGCATGTCAGCCATCCGTGCAAGCGCGTACGCTTGATCATATATGCATTGATAATGAGTACCGATGGTGCTGGTCGAAGACTGATGGTATGTCATTCACAGATCGTATCGGCACAGCGCTCCGTGAAAGTACGTCTACGAAAATATACCAGTGTATATGGACTCGGTAACGGCCGTCGGTGGTTGGTTGTGTGTCTTCTAAACCAACGAGGAAGGCACGACTCATCACCGGAACACCTCCAAACATGTGAAGCAGGCCCCTTGGTGTGTCACCGTTCTACTACACCTAACTCCCAGGATATCGCAAAGTCGGTGAGAGTGCGCTATCAATGTCTCCGCTAATTTCAGTGTGTGAAAGCCAGGTACATGACAAGCTAGCCATACCAAGCCGACGAGTGCCCCAATACCGCAATGTGAGGCCCGCTGGCGGAAATCTTCAGTAATCGATTGTATTCCAACTGACCGCCTTCAGGCTATCACATACTCTGGACTCAACGATTACGCTAGGGCCTTCCTGAAACCTTATCGGCCACATGGCGCGGCTGCGCTTTTTGCCTATCGAAGGTACTCAGACGGCTTTCACATCAAAAATTTCTCTTGGCTAGTCCCACAATAGATCACGCAATACTGTGCTTTTCCGTCAGTAGGAGAAGGTATTAGAAGTACATCTCACCCCTCCCTCATTTTGTCAACCTTCCTCTGGCACACTTCGCACTCTTTCCCGAGAACAGCCCACACTCATTCGATAGCACTCATTTGCACGACTTTGCCACAGCTCCACACTCGTTCAGATACCGCCCGAAATCTCCAAGCTCCCTGGTCTACCGTACGTCTATACTAGCGAGCTACGATGTATTTCGTCGCCTCACTCCTTCTCCTGGCTTCGGTCGCGCTATCCTTCGCAATCCCCACACCAGAAGCCTCTGAGCACGAGAGCAAAGCTGCTGGCGCGAAGCGTGGTGTCTCTTACAACAAGGCGGCGTATGTTCTTCTTTTCAACGGTGGCAAGACCAATTGGGCGTACAATTGGGATTCTTCCGACAATGGTCTGGGCAAGACAGGCTACGAATACTCCCCGCTGCTTCACTCTCACAAAAACGAGCATACATCACCTTGGTTTGCGCGTGTGGATGGATATGCCAAAGTTAGGAATGTGCATCTGCTAGGGTTCAACGAGCCTGACATGTGCAAGTAAGTCATCTGCTCTTTCTCTCAGCTTGCTTTGCACTTGTGCAGTTGTCGAGATTGGCGAACGATGATGATGTGGGCTAACATTCAGGACAAAGACCTGGTGCTGGTGGAGCTTGCATGACTTTGGCTGAATCAGTCGCTGGATGGAGAACCTGGATGGAGCCCCTTCGACGTCATGGCAGCAAGGTAAAATTTGGCTCGCCGGCTGTCACCAACGACAACAGGGATGGAAAAGGGCTCACCTACCTCAAAGCCTTTCTAGACGACTGCCGCGGATGCCACATTGATTTCGTGAACATCCACTGGCAAGGTCAACCCCTTCGCCTTTGCGCCCCCCTTTAGATTCTCAAGCTTATTTTCTGGCAAGGTATGACTCGGCAACCAACATCCAGTACTTCAAGGACCACATCACAGCCGCGCTCAAGGTTGCCGGCGGACGCCCCCTCTGGATAACCGAGTTTTGGGCCGAGGGCTCCGAGGACCAGATCATCAACTTCATGCGCGAAGTACTTCCGTGGTTGGACGGCCAGTCGCGCGTTCACCGATATGCAATGTTCATGGCTGCGCCGGGCAAGCTTCTGAACAAAGACGGGACCGGGCTTTCGCGCATCGGGCAGGCTTACAACACTATCTAAAGATGAGGAAATAGTCTGCAGACGAGTTCAAGGTTAGAACGTGGGGGTCTATAATGGAACTGTTCGGCTATGTTTCCAACACTTGTAGGCTTATATGTGGTATGGATGTTTGGCTTTTTTGGATTACAGATATCGAGTAGACCCCATACACAAGAATGTTCCTACTCCGCTTCTTTTGGTGATGCGAAGTATCGTTTAGGAGTGTTCCGTCGGTTAGCAGAGCAGAGCAGCAATACGCTCGGTCCGATCGGACCGTAGGCGACTGGACCGCAAGATCAATCGAAAGGCGTATTTCTTCGGGCGCGGAAATGCCGGTTCGTCGCACATGGGAAATGGACGTCGTTAGGTCTATGTAAGATCTTCGGGGGTTGTCTGGGTTCTTGAGGTCGAGGCCAAGGAAGACGGCTCGCAACTTGGCGAGGCTTGTCAGTTAATCCTGACCTTGTTCGATGAAGAGGCATTACAATCACACATACAAAACTCGTTCGGTGCTGCGATAGAATCGGCCCAGATCAGGGGCGCTAAGAGATTGGAGAATTTACCGACAATGCGCTCAAGCGGCAAACCTCGAGGACGAAGACAGGAGGCAGATACCATCTTATATCTATGACCGATTACCTCGCTCCTCGCGCCGAAGCCGCGCTCATCCGGAGAGACCTTGCGCGTACTGCATGCATTTCATATCTCACGCCCAATGACACAATCTCATGTTGCCCCCACTGCGACATTATCCGCGACATTACTCCAGCAGGAAGGTGGGATTAAGAGACCTGACAGCGCCGCGAATCGTTCACCACGTCGACGCAGCTTGTCACAAGGATGTCGTTCCACCTGGGTAACGTTGCGCCGGCGAAGCTTGTTCTTCTTGGTCAAAGCTTGACCAGCAATATGGGGGATGCGCCAATCATGGCATATCCGTCTCTCTGTGTGCCCCTTCGATTGCTCTACCCGACACACGACCAGCTGCAGTCCGAGATAAGCAGAGCCCGAAACGAGGACGATCGTCGCTGGCGAGCGGCGCTGCGGGCTGGGATGGCCTGACGTCGAGGGCGAGCCGGCCAACTGCGTGTGATGCCATACCAGCAGTCCGGAAAACTGCATGCACCGGGGCAGCCGGGCATCCGATCTTATAATGAGTAACGAACGCTATGGCATCTTTCGGGTGTGAAAGTACGCTGTTGCCTGCTCTAGTGGCGATTTGCGGGTACATTGCATGCGGCGTCCTCGATCCTACGTGAGACTGAACGGTTCTTAAAGACGTCACATCCCTTTTTCACGCGCCCTGATGCGCGCAAAGTCTCACGTCCTGCCTTGTCGGATCTGAATATAGCTGCCATTGTCTAGCCGAGATGGGGCAAATGTCGATGTGGAGAATGGGGACAGAGAAGGGATATAACTCGCCCTCGGTTGGCTCTGGGGAACATGGCTACGGCGAGAGTAAGCCTGTGCAGGGAACGAAATGGGAGAACTTTAGGGATAGCTTCAAGAGAAATCCGAATGCGCGGATGGTGATGGTGGCTGTGGATGATGAGGGAGTCCCGTTGCCGGATCAGCCTCCTGCTGAGCCGGCGTTATCGATGAAGCTTAGAGACAGACATCTTCAGAGATGATTGCCATTGGAGGCTCAATTGGTATGTGTCCGAGTCGCATAAATGATCAAGCGTATGCCTGATGAATAAATTTACAGGTACTGGCTTGTTTGTCGGTTCTGGTTCTGCGCTCTCGAGCGGTGGTCCTGCGTCTCTCATCCTCGCTTACGGCCTCGTCAGGATAATGTTCTTCGGCACAGTGCAAGCTCTGGGTGAGCTCGCAGTAGCATTTCCAATTGCAGGATCGTTTGCAGTCTATGCCACACGCTTCTTGGATCCTGCGTGGGGATTTGCAATGGCCTGGAAGTGAGTTGTCTAATGGATCTCATTCTTGCGATTACTAACGTGAAATAGTTACGCGCTTTCCTGGCTTGTGACTCTCCCCCTCGAAATCGTGGCTGCTTCGATAACGTTAAACTTCTGGGATGGTGCCAGAGGGACCAACCCGGCCGCTTGGGTGACCATCTTCCTCTTCGTCATCATCTCCATCAATTTGTTTGGTGTGAAGGGGTACGGAGAAGCGGAGTTTGTGTTTTCCATCATCAAGGTCACGGCTGTCCTCGGGTTCATTATCCTTGGTATCATTATCGATACTGGGGGTGTTCCGGGTCAGGGCTATATGGGAGCCAAGTTCTGGTAAGTTCAGCAGGATGTGGTTTCTAATGCAGGGGCTGATTTGATTAGGTACAACCCCGGGGGTTTCAATAACGGATTCAAAGGGCTATGTTCCGTCTTCGTAACTGCTGCTTTCTCCTTCCAGGTTACTGAGTTGGTCGGATTGTGCGCTGCCGAAACCGAGAAGCCACGCAAGACTCTGCCAAAGGCTGTGAAACAAGTCTTTTGGAGAATCACTCTGGTAAGTCGATGTCGGTGCACAACGTCAACGTGTGCTTACAGTACCAGTTCTATATGGTATCTCTGACGATTGTCGGCTGCTTGGTACCATACGACGACGAACACCTCCTAGGCTCTGGCTCAACCGATGCCAACGCCTCGCCATTCGTGATCGCTGTACGAAATGCCGGAATCAACGTAGTCCCGTCTATCATGAACGTCGTAATCCTCATCGCCGTCCTCTCAGTGAGAAACTCTTCCATCTACGGCTCATCTCGCACAATCGCCGCCCTCGCTGACTGCGGCCAAGCACCCAAGATCTTCGGCTATATCGACCGTTTAGGACGTCTCTTGGTAGCCATCGTCTTCTCGTCTATGTTCGGCTTTGTCGCCTACATTGTCGCCGCTGGCACCGACACCAGCGACAAAGCCTTCTCGTGGATGATAGCCATCTCTGGTCTTAGCGCCATCTTCAACTGGGGCTCTATCTGCCTCTGCCACATCCGCTTCTAACAGGCGTGGGCCCACGAAGGCCACACACTCGACGAGCTCGCCTTCCGCTTACAAGCCACCGTCTACGGCTCCTGGGCCGGCCTCATCTTCAGCGGGCTCGTGCTCATCGCACAGTTCTGGACGGGTTTTGCGCCCGTTGGGTTACGGCGAAATGACGGCGCGCGAGCTCGTCGAGAGCTTCTTCAAGGCATATCTTGCGGCGCCGATTGTGGTTAGCATGTATGTTGTGTGGAAGGTGCTGATGAAGACGCGGTTTAAGAGGATTGGTGATATTGATATTACGAGTGGGAGGAGGGAGGTGGATTTGCCGGCTATTTTGGCCGAGGAGAGGGCGGAGCGGGCGAAGTGGCCGCGGTGGAAGGTTTGGAATATTCTTTGTTGATGGGTGGTTGGCGTTTTTCTTCGTGTGTGTGTGCTAGTGGTAGACGCTGGGAGCTTTTCTTGGGTGTAAGTAAGATGGTGTGTGTGTGGTTTGTGATGTGTTGGTCGTCTTCCGCAGCCCGCGCTTCATGCATGCCCTGTTGGAAATTCCCGATGAGGAAATTCACTGGGCTGTAGATAATAGTGTGCCTAGATGTGTGGTTATGGATGGGCACGTCTAGCTCTATGGAAAAGACAATTGACCAATACCTTGGACGTTTGGGTACGTACAAGGGGATTTGTGGGACTACGAAACTTTCTAGTTAGGTAACTATTAATTATAGCGCGGCTATGACATTGTTCCAGAACCACCACCTGAACAGGATGAGACCATCGTGGAAGCCGCAGAACGCAAAAGTTTGCAGGGGTATTGAAGATCTTCGTCGTGTGGAGATTCTAACCAAGGTCGAGTCCGCACCATACACAGAGAGGAGTAAAACAGGAGGCACTAAAACCTAGTACCTAGCACACAGTGGTAGTAACAAAATATACACAAAATAACAATAATTTCGTCGTCGACTTTCTGCACGGCAGCATCGACGATGTCGTCGTCGTTGTTGCAGCGAAAAATGTCGTCGAAGAAATCATCGATTACGTAACACGGTGGTCGGTCAAACAGCCGGCCCGGGATCACGTGACATCACGGATTGACCCCGGGGGAGAAAGTTTGCAGGGTATAGATTGTCCCTGAGATGGCGAACTTCTGGTCAGACGAATTTTTATACCGCGAATACGGATGGGCAGGAACTGCAGCGTTGAACTAGGTTAGTCTGGCCTAAAGATACCGTTTGAAGATAGAGAAAGCTATAATGACTATGCGTAAGAGAGAAGGACTCCTTAGGCGTGCGCTCACGGCGAAGATGGTGTGAGACGTGAGGATGGACCATTCATCGGGAGGCAGGCAGGCAGATCAGTGCCGCCACAAAACGCAGCACTGTTGCATGCGAGGTCGAGGAGTCGTTTGAAGAGAGCGGCAGTAAGGCAAAGAGTGAGAACGCTGGTGAGAGCGCTGGTGAGAGCCGTAGTGAGAGCCGCAGTGAGAGCCGCAGTGAGAGCGCTGGTGAAAGTGCTGATCATGTGCAGCTAGTGCCGGTGACTATATGTACGCCGCCAACGTCGGAGCCTCAACTCTCACCCTGCAACCACGAACTCGATTGGGGCACCGTCCAATAAATCCACATCCAGAGACAGCCCCCACAACCCACCACCATGACGACGCAAAAACGTACTCGTCCCATCACCATCAAAGACTTCCGCGACCCCAGAACTTGGCTCGAGGTGATTGGGCAAGGTTTAACCCCAGCTCAAGGTCCGTCTGAGCCCCAGGATGTTATCCGCTGGACCCCCAGAGGTACGCATCTGCAACCAGAACTAGCCAAGAAAGTCGATGAAGCGCTCAAAGGGTTGGAGGAGATGGAAGTATCAAACGAAACCTCTTTGAGGAACTTCCGGTTCCTCAGCTGGCCGGTCAACTTTGCGCCCGACGGGAAGCTGCGAGATCTAGACGAATTTCCGGATACGGAGTTGGCGATGTTCCAAGAGTACCTGGAAAGACGTGGCAACGACCCCTTCGTCTACTACGGACAAAACGCAGACTTCCTCGACAAACCTGCGCGTAACCCTCGAAAGCGCAAGGCCGATGAGATCAGCCAGAGCTCGTACCGGATCCACCAGTCATTCGAGCGCCGCATCGACAGGCTGAGGAACCCCCGCCTCAACTACGATCTTCGTGATACGGACCGCTTGCTCGATAAGGCGAGAGAATATTCTTTCTCACTTTGGTTGTGTGTGTGTGATGATAGCTAATGTGTCTAGGTGGGGAAAAAACTTCGGGCAAAGATCACGGCAAGGCATGCGAACCAAGAGCCTATCATTCCTACGCTAGAGAAAAAGATTGCGAACTTAGAGGCCCAGCTCAGCGTCTCACAGGAAGAAGTAAACACACTTCGGGCATATTGTGAAAAAACAATCACACTAGCGCATGGAATCAAGTATGGAGAGCATAGCCGACGCCGCCTCAACAAGCATTCCATCGATTTGGTCATCGGTGCTGCAGGAGCGGAGTTGCGCTCCGTGAATGGCAAGGACAACTATGCTTTCGAAAAATATCTCAAGGAATTGGTTAGAGATACATATGATGTGTAATTGGGCTTTCGATGGAGGAGGAGGAGGATGAGGAGGAAAAGGATGAGAATGAGGAGGAGGAGGAGGAGGAGGAGTCCGATGGGAATGGAGCGGCAGGAGATTACCTCGCGCTTTACCTGGACGCACGGAAATATTGTCTCTAAACATTACCTCGTCAAGGTCGGACGTGGACAGGCGACTCAGGAAATATGGTACGATAGCAATACAATGTTCTCGGTTTCAATCTGCATCTTCAGTTGAACACCGTCTCCAGCCTCATGGTATAGTCGCGCACCTGAACGATGGACTTAGACATCTTCTACTATAAACCCTACCAGGCAATGGTGCAGGAAGAACTAAACACCCTTCGCCGCTGAGCAGGCTGATCATACACCGTCAATGACGAGTACTTGCCTCCTCCACTCGTGTCAACATTACATATCCCGGGCTAACACACATAGCCATGGCCAGCTCTATAGGAAAGAGGAACGCCAATGTCTCAGACTTTATACCTCAACTCGAGCTTCTGCGATGGGTATGCCACTTCTCCAACGCCGGGGCTGCGGGAAGCAAACTGGGTATATATTTTCGACTGGCAAGGTCGGAGCTCATTAGTTGATGAGATGTCTTCCACGGGCTGTGGGCACCAGACGCTGTTTCCGGAAATCTAAAATGCTCGGCTGAGCAGTGCCGATAGACGTATGGGTTTCTGCTGGTCTTCGAATACGGGCTATGGTAGGTGTATTGATCCGGTCTAGCATGGGCGGGTGGCACTGGATGGAGATCAGCTAAATACAGATACGAAAGTAGAATCACATACATACCTTGTGTAATTTCCACGTGCATCACGTGTGTTTTCTGAATCATTTCGTCGCTGGCTTTAGCATCTGAGATGCGGTGATCGAAATTGTCTCGGTGTTGACGGCGAGACTTCCGTGTGTGCAGCCAGAAGAATATGACGATCCCGACGAGAATAACAACAAAGAATCCCCCACCGGCTACACCTCCTACTATGGCGACGATGTTCTTGTGATCAGATGCTGCGGCTGTCACTGTTGGGGCTGGTGAAGCGGATGCCGTGTTTGAGGCAGCAGTAGATGCACTCATTGTAGCTGTAGCTGTTGCAGTTTGTGTGGCCAAAGTGCTCGTGGCCATATACGTCGACGTTTGCTCTCGTCCTTCAAGATGTGCCGGGATAAGATTCTTTTCTGGACAGTCATCGGAGCATCGATTTCTCCTGCAACATCCCACAGACCCAAAAATTGAGCCGCATGCATGCCACGTGCTACCCGACGGACAAGCTGTACTGATTGACTGACGCTTGGCCCAGTGAGGGACCATGGTGATCTGCTGTCGAGTTCGAGTTGTTGTTGGAGGTCGCTCAGCCTACGACCAAGTGGCAGGAGCCAAAGTTTTAAACTGAACACCAACTCAGCGGGACTTGATAGCGGCCACCCCTACAGTCAACCAGCAGGTACGGGTGACTAGCGCCAATCCTTTGCAGGGAGCAAATCTCTTAGGAAGGACTACTAAAGGGCTTTGCGGCTTTTTTGGAAAAAACTTTCCTAATGAATTTAGGTAAGTAAGCTATTCTCTAAGCCCTAGCTGTATATAGTTAGGAATTCGTGCTGCGCAGCAGATGGATGCGTGCCATATAGTCTCACCGACGGCAAGCCTTCGGTCTTAGCCCATTTTCTGCGTGGAGATTAGCGCTCAGCAGGTACGATGAGTTGTCCATTGAGGCTGAGTACGAAGAGAATGTGGAAATTACAACATCGCATTCGCTATTCTTACATTCTGAGATATGGTATTTCGACCATTCCTGTCAGCAAAAGTTCCAGGACGTAGGTTCGAGAATTAATGCGACTGGGAATTCTCAGAAGCTGCGAGGATCTCTATCCGTTCAAGATCACGTGATTGATCACAGCGGATTCGGTTCCTAACTCTGCCTTACAGCCACAAAGGCCTAAAGGCTAAAAGCGATCAATCCAATCCAAACAAAAAGTTCAGATTTCTGCATTGGAGACATTCTGTAACGTGGGCGCAATCCTTAATCTTTTCGTCTGCATATGGGGGCCGGAACTTGGCCAACTTCGACTAAGTACGTCAGCGGCTCTATCCGCTCCACTTTCAGCTCGGATCAGATCTCATCATGGTGAGCATGCAGGCGGACAAAATGGGGTCGACGAGATTACGGGAAGAAGATAATTGACTATGAGTGGAGGAAGGAAGAGGTTGATGGATAGCTAGACGGAGGGTATCGTGCGTAAGCTAGCGCGGTCACACGTACATACGTCGGGAGAACCCAAGCTAGTGCTGACTCCCCTATAACAGGTAACTTTACGCGCACCAAGGCTACGGGTAGAATTGATATAGGGTAGAAACCCTTTTTGTTAACACCTTGAAACGCTTTTATGTGTCTACAACGCAGGAGGGATAACTGCTGTTATTGTAATATTTTTATTAGAAACCCCTTAGTCGCAAAAAAAAAAAAAAAAAAAACAATAGGGTAGCAAAGGTCGCTTTTCCTATGTGGGCTAGTTTTTCAACAAGTGCTCACAATTCACGCGCAGAAGGGGCTGAGCTCGGCTTAGCAGAAATCCTTCGGGCTATATATTCAGTTCGAGACTCATCAGCTAAGAATCAACCCATTCCGACAGTTCTTCCCATACTAATCGTTATACTTTTGCTTCTTGATTCGCACAACAGCAACGAGCCATGGTAAACAAATTGAACCATGGCACGGAGGCGATGGCGCTACGCAAACTCGGAATCAAGTAAGCAACTGGAATTGTATACTGCAATGGCATCTCGGGGCATCTAACCGACGACCGCGTGTCTAGCGAGACGTACCTACTAGTCATGTACCTACTAGACCAGTATCGCGGCACTATTCTCTCTTGTCGCTACGCAGTCCCGCCATGTCTTACACCAGCAGAGTCGCGGACCCAACTAGAAGAGTCAGTTAAGGTTGCTGTCGTGGACACCATTATAAGACATCCGATGCTGCAAGTTAGCATAAAGAATGCCACTTCCAAGATCCCCTCGTGGATCCAGCTGCAGAGTCTCGACTTGACGCAACATATAAAATGGCTTTATATCGAAGAGCATGCCGACTTTGAACAAACGGTCCAGGAAACCTTTCGCGTTCAGCTCGATGACCGTTTCCCAGATCTTTCCATCAAGCAGCCGGGCTGGAAGATTACCGTCATTCGGCAAGGGAATGCTCCCGTCATGGAGGTCCTACTCACTTGGAACCACCCCCAGTTCGACGGCGCAGGCGCCAGGGTATTCCACGAAGACCTTCTCGAGATGCTCAATAATGCTGAGAACGGAGCATCCGAGCGGCCGGGTTTAGATGGCAATATCCTTAGGCTACCTGAAGCGCCCCCTTTCCTTCCAACCCCAATCGAGAGCTTGCAGAGGCTTCCATTGGATCTCAAGTATCTTGCCAAGGTATTTTGGGAGGAAACTCGGCCGCAGTTTCTCAATCGGGACGTATCCCAAGCAACCTGGTGCCCCATTCGCTCCTCACCGTACAAAACCCAGTTCCGGTCCTTTATCGTGGATAATGCATCGCTACTTGCGATCCTATCCCTTTGTCGACAAACAAGACTACCATTACCGGTCTAATAAACGGATTAGCGCTTATTGCCTTCTCGTCGCGCACCTCGACAACACGGTCGCCCCGGCCTTTCAAAGTTCTACCATCATAGACCACCGCCGGAATCTGCCTCCAGCCCCGCCAGACGCTCCTTGGGGTCACTCCGACAGAGCGGTGAGCAACTACGTGACTCAGTTGCCCCACACAGATTCGAAACGGAGCTGGTGGCGCGAATTCGTTCCAAACTGCCGGCTAATGCCAGGGAGGGAAGAGATCTGTCTGCTGACGTCCAACGCGAGCTCTGGGCCGTATCGGCACAGAATCGGCTGGAGATAGTACGCAAGCTGGAAGCCGGGCTTCGAAACGACCTAATCGGAGTGTTCAAGCACGTCACGGACTGGCAGAAGACGATGAGGGACCTGGCGAATAAGACGCGCCAATTCACGTGGCTGGTGACCAACGTCGGTGTGCTAAATGGGAACATGTCCAACGACGCTCAGGGATGGTCAATCAGCAGAGCGCAGTTTGGCCTCAGCGCCGAGATTCCCGCTGCTGCCATTGAGTTTGCTCCTATCAGTGTGGCTGGCGGGGGGATGTGTGTCAGCGCCAACTGGGCGGACTGCGCTGTCGATACGATGCTAGGAGAGCGCATCATGTCTGATCTGGAAAGTTGGCTGGCCCAACTTGCGATACAGTCATGAGGTCTGCTAGCATAGATATACCTTAGCTACTGTTCTCCCCCAGGGTCAATCCGTGATGTTACGTGATCCCAGGCCGGCTGTTTGACCAACCACCGTGTTACGTAATCGATGATTTCGTCAACAACATTTTTCACTGCAACAACAACAACAACAACAATTACAATAGTAACTTAACTGCTATTAATAATACTGTTGTGCAGAACGCTAACAACAAGATTATTGTTATTTTGTGTATATTTTATTACTACTACTATATGCTAGGTACTAGGTTATAGTGCCTCCTGTTTTACTCCTCTCTGTGTATGGTGCGGACTCGACCTTGGTTAGAATCTCCACACGACGAAGATCTTCAATACCTTAGCTACTGAACAGAAGTTTGAGTACAGTTGGTCTTTGCATCGCG
Organism: Laburnicola sp. JP-R-44; assembly: GCA_009805535.1. Classification (NCBI taxonomy): domain Eukaryota; kingdom Fungi; phylum Ascomycota; class Dothideomycetes; order Pleosporales; family Didymosphaeriaceae; genus Laburnicola; species Laburnicola sp. JP-R-44. The sequence goes on along the minus strand of SELF01000040.1, from coordinate 1,853,400 downwards.
TATCTTAGGGTAACACGCAGCACTCATACTTTTGTCCCAGTATTGTACATACAACGGCACCAAGTGCTCAGAGAGAGATTCGGGAACGACATGTCTGACTCCTCTTATTTGGCCCCATGCCCTGTAGTAATCATCCACTTATTGCTTCCTCGATGCTGTCGTCGATGTATTTGTGAACGAGCTCGCAGCAGGCTGACCAGTCCTTGTCTCGTGCTGAGGGTGACACCACAACTCCTTTTTGGGCTGCTGTGAATGCACGAAGGAAGTCGATGCATGCGTCAGGAGAGGAGAGGGCGTTCATGGACTTGCCGAATATGAACTCGGTTGACAGGTCGAGGGTCTATGGGACATCTATGTCAAACTCTGGTATATGGTAGCGGACTCGCGTGCACTCACCAGTCGCTTGAGCAGCGGAAGTAGATCCACCGCATTACCATCTCTGGGTATGATATCCATAAATCGACTGACATGGCGATGAAGCCGGTCGAAGTTTGCCTTGTGTGCGACGTCGAACGCAGGCCGGATCAGCGATCGGTTATACTTCCATTGAGCACCATCAGTGACGAGAATCCCATCTCCAAAGAAACCACCCTTCTCGTAACGAATCGGTTGTAGGCCGAATTTGTCGAAAAAGGTTGCGTATATCGCTTTCGACACTTGCGGATCCTTAGTCTTAATCCACAATTTCCCTCCACTGATTGTCTGAAACGTAGGTCCGTATCTCTTGAAAAGCTCTTCGTTGAAGTCTAAGAATCTCCTCTATTCGTACGCCTGGATGCTGAGATCATATAGATCTCGTCCGAGTGGATCCTTGTGCGGATAACGTGGAGGGTCTTCGCATCCGTTTTGTCGCATAGCTGTGATTTCGGCATTGAGACTCCGTGATCGAGTGACCAAAAAAAGGCGGAGGAGAATAATGCTCACGAGAGTAGTAAATACCAAGACGGTGACGGAAGCCATTATGGAGCACGATGGTGAGGAGCTAGAGAATATGAATTTGCCTGTAAGCTTCCAGAAGGCAACCGTGAAGCCGATAAATATGCACCATATATTGTGTCGCTGCATATATATGATATTGATTGGCTGTGTAATGACCCATTAGCTGGGACCCATGCCCCGTCTGCTTCCAGTTGCGGCACAGCAAAAGGTGCTATGCCGCATGTCATCATAAGCAGCTTTTGAGCTCCCCGTAAAACACGGGTAATCAGTCGACAGACTTCGTGTAGCCTGATTGAACCTGGGGGTGTTGAAGATATATTAGTCGTTTGTAAAGTCAAACAGCCCGTACTACCAGGGGCAGTCCGGTTTTCCTACAAGCAGCTGATGTCCAATTGAGGCAGAGCACGATTTGCGTATGTAGAGTGAAGCATTGAAATCGTGCTGCCCTGGACCTGTAGAGCATGGCGTTGCTGCATTCATGTAGATCTTCTACACACTGCCGCCACTACGACTGCCTCCTATAATACCCGCCATCTTCAATAACTCGCGATCTGCTTCAATGTCCCCCGTGCCTAGATTGATGCGCCGACGGGCCTCGGCCTCACGTTCTTGGAACGCCCATTCCTTCCTTTGCGCCTCGGCCACTTTGTCACCACCACAACCCCAAACCTCCAGACTGTCAATTTCAAACCGGTCTTGCCAGTTCTTGCCTTTTCGGGAGGGCAGCCGAGAAGGGTAGAAGGAGCCACCACCTTCGGCATGGTGGGTAAGGACGCCAAACTCGAGCGCGTCGTCATCCAGATGTAGAGAGACGGGGCCCGGGCGAAAGCACCTCGTGACTGTGTATACTGTGTGCGGAGGACTGGTGGGGGACCGCAGTGCCGAAGCCTAGACCTGCTGGATGCGTGGGTGAGCGGTTGAAATTGAAATATACATAGTCTGAGCTGTAGGTAGAAGCGGAGAAGACATCATGTGTGGGAGATAGTTGGAAGAGAACGGTGTTAGAGTCACCGAAGCAACCCTTGTGTGTGTGAGCTTCCATTGAGCTGGAATGAAAGCTCCAAAGGTCATGGTCGCATGGGAGGACTCAGGCGGGACGCTGCTTGGATGCCGTCTACGAGGGAGCATATCGGAGAATGTGCGCTCCCGAGTACTTGAAGGCTCCGATGGAAGTAGCCGACCAGATACTAAAAGAATCGTTGGAGCGCGCCAGTGAAAAGCTTGTGTTTTTCAAATGATCCCATACTGAAGCCGTGTATATTCCCGCGCTGTAAAGTGGTCGTAGTCGCCGAAAAAGATCGCTGCCCTTGAGGAAGAACGAAAGCTGGCTTAGGACCGCCAAGTTGAGAATCTCTCCTGGCTCGCGCAAGACGGGTTCCGCGACAGGTTTCGGTGGGGGTATCACTGGATGCTTCTCGACAGTCGGACTCTCGGCCCCAGGCTTGCGCTTGGAGAGGTCAAAGTCCTTTGCGAATAGGAAGTGTTCAAAGAGCGGATTTAACCCATTGAATAGGAAAGGGAGACATGATGAGACCACGGCATTGAATGTCCGATACGTGATCCCGGGTTGATTCGTGACGACGCCGACAGAAGACAGAATCACACTCGCTGTCCGTCGAAGTTCATCAATACGTCTGTCCGTCAGTTCGCCGGCAAAAGCTGACAGGCTCTCCTGTGCATCCATCGGTGCAATGAGAAGCAAAAGCTCGACCAGCTTCAAGAAGTTGTCGGTTGGGATGATGGAGTGGTGCACGTCGGAGTGCTCGCCGTGCTTGAAGACCTCGACAGCGTCCATAGAGTCCAGGGCGGCCAGAACAAGCTGATCATCGTCCTCATCTTCCTCGCCACCATCCTCAGGAGCATCAATCGCAAATCCCTGGCTACTGCCACCACCGCTAGGCGTTGTATGTGCTTCTATGCTTCCCTGCGTCTCCTCTATACTGTCTCGAAGCCCTCTGTCGTGTACAGCTAGACTGCGATATAACTCTCGGAGCCAGATTTCTCGCGATTTCTTCTTGATCGCAGCACCGTATCTCTCAGTGAGGATGGTGACGACTTTCAGAAGCGCTTCGTAGGTAAGGATTGCGGGAGCTTGGCTTGGAAACGGGAATGCGCCTAGATAGCTTGACATCTGGAAGATGACCGGGCCTACACCAAGGGAATCGGGAAGCTCGAGGAAGCGACATAGTGTAGATTCGCTCCAGTACTTCACACCGGATTCGGTGTCGGCGAGCGATCGGAAGACGGAATTAAAGCAGTAGAGCTCGAGCGGCGTATAGCTCTTCTGCGCGAAGCGTCTGGCGAGGGCATGGTTCAGTTGTTCTGTCGACAGTCAGCGTTCTGTACATGAATGCCTGGAATGCTGGTAGACAAAGATAATCGACATACCTAGAGATTGGTGTGGCGCTTCCGCAGAACCCCCCTGACCCATGTTGTCCGGAATCGCTGAGTGCTAACAGAATATGCGTGATCGGTTGCACCGTCACTGTGCGGTGGGGTTACAGCTTTCCAGGTTCGGTGACGGCATCGTAGCGTAGCTTACCGATCCCGATGCTTGCCGACGCGGCAGGGCAGCAACGGCAAAATCACACCACAACCTGACTTGTGGAAAGTGGAAGCACCAATGTGCACATTAGTATCGCAGCATGTCCGATTCACTAGAAGGTCAATTGCAAAAGTCTATCATACATACAGTTACATGTGGAGAGGGCGCGTACCTCTGCAGGATATGCTTACAGTGAATGCGAAACGCCCCGACTACATCTTTGCCATCCCAATGCGAAGGTAGTTGTACAATAGCGGACCTATGCCTCTTTCTCCCCTCTTCGTTCTCCTCTAATATACTCTGCACAACGCCATGCCGCCCAGTTTCCGCTCCACACACTCTCGCGCTTCCAAGATGCCTCTGTCCGTGGTCACGAACATGCACTCTCCCGGATGCGTCAGGCCCTTGACATATGCCGCCTCCCTCGTCCGTGTGATCCTCCCCAGGTCCTCGCTCGTCAGCCATATCCGCCTCGTCGGCTTGCTCACAAGCTTCATGTGCTTCAGCACGGGCTCGTTGTTCCAGTACTTCAGACCCAGCCATAGTCTTCTCCTCGCAGGGTTTTGAGGGACCTTTACTTTGTGTGCAAAGTCCGGGCCCAATGAGTTGTCCTGCGTCGGGTACGCGTTCCAGGGCTCCGCTGCCAGCGTCTCTGCCATCTTTTCGTGCTTTTCGGGGTCCATGGCTGCTTGCAGGAGGAAGGGCTCGGGGGGTGTGGTGCCGCCGAGGGTCACAGAGGAGATGAAACCTTCACGCTGAAGGCCCAGCATCAATTTGACGTGCATCTTCGACACAGGCACCGACGTGAGGCCTAACCGCGCCTTGGAGGCATTCTGGAGGTGCGAGCACACGTGTGCGAGGTTGACAAGGGACATTTGGACAGGGCGTCCGTCGTAGCAACGGGCGAAGAAATTGAGCCCTCAAGGGGCAGCTGCGGGGGCTGCACGCGACTGATGCGTGAAAGGATGCGGGGTCGCGGCGTAGGGTGATAGCGATGCAGGTCTCGTGGCAGGCGTCAATTCGCGTTGGAGGGCTCGATGGCGTCTGTATGCGTGTGAGCGGCTTCCCGGGCGGCCAAATTTCTCGGAGGTCCGCCTTGATCGGCTGGAGGAGCTTGGACCAAGCAGGCCAGCTCCTGGGCGGGCGCACTCCTGGGCTGTTGGCGCTGACCCCACGCGAGAGGGCGCTTCGAGCACGATCAAAATAGCACCTCGCGCGGCCGTTGGCTCTTTGTCCTACGGCTCATTATAGCATCTTCTCCCGTATATATCTTCTTATCTTGAATTCATATCCTGTATATTCCTGACATTGTTCGCCGCGACCCGTGATTTTCAGACCAGGCCCCATCCGAGGTCAGAAGCGATATAACTTCAAACAATGCCGCCACAGCAAGGAGAAGTGTCCCTTTTGACACTGTAAGAACCTTGTTCGACATCTTCAAACAGTATCAAACTAACGTCCAAGCAGCTTTGCGGACATCCACTACTACTTCTCGCCTCCAGCATACAAGACCCCGCACCATCGCTTCGACAAAGGCAGCTATGTTTACCTATACCACAATCCCATGCAACAGCGAGGGCGAATAGAGGTCGCAAACCATGCCGGAACACCAGACCAAGATGCCTTCGCGGGTTGTACGTAGACCTCCAACTTGAAGCAGGACAGCGCTGACCGCAGCTTGGGTAGACTTGGACACTGTCAAGATTGAACAGACCTACAAACACCCGTGCCTTTTTACCCTCACCGTAGACGCATTCCGCAGTCAGGGTGGAAGCGCAGCCTCCAGCCCGCAACAAGACATGTCGCAATGGCATCTACCCGCACCCGATCCCAACAACAACGGCAAATACATGTACAGACTACACGCAGTGGACCTGTATTTCTGGACGCCAGCTGATGCGAGCTTGTTTTTGGATTCCATAAAGCGAGTTGTTCAGCCTCAACAGTTGCAGATAGTAGCGAATCCTCAAGCTCTGCCATCCGAGCATAAGGTGGATGCGATGAACCCTGTAGTCGCAAAGCTAGAGAGGGCAGCCATATCGCATTCGAGCCGAAGTCCCAGCATCAGTAACTCTCAGTCTTTCCCAGGGCCCCCAGCCGCCCCTGCTCCGGCGTCGAGCCCTCCCGCCGCAGACTCAAATGCCAACTACGCACCAATGGCGTACAACCCGGCTGCCCCGGCGGCTCCGGAACCCATCGCTCACCGCGAAAAGACACCCCCTCCACCCGACGCTGCAGACGGAACCGGATTGGGAGCAGCCATGAATGACCATCCGCCGGCACAAACATATGGCAACCCTCTACAAGCCTCATTCACACCCCAGCCGACAACATCAGCACCGTACATCCCAGGACCCCCATCTCGGGCGTCGACATTCTCAGGTACACCTGGATCAGGAGTCCAACGGACAAACACCATGGGCTCTGCCCCACCCCCGCCACAGAGTCCTCCGTCTTTTGCGCCACCACCCGCAGGTCCTCCGCCTGGGCAAGCTCCTGCGCAACAATACGCAAACTATCCCGTTTCGCCCGGATTTGCGCCCAGCGTGCAGTCGCCTGGAGCACCAAGCCCCTTACCATCACCGGGCTACGCACCGCAACAGTACCAACCTCTGGCGTCGCCGCCGCCTGGAGGCTACGCACAGTATCAGTACGGAAGCACGACGCAGCAGACACCGGGGACAGATCCATATGCTATGCATCAGCAGCTGTACAGACCTACAGAACACGAAGCAGTCATAGAAGACCACACTGCACCGTCACAACCGACATCGAAAATGGGAAAGCGATCGGACAAGATAGAGAAAGGGGTCGGGAAGTTCTTGAAAAAATTGGATAAGAGGCTTTAGGTCTCGCTTTTTATTGTACGCCTCCTATTCACGCATCGATAGGGGCCTAGCTAGCGGCGTTAATTACTGATGGGCAAGGATGAGGAATCCGTTCTGGCCCTAGATTTGCACCATAATGAGAAGCATGAGATATGTATCCATAGATACGCGGTGCTGCAGGTGATGTCAATACCTACGCCGCTTGTGATGGCGTCCACCTGCATGTGAATTTGTATGGAGCGCCTTGGCAACACGCGGTCGTCTAGGCTCTCGCGTCAAGCGGCCGGGCGGGCGGTGCAAAGATAGTAGCGGCGGTTCCTGCCTGGGATGAATGCTGCTCCACGAGTGTCCCACGCTGAGACCAACATGCTGCTCTGTGCTGACGGCACCCAATTCTCCAACATGCGCGTTGCTGGCTCAACTGTCCAAAGGCTCCGTGGGAGTGGGAGACCAATTGGCACCCGTATGACCTACGGCGTAGTCGATACGAGACGGGCGAGACCGACGGCAGAACGGCAACGGCATCAGCCACCCCTGTCTGCTGTTTGTGCGTATGAGCCACGCCAAGCCCATCTTAGGGCGCCTGTGCAAGGCCTCAGCCCCAGCTCTGCGGAGGAACCTCACGAATCTTTTGCTGCTTATTCCTCCAGTCTGCTTGTACCGGCCCTGTTCTCACGCCTCTGCCCTCATCCCGAACACGCCGTCCAATCTTCCTTGCATACTTTGGGCTACGGGAGCGAGTATCCACGCCACCGGAAGCGTTCCGGAATTTAGCGGGTCTGGGGCGCGACATTCCCCCTCTGCGGGCGACGCAACTTGGGTTTCGCGCCGTCTCCGACGTGTTCTGGCCGTTGGAAGAGGATTGAAGAGAAGAGGAGAGGAGTGTTGGAGGGATACATCAGGGCGGCGTTATGCGGTTACCCGTGTTGGCAGCGCGGGAAGGCGCGTTGGAGACGAGGATGACCAAGTCGCAGAAGTCGCTCTGGGTGGTACGACCCTTCCCCATATTCCACCGCTCCGGTCGCATCCACTTTGCGACCGCACCCTTCACTCTCTGCGCCGTCACTAACGAAGACTCACTCACAGATCGCAATTATCGTCATAGTCCTATTCTTCATCCTCCTAATTACCTACCTCCTCACAATCAAGCTTCGCCGAAACCTAGGTGCCCCGACTCGTAAGCCCCAGGATAAGCTCCCCTCGCTCTTCTCATGGAAGAACTTTCGCAAGCGGCCTCGTCGGACCGAATACTCGACCAATTTGCAGGACCAAGATACAGCAGGAAGGAATAGCCCGAGAGAGAGCCGCGAGTTGAGCGGTTTGGTAGTGGCAGCGGATCCGGAAAGGCAAGCGTTGAATAACAACAATGCTGGCGTGGGCCGGAACACTTCGGTGCGCAGTGTCATGACCTTGCCGGCTTACGCTCCGGCTCCCAGGGAAGACGAAAGAGTGCTAGGAAGAGAAGGCGAAAGAGCGGGCATTGACACAGTTGTGGAGTTTCCAGAAGACGACGAAGAAGAAGAGGCAAGACGGGATGGAGAAATGGAGTCCCTATACCAGATTCGCCTCGCCCGGCGCGCAGAAGCCCGAGAACGAGAAGAGCGACGACAGGCGCGACGAGAAGCCCGCCTAAGAGGCGACTATGAAGCTCTCGCCGAGATACGACGGAGAGCAGAGCAAGCAGCTGAGGAATCACTCTCACAAATGCTGATAGCGACGCACCAAACAGCAGCCCGCGACCGCCGGGTGTCTTCCGTCCAGTATGGCGACCTCGGCGTCGCAAGACACGACGGTACACGTATACGCGCAAACTCCACAGACAGCGACAACCGGCCCCTCCTCGACGGCGCAGCCTCAATATCCGGCGACAGTAGCCGCCGCCCCCGAGCCCTCAGCAACACCACCACGCTCAACTCGCACCACCGCGGCCCGTCCGCCTCTTCCCTCCGATCCTTGTCTCCCGATGACTTCGAGTTCTCAGAGCACTCAATCACGCACACGGCCAGCCGAGGCTCTAACGACGACTTCGAAGTCGTCTCATTGTCCCAATCGCATTCGAGATCCCTAAGCGGAGTCGCCACCCCGAACGCCGCACCCAGCGTCGAGATCCCACGCGACGATGCCCCTGCGTATGAGCATCCTCCTACCTACGAAAGCCCCGTGGCGACGGGTGCACCACAGTTACCGACCCTCGAGCGGTTACCGAGTATACAAATCACACCCGAGCCTACGCCGCTTGACGGTCGATCACACTCGCCTGTATCAAGGCAATAACACCTCCTGCGTTTTATTTCCTATCCCACACCTACATGGACCACATAGCGCCTATCTACCTACCCACCTATTCATGTTCCATCCTTCTTCAGCATCTCGCCTCTACTATTCGTTAATCCATCCTTTTGTTGTATATGCGACCCACGAAGTTACGCTGCATGGAGCAGTTTGGTATATTCCCGCCTTTCTCCTGTCGCTATAGTGTTTGTTTGTCTGTTTTGTCTTGTCTGTTTGTTGGATATCTGACCATCAATTGGAGATATATACACGGCGTTTTAGTCAGCCAACCAACATGTTGCTCCTCGGCACGCGGGGCATCTTCTGGTGGAGCAAAGCCGCCCTGCTTTGCATACCGCCCGTGGTTTTTGTCTATTGTTCATCTTTTTTGATTTGGCTTCTTAGTGTATAAATGATAATAGGGGAGCGGCGGTCATGAGTGGCTTGGTAAATGCTACTGCGTAGGACTTCTCTATCTCAGTCGAATAAGAAGAGCCCAGTGCTATATACAGCATGTGCACATGTGTGTGGAAAACTGATTCACCCAGATCAAAAGTGCTCAGATTTGTTTGGCTTGCTTTGACACGGAGCGCCAAAAGCCGCGTACATAACGCCAGACGCTCTGCTCCCGCTCCCATCCATCCAAGCATCCATCCCTCCCATAACACATACGTCCGACAGCGCAAGAAAAAAAAGGTCGGCAATTGTACATGAAGATATTTCAAAATCCCAAAACCAGAGAGAGCCAATCCAAGAATCTCAGCCGTCCCCTTTTTCAGCCAACCAAGTGAACAGCCTGCAAATTATGTAACTCACCGCTCACCTCTTCCTCTTCTTCTGCGCCGCCTTCTTCTCCTCAGCATCATCATTCATGCCGCTCTCCCGATCCTTCCTCGCCGCCTTCTTCTCCAATACATCCCAGTCTTCTCCCTCGCTGAATTCATCCTCGCTCCCCTCATCACTCATCTCCTCGCTCGCATTCTCGTCAAAGTCGCTCTCATCCTCGCTGCTCTCATCGCTCTGTGCAAGATCGCTCTCACTCACCTCAAAAGCACTCTCTTCTTCCTCTTCCTCGCCGTCCTCGTCGTCGCTCTCGGTAGACAAGAACGACCAGCCTCCATCGTGGAAGAACTGGTGCGGATCTTGCGTCACCGTCTTCATGATGGTGGCCCAGTTGAGGTTGAGCGGACCCTCGGAGAACGGTATGTCGACGCTATCGAGCCAGTCTTTCAAGGGGTCGAGGGATTCAACAGGGATGGTGTTGATGTGCACGGGGGTGCGGTTGTAGTCTTTGAAGACGATGACCATGTCAAAGTTTCGCAGACCAAACTGCACACGCTCGAGATGCACGATTTCGATTTCCGAGAGCGTGATGCAAGTAAAGGGCGGCTCGGTGAGCTGCACCAAGCAGTCCGTGGTAGGTTGGATGAGGACAGATGAGCGCGATGGCACACCGTTGAAGCCAAGCTCTCGGTAGGGGATATCGACGCTGACGTTCTCGTTGCGCGCCGCATCTGCAATCTTCTCGGCAAAGTTCTTGAATTCTTTGTCGAGAGCAGCACGCTGTCTTCGCTCTGCTTGCTCCTGTTCGAATTCTTCCTCGTCGCCGTACCCCTTGTGCTTACGCTTAGCGCGCGCACCCGTTTCGTCGAATTGGATATCGGTGGCATCGCGCACAAACTGAACATCCTTGGTCTTCTTCTTGCCCACCATGATGGGGTTCTTGAGATGGACGTGGATGATAACGATAAGTTCATGCTGCGATGGCTGGAAGAAAAGATGCTTGACGTTGCTGAAGAGCACATCGACTTTGACGCCGCCAGCACCGTGAGCGTAACGGAGACCGTTCTGGTGAATCTCGACGCTTCCGGGAATCCGCTTACCGTCGAGAGCAGGTCGCAAAAAGATCATGTCGAGCATGAACGGCTTCCGGCCTGCAAAATGTTAGTAAAAGCCAGAATAAAACACCAGAAAACCGCATACTCTTGATAGTCACGAGCTTGTCCTGCTCAACGACATCTTCCATCTGCTTCTTCTCTTGCTCCCGTCGGACAACGTCTTTCTTGAGCTCAGTGATGTCCTTCGTGATTTGCTCGATACGATCAATGTCGTGAGAGCGGAATGTCAAGCTGCGAATGAAATGTGCGTTTGGGTCTTCAAAAGGTTGATCGTCTTTCCTTCCGACACCCTGGCCCGGAGACAAGAAATTGACACGGAGGGAGGTGAAATCTGCTTCTGGTGTATGAGAAGCGTTCTTGATGGTGTGGATATGGAAAGGAACCGGCCGGCCCATGATTGGAAGAATGACTGTGAGGTTCTTCTTGTCCACAACAATCTCCAGTCTTGCGACCGAGGTTGGCAACTGATTGTCTCGCTTATACGACTCGAAGCGCTTGAACTTCTTCTCTTCGGTGCCGTTGAGAGCCTTGGCGCCCTCGCCGTACTCTTCCAGACCAGCCTGTTGCTTCTTTTGGTGAAGCTCCTTCTGATGTATTCGGCGTTGTGCTTCCTTCTCTGCGTCTTGATTGGTTGGCCGCTCGTGTCGCGTCCGGGTCTTGGTTATGTTCGTCTGCGCAATGGCGGGTCGCTCACGTTTCGCCTTTGGCTTTGTCTCCTCCTCTTCCTCGTCTTTGAAGAAGAAGGAGATGCTCTCTAAATCGGATGTGGTGTCCTTGGTGAAAACAGCGCTTTCATTGGGGCCCACGCGGACCGTGTCGACGAGAACGAGGGAGTACGTTTTGCTCTTTTTGTCTTGGGGCTTCGTATTCTCGAGATCTTGAAGGCTAGTACTGATGACAAGCGTCATGCCGTCTTTGAGTACACGGTTGTTCTTGCCGCTCAAGAGAAGCGCCGCATCTTTATTTTCCGTACCGATGCCGTAACCGACATTCTTTGGGAAATGCTTCTCATACTCCGGCTTCTTCTTCTTCAGGTGATTGAGAGCTTTCGAATACACCTCCTTGGCGACCACGCCATCCTTCATCGACTTGATGATCAGCTCGTGTATTGACAGGAGAAGCTTGTAAGCTGTCTCCTGCTCCCGATTCGGATCCACCATGAATGTCCGTGCAATCATGGCGCCATATGTGTGGTAGCGGAGGCCAAGCGCGGAAATAATGACGCCTGCGTGCAGGTTATTATCGTCCGGTTCGGCATTGAATCGTAGGTCGTAGTTCCCACCGCTTTGTACAGTGGGAGCCAGACACCAATCCAGTTGCATGTTGTCGAAGTTTTTCGACATCTTTTGCTTCTCGAAGAACTTTTGATCGTCGATCTTGTTCTGGATCTTGTCTGCGAAGGCCTTGTGCGACACCTTTCTCTCGGAATCGAGGATTTCGGACATTTCTTCGACGAAGTAGTTGGTCATGAGGGCGCTTGATGCTCGGGATGCGTCGCGGATGAGTCGCTAGATACATGTCAGCGACTGCACAGTCAGCCGGATTTGGAGAGACTTACCAGTTCCTTCGCGTCCTTTACAGACATAGCTGCCTGCGACAAGATAGGCCCAAGTTCGACGTGGTCTTCGTCTTTGAAGCCTGCTTCCTGGAACGCCGCTTTCCACTCGTCGGCAAAGCCGCCAGAAGCATTGTCCTTCTTAAGCACTGCGACCTTCTTGCCGGCCTTCTTCATGGTTTCCAGGCAGCTCTGGAACTGCTTCTTGTTCTCTTCTGCATCCTTGCCACGGACCAGGATCTCGACTGGCACCTTGCCACCCTTCAGAGGCTCAAGGTATGAAGCTGTGCAATAAAGTTAGCGCTCTGGCCACCAAGAGGCCTGCCTAGCTACGTACCCTTCTTCTTGGTGGTGACGATCTGGAAAAGCTCGGGAGTGATGATGAACAGCGTCGCGGGGAACTCGTAACCTAGTAGCCATAGCTGTGCAATTGCTGTCAGCGCCATCCGTCCCATGCCCGAGTTTGCGCAAACTTACCTGGAAGGCTGCGGGCTTCAAATAGCTGCCTGGATCGCTGGCCTTGCCCACGACAGTCGCGATCGAGCCTGCGCCTTGGAAGATTGCATCCCCCGAGCGCTTGTCCAGCTTCCACTTGTTGACGAAGCCTGATAGGCGCTCGTGGAAGAGCTCCTTGTCGATGACGATGTCGTCAGCCATGATGAAGGCGATCGGAACGTTGTGCCTTCTCGGAGGTGACTGCGACAGTGCGCGTGGGGTAAAGGAGAGAGAAAGTCGATGGAGAAAGTCGCGAGGTTGAAGCCCTGATGACGCCAAACTAAGCGGCGACGCGATCGCGTTCTGAGAGAGGCTTGGCGTCACGTGCCTAGCGCAAACCGTGCTTACCTAATTCCGCAGCCGTCCCGAGCTTCACCGCGTCCCGTAGGTCACATCGACCTCGCCGTGTGACAATACCGCGTGCAGTCGCCTTTACCTACGGAGCCTTATACCGCTGCACTCGCTCTTAGATGGGTCTGCAGTGCTCTCTCACCTTCCATGATATGCGATGACAGCAAGCTCCAGTCCACGCGCTGGAGTTCCTCCCCGCACCGACGGAAACGATGGCCAGGGTACGCCAAACAAAGCACCGGCGACGGGAGTGCAAGCCGCTGGTATGAGAGCGGTCGCGGCGAGGATGGTGGCATTCTACTTTCGAGCTCCCGTCAAGGCCTTTTTCAGAGGCCGCATTGACTATATGGGCTATGCTCGAGCCATCAACCCTCACTTCCAAGAGGCAGCCAAATGGTCGTGGCGGATGACCACACCAGCGGTTCTGGTGCATGCTATTCGAACTCAAGGATGGCAGATTGTGCCAAACCAGATCATGCCGCCGCTGCTTGCGAATACATTGTACGCCAGCATGTCGTAGCAAAGTGCCTGAGAACTAATCGTTGGCAGTATTGGCGCGGTTCTGTACACAGCCTATCTCCAAAGTCTCTCAAGTCTTCATGTGCCTTCCTCCTACCAAACGAAACGAACGTACCCTCCGCCGTCATTCTCAACCACCTTCACTGCTGGATTGATCGCCGGCGGCGTGCAGTCACTCCTTGCAGCACCTTTCGATGCGCTCCAGGTCCGCTTCCGCACGTCAGATATACTTGAGGGACGACACAAAACTATGTGGCACTATGCAGGATACAAGCTACACTCCATTGGTCTCCGCGGCATATTTGCAGGCTTTGGGTTGAGTTTTCTCAAGGACTCGGTCGGCGCTGCATTCTTTTTTGGCACTTTCGAGACCATTAAAAGCCAGGCCTATTACACGTACATTACACGTTATTACGGAAGCCGAACCCGAGACGCTTTACTTGAATCGCAAGCGTTGTACATTGATGAGAATGACGGGCGACCGGTTATCAAGCCCCACTATGCCCTGGAGCCAAGCTTCCTGCTGTTAGCAGGCATCTCAGCGTCTTTGGCGTCGCAGCTCGTACAGCATCCGCTTACCGAGCTGCAGGACGTTCATTACCGCAGACTGGAAGCATTGGACTTCCAAGCACATCAGGAGAATAAACCGTCAGGAGTCATGCGGCGTTATTACCATGCGTACGAGGAGACCTTTCGGCAATGCAAGAGACTAACCAAACTCCATGGCGGCTTGATTAGGTACCTCTACCGAGACTTCTGGATGAGTACGATCAAACAAATGCCTAGCACGAGCGCTGGCCTCATCGTGTTTGAACTTGTGCGCCGAAAGTACGCCTTTGACGACGAAAAGGTCATCATCAGTCATGAAGGGGCGCATATTTTGTTGACATAAGAAAGAGGGGGATGCATTGTGACATTTTTGTTAAAGATACCCAACCTTAGACGGATTGTAGGTATGTACCATTAGCGCGCTTCTCATCGCATTACATATACCATAGACTAGCCCGCTCAGACGCGTACTCAGCACTGATTGTAAAATACTAAGAATCTCTTATCGCTACATGCTATTGAACATCGATATTGACCATGTTGGCAATACGACAGAGTGGCATCACCCAAATAGACATCACACAAACCCTACCACTACGTTCCATTACCCAGCCATCCACCTCCCAACCCGTCTACATCCGTCATCTACCCACCCAAAATGCACAATCTCACCCTTCGCCTGCCAGTGTATCTCCCAAACCGCCAGCAAGAAATACACCAGGCCAACGCCCCAGAAAATACCTGATTGCCAGAATCCCACAGGCATTTTCTTATGCTCCCAGCTCGGATGCCCATCGCCACTCGTCCCATTACCTTTCTCCTCTTCTGCCGGACTTGTTGAGCTCACATGTTCGCTCCCTGTCTGGTTCTTGTTGTGGTCAATTGGCTTTATAGAGAAAGAGCTAGTAGTTGGCTTGGGAGTATCGTCAGCGCCGGTTTCTGGCTCGAGGTCTTTGGTGCTCCACGTCGAGGTTCTGCTGGTGGGGCTTGAAAAGGGTTTCGGGGAGCTGGATGGGGTTGGAAAGAGGAAGGGGTTGTTTGTACTGGAGATGGTGGCGCCGATCTGCGAGGATGTGGGTGCGGATGTTGATGAGGATGAGGATGGGTATGGAAATAGGGATGTTGGGTGCGGACGGGTGTTGAAGCCGAAGGCAGGGCGCGTCTTCTCAACCTCGGAGGTGCCTCCATCGTCATCAGGTGCGGATTCTTCTCCTTCGTCCTTGGGATCGGATGACCCTCTTTTCTTTCTATCTGCCTTCTTCTTGAACCCGTCCCATCCTTGCACTTTCTCAGATTCTTGTCCATGTGTTCCTCCACGCTTTATCCATGCAAACGGCGCAAGAAGCCACGGCAACGCGTTCCGCGCACCTGCGGATGCTACCTGATTGGCGTGCACATCGGGGGCCTGAGTGCGCGCCATTATATCTGCTGTCTTGGCCGGTTTGTTGATAATCAGCGTTGGACGCTCCGAGTCACTGTCTTGGGCAATGTTGGTCTCCGTACTGTCTTTGACAGTGCTCGGCTCAGTAGGGTCTTCAATTATCAGCGTTGGACGTTCCGATTCAGTCTTTTCAACAACGCTAATTTCCCTACTCGTTGCAGGCCTTTTGACAGTATTCGCCTCGGTAGGGTCGTCAATAATCAGCGTTGAACGCTCCGATTCAGTGTCTTGAGCAGTGCTGGTCTCCATACTGTCTTCAACAGTCCTCGCCTCAGTAGGGTCGTCAATAATCATTGTCGGACGCTCCGATTCAGTCTCTTCGACAGCGCTGGTTTCCCTACTCGCTGCAGACCCTGTAACCATGCTCGCCTCAGTAGGGTCGTCAATAACCAGCGTTGGACGCTCCGTCCCAGTCTCTTGAGCAGCGCTGGTCTCCATATTCGTTCCAGTCTTTCCAACAGTGCTCGTCTCCATACTCGTATCTGCTCTCGTATTAGGTCTCTGCTCACTCATCCGCGACTTCAAACCCTCAATATACGAACTATACGACGCCCACGCTTTGGAATTTTCCTCCATGATTTGTGAGATATCGCGCGACTTACCTGAGTTATCCTCGGTCTCGGAGACGTCCGATGATGGAACCGGAACCTTCGAGTTGCTGGAGCTCGGTTCAGGCGAAGAAATAGGGATCTCCTCAAGAGTCTCTGGAGCACTGGTAGGAACATGGCTGCTCGTCGGTCTGACGACGATGGATGTAGTCACAGACGTGAGCGTCCGCTCCGTCGTAACCGTCTCAGTCAACGACTCAGTCAAAACATCCGTCATAGACGGGTCAAAAGTGGACTTAGACTCCTCATCCTGCGAGCTTGGAAGTACACTCGTTGTTGTTGGGATATCTGTCTCCTGGCTAGCCTGTGAATCATCTGTACTTATGACTGGCTTCTTGCTCTTTGCGCTCGTTGGCTCTTCATCCTGCGAGCTTGGAGGTACACTCGATGTTGTCGGGATATCAGTCTTCTGGCTAGTCTGTAAATCATCCGTACTTATGACTGGCTCCTTGCTCTTTGCGCTCGTTGGTGTGGACATGGCGGTCGAGATCGCCGTGCTATTTACGATCGATGTGCTGTTTTCAATCTCACTACTGATAGACTTGCAGAAGTCGCTCGCCTTGTCCTTTAGCACTGGGATGGTGACATCGTACCCGTTGATCCAGAGAATCATAGTCCAGTATTTGGGTTCATCTTCCGAAGCATCGATCGTCCGTTGACGCGTTCGTTTCATCAAAGAAGATGGTAGGACCCGGCGTTTGTCCGTCGCTGCATATTCCGATGAGATTGACGGCTCCGAAAAGGAGAGCGGTGAGAGAGTATGTGGGTGCCCTGGTGTCGTAGCGTCGCCCGCACCTGCAATCATGGACTTTGCTTTGGAGAAGGCGGAGTTCAAGACTTCGTTGTCCTTGATGGAGACTTCATCTTGGTCAAGGAGGTGCGAGTGGGTTGTAGTACGGACGATGGTTCTTACGATGATGCGAGGGGTGGAGGTGTTGTGGATGGATGTCGTGGATGCGAATATGGGGTCAGCAAGGACAGATAGGCTTCCTGTAGCTAGACACAGGAGGAAGGTGGGGGGCTTCATAGTGGAGCGACGAGCGAGAACGAGCTATTGTTATGAAAGGGCTAAAAGGGTTGGATATGCGATCTGATTATTGTAGTTTTCTTATTACTAGGGAAGTGAATGTTGGAGCAGAGACGTAGCGTGCTGCGAACATGAATTACTGCATGGATTCTTTTCGGAATGTGAAGACTGTCAACTAAGCTATGCTATGGATAGGATTCAAGTGTCAAACGAAATGTTGAAATCCCAGCTAACATCACAAGACCACGCGGTTCGGAGTCTGTGCAGTCTAGAATTCCGGCACCTCCAGTAGTGTATGGCGAGGCCTGGCACGTGTCTTGGTGATTGTCCCGATAACCTGTGCGATCGAGGTTACACGAATGGTGGTCGTCGGCTCAGGTCTATGGCACTTGTCAGAGATCATCTTCAATTTGCAAGGCGTATAGAACTCACTTAGACTTGTACTTCAAGTGTTTGGTAACATAGAGCGTAGACGCGGCCGGCTCACTAGTCTCATTCAACCTTGTGACCAACTTCTTCCCTTTGCTCGTGCTTTCTGTCTCAATTTCCGTTTGTAGCAACATGGTGGTCGATAGATCAACAGTCTCTACTGTGTCGGTAATAATCGCTCGCATCGTCTCGATAATGAGCGTGCCGGGTCCGGTAACCGTTGCTGTGAGTTGGATGTCGCGATGTGTTGTGAGGGTCTTGGTGACAAGCACTACCTCCCACACTTCCTGATAGCGAACGCATACCAGACTTTTGTCTTCTTGCACCGTGCAGACCTTGATGTCGACATCGGAAGGCGTGTCTCCAGCAGTCAAAGATTGCCACGGCGCGAGCCAGTACGTCGTCATTCTCTTCGCCGTTGGCGCAGGTGTGATGAGTGAGTAGTTTGTTGTCACTGGGGTTGGCGTCTCCAATGTGAATCCGCATTCGCTCGAGAAGGTGACTTCTTGGTCACACTCTGACACTGTGATCTTGGAAGCGATGCCGGTGAGCGTGGTAGCGCAGACGGTAGTCTCTGTCGGCACGTAGACCGTTTCGCAGTGTCCTTTGCCGGCAACCGTCATCTCGTACTCGGTTGACTGGTTGAGGTACGGTGCAGCTGATACTGGTACCAATCCTACCGGAGGACCAACGCACCAGGTCATCTCCGGAAGGAAGGAAGTGACGACCTGCCTCTGCGCTGTAATTTCGATAGCCGATGCATCTGGTGAAGGGAAGAGCAAGCTGTATATCGATCGTGTCGGTGTTGGGCACTGCTCGGTAGCGGTGTAGTTTACAAGGATAGGATCGAGTCTCTTCTCGTGATGTTTGTTTGACGCGTCCATCGCTTCATGCTTGAAGCCATTGTATCTTGCCGTTATACCTCGAAAGCGAGTTATCGCAAGCAGAGTCGTAAGGATATGCGGAAACATGGGCATCTTCGCGACTTGGGACTGGAAAAGTATGACAGAACTTCAAGAGGGAATGCAACCATAAGGCGCGCGAAGGCTTGAGGCTGGGAAATAACTTACGCATACCGTAATCATGTTTGGATACGCAGGGTGGAATGGAGATTTCGCTTCTGGAAAGGGCATCTGAACCCTTACTTGCCTCCTAGCCGGGCCGATGCACGGCATCGCTAGGTTCATAATTTCTGAAATCAAGGGAGCAAACGGCCATTCAGGGAGAGCAGACGTGGCGTCACCTGTTGGTGAGATACCCGTATGGGGCGGGGCCGAAATACCATCTTCGAGGTTTCTTCTGCATTATCTACATCACGCTAGATGCAGGATATCTCATCCATCCACTATTAGAGTAAATATTGTGCAGTTAAGGAACGCTGGATTGCTTGTGCGAGGTTATGAAGGTTCAGGAATGGCCTGGCGCCGTGGGTCGTGGCACAAAGCGAGCCTAACTACCTCAGCTAGGTAGCTTGAGCAACCCTCGCTTTTCGCAACCTCCAATGCACCTTCGAGAACACTTGGCTATTGAATGCTTGTTGAGATCAAGAGTGCAACCTTAGACTCCCTATGAAGCTTCGTACATCGCTTACAAATGACGACCGGATGTCGTTGCCCCGCATTTGCTACCCAACCCGCACAAATGGCACCGTCGCCGCATTGGTGGCATTGCCATGAACGATGACACAATGCAGGCATGCACCATCGCCTCTTGCACCTCTCAAGAACTATCGTAATACCTATCAAGCTTCCCAGTCGCCAGTTTACCCGCGCAATGGCTTCCCACGCACCTGTCAAGCTCGCTATCCTAGATGACTACCATAACATCGCAGCACAGCACTTTTCCTCCATCGACGCCTCAAAAGTTGAAATCACTACTTTTAACGACACTCTCCCTCCGTACACACACCCCAAAACCACCGGTGCCGACCGCAAACAGCTCGTCGACCGCCTGCGGCCCTTCTCTGTTTTGTCCACGATGCGCGAGCGAACACCGTTGCCGGGCGATCTCCTGCGCCAGCTACCGAACTTGAAGGTTGTGCTAGCGACGGGCACACAGTTTGAGACATTTGATAGAGAGGCAATGAAGGAGTTGGGTATCCGATTGTGCGCTGCGCCGGGCAAGGGGAGAACGGATGGGAAGGGCAGTGGTCCGTCAGCCAGAGTGAGGATTGACATTAAGAAGGGTGGTGGACATCCGACGACGCAGCATGCTTGGGCATTGATACTGGCTTTGGCGCGAAATGTTGCGGCAGATGACGCGGTGATCAAGGGGAAGGGGGTGGCGGCTGCGTGGCAGACAGAGCTTGCTGTTGGACTGCAGGGGAAAACCCTTGGTCTTGTTGGGTTTGGGAGATTAGGTGCGCTTGTTGCGAGGGTGGGACTGCTGGCCTGGGGCATGAAGATTGTGTGTTGGAGCACAAATCTGACTCAGGATAAAGCGGATCAATGGGCAGACGAGGTAGGCTTGTCAGTGACAGGTGGAGGCATCGCAGGCGATGACGAGAAGACTTTCAAAGTCGTAGGCAAGGAAGAACTATTCAAGATCTCGGATGTGGTCAGCTTGCACTATGTCCTGAGCGCGCGGTCACGCGGTCTTGTGGGGGCTCAGGAGCTCGGGTGGATGAAACCATCTGTACTCTTGGTCAATACATCGAGAGGGCCGCTCATCGACGAGACCGCTTTACTAGAAACCCTCCGCAGTGGCCGAATACGCGGTGCTGCGCTAGATGTATTCGATATCGAGCCTCTGCCCGCAGATAGTCCATGGAGGTCCGAGAATTGGGATGAGAGGGGAAGAAGTAGGGTTCTTTTGACTCCGCATATGGGGTACGTAGAGGAGGGCACTCTACAAACTTGGTATGAAGAGACCGCCGAGAACTTGGAGAGATACATTCAAGGCAAAGATTTGTTGCATCGCCTCATATGACGACACCGACTAAATTCAAATTGTTGTTCCTTGCTGTCCAGTGTTGAATCAAGACCTGCACATATGTACTCTACGAGGACTTTGCATCATGGCCAAGCAAAGAAGTGTTACTTCGCCTTCTCCCAAGTAAGTACCTTTCAGTATTCTTCTGTTAAAAAAAACAAACCATAGCTGAACAAGTATCTCAACCTCGCTACCGCAAAAACAATTGAGGGGGTAAGAGAGCTGCGATAGGTGCTGTAGTTCTGAGCTTTTCGAAAGGGGTTTGTAAAGCAGCCAATTCCGAAACTCAGCCAATTTGATCGTTTAAATTGAAAAAAAAAGATTGATCGAGGACCGTAATTGCAAGAAGACGACTCACAGGTTCACACTTCACAGTGTGTGTTGACATTCAATGCTATGTTCAACTGTGCGCTAACGCTTCTCAGCTTAGCACGCTCCCCGCGTCTCCAACACCGGAGAAATTTTGAGGATTTTCCTGTCGTCCGAGCAGGATTTCTCTAGCCCACTCTCACCATCACTAGTCCCCATGCTTCGGTGGGAAATATACCGAGTTGTTCTCCTATGTTGGAGAATACAGTCGTCACCTGCGGTGTCTCTCTAAGTCCTTTGCCCCGCGGCCCGTATTCTGGAAGATCAATATGCGGAGAAATGGCTAAATCAGCGGGACATCCGCGTACCTTAATATCGTATAAAAGCCTGAACGTCATGTAAACAATGAATTTGAACTGCGCGGCAAGTCCCCCTTGCCCAAAATGGCATCCGCAACCTTCCTCAACCATCTCCTCCTCTTCATCTCCTTCATCTCACTTACCCTCACATCGCCCACCCCCATCTCAGCACCACTCATACAACTACCATACGGAACCTTCAGCGGCGCCTACAGCCCCACCTACAACCTAACCTACTACCGCAAAATCCCCTTCGCCGCCTCCACCGCAGGTCGCAACCGCTTCCGCGCCCCCCAACCGCCTCTCCCCCTCCAAAATGGCACTTACGACACAGACCAAACATTCAACATGTGTCCCCAACGCACAGTCAACGGCTCGGAAGACTGTCTCTACCTCGGCGTCTACTCGCGGCCCTGGACGCCCACGCAAAAACCAAGACCAGTCCTGCTGACATTCTACGGAGGCGGGTTCATCCAAGGCAGCGCGACGTTCACGATTCCCCCTTCCGGCTTCCCTGTTCTGAATGCCAGTCAACAAAACGACTACGTAGTCGTATACAGCAACTACCGGACCAACGTGTTTGGCTTTCTGAGCGGCCGCAAGATAGAAGAACACGCGGAGACGGATCTAAATACCGGATTGCTAGACCAACGCGCGGCGCTCGAATGGATCCAGACGCACATTCACGCTTTCGGCGGCGATGCGGCAAACGTGACCATCTGGGGCCAATCTGCGGGCGGCGGCAGCGTCGTCGCGCAAACCATTGCTACCGGGAACCGCGGCAAGAAGCTGTTCCGCAAGGCGATGAGCAGTAGTCCGTACTGGCCGAAGACATATCGGTACGACAGCCGGGAGAACGAGGCGTTGTACGCGAGCGTGGTACAGGGCGTTGGCTGTGCGGGTGCAGAAGATGAAGTCGCGTGTTTGAAGAGCGTCGATGTGCAGGCGTTGAGGGATGTTAGTTTGAAGCTGTCGGCGAGTCGGCAGTATACGACGAGTAGTTTTACGTGGGGGCCTGTCGTCGATACTACGTTCCTTATGCGCCCGCTTTCCTCTGCTATAGAGGAGAACACGCTGAATGCCGAGCTCGTGCTGACGTCTTACAACCTCCATGAGGGCGAGAACTTCATCCCTCCAGGCTTCAACTCTGCCACGGGTTCCGCAGGCTTCAATGACTCGTCGGCAAGCTTTGACATCTGGCTCAAGGGGTACTTGCCAGATCTATCATCCACAGATATCCAGCAAGTAAAGACTTTGTATCCAGCAAAAGGAACGGCCGAAGAGCTAAGTTGGAACACCACATACACGCGCGCTGGGTTGCTATATCGAGATCTCCAGCTCGCATGTCCAGCGTACTGGCTCTCTGCCACGGCGAACAAAGGCTGGCTGATAGAGTATACGATTTCCCCAGCTAAACATGCCTCGGACACCATATATGTAAGTTGATCTTTCTCGAGAAGTCTCTCGTCTCTAGCATACAGGACTGATAAATTGTCAGTGGAATCGGATCAACGCGGTTCAACAGGCCGACCCGTTGACATACAAAGCTTATGCTGGCTCCATGGCATCCTTTGTCCAAACCGGCGACCCGAACCAGCATAAGGTAACAAACAGCAGCGTACCAGCCGTGCCAGCACTGGAAGAGGGTTATCAGTTTGTTGTCCGCAGTGGAGGGTTGGTAACCGGCGATGTGAGCATGCTAGCAAAGCGATGTGCATTTTGGCTTTCGGTTGCAGACAGGATACCAATATAATGGCGATCGATGATAGGATATATCCAAAAATGATATCTGCAGAAAGACTACCTAAACACTCTCATGAAATCCAGAATGCCGAACCCAAAACAGTCATGATTCGTAACTTATCGTCCACTTCGTGCCGCTCAAGTATACATCATACACAAAGATCGACTCACACCCGTTCACCTTTCTTCCCCGTGGCCTTCAGCCTTCCTGCTAAATCTAGCACAGCATCCGCCCAGACCGACATATCCTTCTCCTCCTTGACCTTTACACCACAAAAGTCTCCCAAGAATGCACTCATCTTGTCGCCATTGTATTTCTCGCCATAGACAAGCTCCGCCTTAGTGCTGACTTCGGTCTCCACTGCTTCGGCCCCAAGGCTCACACCAATTTCAAATGTGATCTTGATCTTGGTCTGTAGAGTAGGAAGGAGCATGTTGGAGGATACCGCCATGCGTTCATCCGACAGGATGGTTTCCTCGGTTATGTAACTGTGCTCTAGCAACCGCACGCCCTCAGCAACAGCGAGTGCCGTTGCCCATCCGTTCTTGATGAGCTTGAGAACCTCGGCGATGCGGGATTGGGATTGAGGGATGCAGTGTAGGTGGGCTCGGATTAGCTGAAGGAAGAAGCGCTTGCTTGTTGTCAGTGGCCGTGGATGAGGACCTGATGAATCACCGACGTATGTCAATGAGATGGATGCGTTGGCAGTGTTTGAACCGGTCGCAAATGCAGATGGCTGCAAGTATAACTCGAGGTCGTTCATGTACGTCAAGGTAACCATGTTTGATGAAGCGGAGATGATGCTCCATCCGTAGCTTTGCTCGAGCGCAGTGACCTTGGCTACAGAACGAGTTAGTACGTGGTGTTGAGAATAGCTGCGGGAACAATCATACCGTTCAATTCATTCACTTCGGTGGTTGACCATCCACGGCACTCCTCTCGGACGCGTTCAGCGGCTTTGATCTCCGCAACGCATTCGATTTTGCGTTCCTTAACGGCCTCGATGCGAGCTTCCTTTTGAGAAAGCTCTTCTTGCAACTGGGTAATGAGTTTGCGCTTCTCCTTTACTTCAGCATCTACGGTAACAAGCCGTTGCCTGGCTTGTTCCAGTTCTTCTCGATCGCAGCTGTTCAACTCGTCATGCCGTTGTTGCAGTTGCTGGCATTGCTTATTCAGCCGTTCCTGCGTCTCGATTAGAGGAGGGAGCACCACGTCCAGGAGCTTCTCTTGGTCTGTCAAGAGGGACTCGTCCCGCTTGAATCCGTCCATGGTACCCAGAAGACCCGATTTGAGATCCTGAAGAAGTGTGCTTCGCCACCCATACCACTCGCCACGTGCTTCCAAACGAGCGTTGGTTTTCAAGTTCTTGAATTGATTGTCCATGATCATACGTTGATCAGGCGGTGCGGTGAGGTACTCTGTGAAGAGCATCGGGTTCTCCTCCATCACGTTGGCCTCCATGGTCCGAACGAAATGACGACCGTCTGAGATGTACTTCTTCATCTCGTGGCAAGCATGTTGATACAACTCAAATTCCGGGAGCGTACACGCGCCCGCAATGACGTATTGATCAAGCGAATCGCCTTGTTCTTCAATTTCCTTATCGTGAAAGGCTGCCGGTGCGGCTGTATGTCGGCGTTTGGTGGTGCTCAAGTCCATAAAACGAATTCTAGTCAGGTCTAGGAACTCTTGCAGGGAAATGCGTTCGAGTTCATCAGTACTTTGTTCAGGTACGTGTTCTTCATCTTTTGACTCTTCACCAAACGCAACCTTCTTCCTAGGGCTCATGCTCTTCCGTGGAGTTGGTGTCTTCTGTTTCGGAGTTGGCTCTTTTTGGGGTGTCTGCGACTTCTTAGGCGTCATTCCTCGCTTCACAGGAGAAGTCAGAGTTTGTTTCCTTGGCGTGGAGAGCAGTTTAATGTTATTTGTCAGTATTGCAGTGCTCCTAAGCGTTGGCTCTTCACGTGCGGCCGCAAGTGGGCTGAACTGAACAGTAGATAAGGATGACCGGCGGCGGTTGAGTATAGGAGCCGCGATGGGGTCGTCAGGAATTTGCAGCGCTGCGTTTCGAGGTTGTTGAGTAGGTGTTGATACAGCATTTGTCGGCTTGGAGGCGCTCTGCGGAGCACTACGCACAAAGGGCGATGGTTCAAAGTCTTCGATGTTTTGTTGAATCGGGCGTGTCTCCGGGGTCGCAGTATTCAGGCTCCTACGGGGCCGCCTTGGGGACTTTACAGGGGTCGCTTTGAGAGGCTTTCGCGGAGACGAGGACGGGGGTGCATTCGACCCCGAAAGCCTCGGACGACCGGGCGATTTCCTGGGCGATTTCTGGGGTGTAGGGGACTCTGCAGACGGTGCCCGACCGGTCGCTACAGTTGCGTCACCATTTCCCTGTATTTCCGGACCTTTGCCAAAGCGTCTGATGCCAGGACCAACAACACTAGTGAACTCCATAGACATGTCCTCGTCTTCCTCTGACTCAATGCCCTGTGGTGAGCCATCCACATGCGCCGGCTTCACATCTTTAATGGTGCCTACTGCCATGGTAAAATCCATGGTTTCGTCGCCAAGCGAACTCTCCACGCTGGAGCGTCTATTGACTGCCTGATCAGCATTTGGGAGAGCCTGGCTTTTGATGGCTCCAATAGCCATTGTAAGCTCCATGGTCTGATCTTCAAACACTGGGATCTCGTCCGGGATAGCTTGGTGGCGAAGGCTAGCTCTGCGGTTTGAATTGCGCTTTGCTGGACTACCCTGTGATGGTTCAAGCATCGAAACGCGACGCTTAAGGCTCTTTCTACGGTTTGCGGGCTCCTTCCCAGCGGCTGTTTGGATACTCCCGAGAGCCATGGTGAGGTCCATGCTCACATCTTCCGATCCGGGGCTTTGGTGTTCTGGCTGAGCGATGATCCTGCCCACGGCACGCGTGATGTCCATGCTCATGTCTTCATCACCACCGTCCAACGAGCCCCCGAAGGCGTTCGAGAAAGGATCCTCGTTTTCTTGGTCATCGAAAGACGTGTGCTGTTTCTTCTGCGCCCAGGGCTTGAATGACGCCGTAACGTCGTCTTCCGCCATCACCATGGAGAGGTCTTCCTCGTTGTCCAAATCTAGCTTCTGGGTTCCTGCATGCGCAACGGCCTGCCGCAAAGCCGCATCTAGCCTGGCACTGCTCTGCGAGTCGTCGTTAGAAGCCGGTGAGTCATCAAAGGCCGCATCTTCGCTCAGATCCTTTTGTGGCGCGGCCATGGCCCCGGGAGAGGCATTGTCGCCGCTTAACGGGCTCGACGAGAGGATATCATCCGGGTTGTTGAAGTTCATGGGCGAAATGCCAGAGCTGCGGCGACGATTCTTCTTCTGATGCAGGTCACGCTGGTTGGCGGGCGACGATCCCGGTTCGGGTTTGGGTTCTTCGACGCGTTCTGGCGGCGTAGAAGGGGGTTCTTCGGCGTCCGAGTCTGGCGCGCTCGTTGCGTTATTGGATGCTTGCGGGACTGTCGACGCTCGTCGCGTCGACTCCGAGGCAGCAGAAGAGGACGTCGCATCGCGCAGATATTCCACCACGTCCCACGTGTGCAGCGTCGCTTCGGGTGCAAAAGAGACGCGCCGCCTTGCTAGGAGCTAGTTAGTGGATGAAGGCTGGACGTTTGTCTAGCATCGTACCAAGCGACCGACGCCGTGCTTCACGTCGCTTCTTCTCGTCTACATCGTTGGATGCGAGAATCGACTTGACTGCGGGGATGAAGGCAGACTGCGCGTGTCAGCAGGCGTAAGGCAGGCACCAGGCGCATACGCAGCACATACCTTGCGCCGATTTCCACTGCTCTCTTTCAGCGGTGGCTCGTCGAGCGCCCCGAGGCCGCCGGGGCCGATGCTCTTGCTGCGCGTCTTGCGCGTCGACTTCTTCGGGGACGGCGCGGGTGCAGGTGCGGGTGCAGGTGCGGGTGCAGGTGCTTTGAGGGACGAGCCGGCGACCAGCCCGTCCGCAATGTTCTCCTTGCCTTGGTCGCTCGCCATGGTGTGCGGGGTGGCGATGGTGGGAGCGGTGGGCAGGCGACTGGTGGTGTGCTCGCTTGGGACGGAAAGCGCAGCTGCGCAGGTAAACAAACAGCGCCATGGTCCGTGCGCCCCATCCCATGTGCAGTGCCAGTCTGGTGCTCAACCCGACTGCTTGTTTGCATGTTGCTCTTCTCTTCCCTACCTTCTATAGTTTGGCTACTTCTTTGACACGAGTCTCACATTCCCGCCTGAAAGCCTTCGCCACCCAGATCCCTTCTCTCTATATTGCCCACCACGCGGATGTTGCGCCTGCCGCACCTGTTTCACGTGCCTACGTGATTTCAAGGTTGGCGCGCAGTGGCCAGAGCTTCGACCGACCCCAGTCTGCCCAGGTGGTCCATAACTCACCCGCCGCACCCACCTCTCTTGGACACGGAACAGCAGCGCCCGATTACCGTCGACTCGGCGGCAGACCTCCTCTTTGCCATGGCTCCAAGGGGAGGCGAGGGCACGCAGTCCAATCCTCTCATAGTAGAGGAGATACCCGCCTTCCTACCAACACCGCGGAATCCCAAGACGGTTTCTAACATTGATCTGACCGGAACCAGCGACGACGAGGAAGGGGCATCAGCAACATCGCATGAACCTCCCACCAGAGCTGCCACCCCAGTACCACAGATGAAACCTGGCAGGACCTTTCACAAATGGCCATCTCGCTCAGGCTCGCGAGGACCCAATTCGGGTACCAGCAGCGTGGCTCATCACGCGTCGTTTCCCGATGATTGGGGTTTTTCACCTACCAGACATATTTCAGACTTGTCTTCTCCGTCTCCCGTTAGGTCTATCAGGAAAGACGCTGCGGAAGCAGAGCCTGGCCCCGAGCAAATCCAGAAGCAGCAAAAAGCAACTGAGTCGGTCCTTGCTAGGGAACTTAGAGCCTCACCCATAGTCGGTACTGAAGAGGATGTAGACCAACTAGATAACAGCCTCGCGAAAGCGCGTCGGACAGGGTCAACAAAACTAGGAGCAACTGCATCAGCCTCCCCTACTCATCCACAGCCCCATTCAAAGCTGTCTGCATCTCCCGTTAAGCGAGGCTCTTCTAGACAGGCATCGAGCATCGCCGAAAGCTTACATCGAGACACTAAACGACGTTCAAAGTCAAAACCACGAGATGATGGTCCAGAACAGCCCTCCGGGTCTAGGCAGGAAAGCAAATTAGCTCCAACTACAGCAGCTATATCCCCTCCTAGCTCTCGAGGTAATGAGGCGCAGCCCGTGCCCACGGCCAAGAAAAGCGCACCAAGCGCACGATACCAAATGATAGGGCCATTGCACCGAATGCGTCGTCCGTCCAAGGAGATGCTTCCAACGCAAGCAAGAAACTCAGAACCAACAGAAGCCGATGACGTTCGAGGTCTCTCAAAAGCGCATCCTAGTTCACCGGTGACTGAGTCTCGTTCCTCCAAAGAGGTCCCAGCCACGCAAGCCGAGAGCTTGACGTCAGCAAATGTCAACGAAGTGCAAGGCGCCTTAGTAGCACAATCTGGTTCACCGGAAACGGTCGGTGCAGCACGGCAGATAGTTTCAAGTGATGGTCAGCAGCAAGATGAAATGCTCAGCGACCGTGCGCCTACCTTTGATGCTGACGATTTCGACACTACTAACTTAGAACTGAAAAAATGTCTGAAAAAGCACGTTAGTGAGGTGCGAGAAGACCATGCATATCTAGTCCAAGGGGTGTTGTACAGGCAACGTGCCTCGTTCGAACGGGAACACGAAATGCGTAAGCGTCTGGATGACATCCACACACCGCCTCAGGGATTTGGAAAATTTATTCAGAAAGAATCGCCGTTTCGAAAGATGTCCCCAATCCAGAAGGACGTCAAACGGATAGCAGATGGCATCACATTCTCTCAACAAGTATTCATCAACCCAAGAGCCAAAGGCTACAAAAAGTCAAAGACGGCTACCACAGTTACGCCGTACAAATCTACAGCTGTCGATGTTCCTATTTATCGAGAGTACATCAGACTCAAGGACAACGTTGTCTCTGAGAACGAGACGAATATGTTGAATTGGCCTTATTTCGATGATTCTGATTGCGATGATGAGCATCCAAAGTATCAGAACATGAGGCGCAAACTTCTAAAGAACTACAGAATGAAAAACATTGCACGAGACCAGACAAAGAACTGGCATGATCTTCGCACAGAGGCGCATCGATTCTATAGCTCTTGTGTTGAAGACTTTCTCCAGGAAATTGGCATTGGATGGCAAAACGTTCTTTATTGGTATTTGGCTTCTGAAGAGGATCTCAAGCGCATCAACAGCAACTTTGAGAGCAACAACTCCAGCAACGTATCGTTCGAGCGACATCTACTTCCATCCGGATCAAAAAGGGAAAAACGAAATGGGGACGACGATCTCGATCGCAGCAAGTCCACGTGGACAGAACTACTAACGCGATTATCCGAACCATCACCGGCCAAATTACGCCTTGCAGCGCTCGCTAGTAGAGTCTTTGAGGAGCAAACTGGGTTCAATCTATGGCATCTGGCTCGCCGTAGCAGCTTCATGCAGGAAGACATAGCTCAGAGACTGGAAAAAGCCACGACGAGCGACTTTGAGTACAGGAAAGCAGCGTGCAGAATATGTCAACTGTAAGTGAACAATACCTGCACGCCTGTTGTAGCTTTTGATCTAATTTTTCTAGGCATAATTGTCCATTCCACGGCGAGCTTCGAGAAAATCCGCATTTCGAAAAAGGTCAGACCGAAACAGACACCGACAGTGCCTCAGAAGACGCAAGTGACTCCATAATTCATAGTGACGACTCGGACGACTCATCCAGCGACTCCGATATCGATCAGGTAACCAACTACAGACGCGCGGTGAACGCAACTACGACCCCAGCATATGCAGGTCCTGATATTGTTGTTGAACAACCAAAAAAGGGTTATACTGCTGCTTGGTGGAAATCGAGAGATTCTGCAAACTGGGAGAAAAGAAGCCCTTTCTATCCATGTAGTCATGAAGGATCCTGCGATCAAGCTCAATGCCGCTGTTACAGGGAAGACATCCCATGCGAAAAGACGTGCCGCTGTGCTACATCCTGCATACGACGCTTTCGAGGATGCGATTGCGCTCATGGCCCCAACAGGAAACGGGCTCTCTGTGGCACGAAAGAATGCGCATGCTACATCTTGACAAGAGAATGCGATGCAGACCTTTGTGGAAAGTGCGGCGCAACAGAAGTACTGAACCCGGTTTATCGCTATGACGATAGCATCCTTCATGGAAGGTGCTGTAATGTATCTATTCAGCGAGGTGTACCAAAGAAAACCATTCTAGGAGACTCGGTAGTGCATGGTTTTGGCCTATATGCAGGTGAGGACGTCAAGAAAAATGACTTCATCGCTGAATATACGGGCGAGATCGTCACAAAGCATGAAAGTGCACGTCGGACGATCATTTACAATGTGCAAAGCACCATGTATCTCTTTATGCTGAACAAGAAGCAAGATGTTGATGCAACCAATTTTGGCAATAAAACCCGATTTATCAACAGCGCGGAAGGGGGCTCAGCCAACTGCGCCCCAAAAAACGTACTATGCAACACAGTTCGTCGCATTGGAATCTTCGCTACAGAAGACATCAAAGCTGGCACGGAGCTCTTCTTCGACTATGGTCCAAAGTTCTCCGACAAGAGTAAAGATTTCATAGATCCAAAGGGATCCAAACCGCCCCCCAAACCTAAGGGGATACGCAAAGCTTCAGCAGCAAAAGCTAAAGGGAAGCAGCCGACTAAGACGCCTACCCTGTCTAGCTCATCGTCCAAGCTCAATACTCAATCATCCGCGAATCTTTACACCGGCAGTCATAAACGTACTTCGCTCAATACCAAGTACGCGAATGCAGAGTCGCAGGAAACTCGACGATCCGAGGATGAGGCGGACACGGAGAAAGAGAAGAATGACGAGGACCATGAGGAGAACGAGCAGTCAGTTTCCGTAAAGACGAGCGGTCGGAATAGACGGGCTAGGCCTGTGGGTGCAGTCAGGGAGAAGATGACGGCGGTGGGACGGGGACGCCGTGGAAGAAGGTCACGAGTCAACGTTCTCAGGAAGAGTAAAAGGCGGTTGGGGGAAGTCAATGACGATTAGTAAGGGCAAGGGAAGTGGTGGTTGGAGTCCCTGGTGCGCTACAGAACGTTGCTTCGTGGCTGGGTCTGCTGCAGTCATGGTTATCCCACTGAGTCGAGCGCAGCGAAGTTCCTGCGGGCAGGTAGAGTCCACCAGATTACGACATGTGTATGCGGCGCTATGAGATTTGATCTACCCTTACTATAGCTTTGGGACGCAGTTCGATGCGTTCACGTCTTGAGTTTGACATGGGAACAAGCATACGTAGAGACAACTAGATATCACCAGTAAAAGTAAAAGACATCAAGGTACTTTTTTCATCTAGACATTATAATTTGCAGTTTTGTGCCCAACAGTCAATGTGCAGAAAGTTCGGAGAATTCAATCCCAACGGCTGTCTGTCTTCATGGAAACAAAATCGCCGAGCTAAGCCGCCAGTCGACGAATATGACGAGAATCAACAATGAAAAGAAATTCGGAGCATACACTGTACTTTTGATAGTGCCCTCCCCTAAAAATTCAACAGGACATTCCTAAACCATGCTACGAAAAAGTCCGGATATCTTGATGAAATAATACGGCTCAAAAAAAGCCCCTGCAAATGTCTTGCTCTCTCGTCCCTCTCCAGCCATTTCTCCAAGTCCAACCCAAACATGCCATATATCCCACAACCTCGTCTACCCTCCCCGCTACCGCCCCCGTCACCGATTCGACGGCGGCGCCTGTCCCTGCGTATGCGCCTGCATAGGCATCTGCGCCGTCCCCACATCCAGCGGCGGAGCGCCATACTGCGGATACACGCCCCCATCAAGCGGCTTGGGCGGCTGCGTATAATAACCATGCGCATCGTAGGCCGAGATATTAGGCGAGACGGCCTGTTGGCCCGGGGATAGGGGAGCGCCGTATGGTTGCTGTTGCATGGGGTAGCCCGTGTGTTGGGGTGGGTAGCCGGGGGGTTGCATTTGCATTTGGGGGCCTTGGGGTGCGGGCTGGTAGACGGTTTGGTTGGACTTTTTGCGCTGGCGGATGAGGTAGAAGGCTATGGCTGCGAAGGCGAGGAGGCCTACTATGCCCATTACTACGCCTGCGATCCAGGCTTTGCTGGGTTCTTTTTGTTGAGGGGGGTCCTCTGGGGTGGGTGTGATGGGTGTGGTGGTTGAGGAGGGGGCGGAGGGGGCGGACGGGGTGCCGGAGGGAGTGGAGGGGCTGGAGGGTGAGGGGGAGTCGGTGGAGAGATCTGAGAATATGGTGAAGGAGGGTGTCTCGGTAGAGTCGGTGGTGGTAATGTCTTCGATGAGGGTGCCCGTGGGTTGCTCGCGGAAGAAGACGTTGTAGCCGGTACTGTTTTGGCAGCGGTACCATTGTAGGCTGTTCGAGTCCTTTGTGCTTCCTGTGTAGATGATGTCGTAGTCACAATATACTGGGCTGTGTATCGATGGTGAGCAAAGATTGAAAATTCGCGATAACGTGGATATGCATACCATGATGCAGATCCAGCTGCAGAGTATAATGTGTTACCAGAGCATGTAGTCCAGTACATCGATGAGCAAGTGCTTGCGAGATAGGACGGGTCGTCCCAGCACCAATCCGCGAGCGTGCCCCGGATGGTCAGCACTGAGCTCGGCCGAAATGAAGACGGGACTTGAAGTATACGTGAGCGCCTTTCTCAACGAGATCGTAGAACATGTGCACTTACCAACAGTGTTACCACTGAGATCCGTGGTGGTAAAGTAGCCAATAAAGCTGTTGAGGTCCTGACGAGGAAACAGCTCCGCGCGCTGTGTAATCATAGGATGCGGCGCATCGACGGGAGAAGCAGCGACTCTCGAAAACAGCTGAAGCAGCACCGCGAATGGAAGAAGCGCAAACATGGCGACTGGTCAATGGACGTGAGAACAAAAAATCGAGGGTCGCGAGACAAGCAGCGAGACGAGCAGACTTGCACGGGAGAAGGTATGCATTTGAAGGATAACAAAAGGATTTCAGCCCCCAGAATAATACACCGAGGCCTAATTACACAGGCCAGAATGCGTAACCATGTTTGCAAGCGAGCCTGGTGCTCATGTGGCGCCCAATCCGGCCTATTACATGGTGTCAGGCCTAGCCCGCGAGGCTGTGGCATGGACCACATCGGAAAGGTCGAACTTGGCCGTGTTGTGATGCATATCAATCCCAATTTTTAGTCTGTGTTGTTGCCTGCATCTTGAACTTGGAAATGGTCTGATGAAGAGAAGCATAGATGCGGAGAACAGTGCTGAACAATGCGCGCCAACTGCGGGACACTGAAGGTTGCAGACCATAGACACCTCACGTCCAAACACCCCAAGTTCCACGCAGAAAGTCTAGGATTCGACAGGTCATTCGCGTAACAAGGCTTAGATGTTGTGGCCGAATGAGGAGCAAGTATCCGCTTGGCTCTGGCTGGAAAACGGTCACGATCCGCGGTGTATGCCTTGGCCATGAAACACATAGCATGGACAGGGGCTATCCGCGGTGGGAAGGTCTCACTCCCATTCATCTGGCGTGCGAAGAGAATCGACCTGAGTGCAACAGTGGGCTGTGCCCTGTGGGTTGACCCGAGACGCTGGAGGAAACCACTGGGTCGTGCCGCTCCTCGGTTGTCTCGCTGAACGAGTAAGGTGTGATTTGCTCATTGGGCCGTGCTGAAAAGTGGGGTGGGGAGATTTGTGGAGCCCTCGAACCTGCATGTAATTTTAGTTCGGGGATGGTTTGAATGTTTGAAGGGTTACAGCGATTACAAGCTTCAGATTCTGGAAGTAGCTCCGAAGAGAGAGGCGGGGACGCCGAAATTCTTTGGTCGGGCGTAGGTGGTAGGAAGAAGGCTGAAATGAGGTTGGGGGCCAAGAATATTAGGGGTCGCAGTCTGGGCCGTGCGCCCTCCCGTTGGAAGCGCTTGTTTCTGGCAACCATCAACCCATATTTTTTTTTTCATTCACATTCGTTTCTATTCAACTCAACCTTTTACAGTCATTACCATTCGTATTGAAAACCTATAGGCAAAGAAGAGTCTAAAAAGCCGTTGCAAAATCATTATATAACCCACATCTACCACTTGCCATCCACACGCATGAACTCGGCTGCTGGGTGCAGACCGTCCGGGACTTCCAGAGCGGTCGTGTATGGCGACTGCTCCTCCAATGAAGCCCATGTATCCTTGACCACGGATGCGACTGTTCTTCCACTGTGCTCCAGCTCCGACCTAGGAACAGGCCACGGCACAGATGTATTCTTATTGTTCAGCTTGCCGGCGTAGCTGACGTTCCAGTACATTTGGCTCAGCGGGGTCTTACCAGACCACTTTCGCACACTGTCGCCCGTCTTCTGAGCGACAAAGTCGAAGACATTCGCGCCGACGTCCCATCGTCCAAGTGTATCCAGTCCCCAGTTGGCCTGGACGGTACTGATCTCGCTGTAGTGGTTGTAAAAGTTGCTGTCCGTTGTGCCGACGAGCTCCTCGGGCACAGCATCACCGAGGAGAATACCGACGATGCGGTTCTGTATCGTGTACGTATGGTTCTCGTCGAAGGTAACAAGAACAAGCGTGTTATTCATGAACTTGTTGTTGTTCAGAAGTGGCTCGAGGAAGTTGCGTGTCCAGGTTCCGGCAACCGTGACGGTGGAGTCGTGGCCGTCGCTCGTCATGTTGGGCGTGATGAACATCCACTGTGGCAAATCATCCGCTTCGAGGTCCTTTTGGAAGAGCGTCAGGTTCTTGATCTGGGCCAGGCGACTGGCGTCATCGGCCACTGAGTCGTATAAGACCGGAGGGTTGTGCTTGCGCACGTATGCGTTGGCTCCGGTCTTCTGATTGCGGTACTCGAATCCCTCGAAGCCAGTGTACGGCATGTCTTCCTGGTACGCTCCCCAGCTAATGCCCTTCGCATCCAGCAGGTCTACGATGGTCGACACATTTGATGGTATCGCCGTCATATGGTCGTGGTTGATCCCATAGTAATCGCCAGATATGGCAGCGGCGTAGTTTGGCATGGAAGGATGTGTGAGGGCGAAATGGTTCGAAAGCGTAATGCCCTTTGTCGCCAGCCACTTGAGACTCGGGTCGCCGATAGCCAGATGGTAGTCGGTGTTCTCCAGCCAGACGATGGCAATGCGATCGAAGGCCTTGCCCTTTACAAACTGTGAGATCTTGATCCCATTGTGGGACTGCGCAGCGCCACTGCTGACGAGCAGCAACAGTGAAAGGAGCAACGAAAACATGGTGGCACGGTCCCGTACCGGCGCTGGCGAAGGCAGGCACGAAGGTCGCGGTTAAGAGAAGTGCAGCTGGCCCCGGTGCGGGTGCGGAGAAATGCATATTGGTACATGGCGTGATGGGCCGCCGTTTGCCCCTTGCATGCATGTGCTCGTATATTTCCGCTGGCCGTGATCATGCCCGGACGGCTGCACCAGTGCACACCATCTGGCCGTGTGCCTATCAGGCAGCATGCATCAAACACATGGGCGTATGGATCAAACACAGGGCGTATGAATCAAACACAGGGCGTATGAATCAAGCACATGAGCGTATGAACGCGTGGCGCTGCCTGCCAGTTAAGCTTCTCTTGGAAGGTGCTTGGGCGCGCGACACCAATGGAAGGCGTGCTTGTTTTGCTTTGACCCTGATTGGCCAGCTTGGCGGCCTCCCCCACGTGATCTTCTGAATGCCCGCCTGGCAGGTGGTACGGTCCTCAGCTGAGTGCTCATGTGGCAATCTCAATCACCCTCTGTCCTCATGTGAAGACCTCTGCAGGAAAAAGGCCGTGCAACTAAAGAGAAGGAGAGTGCCGTTCACCGTGGACATGGCTCGTCACGACATGTTCCCACTGAGCGACAGAAAAGATGCGGTGCACGAAGAGGAACGTGTTGGACTCCTCGGGAGAGAGGGATACGCGGAGGAGGACAGCGAGATGGCAGAAGAGAAAGAGCTAGGCATCAAAGCCGGCTACGGGAGCAGCTGGACTGCGCATCAGTTGCGGCAGAACTGGTTGAGGTCGGTGATCCATCAGTTTGGCATACGTTATACTTACCAAATCTCTAGAATACTCGTTGTCACACTTCTTCTCACACGGGAACACTTGGTTTCCTCACCCACTCCTTTCTTCCTCGCAAGTATGCGCCCTCAACGAGTACAGTTGCTCAGTTACGTCCGGAGGAAGATTACATCCTCGACGCGGCATGGAGCTTCAATTCTGCACCCGTCACCAGAGAGTACCATTGGACCATCACAGAAAATGAACTGAACCCGGACGGCGTCTACAGACCAAATGACACTCATCAACTCCATGTTCCCCGGTCCACTGATCGAATGCAATCAAGGAGACGAAATCGTGGTTCACGTGCGCAACGAGGCCTCGAATGCCACCTCGATCCACTGGCACGGACTGTACCAGAACGGCACAAACTGGATGGACGGAACTGTGGGCATTACACAGTGTCCCATCGCGCCTGGTCACTCCTTTACCTATCGATTCAACGTGACAGGTCAGACAGGAACCTACTGGTACCATAGTCACATGTCAATGCAAGTTTCAGATGGATTGGTCGGACCTATTGTCATCCACGCCAAGGGAGGGGAAGAGGAGAAGCTTCAGAAAGTGTCATATGGCCAAGATAGGGTGGTCCTTGTTTCAGATCACTATTACGATCGTAAGTTTGCCCACGAACCGCGTGGCACATGGACACATGCTCACCCGCATTTTTGTTAGTCTCCTCGAGTCTGCTCATGCAATACCTCTCTCCGGGGAACGAGAACGAGGAACCAGTACCACAGTCAGCTCTTATAAATGGGTGAGTCGTGTCACAATCCGTCATATCGGTGACTTATGCTCATTGTACACGATATCATAGGCGCGGAATTCGCGACTGCGCCGACCTACCAAATCGCCACTGCTCCCCCATCAACAGGTCGAATGCCCTCTTCGACCTCTCTACTGATTACAACACTCGCTTGCGCATCATCAATGTGGGAGCCTTTGCTGAGTTCCAAATTCAACTTGATGAGCACGATTTTTTCGTCACGGAAGTAGACGGCGTCGACGTGCTTCCTCAATCAATTCACCGGCTCAACGTCAACCCCGCTCAGCGTTATAGCATCGTGGTACCACCACCCAAAGAAAACAAGGACCTCTATTGGATGAGGGCACGTATGATCACTCATTGCTTTGCATACGAAGAGCCGGAATTGAAAGAGGAGGTGCGCGGCGTCATCAGATACCAGACAAAAAAACCCAGTGTGACCGTTGAGCCAGTCAGCAAAGATTGGCCAGAAATCATCGAACTTCAATGTCGTGATCTCAATATACGAGCACGTTAAAACCCGTCCAAGCCATCGCTGCTCCCGAAACAGTAGATGATCGAATCCAACTCCGGTCCAGTTTTCAAATCAAAGCCTGGCGACTAAGTCGTGGGTACCTAAATGACAGCTCCTACCGTGCCAATCTTTCGCATCCAACACTAAACACCCTCGTATCTGCTTACGAACAAAAGCAAGAGCCATACATGTCCCTCTTATCTCAGCCCTTCGGCCTCAACACCCAAACCTTCGACTCTGCCCATACCCTCGTTTACCAAACTACCGCGATTCGCACAATCGACATCATGATCCAGAATTTCGACGATGGAAACCACCCTTTCCATCTCCACGGCTACAAGTTCTGGGTGTTGGCATCTGGTCACGGTTATCCGCCCGAAAATCTATACGACACGCTAGACCTCACGAACCCATTGCGACGCGACACGGCTAGTGTAGCAGCTTTTGGTTGGACGTTAATCAGGTTTGTTGCTGATAATCCAGGAGTGTGGGCATTCCATTGCCATCTAGGGTGGCACAATGAGGCAGGGCTACTTATGCAGTTCGTGACAAGGGCCGATGAGATTGCAAAGTGGACACTTCCAGAAGATGTGAAGGGGTTGTGCGCAGCGCAGGGGATTGAGAAGGGCGCTGGACCGGACGATGCGATTTGGTTTGGGTCGTGGGATTGAAGGACCAGTGCAGAAACACGAGCTGATCAGTGTAGACAGCGGCGGTGTTACTATCAGTGCCGGATGTCTGCGAGTCTGATTCCACCTCTGTGATCGGAAAGACAGGCCACAAGGACAAAGGAAGCCGATATTTCGACAGCAAGTAGATATGGAACAGCCCCAGTATCGACGACCAAACGCCTTCTCCACTCCCAAGAACATGGACGCAGTAAGTCCCGAAATAAGATACCCGCTTCGACGTCATCTCCCTCACAGAACTCTCCCTTAAAACCCAGCTCGGATTTGCCATCCCTTCTGGGCGAAGCCTGATGCTCGTCCAAGGCCTCGATTGCTTGAGAAAGGGAGAGCATATCTGCACCTTCAGGGTGAAATAACTCCTCGAAACTTTCTCTTCTGCGATCTACGATAAAGAGATGTTAAATTTGCTTTGTTTGCGAAGTTTACGGGAAGCGGTGAGGCTACGTCCGTGGAAAGATATAGAGCCAACTGCGTACGACGGTTATGTTTGAGATTCCGGAATCAACAAAGAGGTCCCGTCAATATGTAGCACCCGCAGGGGGCCATGAGCAGGAAGGCGTCAACCAACGTTAGCGTCTTTGCGATGAAGGAGTAGAACAATACACATAGTCAATTGATATCTATTCCTATAGACGAAGCCTCCGTACAAAAACGCCCTCTATAGCGGTAGTTGATGCAAATGGAAGATCGCTTGACCCACACACAGGTTACAGATCCGGTCTGAAGCTGACCCTCTAGTATGTGTTGATTTCCCCTCTAGTCTTGTGATTGTCTTAACCCTCTCAGGGCTTCCGATTTTCCTTTTCAGCCTTCGCTCGAGAGAAGGGACGGTCTCTTCCGAGTCCCTCTCATCCGTGCGCACTTGTCCTTCTATCCCGAACGCCTTCCATGTCCAGTAGTTCACTACCCGCTCATTAGTAAACCGACTTCAGCATGGCGTGGAAAGAACCGCATACCGTTTCGTTTCTGCCGTTTCCATATCCCCACCTACCCCTCATTCCCCAAAACACCATCATCCCCAAGCCCCAAAGCACCAACACCAATAGCAAAGATGCCCAACCCCGCCCACCCTCCATCGCACAAGGAAACCACCCCCACCATCACATAACCCCCTCACAATACCCCCTCCCATTCCCTACCACACACACCGCCCACTCCCCCTCCCCTCGCTACACCTCTCCCCACCCCCCCTCTCCAAACACAAACCCTCCTCACCTCCCCCGCCCTCACCACCACCTTCCACCCCCCAACTCCCACCCCCACCCCGACCCCAACCACCGTAACAAAGACCACCACCGCAAGTAGTCCAACCCACCTCCTCCTCTCCCTCACGACCGCACACCATCCCGCCCCCCTACCCTGTCCAGAACGCCCCGTATACCCCCTCCGCCACGCACTCGAATCCAGCACATCGAACGACTCCAGCGACGCAGGCGAGGGCGGCGCGACCGAGGAGTCAGATTCCGCGTAGCGGGGACA
This sequence comes from Laburnicola sp. JP-R-44, assembly GCA_009805535.1. NCBI lineage: Eukaryota > Fungi > Ascomycota > Dothideomycetes > Pleosporales > Didymosphaeriaceae > Laburnicola > Laburnicola sp. JP-R-44. The sequence continues at coordinate 1,813,962 of SELF01000040.1, read as the reverse complement.
GAGGACTGTGTTGGAGAGCGCGGTGGCGTCGGTGTCGTGGTCGTGGTCGGTATACGGGGATAGGAGCGTGTAGCCTGCGGTTTGCGGCCGCGAGGGGGAGAGCGATAGGGAGAGGGACTGCTGATGGTGAGTATGATGAGTATGAGGTTTCTTCTTCTTTGGGGATGATGGGTGGATGGATGGATTCGTTGGATGGATAGATGGATGGATGGGCGGTGGTGCAAAAACATACTGGTGGCATGGTTCAGCGCCTACTACGATTACTTGTGTGCGAGAGCAAAAAGGCGTATACCATTCATTCAATCATTGATTCATTGATTCATGACATTGTTCAAGCTAGAGCAAAGGCTAAACTACACCTTTAAGAGCAACCAGCGCACAGCACAGCATAGCAGCGCTGAAACGCTGCACGTCAAAGCGAACGAACCCCTGTGGCGCTCTCAGTATGATGATGACTTGGGACGGTGGTTTGCCTAGGTACTCGCCCACATGCGTCCAGCAGAGGGCGTGGCCTCCCCTGGCCTATGAGACAACACGCATATCAGCACCCTGCCTCAGTCTGAAACGCACGACAGCGCAAAAGCCCAGAACACCCATCAAGCAGAGCGCGCCCGCGAAAAAAGTATCAAAGCTCGAGGGACACACAAGATACGGTTGGGCAACACCGATTATTCTTCATTTTTTGCTTCTACTAACTAATGCTTGCCGGTGTGCTTTTGTGCTCAGCCCGCTGTCCAAGACATTCTGATGAGCCTGTCTGCATGAGCAGTATGGCTCCCCCCCTGAACCCGGCTCGTTATCGCCAGGGATGGGATGCCTATCAACAAAAGCCTCGTTTTCGCCCCTCAGAAGGACGGAAAAGAGAGAGAGGTACAGTAAAAGGAAAAGTGTGAGTAAACTGAAGGGGTATCTCTTCTCTCACCAAAGAAGATGATTGGGCGAGTGAGCTTGATTGTGCAGTTGCTGTTTGGGAGCCAGGCCACTCCGTATTCAATTTCAACCTGTGATTCCCACCGCCCGCACCCCAGCTCGAGCCCAGCGACCCAAATTACGTGTCCACTACACAGTATATGCCACCAGGGATGCGCTCGGGCTGACCAGGGAACCTATGCAACATTTTGACCTTTTGCTTTCCACCACACAAGGTGACCGGATTTTTTTTTGATGGTCGGACTTGGAACATAAGAAATCGCTAGAAACAATGGAGAGTATCTTGAGACCGCAGGAGATGAAACCACAAACGCTTGCTATGCCGGGGAAATGGACCAGGCTATGTCGCTCATACAGAGGAGTTTTGATACAACGAAAATTGAATTGACCAGGTTGGGCTTGGATATACTGCCGAGTCAACGTTGGAGAGCTTTGGACATTGGATCGCTACAGCAACGACAGACGGTCGCCGTTAATATTGCTGGGCGTTCAGGTAGGAGATGGGATAGTATTGAGTCTGCTGCGTGTTGGCTGGATGCTCGGGAGTCGGAGTGGTTGGGTAGGTGGGCGGCATGGGGTGGGATTTGACCACGTTTCCGTGTCCATACTGCTCATTCTCGGGCGTGATATAGGCGGAGTGAGGCATCCATGTTGCATGACTGCGGCCGAGTAGTGAGTCTTCTGGGGTGTCTGAGGTCCGTAAGCATCCGAGACTGGCTTGGGTTCTTCTAGACCAATGGTCGCAGGAGGCGTCGGCGGGGCAGCGGCTCGTCGAGCAATTTGTGCCTGGCGCTGGAGGAACTCATCCACAGTGGTCGATACATTCGAAAGATGCATCGACGAATATTTGCGAGACAGAACTTGCGAAGGTTGGTACAAGTGGTTGGACAGGCCCATAACTGTCTGCGGGTCATATGCAGCAGCCCAATCAGAGACCTTGGGCTGGTTTCGTGAGAGAATGCACCTCGCGAGAGCAAGTGAGGACCTAGCAAGAACCGACGGCCTAGTCGAGACAAATTCCTTATGGAACAGGGCGATTTCAGCAATGTACAGGGACATGTGCTCAACCTCTGGATCGAACGGTCCTTCTGATAGGGCAACCTGAAGGAAGGCGTCTACTGTTGGGTGTCCGATGATCCAGTTGAGGGTTTGTAGCACATGCCACTCCATCTGAGTGAACATTTCATCGTCGTACAACGAGCAACACATTGACTTGAGCTCCCGGATAGTGGGCACTCGATCCTTCTTGTCGCCGTACTTAGCAGCGATGAGCAAGGCAGCACATCCGACTAGCTGGTAGTGGCGCTTGTAGACGACACGACGAGAGCAATAGCGGTCAAGGAGATTTACGGCGAGGAAGAGAGTCTCGGGAAGCAGTTGGAAGGCAGCGTGGGCCTCGACGAGGAAGTCAAGAAGGTACGGACGCATGAACCACTGGATCTCGGTCTGGATGTCGATTGAGTTGACATCAGGCAGGGTTTGTGACTGGTTCGGTCAGCAACAGTCGGCACAGAAAAACATGTCAAGCACTAACCTCCATGTACTCCATGTGGTCCATAATGTCTTCTTGGTATTCGTCCGCAGTAATCCTTGACAGCTCCTCGGCAATGGCTCGTTGCTGCATACGCGCGATAGCTCGAGCACGCTCCCTCTCCTCCGCTCGGGCAGCATAAATGCCGTCGTCGTGAGTCTCGACAAAGAATGAGCTGCAGTGCCCGTAGCGGGTCTGGGATTGTTTGTTGGTAAGCCATGGTGATTGAGGCGGTTGGTTTCGAACGAGTGGACGTCAGGTCTCCTGGATAGACGATATGTTTGGCCGAAGATTATATTCGGTGGGGACGAAGTGGGGCTCAAGTCGGAGCTGTATTAGAGAGCGGCAGCCTCGAAGGCGAAAGTTGAAAAGACTGGAATTAGTTGGATTATTTTTGGAAGACCCCGGAGTATTGAGAGGCGGGGAATCGTTATAATAGAGAAGCTGGAACGCCATGCCGTTAGCATTCTAGTGTGTCTAGTAATCAAGGTTGCAGGGAAAATCTCATACCTTGAGAATTAGATAATTACGTGGAAAGACAGATACCGGAAAACCGAAAGGAGGAAGACTGAGAAGTCGGAGAGATCGAGTCCCTTGCTAGTTGCATCCAGAGCAGGTCAGGAATGGAGATTGCGACTTCTATTGTGGCGAGCACCGCAGGGAGAGCTCGTATGGGGCAGAACACGAGTTAACGAGTCCGCCGGTTGGTCGTAGAGTTAGTAGATCGCCAAGACAGCGGGGAATGCGCGGATTCCAGATCTGGCAATCACGGGTCTACGCAAGGACGAGTTAGCTTGGGCGAGAGGTGGTGCTGGACTGACTATACATACGCTGAGAACCGCCCTTTGGTCGAAGGGTCGGAGTATGGCAGGGTACAGTTGCTCGTGATTTCGGTAGAGTACAGAACTGCGCAGACTGCCAGTTAGCATCTATGTAGCCAGGGTTTCTCAATGACGGGATGTCAAGTACCCGGGCAGTCGATGGATATCCCGAGGAGAGAGGAACGCAGCCAATGCCAGGCGAGACGTGGTCGCGGGAAATTGACGGAATGGGGTTGCGTCTTCTGATCGGCTGGGAGATTAGAGAGTCGCCAAAGTATGCGAGACAACTCCCTGGGTAGCGAGAGCGAGACTCGACGTGACGGAACACGCCAAGCGGGGCAGACGAGGGCACAATAGTCTTCACTGTAGTCGTAACTACGTCATGTGTTAAGAGGTCCGGGCGGAGAAGCAAACGGGTGTCGTGAGGCGCAGGCAGGCGGAAGGGTTGAGTGGGCTGCAGGTGACTGTCGTGGTCGGAGCGCGTAGAGTCGGATCGTGCAGACGGTCACGGAACGGCAAGACACGTCTCGAAGAGGGCGAGTGCGCAATCTGCGTCCGGCATGCAGCCTCCCTCGAAATGCATTTTCAACTCGCCCTCGCACCCAACCCCAATATTCCAAGCTCGCTTTTTCCTCTCCACCGTCCGCTCGCTTCTGCCATCGATTCCATTGCAGGTCGTGCTTCCCCTACGCTCGAGTATCGTGGCTTCCTCCTGTGTCGCCCGGAATGGGAAAAGGGGCCGTGAGCGAGCAAACGGCGGACGAGCGGCACACTGCAAGGCGGGGCATCCGTGGTCCAAGGTCCAAGGTGGGCATCGAGGTGCGGACGTGGGAAAGAGAAAGACAAACCTACCTTATACAACACAGCAGATTGTACAGTCTGAACCGCTTCTCGAGGCACGAGGCTGTCGGAGAGTCGAGTCTGGGGGCGCCGGGCAGGACAGACGCGAGTACGGCGAGTGCAACGACTCGTGTAGCTCAGCGTCACAGGGGCGGGAGGAAGAGGAGAACAGCGGTGGAAGGCACAGAGGGCTGTACGCTTCGAGTGTCCTATGGGGAGAGAGAACGGCCGGCTTGGGGGGAACCGAGGAGCAGGTGGCAGAGTTATAGGAAAGAGGCAGGTGAAACACTCAGCACTCCATCAGATCTAAGACTCAATGCTCCGACCGTAGGGAAAAGGCGGATGGAGAGAAAAAGGCGGGAGTGCGCGAGGTGAGAGGATGAGGAGTTGAGCGGGCCAAGGCTGGGTTTGAGATGGGGCGGCGCACTAGGCCCTGGCACCCAATCGACGGCTGCTGCGCACCCCAAGCACCCCGTCATGGCGGCCCTGCTGGGGGGTCTGGTGGGTGCAGTTGGCCAGGAACGCACGCGTCGGCTGTCCAGCTGGCTCACCACTACCACGCTGGCTGCGTCTGGCACTCCCGCGCCGCCCGTCCGTCGCACCGCCGGCCACAGAGGCTGCCGTATCGCCTGCACCCGCTGCGTCGCTCCAGCGAGATACAGCACCACGGCCAGGCTCTGGCGCTGGCACGGCAGCGCGCGCGGGCAGCAGGCCAAGTGGGCTTTCCGGTCAGCCCAAGGGCGGAAGCCAACATGCAGAGCTGCAGCTGCAAGCTACCTACACGCACAGCGGACGCGATTCGATTCGAAACATCTGCTTCCGGCAGTGCCGCCGTCGCTCCTGACGGGGTGCCCTGGCAGGCTGGCGTGCTCCTTCGCCAAACCGCCTGCCGATGGACAGACGCGCGACCATTCAATTTGGTGGCTCGCCGATGCCCTGCTCCTGCTCCTTTTCGTTGCGGCGCAAGGCAGCGCGTCTCTCCGTATCCCGCGGCTGGGCTGAAAGGCCCTGCTCATTGCGCACGCCGCGCCTGCATAGAGCTGTTACTATATAAGAAACCTGTTCGCTACCGAGCCACAGTCGGGGTAATACTCTCCTTGCGGCCGGCGAGAAAGACCAAGAAACACCCTTGACATCTGATTCCGTGCCCGGATTTCATATTTCTTTTTGCCTCGATGCTGACCAGCCGCCACGCTATATCTCGCATGGCATTCTCATATGTCGGCACGCGTCGAAAATTGCAAATGTCGCTCCGTGAGCATGGGCTGTCTCGATTTGCAAGTTGCACCGCAACCATTGTGCGGTTTCCAGAACGACGGCTCCCTTGCTCGCTAATTGCGGGGTTGGCCTGCGTTCAGAATATTTCCACGGCGTAGTTTCGCCGCATGCACAGCTGCTCCACGCAATGTGACAGCGCCGTCCTCATCTAGTGCAAGGGGAGATGTATGGACTAACAAGAGCCTCTCAGCTAGGCCGTGTCTATGATCAACTGCATGCACCGAGCCAGCTTTTGGTCTCGCAGTTCTGCATCTAGGAGGCTCTGATTCGGCGTCGGCCACGCGGTAGCCTTTAGCGCATCAAGCCTCCTTCTCGCTGGCATCAATAGAAGCTGCTTCCATACCGTACCTGACGCAGCTAGCCGGCACTACATGTACAGCTCGTTTCTACGCCACCCACTTGCGACATCTCCGATTATGTCACATTCGCGACCGCGACCGCGACCGCGCCCGCGCCTGGAGAGCACGCGACTTCGCGACTAATTCTTACCCATCCCGCCTCCGTGCGCAGGCTCCTACTGCAAGCCCCAGGAGAATTGTCTCGTGTGCTGTGGACCCATTATGCGGCCTTTCCTTACTTGCTGCGTTTTCGTTCAGAGTTTTCAATGTCGTGCGGGGCCTGGGACAATATCTGCTTGTCGGTGTGACGGAGGTCAATTTGTGTTCTCCAGAGCAACGGCGGGTAGCGAGGCAAAAGTGGATTCGTCACACCGGCGACTCGCAGCAGAGGGCTCTCACGTCGCTTACTCTGGAGTCTGCGTGGCGCTACCTACCTTTGTAGCACAGCATGCATATAATCCTCACAGCCGCAAGCAAACTTGACGGCACATCATCGCCGCCGGATGCACCTCAAATGGCACCACGTCTGATGACGGGGCGTTTTGACGTGCAACCTTTACTTCTCAATCAAGATATGCCTTGTAAGGGGAGAGACATCTGACTGCATGCGCATGTCACAGACGATACTCGTGTCGATTTCGGAGCAGGTGCTGCGGGCTTCTGAATGTCAGAGCGCCCGTCGACCCACCACGGTCCGAGAATGGATCCTTTAAAACATCTGCCCAACGCGCATCCCAGCCCAGATGCGTGGACAGGACGCGCTTTTCTCGCGCGCGTTGCTACCTAGTCATGCTCCTGAGCGGAGACATGCTGATAATCTGGCCCGAGCCAATATCGAAAAACCCCACAACGGCGGCATCAGCAGCCATGGGAAAGCTAGCCGACATCCGTTTCCATCACGGTTCTGTGACATCTAGTCCGAGGCCGAAACTTTGCGCTGGACACTAGTTCCAGCCTCAAATCTTAGAATGTTATGGTCTCCCGATGGTGGGCTTTCTTCCCTCACAACGGCACTTTCGACTTCCGTCATTATTTGTCTCACACACGACACTACATGACCGAGATCGCCAGCTACTGCTCGGCTTATCTTAGGGCCATCCGATAAGATGTGTTTCAATAGAGACTAACCATTGGCACGGCAACAGAGACGAGGAATTACTCGCTATTCCACCTACCTCAGGGCTGCAGCACGTTCTACATCTTTTGCGCTAGCTTCAACCGTGCATGCAGGATCAGCGAGCAAACCACTGCCTCCGCGGTATTGATAACAACAGAATCTCCGATGCATGCTGCAGCCACATGTTCTATTCCCCATTGTAGTCATTCCCCTTCTATGCACCCGTCTGGAGGACCCAGCACGATATCCGACTCCCAGCGTGATCCAGCATGCCACGATGCTCAATTCAGAACCATTGTGAGATGGCTTGACAGTCCCGACGACGTTACTGACGAATCGGATGGGCTTCGTAGGGGCCTAGGGGTCATCGAGCCGACGGGCATTTCTCGAGGGTGCAGGCCGGCTGCTACGTGTGCTAAAGAGCAGCACAGGTCAATTCGAGATGGGACTAATACCTGACAACGTATGAGCACAAGCAGGGTGATGGTTGTGGTTGATGAAAGAAGGGCTGTGTGGTTGACATCGGGAGGTTGGGAAATTGTGGGTAGGTGACGTCCGTCGGGCGGATTAAGAATTACCCGAGCCTATAGCCTCGGCCCTCATCAATAAACTCGACGACAGTGTTGACGTATCCGGACAACTGTAGAGCTCGTAAATCAGTACATTCAACGATTCTATATCTATAGAGAACGACGAGTTCCATTAAGCCAGATCGGATCGCCTTCCAACCACATGGGCATGGCGCACAATACCAGGACACAGTATTCCCAAAAGCTACTGTTCGCATCGTATCTCGGAGCAACTCACCCACAGTATGTCTAATAATGCCCGCGGATTGTGTCTACGTACTACTGCATATCTCGATGCTGCAGCAAGTATTCCTACCAGGAGCAGTATTTGGCCCACAGAGACCGCCATGGTAGACTGTAGTCCCCGCCTCCAACTGCTCTCCAGGGCTTAGCCCAGAACATTTGACTACACCAACAGACTGACGGTGTTTTGGTAACTGTCGTTGAACAGGCAATTATTCTCGCCACAGATGCGTGGCGTTTCAACTCGACGAGACTGTCCTAGGGCTTAGAGCTCTTGTCGCCTCGCTTTGATGAATTTACTGACTACGTATTTCGGGTTAGACATGCACTTGAGCTTTTTGTTACTATCGGATCGATGGGTTTAGACTCGTTGATCTTCAGTTCGGCCGTCTTCTTGCCAAAAATTGCTACGTGCTACGTATCCACTTTATACGGGGTTTTGACTGGCTTTCGGCAGTGGCTTGTCATCCACAGGGCTTGGGATTTTGTTCTATGTTTTGGTGGGTATCTCGCACGTCAAAGTTTGACGGATGGCAGCGTGGAATGATCATACAGCAAACAGAAATCGGGGTATTTTCAGCGTTTTGCAGGTAACACACCATTGGCCAGGATCTCCGCCGCAATTATGGAAGAGTGAGCAATGCTATGGGCATCGCCTCGGGTGCGAGATCTTCGTGGACATGTTAGTTCGACTCTTGCTGCTTGGCGCTCTCGAATTGCCCTCCAGCTGGAGTGTCAATGGTACCACCATGCCAATGCCATCATGCTATGCTAGACAGTATATCCACTGGCGCTGCACGTAAGCGGGAAAGATGGATAGCCATATGCAAAGAGATCGTCGTAGACGGGCTATCTTCGACTCTTCTGCGGCGTTCTGGAGCGACGTATATATAGCAGCACCCAAATTGTGCTTTCGTGTTCCAAGGCCACGCGGAGATGAACCGGATGTCGCTTGTGGTCATGAGCTGATCCTACTGGAGGCTTTAATACCTATGCTACTTGCAGGTCGACATCTTGGACATGCGTTCGGTCGGTGCAGGTACGCTGCTCATTGTCAATATCACGCTCTGCTTATCCGACGATGGAATCCGAGTTCCGTTGGTAGTCTTTCTGCGGGACATGGTGGGATGCGCGCCTCAAGAGAGGGTCTGCTTGGTGCGAGAGGTGTTGTAAAATCGACACTGGTAGTTGTATATGTGAACACATAGGACGATGCATAGGACCATTTTGGAACTCCATCGCCGGTAATTTGTATATGACATCTGGAGAATTGATTTTTCGCGGGGGAAGTGCACGAGTCATCGTCCGAAGGGGATGGAGTTCCCAGTTCGCAACTCCGCGAGGCAACATGAACAGGAAGTTGCTGAATCGCGTTTCGTGGTGGTGGAAGTCATATGTCAGAACATAAGCTATATAATACGATGCTCATTTAAAAAGAGAAGGGTTGTGGAAGGTGACGGAAGCCTTCGGTTCCATACAGTCTCAAGCACTAGTTCGCGTTGTAGAAAGGGTTAAGCTACGCTTCATGGTGCAATTCCAACCCTTTCTATCTTCCTTTATGATAATATTAAGTTTCTTGCAGAATAAACACGAGCAAGTAGACAACTGCAAATTTCTACGACAACGAGAATACCGAGCTCGCAGACTAATACGAGGAGCAAGTTTGCGAGCTACTCTCTGCCTCAGGTACACCTAACACTACTTGGTTGGCAACACGAGAGTGGGCGCGTGGGTGATCGAATCTATGGCACAACGGTGGATGGACCCTGGAAATCAATGCCTACTTCGACTTCATTGTCACTGAAACACCAAAAAGCATAGTCCATATGATAACCACTCTAGACGTCATCACTCTCCTTGTAGATGCTGCAATCGATCCCCGTACGCAAGAGCATGAGAAGCTGTGGGCTGGCGTGCAGGCAGCAAGATGGAAGAACGCACAATACAGAAATTAGGCAATCTTTTCGCTGAGGATTAGCAACTTCAGTTGGCGAGGTTCTCCAGGAAGGAAATTGCCGTCCTCGTTATAGTAATTGTTAAATATGCAAATTGCTGGGCTTAGTTTGCCCGTAGTTCAAATTCTTCTCCTAAGAGCGTTCGAGCAGGTGGTAGTTGTGGTTGATGCATGTGGGAGCGTGCCTTAGGTAGGTACCTTAGGTAGCAACCTTGGAGGCCAGATATACCTAGATATGCTTCAATCGCGTATGCGCTGATTATTTTGCTAGTCTGAAGCTGCCTCGTCGAAAAGAACGTACGTGTGCATTAGGGGTTCAGGGAGGATACACTTGCTGAAGTACCCCGAGTCAAGGCATACTTTAGGTGTCTGCGGGCCAGTACAGATGCTACCCAAGTGTAGGCATGAGGTCATCGACGGAGACATCAGGCGACCGTCCATGTGCGTACTCATCAAATGCCTCATGTTCGATACCTTAGGTATTGTTGGGCTCATTAGAGGAACTGGGATGATGCTCCCCGGCCGCCTGGACCCACGTGGGGGTCCACGGGTGGCGGAACAACGATTTGCCGAGGATCCGCTAAAAATTATATGCGCCAAGATTTCGATCGACTCTCACGGCGCAACTTCAAAGCCATGACTGCCATTGCGATTGAGTGCTAACGCAGGCGTCTTACTCTTACGCCGAGCTAAACCTCTCTTACATCCATACGAAATTATACACCTGCCCCCGCCATGGATATACATCGATCGCGCTTCGTGCCTTACCCGCCCTCCGCCATCAACGCGCTCGCGTTCTCACACACCGAACCTACCGACGGCAAGACCGATCCCGAAGGCCTAAGGCTAGCACTTGGACGAGCAAATGGAAACATCGAAATATGGAACCCAGCAAATGGCGCATGGCAGCAGGAGCGAGTGTTCTACGGTGGGAAGGACCGGAGCGTCGAAGGCCTAGTATGGACGCAAGAACCAGATGAAAGAGATGCCAAGGGCAGGGTGGTACCTGGGAGACTGCGTCTGTTCAGTATCGGATACTCCAACAGCGTTACAGAATGGGATCTTGCCACAGGCTTGCCTGCCCGGCACTCAGACGGCAACAACAGCGAGGTGTGGTGTTTTGCAGCGCAGCCGAAGGTGAAACCTTCCGCGAAGGGTTCGATTGTAGAAGAGGACGTGTCCCAAAAGCTCGTTGCAGGATGCGCAGATGGCACTCTGGTGCTGCTCTCGACTGCCGACAACGAACTGAGGTTCGAAAAGTTTGTGGCCCGATCCGTGGTGAAGAAAGCCCGCGTGCTCAGCGTCACGTTCAAGGATCGGAAAATTGTAATTGCGGGATTTGCAGACAGCACTATACGCGTCTACGATGTAAGGAACGGTTATGTGATCAGGACCATTTCGCTCGGCAACCAAGGTCCAGGAGGGCCCCGCGAAACTCTGGTCTGGAAAGTCAAGTGCCTCCCCAACGGCGATTTTGTCTCCGGCGACTCCACGGGCGATATCCGCATCTACGACGGCAAGAACTACAGCCAGACTCAACGCATATCAGGCCATGAGGCGGACTTGCTTGACCTGGCAGTGTCACGCGATGGTAGCATGATATTTAGCGGTGGTATGGACCGCCGGACCTGCTTCTATACGTCAAACAAAAAACTTGCGCCGGGTGTAGGCAATCAGGGCGGGAAATGGCGCAACGTCTCTCATCAGCGGTACCATGAACACGATGTCAAGGCGATGGCTACGTACGATGGGGCAAACATCAGTGTCACAGTCTCTGGAGGTAAGGAAGTCTTTCGTATACTGCATCCATTGCGCTAATACCCTTTCTTTGTAGGAATTGACACTCAACCCGTCATTGTTCCGATCCGAAAATTTGGCAAAGAAAATAGCCGAACTCTTGCTGCTTTACCGCATGCGCCTCCATTAGTAAGTGCTCCCGAGGCACGTCTCATGGTCAGCTGGTGGAATTGCGAAATCCGTTTGTGGCGGGTCAAGAACCAAGACGATGGTACTGAGAAGCCCAAAGTCGTTGCACGCTTGGCCTTGCAAGGAGACGAGAATATCTCATCCGTTGCTATCACACGAGATGGCGGGCTTCTAGCGGTTGCAACCGCCAGAGAAGTCAAGCTTTTTCAACTTCTTGAAACAAAGGTGGAGGCTGGCTCCGGTCTTCGAGTCAGAAAGCTTGAGCTGCCTTTAAAGTCAGGTGCAAGACTCGTACGTTTTGCGCCGGATGGAAAGTGGCTGGTTGTTATCGCCCCTAGAAATGAGGTGCTTTTGGCTCGCGTCATCAGATCTGAGGACCCTATGGATCGACCGCGCGTACTGCATAAAACTTTACATCTCGACCGACTAGAAAGAGACAAGACTTCTTCTGGCCCACTTAGCAGTCCCTCCGGCCAGTACAACAGGTCCATATCACAAGCCGAGTTCTCTCCGGATGGGACAGTCCTCGCTGTAGCGGACTTAGCAGGCTACATTGATACATGGGTCACAGAAGGACACGAGGATCCGACGGCACCAGAGGTCGACGCCTACGAATCGGATGAATCGTCAGCTGATGATGACGACTCCGAAGAAGAGGATTTCTCTAAAGAGCGAGTGACCTTCCTCGGTCAGCGGTGGGTACGTAACCCATCAGCGCATCTATTCCCACGCATCGGAGCGGCACCTGCGCTGCTGTCGTTTGAACCGGTACCAGAAGGAGCATCTCGTCCAGAACCTAGAGGCAACCCTGCTGTGCATCCCACGAGACACAATCCGCATCCACATTCGCATGACATAGCTGATATGGAGCACCGTCTCCTAGTTGTCTCTGCTGACCAGCAGTTGTATCTCTTTGAGGTTTTAGCTGGGCGACTTTCGGAATGGAGCAGACGAAACCCACCTTCGAGTTATCCCGCCCAATTTCGCATACTGAAGACTCCAGCCAAAGGCTGTATCTGGGACATGCAAGACCAGCAGCGCCTGTGGCTTTACGGTGAAGGATGGCTTTTCATGTTTGATCTCAGCAAGGATCTTCCCATTCCCGAGTTCGTGGACACGTCGGATTCGGCCAATGGTCTTGATGAGGTGGAATCAAAGGCATCGATGAAACGCAAACGGGACAACGCAAGGAAAGGCGTCAGCGGTGCAGGTGACGCGGTCGCGGAGAAGGATGCACCGGTCACGAAGATGCGTAGATTCGACAGCGCCGACGAGGAGTCAAATCGGGCCACACAGATCGATCTGCACGGTGCACAGACAGGTGCTGATTCTGACGACGAAGCTGACGATGAGCAAGGGGCTCTGGCTAGCCTTCGCCGAACCGAGGGAGAAAACGGGGAGGCGGGGCCGGAAACAGGCGTGGTAGAAAGAGATGGGGCTCTAGAACAACCAAGGCGGGCGGCAGAGGCTTGGTGGCACACATTCAAATATCGGTCTATACTAGGGATGGTACCCATTGGAGGGGACGGTCAAGCGCTCGAAGTGGTGCTCGTAGAGAGGCCTTCTTGGGAACTGGACCTCCCCCCACGCTTCGTAGGCGCTCACGAATAATTTACCAAAGTTGAGGCGCTACGTAATATGATAGCTTGTTCAAGTACGATTATTGCAGCAAGTGGGGGGTACGTGGAAGCTCGTCCTAGCAAGTCTAAGCTGTGTATAGGCCCGAATGAGGGCGACGCTTCCGTATGGTTTTGGGTACCCAGTGTACAGGAGCACTGACGACGCAATTCGATAACGTCACATTGGACGTGTACATGGAGCTTACAAAGAGAGATCTGCCACGGTACGCCGCCGTGTTACGAAGCATGGACGTCCGGGATTTGCGTCGGGCTGCGAATCTTTCATACCTTGGAAGGTGGCGGGTAGACGAAGAGACACGGACATGATTGCGTACATTGTTGCCAGGAGGACAGCCGTTCTGCAATTTGCAAGCGGTGAGTGGAGGTCTTGACGACAATGGGCGGTGTCGGTCCAGAGCGGTGGAGGGCGGTCCGGACAGGGATGACGCATCTACTACTTCGTCCCTAGCAAGCGTACCTCGGAGTGCTTGCGTATACACGGCCGACCAATCAGAGGCACGGTGATGATGTCTCCACCACGCGGATTCCGAGGGCACACGACGCCTGTCCTGCGAGAGATTGAGGGCGCGAGAAGGCATATTGGGGGCAGTAGTGGGTGAATGCGAAGGTAGCTATGGGGAATTTCGAATCGCTATGTGCATTGCATGGCGGGATGCAAGGCCATGATGCGCAGCTTGGCGCGGAAAAGGCAGCGCACCACAGACCACCCACAGGGCAGCGGGCCAGGACGCAACGGGCAACACAGGCGCAGACGCGTTCCCGGGCGTCGTGGGCGTCGTGGGCGTCGTGGGCGTCGTGGGCCATCACGAGACGATTTGCAGACTGCTGGCGAGGCATGGCCTTTTGTAGCAAAGCAGCTGCTTTGTCGTGAGGGCTAGCGAGCACGCGGCCGAAGCGAGCCAATGGCGGCGGCCTGCCACGCAAGCCCGCGGCACGCATACGCGGCCCTTCTGCGAGCGGCCCTCATCATCGCGCCCGTCCCCTAGAATACAACCCTCCGTCTCCGTCTGCTCGCACCCCATCGCCGCCCTCTCGCCCTGCCGACGTTGCGCTGTCGCTGTCGCTGTCGCTGTCGTCGCCGCCCTCGCAGCAGACGCCCGCCCCCAGCCCTCGTCGCCTGGCCGCACCACACGCCGGGCTAGTGCTGCGCCTACCGCCCACCGCATCATCCCAAGGCTGTGCACGTTCGCGCCTGCGACTGCCACGCTTTAACGCCGCTGTCCCTCGACGCTGCGCACGCAGCACCACCACCACCACTACCACTACCACCACCACCACCACACCACCCCATCACCGCCGCCAGCACCACCGCCCTGTCGACTCCAGCGCCCGCTCCAGCGCCCCGCGACTGTGCTCACACCGCACCTGCAATGGAGCACGCGCGCGCCGCCCCTCGGGCCGCTGCTCATGCCGACACCAACCAGCTGGCCGCCGACATGACGGAGCGCTTCCGCCAGGTCCTCTCCACCAAGCGCCTCAACGAACTCGCAGCGCGATCCGTACAATCGCGAGCAGCATCGCCAGCACCGCGACCCGCTGGCACCCCGCAGCCGCCGCCCGTGCAGAACGCTCCGCCGTCGTATTCATCACTCCGAAACATCCCCCTGCTCCCGCACCCGCCCCAGGACCCGCGCTCACTACGCTTCAAGAACATGCTCATATCGCTCTCCAACATGCCGCTGCGGTGGGAGAACCCCGGCCTGCTGGACGAAGCCCTGCGCGTGGTGCCGCTCGAACAGATCTACAACGAAGCCGAAGAGGAAAGTCAAATCTTGCGAGCCGAAGCCGAGAGCATGGGTGCCGGGAAGAAGCCCGCCTGGGGCTACCAGGACTGCGTCGTCCGCGCACTCATGCGCTGGTTCAAAGACTCCTTCTTCTCCTGGGTCAACAACCCGCCATGCAGCCGATGCTACTCGGCGACGGTATGCGTTGGCATGGCCCCACCACTTCCAGACGAGCAAGCCCGCGGCGCCACCCAAGTGGAACTTTACAAGTGCTCCCTAAACCAGTGCGGTTCTTTCGAGAGATTCCCGCGATACAATGACGCCTTCGTGCTCCTGCAGACCCGTCGAGGCCGCTGTGGCGAATGGGTGAACTGCTTCACTATGCTTTGCCGAGCCGTCGGATCAAGAGTACGATGGGTATGGAACGCCGAGGACCACGTCTGGACCGAAGTCTACTCTGTGCACCGAAAGCGATGGGTCCACGCGGATCCCTGCGAGGGAAAATGGGACAAGCCTCGCTTGTACACTGAGGGTATGCATCTATCCGTCTCAGGCTCCAAACCTCACATGACTAACTGCGCAATTAGATTGGGGCAAGAAACTCTCTTACTGCATTGCCTTCTCTGTAGATGGCGCCACGGACGTCACGCGAAGGTACATACGCGATCCCATCAAACACAGCGCAGAGCGCAACCGTGCACCCGAAGCAGTGCTAGTCCACATACTCGACGAGATACGGGCTATGCGACGCAGCAACCAGCCCAAGCAGGAAAAGTTCCGTCTCAAAGGTGAAGACATGCGTGAGGAGCGCGAGCTCAGTGCTCACATCATCTCCTGCATTGCGCAACAAGTCAGCAAGATCAATCCCGACGATATCATAAGTGGACGATCCTCCCAACGAGCAGATCCAGACTCTCTGAAGGCGCTCGAAGGCCGAACCAGCGGTGACGCTAACTGGATTCGCGCGAGGGGAGAAGGTGGTCACGGTACCCCAAATCAAGATCCCCACAACCAACATCCACGATGAAGCATCCTCCCACTGGACGCCTAGAAACCCACCTTCCTGATTTCGATATGTCCATCTCGCCAGTAATCCGAAACGGGCCTGCTGCGCTTTGATGGCTCACATCGCAGCGTTCGCCATATACCCATGATTACGACGGAGCACTTTCGATACCCACCACCTTGAAGCCGCGACATTCGCGCTTGTAATAACATTCTATATGGACAGCGAGACAGCAATTTTGCTCGCTACGGCGTTTGCCGCACCGCTTCTAGATACTAGTTGTAAGCTTAATGTCCACAAGTTCATTTCGGGCGTTCTGGGGATCATCTGCAGCATTTCTACGCGGGCGGCGGGGGAGGGATTCAGCCTGCATTTTTCACTTCATTTACGCGCGCATCTTTATACCACCTGCGTTCCGGTTACTCTCCGAAGACTTGTATTTTCGTTTGTCGCAAGCCATATTTTTCTTATGTTACGAGCAAGCATTTAGGCATGGGGGAAAGGATTTCATGCATGATGGCTGGGTGAATGCCTGAATGTACAGGGTTACTGGAAGACCCTGAAAAATTGAATTGGCTAGCTGTGTATGGGTGTACACGCAGTCATGGCTGGTGGTGAAGATGCGAGGATCTTTGGCATCTGTATGAAAGAGAAGCGCGTCGTTGACGCGGGGCAGGCCGCGAGCCGTACATGTGCAGATAGAAGCAAATGCAGTCGGTACGAGTAGCATCGTGCAAGAATGGTCTTTTATATTGCGTGTGCCGGTGTTTGTGGGGGTTGAGGTGATAAGGCTGGGCTCTTATCAGACGGATTTATAGTGGACTGTACTGGTACGCATGCAGAGTTTTATACTGCTTGTGCAGGCGTGGGGAGGGGGGTCACGTGTGCGGAGAGAGATTTGGTAAATGTGGGGATGAAGGAAGAAACAGATGAACTTTGTGCTGGTGTAGGTGCAGATTCATGGGTATACCTTAGTACACAGAAACCGACGATACGTCCTCGGCGTCACATCCTCCGCCTGGCTTCCCTGGAGGATACCTTGGCTACTGCACATGGGCAAAACACGTCACGTACAACTGCGCCGCTAATCGACATGGACACGCCACGCTTGGCGACGGCTAACGAGAGCCAAGGTCCCGCCACGTCTCGGCTCAGTGCTCAGCACCCGCTGTTAAAATTAGACGTGTGCTTACTTTACATACATGGCATTGCCAAGTGCATCTTCTGAGCTGGACTGCGCTGGACTGCGCTGGACTGCGTGATACTCTGTGTAAGAAGGAAGCGGGTGGAGTTGGATCCGAGGGAAGTACGGTCAGGTCAGGGTTTGCACAGTGCGCATGAATCTCTCTCTGTTTGAAAAAAATGTTGGTGTTCGAGCAGGCAGCTGACGGCGACTTGGCAAGGCGTGTGTGCGCTTGCGCTCTTCGTGCCCATGGACTCGACGATCAAACTCTAGCCCGCGCTGGGGCACGTCATGTAGCCCTGCGGCGCTGGGCATCCTCATCAACACTGAACAGTACCACAGCATAGAACGCAAGGCTTCCTCTTTGATAGTACACGGCGCAGCGTTTTGCCGCGGTGCAATCGGAAGTTGGGCTGTATTGCACAAAACAAACGCTGTGGACTGTCACAGCGGTCAGTGTGGCTGGAGGGGCTACTCGACGCGTATGTAGCTGAACATCTCCCGCCTGGACATCAGCACCGCCATGCCAGGTGGTGCGGTTGACGCGTTCCCGCAACGGGGTAACCGGTCATCAGCCATGCGATATCCTTCCTCGATGGGGGCAAGTCTGGGTGAGGCTGGTTCCCTGGCTGTGGAGGCGTGAGTGTTGCCCGCGCACGGACCCTGAAGCCCCTCAGCCCCCTTCGTCTCGTCAACCAAACGGGCCGCAGCTGAGGGCGGCATACAAAAGCTGGCTGCCTCCGACGCCGCTAATCTTACCATCCACCCGTTCACTTGTGCTCTCACGTTATTCCTACCACGCGTCTATCCCATTCATCTCTCTCGGGGAGTACAGCTGTTTCCTGGAATACGCCGTCTTTTTTGAAGAGCAATACGTCACAGAGACAGGTCGCCGATTCCGGACTTTTTGCGCCTCCGTTTGAGACAAGTCAGCAACCATGGGGAAAGTAGGGCGATTCGCGTGTATCTTCACGCCCATGGCGTTGACGATTGCGAGCTTAATCTGTCTTGCGATTGTGCTGTCAGGACAGGCTTACGACAAGAGTGAGCTGTCGCGGAATCTGTACTTCTTCAGGGTACGTAGCTCAGCTTCGCCCCCAAAATCCCGCGTCGCATCCCCTTTTCCCCGCCCATACGACCACTCTTTCTAACACATCGCGTATAGGCGGACACGACAGAGTTCAAAAACGATCCCGACAATGTCATCGACCACCTTCCCGAGAACTTCGTACCGGACAACAAACTCATCGATGCCATCCAAGGCGCCGCATCAGCCGGCAACATGAGGGACATCTACCAAGTCGGACTCTGGAACTACTGCGAGGCGGACCTCAAAGACGGCAAGGAGGAGAACTGGCACTGCACGGAGCGCAAGAACTACTTCTGGTTCAACCCGTTCGACGTGTGGAAGCTGAGCAACACGAGCTTCCAGGCGGCCTTCCCCGAGGACTTCCAAAACGGCATCGAGACGTACCACAAGGTGTCGCGGTGGATGTTTGTCAGCTACATGATTGCGCTCGTACTTACCGTTGCCGAGGTGCTCGTTGGCATTTCTGCCATTTTCAGCAGATGGGGCAGCATGATTACGACGATTGTTTCGACGGTAAGTTTTTTTTTTCTCGTCCGAGTTTGCGGCCATGTAGCCTATACTAATCCGCTTCCCACAGGCCCAAACCATCTTCATCATCGCCGCAGCCGCAACCTCAACCGCCCTCTACGGCACGCTAACCGGCGTCTTCCACTCGGTCCTCAAGCCGTACAACATCGACGCCTCCATGTCGACGCAGATGCTCTCCGTGCTCTGGATCGGCGTCGCCTTCTCCATCGGCTCCGGCTTCTTCTGGCTCATCTCCGTGTGCTGCTGCAGCGGGCAGTCGGGCCACAAGAAGGTTGTCGTCGAAAAGACGCCGTATACGTATGAGCGCGTTGCGAGCCCGTACATGGGGCATAGCGGGAATGTCAATGCGCATCAGATGCATGATATGGGGGGCAGGGGGCATGCGCAGACGGGGCATTCGTATGAGCCGTTTAGGTCGCAGCATGTTTGAATGAAGTCGGCGCGAGAAGAGAAAAGATAAGGCATCGAGTGTAAGATGCAGGCTGGATGGGTAGTCGGTAATGATTGCGGGGTTCTGCTACGGTATGAATGGGGAAATTGGACATGGCATGTCATGACTAGCATGATACCTTTTTGTTTATTGGGGGCGCGCTTGGCGTCGCTATACCATGGAGCGTTTTTTTATGACGTTTGGATATCTCTTGGTTTGGTAGTAGGCGTGGAGAAGAGCTGGGATGGATGGTCCTTTGGGAGCGGAGATGTAGATTTGCTAGAAAGGATGGCATCATGTGCATGATTTGAGTTTTCTCCTTGGCTTGGACGTGCATGCGTGTGTGTGTGTGTGAGAGAGAGAGAGAGGGGACTTCGATGCTGCGGTCGTTGTCGTATACTCGTACTCGTGCGTTCAGAATAGGTAGGTACTGCTGCGTGTCAGTGCTTGTCATAACTCCCTCCCAAGCCTAGCTCGATAGTGACGCCTCGGTGAAGAATCGACATCTCTCGCAGCACAGCAAGGCATAGATAGGTAAGCTCACTTACACCAAGACTCAAGTGTACTCCAACACTACCAGACCTACCAAGTACCACACACACACGCTCCCCCAGAAGTAATTGATTGGCGTTGCGAGAGCAGTCAACCAGACCTCCTGCTTGCCTGCCTGTCAGCACTTGCATGACCAAGCACTCCCTTTTTATATCCTGGGTGGGGGCGAAAACCTGGGGTGGGCATGGTACTGGGCTTGGGTTCGTGTGGGGGGCTTGCGGCGTTTGTAGTGCTGGTTGGTTTGAGGTACCTAGGCTGGTGTGGGGTGTAGGTTCGTGTTTTGAGGTGGGAGGGGTGTGGTTGTTGGATAGGATGAGCGGGGTTTTGCCCCTGTGTAGATGGAAGGGTACAAAGGCCAAACCTATATTTGAACTTTTGGCCTAGTAGCTGGCCGGCTGTGTAGTTCTACATATTCATGGTGATCAACAAGAGGATTGATTCTCTTCACGCTTTTGCTGTCAACGCTTGCACCCGCCTGTCTTGTCTGAGATCAGTGCTAGAGACAGAAAATAAGACACGTCTTGGTACTGTTTGGCATCTCTTATACAAGAAACGCGCAATTTTTTGTGGTCGACCTTTTCACGCTCTTTTTGTTTACTAAGCAGGGGGGTCTGCTTTTTTTTTTGTTATATCATTTGAGATGAAAGCCTTTGTCGTCCTACCGTAGGTAGTTCATTTAACACCACATAGAAGAAACATCTGTTGTAGATTGTAGGACCTGTCGGAATGTGGTTATAGAATTGTTGTTAAAGCGAGCCCTCAACGACTTGTGCAATCGCATCCGCGTTGGATATCGCAACTTCATGCCCGACTCCCTCGACGATCTTGATTTTCAGATTTTGTTCTCCCAACACTTGCCCTGCGTCTTGCACCAGCTCCTCCGCAACGATGATCAGATCGGTCTCCCCGAGCACCAAATGTACCTCATTCAGCCGCCCCACTCTATTTTCCATATTCTGGCGGATAACTCTCCATCGGTGTTGTTGGTCGTGAATCGGCGCGTACCTGATACCCGAAATAAAAGCTGGAACGAAACCCCTGTGGTGCTGAATCTGCCAGTCCACCACCTTCGACGCAGTGCTATGGGCATAGTCTCGTAGGAGACCGTGGTGGCTAGTGGTATATACCGCGGGAGTGTTCAAACCACCCTTAGTCTCATCACCACCTAGAACGGTGGCATCAGTATCGGGTTCAGGCTCAATCGAGCGCGCGGTTTCCGGACCAGTCCACAATCTTTTCGCGACGAGTCGTTCGATCATCCATTCTGGGACGATGCCGCTGGTTGAATAGAGGAGCTTGCTTTTCCACGTGATATGTGTGGTTCTGATGAGGCCTCCAGGAGCGACTAGAATGAGGCTTTCGATGAGGTTGGGGAAGTAGGATGTGAAGTCTGCTGCTAATGCGCCGCCGAGGGAGTAGCCGATGAGGGAGAATGATTGCCAGGGGATAGGAGAGGATTGGATGCAGATGAGTATCTGTGTGGCGTAGAGTGAGGAGTCGTGGCGGTGGAGTTTGGTTGAGGGCCCTGAGCTGTAGCCGCGTCCGAAGAGATCTGAGGTGGAAGGTGTGAACTTTCTTTCCGCGAGATGATTTGACTCGGTAATTTGAGTACAAGGAGACAAGGAAGAATACAGATAGGAAGTGCAAGAAGGATGCAGATAGGAAGTGCAAGTCGTCAACCATCCGAGAACTGTTTCTTGACATACCAAAGAGCATCACGCGGCATCCTTTGTCAACAAGCTTATGCGCGAGATCGGCCAATGCAATGCTTGGGGTCGAAATGCCGTGAATGAGCAGAATTTTACGTCCAGCTTCAGGTCCCCATTCGTATATACGGGTGCTACCTGGAAGATGGATGTAGAATGAGTACGTGGTTAGACATATCTATGCCGAGGTCACTCACCCAAGGGTGAGTCTACATCTCTCCGTCCTGGTAACGGATCTGGTGGATAGGGCAATCCTTCCACTTCCTCAGCAGAAGGCCGTGGCAGTGCCGTTTTTAGCGGCGAAGGAGTGGTATTCGGCCCATTTGTACCAAGTGACCTGTTTATTGAGCGTAAAAAGAGCAGCGTTCCAAGAGATGTCGCGCTTGCGAACAGGAGGTATCGAGGCACGGGAGGTGTGAAGCGTAGCGAGAATTCCGGAAGGGCGGCCATCCTTCTTGTACAAAGGTAGCCAATAGGCAAATATCACGGATGGGACCGCGTGTGGTGTTGAGCAATGAGACGCGAGGGACAAGCCGCACGCTAATGGCGATCCTCTCCGTGCCACATGGAGGCGATGTTTCGGCCAAGTTGCCGAAGCCGCATGAAGTCGCATCCGCATCGTTCTCCGCGCGGACTTGTTGGTCTCGCGCGTGTCTGCATGTTCGAGCGGGAAATGCGCATGTTTGTATGGATGGCGCTGGCGCTTGGACGCAGGCGGGTGGGAGTGGATGCGCGAGCCGAGCTGCCCAGAGTCTCGAGCGCTAGTCCTGCAGCCGTCAGCTTCGCGCTGAGCCACGCTGAAAGCAGCTCTACACTGCCTAGCTCCTCTCTGTAGACGCCGACGGAGACTGAGCCTGGCCCGGATGCGCAGCGGATGCTATCTATATACCTACATCCGTGGCCCTGTCGTTCGTTTCTGTTCCCTTTCACACTCCCGCCGCCTCCCGCGAGCACCGCTTGCTCGACACCGTCTCTGCTCGGACCATTCTTCACCCCCTCGACGTCTGCGGCGCCCCCTTCACGAGCCCATCTTCCGCACCACGGCTGCACGGCAGAGTTCGCGCCTGAGGAACCGTCGGAGCTCATCGCTGCGCGGCTGGATGCGGTAGCACGACGATGAATGAATGGAGTAGGAACAAGCTCCCCGAGCGCTTGCCGTTTTCCAAGAAGCGCCTGCCCAAGAAGGTTATATTCTCGTGGGTTGCGCCTGCCCTGCCAGACCAGCGCCGTCAGCTAACTGGACCAGGTACATACTCGATTATGTGGTTATAGTGTGAGCTACCCTGCCCTTCGCCCTGCCGTGGCACGCGACGTCGTCCCCAGGTTGCACCGCTGACGAGAACCCCCCAGCGTGCTTCTCGCCGTCTTTGTCATCGTCGACAAGATCGAGCCTTTCCACCAGCCCTTCGCCCTCCAGAACTGGACCCTCCACTACCCGTTTGCGGAACATGAGCGCGTCACCGTGACCATGGCGGCCATCTTCGCCGTTGGCTTCCCGATCCTCATTATCACTTTCTACACCATGGTCATCGATGGCATATTCTCCCACCAGGCCCCGGTACCGACCGGCAGAGGAGGGCTCAAGCGTCTTACGGGCCGTTATAGGCTGAAGGACAGGCTTTGGGAGCTGAACTGCGGCATCCTGGGGCTCATGCTCAGCGTGGGCGCCGCCTTCACCATCACTGGTACAATTGTCTGTGTTGCGACTGGGGTCCTTGATACTGACGGGTCATTCAGGCGCATTGAAGAACGCGATTGGCAAGCCTCGGCCTGATATCATCGCTCGGTATGGGTTCCTTCCTTACAAGCGGAGTCAAGACAGTGACTGATCTAGTGTAGGTGTCAAGTGAAACCTGAAGTTATGGCTGCTTTCCTCAAGGCTCCGTTCAATGTGACCATGTCCACAGTCGCGGATTGTAACCAGAAAGATAACTACCTCCTGCAAGACGGGTTTAAAAGCTTTCCATCAGCGCATAGCAGCGGTACTTTTCTCCATTCCTTTTGAAGTAGCATATCTGACGCCGACAGTTTCGTTTGGGGGTCTCTTCTATCTCTCCATTTATCTCGCCGCGAAGCTTCACGTACTCGATTCCAAGGGCGAGGTCTGGAAATCTTTTATAGTCCTGGTGCCGACGCTTGGCGCGGCGCTCATCGCTGGCAGTCGTATTATGGATGCTCGTCATCATCCGTTCGATGTTCTCTCTGGCAGTCTGATGGGCATTCTTGTCGCGTGGGGCTCATACCGCCAGTACTTTCCTCCAGTCTCTGAGTCATGGCGAAAAGGGCGAGCCTATCCGATACGTAGTTGGGGCCAGGAGCCTGCCATGCCCCCGCCAACTGTGGAGGTTGAGGAAGACACACAGTCCCTGCGTCCGTTGCGGAGAACTACAGACGAAGAGCGGGGAGCATCGTCCGGCTTCTCAACCGAGGCAACAGGTCCAGGAATTGACCCGCATGCCGGCAATGTTTTCCGTCAGCAGATCTTACAGTCACAGCGGCGGCGACAAGAGGACGACCAACGGTTTGGTGGTCTACAACCGAGCGACACAATGAGCTCGACATATTCTTCAAAGGTCGCTGGATACCAAGAACAGCTTCCAACCCCGAATCCATTTGCAGATGGGCGGCGCCGTCAAGACACGTACGAGTACTCTTCATCGGAAGACGAGGAGAACATCGAGCTGCGAGCGGCATACTCCCTGTCAGGTCGGCCTCTGGCAGGTCAACATGGGGCCGCTTACAATCCGGTCTCAGGCCAGGTCACCGACACTGGCTACCACCCGCCTCAGGCAATCACACCAACCCCGACCCCTCCTCCGGCTGCTACGATTCCTAGAAACCTCACCGGGGATGTAGCTGAAGCGAGAGGTGCACCGGTTGTGCCGCCCCATGCTGTTGGGACCACAGCCCAGCAGGTATAAGGAGGTTAGGCCGTGGATTGGAGTTTGTGAGACTATGAAGCTTTTGCGTGCTGTGTCTATATTCAATTCGTTGAACGAACGTACATACTGAGCACCCTACGGCGTTTGGAGCAACCACAAAGCACGTTTCCTGCGATGAGTTACAATTTCAATAGCACCTACTAGCCGGGGAGTTTTGTCCACTGGTGTTTGGTCAGGCCAGGTATACATTGGCGCCATAGCATGGTGG
Source organism: Laburnicola sp. JP-R-44 (assembly GCA_009805535.1). Taxonomy (NCBI): domain Eukaryota; kingdom Fungi; phylum Ascomycota; class Dothideomycetes; order Pleosporales; family Didymosphaeriaceae; genus Laburnicola; species Laburnicola sp. JP-R-44. The sequence continues at coordinate 1,789,406 of SELF01000040.1, read as the reverse complement.
CTTGCACTGCGGGCCAAAATCAAATTACTCAACCTCAATTTTCATGCGCCTGAACGGTGAACGCGTGGCTACTATCACGTGAAAGTGAAATTTCCAAGGTTAGCGCACGGACGAGCAGCCGAGCGCCGCGGTCTGGGAAAGAGTCGTTGACGTCGATCAGCAGGGATGTGTCACGGCAGCGGTCCGACCCCATAGATTGCCCTCGTGGACTCCAGGGCTCCAGATGTGCGAGTTCAATGTCTGTCGTTCGCACACGTTGCCGCCTCCTATTCCATCGTATTGCCGCCTCCTATTTCCATCGCGCAAAAATCCTAGCCTGCACACCCTGATGGCCTCTGCAGCTGCACCACGGTAGCCATGCGAATGCGACCCCCTCGTCGACGACGGAGGTAACCGTAGCTACCTGCCGGCACGCAACATGTCGCTCCCCCCCAGCGAGGGCCGACTCTCGACATCCTCGATGCCTTCGGTCGCGTCCTCGCCGACGCTCAACTCGAGATACTCGGGCGCATACGCAGACAATGGGGTGGCAGGCCCGTCACAGCGCCCTAGCCTAGCGGGCTCACGGCACAACAGTACGGAGAGAAATGACACACCGGAGCAGCAGTCGCAAAGCTCTGGGAGCGCGCTCTCTACGGAAGCTATAGGAGAGCAGGGCTTTGCGCAGCGCAAGCGGACGAACCGCAGATCTGGAGGCTTCTTGCTAGACTCTGCCTTCTCCAGCGGACCACGAAGCAGACACGCGCAGGATGGCGGACGCGCAGTAGATGTCAAGGGCAAGCAAAGCTCGCGTCCTAGCCAAACGCGTGTGAGAGGCGACCGCGCAGACAGGCTTCATGCAGCAGCAAGCAATCTTTCCATGCGCTCGCCGTTATCGCGAGAGGTCGCGATGGCTGATGCAGGTCCTGCAGATATGGAAGAGCAGGGGGCAGGTGGTGTTCATGTTGCGAAGACAGGACGAGGCACACCGGAGACTGCGTCTACCACGCACCCCGCAGAGCAATACTCCGATTCTACGACCCCACGCCCCGTATTCGATCCGAACCAGATCGTGACCATGGCCTTGAATCTGAGCGAGAGCCGGAGGCGAAATTTGAGCGCTGGTCAGCTGCTTACCCCGCAACCTCGAGTGTCGTCCGGAGCCCCCAAGGATGGGAGCTTCCATAGCCATGGACCCGGAAGTGGCCAGTTGAGGCAATACTTGAACGAGCAGCGAAGGATGTCTAGGAATATTTCACCCTTTGGGAACAGGGGTACCCCAGGACGCCATATACCCATGACTGCGCAGCGCAGAGGGTCGGTGTTGATACATGGGCAGCAGATCAATCCCTCGGAAGCTACCTTGGCACGGGCCGGCAAAGCTCAAGCATTCATTGAGCTGAGAGTAGAATACTTGCGACTGCTTGAATTTTTGCCTCCGCTCAAGCCCGACTCCACCGCACCTGGCAACTTTATTGTAACGGCGAACAATCTCCCTGGTAGTCCATGTGCGCAATTGACCCGAATGCCTTCCCATACAAACGCACAGTATGAGCTTGGACGCCCTTACAACCCGCTTCAGTTATTACGGAACCGCCGAAGCAGAGCCCGTGAAAGAAGACCTCTCGACCATCAACCAGAGGAGTTCGCAGATGTACAACAGGTCCGGAAATGGGTCGATAACGTGGAAGAAGCTGCGCGGTCTCCTCATTATCGCCAGCTTGATGGCGTGGCGTTGCCTAGAATTCATGGCGATCATGAGAGAGTAAGCGAACCACCAAAACCTTCCAGGCCCAATAAGGTATGGATGTTCACTATCGAAGAGCTTCTTGCAGACGCGCATTGGCTTGAGCACGGCGACAACAAGACGATCGTGGAAGACCGCCATGGACGCAAAATATTCCCTACACAGGAGCCTCGGAAGCAAGATTTCCTACAACCTCGTCCCAGCAATGAATGCCCAGAAAATCGGAGAAAAGGTTGGATTGAAGGTCTGCCCGGGATTGGCGCCGAACACAATACTACTGGTGATGAAAGTGAGCCCTCCAGTGAGCGTGGCCGCAAGCGAAGGCTTTTACCTACGTTTCGAGCGGAAAGTCCCAATAAACTTAAGAAACACCTCTGGAGCGGATCGAAGCAACAGGCCGGTAGCTATACAGACTCTTCTGACTCAGATTCTGACAATGAGAAGCATCGGTCGCGGAAGACCCAGAAGATGGTGGATGGCGCCAATGACACAGGTCCACTAGCGCTTAGGATGAAACAATTGATGGAAAAAGAAGCCAAAGAAACGCAGACGCTGCAGACTCCTGTGCTATTCACACCGGACACTCCTGACAAGTGGGGACATCATGCTGATATTCCGGGCCAGCGAACGGCTCGAAGCTCTTTTGAGTTGCCAGACTCTGCAAGCGGCTCCGCCAAAATGAATCTCGATCTCGGTCTAAAGTTGCCTCCGAAGCAACGTGCTGACCTCGAATTATCTAGAGACCCTTCGAAAGAGTACAGATCATCGTTTGATGAATTCGACAGTACCACACCAAACACACCACTTCATCTACGGTTTCCTCACACGGATGACGACCTCTCCCCTCCTCCTAGTCGAGCTGGCTTGGAGCAAAAGAAATCGAAAAAGAGCAAGCTCGACTTCCTGCGCTCGGATGAGAGCAAAGCAAATAAGCACGAGCATCCATTCAGACCAGGGTCAGCTAGCTCGGATAAGAAGGAAGGCTCTCAAAATGCTAGCGAAGAGGTGGAAGAGGGTACTGGTATTGGATCTGTAATTTGGGCAGCACCAGGCGCCGTGAAAAACTTTCTTGGTCATCGTAAGAACGACAGCGTTAGTAGTTTGACAAGTCCTGTTAAAGATGGTCGCAAAGACCAAAGAGACCTGAAGGAACCACACTCTGCAGTTACACGATTTATCAAGGTCGTGAAAAACGAGGGTTCAAAAGTGGGAGAATTCATATTTAGGAAAGATCGGCAGGCAGAAGATTCGGATACAGACCTGGCAGAAGACCATTTGCCCGTCCCCGATTCTGGAACGGATGAAGAGAAGGGCTCATTTCGCCGCAGACGACGTCCCAGCCCTGCACGACGCACCATAGCAGTGCCGGCCGACAGTATTGCTTCGAACAAGAACAAAGGCTACCATCTCGAACTACCCTCATTCCGTTCATCTTATCAATCCAAGGCTGATGATGATACGGACTCCGAACTATCGGACCACCACATCTCTCGCCAGGCTAGGGAGACCGCGAAGAACCGGTCGCCACGTTTCGATAAGCTCGCGCCTCCGCGCATGGATCTGTCTGGAATTTCATACAATACATCCCCCTTGCCAAATCAGGACCGCATCAGTAAAGTTCTGACTCGTCCTGGTGGTGTCGGACATGCAGGCCTTCCGGTGACGGCTCTCGCGCAAGGCGAAGGCCCTAATGCATCCAATGGCGGACGGAGTTCTTCTCGACCCACCCTCGAAGGCAAACGCCAGTGGAGCATCACCGACGAACATGGCAACGTTCTCAGTCGCAAAGCTACTTCGACAATTGTGTCTCAATCCGACATCGCCCGCGTTCGCGCTCTGTTTCTCTGCTCCGGAATCAAAGCCAAGGAGATCAACAGAGGAGCGCTCGAAATACGAGAGAACCCCCCATCTTTCCTCATCCGAGCTGCCAAGACCGCTAACGCGGAACTCTACGGCGTGCCCAGGAAGGAAGAACATGTTCTTGCGGCCCGCATCCTTCTCAACGACTTCGAAGCGTCGGTACAGTCACTCAGGGCGTCTGCGGATCAGTTCCGCGAACACAAAGTTGCCGAATTGACGTCCAGGATTAGTAGCTTGAAGAGCACGGTGGAGTCGGATCTCTTCACTCGCGTGCGGCAGAGTGGTGACGAAGCTGTCAAGGCTACGAGCTGGGTCTCGAGCGATGCGCCATTGACGATAAAGCAGATCACGGATGATATTGATCACATGCTGCGCATGCGCAGGCGAAGAACGCGCTGGATTCGTCGCGTGGGCTGGACGTCACTGGAGTGGATGTTGTTGGGGTTCATGTGGTTCGCCTGGCTTATCGTCACGTTGTCGAGGGTCGTCAGGAGGACGGTGGGGTTCGCGTGGAGGCTTCTGAGGTGGCTTCTATGGCTCTAAGTCACGTATTTGAGCTGGCTCGCTTGATGGAAGGTTGCTGCATATGCGTTGCACATTTTTTATTCGACAGCAGAGCGTGTGGCGTTTGGATCGAAGGCTTGATACCATTGCATATATAGGGTTGGCTGTTGTCTGTATGTAAAAGTAGGGCTGGCTTTGTTGTTTAGAGCTGTAATGTTTAGTAATTCTGGACACTACGTTTTTTGAATGCATCTTCTATCACACTTCGCTTTACATCTGAGCTATTCTTAATCTACAATGTTAAAAGATGTTTCCTTAGGTGCTGTTTTGGAATCTTGATCCACGTGACTTCGAGCTACGCACGCGCCACACCCTACGTCACCACATGCCAGCTTCTGCCTGCACCTTCTAACCTTCCAAGCGCGAAGGCAGTCACTTACATTCAGCGTATATTGCAGAAACGAAGTGCTCTTCGAATGTTTCAATGCTCTTCCGCCTTCTTAATGACGTCTAACTGAATACGCCTACTCGTTTCAAGGCTTCCTGTGGCGCTGCGCCCGTCTAGATCCGCCTTCTGAAAGCATACCTCGTACTCGTTCTCTCCACCTTTCCACCTTTCCATCTTTCTAAGGCATCATGGAAGTGCAATACATTTTAACGACGACTGTGAGGAATGCACTTGGTAACAAAACATTGGGAGCTTGGGATGAAAAACCGAAGGTAAGCTATAGACGTTCAAAAACAGTCGGTATGTCTTTAACGTAATTCTACCCGTAGCCTCGCGTGTCGGCATCGAACCTTGCAGCGTTAGTTTCAGCTTTCGTACCGACGTGGTTCACGGCTGTTCTGTTTGTCATCATCTTCGCGCTCATCAGGAATCGGTATCCTAAGATTTACTCGCCGAGGACTTTTATCGGCACTATCCCTGAGAAGTAGGTATTCTTTACGGCGTGCTTTAATTGTGTCTAAGAACTGTACAGGGACCGTACACCCTCTGCCAGTCGGTCATACTTTTCTTGGGTCCACTCACTCCGTGTAATCCCCGACAAGTTCACCCTCTACCATAACGGCCTGGACTCTTATCTCTATCTGCGATTTCTACGCACCCTCATCTTTCTCTGTGTTGTTGGATGCTGTATCACATGGCCTATCCTCATGCCGATCAATGCCACAGGCGGTGGAACCTCTTTACAGCTCGACCGCATCTCCATCGGCAATGTATCAGAGAAGAAGAAGCTCTATGCTCATGCTGTTGTCGCCTGGGTATTTTTCGGGTTTGTGATGTTCACGGTGGCAAGAGAGCGACTCTGGTTGATTGGGTTGAGGCAGGCATGGAACTTGTCAAAGCCGAATGCAAGGAGACTGTCTTCGAGGGTCGTGTTGTTTCTGTCAGCTCCCACCGCGGCACTCGATCAGCAGAACGTGCAAAAATTCTTCGGCGAAGATGCAGTACGGATGTGGCCTGCGACCAAGGCGGACAAACTGCATTCGTTGGTCTCAAGTAGAGATGCGACCGTCGAAGAGCTGGAAGCTGCTGAGATCAAATTGATCCAGAATGTAAACCGGAAATTGGAGAAGAGCGGAAACAAGAGGAGTGGCATCTTGTCGTCCTACGATGATCTTCCTAACCACGTCAAGAAGTCGTTACGTCCAACGCACGTTTTAAAAAAACCACCAGTTGGGAAGAAGGTAGACAGTATCGAATGGTACCGCGAGCAACTCAAAGAGAAGGAAGAGGAGATTGAAAAGGCGCGGGATTCGAACGAATACGCAGAAAGTCACGGTGGTGCCGCAGCGGTGTTCGTCGAGTTCAAGACACAAACCGCAGCGCAGCGCGCTTACCAGCAGCTTGCATCTGCCGAGATTCTCGCTTTAAATCCACGATACACAGCAATTATGCCCGGAGAAATTATCTGGAACAATTTAACGATACAACCGGCGAAAAGGATATCGCAACAGGGCTTTGCGAATGCTCTTATCGCTGCCATCATAGTATTCTGGTAAGACAGATCCTTTTCTTGTAAATACGGAGCTGACATTTCACAGGTCCATTCCGATATCCTTTGTGGGAGCTTGGTCGAACGTACAATACTTGGCAGAAAATTACGAATGGCTTGCTTGGCTCAATAGGCTTCCTGATACAATTATCGGCCTTTTATCTGGTTTGATACCTGCTGCACTGCTCAGCGCACTGAGTTCGTTCGTTCCGAATATATTCAGAGGTGAATTCCATTACTGCCCTGAAGATAGAGTCCGTGACTGACCGGTCTCAGCCATTTTTAAAGCATTCGGCGAACCCACCACCACTTCCGCCGAGCTCAAAGTGCTGAAGTGGTACTTCGTCTTCCAAGTCCTGCAGGTCTTTTTGGTCAACACAGTAGCCTCTGGTGCCGCCGCCGTGATCGCACAAGCTGTTAACAATCCGGCTTCAATACCGTCCATACTAGCCGATAACCTCCCCAGTGCAGCGAATTCGTACCTTTCATACTTCATCGTGCAAGGCTTGACAAACGCGTCGAACAACATGCTGAACTACTCCGATTTGTTGACCTATCTCTTCTTCGACAAATTCTTCGACAAGACACCGAGGCAGAAATACAAGAGCTTCACGAGCTTGAAAGGTATACAGTGGGGCAAGGTCTTTCCCAAGTACGGGAATTTCCTCATCATTGGTGCGTAGACTCCCGTTCTACTCCATGTATATCATCCAACATGTACAAAAGCAATCGTATACTCGTGCATTGCGCCCCTCGTCCTCGGCTTCGCCGCTGCTGGTCTCACCCTCTTCTACTTCAGCTACCGCTACATGCTTCTCTTCACCGCCTCCCCAAAAATCGATACAAAAGGCCATTGCTACACGCTCGCCCTGCAGCAGATCTTAACCGGTGTCTACATTGCCGAGCTCTGCCTCATAGGGTTGTTTGGCCTGCGCGAAGCTACCGGCCCGTCCATTATAGTGGGGACACTCTTCCTTGCAACCGTGCTATTCAACACCACGACAAACAAGTACTTCGCTCCTCTCGAGCAATTTCTCCCCGCCGAGCTAGCAACCGAAGAAGAGGACGAGGGCGAGGACGCACCCCTCCTCAGCGACAGAGCCGCAGAAGAAGACCAAGCACATTCCGAATCTCGACTCCACCGCCTCGCCGACCGTGCGCCTATCCCGTCTCAATACCTCTCCCCAGTAGCGCGTTTCTTCGAACCGCATATCTTCGCCTCGCATCGCGCGATGCGGGCGTGGCTGCGCGAGGGCACAGAGTGGGATGAGGATGATGTTCCGCAGTATAGCGAGGAGCAGCTGCGGAAGGCGTATCTGGATCCTGCGTTTACGAGTCGGACGCCCGTGGTTTGGGTGCCGAGGGATGAGGGTGGGGTTAGCAAGAGGGTTGTGCAAGAGTGTGAGGCCGTTGATGTGCAGGCTAGTGATGAGGGGGCGTGGATTGATGCGAAAGGTGGGCTGAGGTGGAGTGTGGATGATTTTGGGAAGGTGCCTATCTTTTCGGAGGGCGTGAGATGGTGATGAAACAGGGAAAATTGAGGTGGATAGCAAGGGATTGTTGGGCAAATGTTCATTTATTTGTGTAGCGGTATACCATGGATGTACACATATTGTTGACTTGTGGTTCTTTTTTCTCTTTATATCCATGTCGACGCAAACCGGGAAGTAACGTCGCTCCAAATCTTCATATTTATGCTAGATATCCGTCTCTTTCAATTCAGGCCCCCATCTTCTTACCCCATTCCATAATCACCTCCGCGTGAAGCGCAACTTCTGATGACCACCCTCCAAAACGCCCAGCAATCCCTTGTCAAGCAGCACCCTCCATCCCTACAACCTTCCATTCAGTTCTCCAACCACTAACAATGCCAGTACACGCCGCTCCGAATCTTCCTCGTCAGCACATCATTCCTCGCCGTATCCAGCGTTGAAATTCGCTCTCGTGTTGGAGCTCTGTATGTGCGTTATTGTCCAGCCTCGATACAGGTAATAGCGCACAGAGTCGGAAAGCCGGTCGGAGCCAAGCAGGATACTGTATGTGTCGTATCGTCTCCGTCATCCAAAAGTACGATACCGAAGCGCTCTCGTGCGTACGGGTATCATGGCGGAGAGAGGGGTATAAAAACCCAGAGTCTAGAGGGTATTTGGTCTCTCCCCCGGAGTCAGACACCGCGGTTGACGGGTGAGTGGGTTGATAATGCGTGATTGGGACTGTGGCTGTCTTCGGAAGCTATTCGTCTGGCGTTCTCGGTATGCATTACACACGAGGCCGGGGCTCCCATTGGCGCGGTTGCCAAAATTATGTTTTCGTGCGTCGTTGTTGTCTTGAAGGCCATGATAGGCATCGGTCCACAAGTCGGTTCGAGAGATGGGCCCAAAGGCCTACATATAGCATCTCAAGATCCGGAAGTCGAAACATACGACCAAGGCGAAGTCCTAACCGTCTACATGTCGAGACGGCCGAGTCGTGCTGTGCGCCACTTCCTCACGTAAACCCTTCTTCAGCATGATAAAGTCTCGGATCCACGTGTCCCCTGCAAGGCGCAAGCAACAATCTCTGAAACTCCGACAGCTTCTCCAGATCATCTCCAGGCTGCCAGGTCAAGGAGTAATCACCATAAGAAACCAACTGATCACCCCCCTCGCGAACCACCCTCCTGTCAAACTCGTCCTCATCGATATCCCAAAAGCCATCGCCCTTGGACAGCAGCAGTCGCGCCAGCACAGGGACCTGATCGCATAGGCCCCCGCGCGTCAGCGCACTCCACCCGCCTCGCATAAACACGGATATCATGACGGTGCGGCAGAGCGACTCGTAGAAGACCCAGGCGTTCCAGGGTTTCTTGAAGGCGATGGGCTCGCTCAAGGAGCGCTTCCAGAGGTCGGCGGTCCAGGCTTTGAGGAGGGCGTTGTGGTGTGCGGCTTCAGCTTGCTGGCCGAGGGAGGCGTCGAAGAGGCGGATGACTTGGTATATGATTAGAGCTTGGACGGCGGCGAGGTGCTCGGGGATGTCGACGTCGACGTCGAGGTTGATGTCGCCAGGCAACGGAGCGAGATCCGGAGTTTGCTGCCTTATGACGACTTCAGCTTCGCGGACCGAAGCATTGGGATAAGCGCAATGCAGAGCTTTTGAGAAGCAGCGCTTGCAGCATGGATAGCCGAGATCACATCTCCGTTTCGCCTTGACGCAGTTGCTGCAGGATTTTTTGCGCGTCGACGATATATATCCGAGCATTCTCGGAGTGCTGAAACATGAACGCGGAATTCCACCTAGCTGCATCGCCTATTCCCAAGTCTCCCGGCGACGGAGTTAGCGACGAGGCTTGGCATTGGCATCTCAAAGCACTTTCAAGAGGTCCGGCCTTGCGGGAGGCGCGATCGGGGCTGATGGCGGGCCGAGCAACGGAGAATATTGGTCTGGAACAGTGGAACAGTGGAACGGGCAAAGTAATTGGTCACGTCATGACGCCGTGCACTTTCACATGCTAGAGACAAAGCCCCAGCCCCACCCCGCGCCGTCCTGGCGCTTCAGGACCCAGCTTCTGTGAGCAGCCGTCTGTTCACCCGACGGCGCGCTTGCTTGCCATTCACTTCCTCAAACCTTGAAAACGCCTCGTTTGCACCATCGGCTTTGCGCCGGTAATCGTCGCTGTACATATTCGCTGTATATATCCCATCACCTGACTACCGCCCCCCCATCCCATTCATCACTCCACCACTCTCGTCTGCGCTGAGACGAAACCTTGACAAGTCGACATGGCCGTCACGGGCAACGCAGGCGCCGATAGAGCGCGCGGCCTACTTAATGGCATTCCCGATCGCTTCAACGACTTCTGCCACATGGACCAGATCACCTTCGTCCAGCTCGCCGACTGGCTGGTGGAACACGCCGACAGGACGGACCACGTGCCGCGGGAGATCAGCGTAGAGGAGAGCCTGTTTGTGTTCCTCGATATCGTTGCGCAGGGGAACAGCTTCCGGTCAACAGCGTACGCCTGGAACTACGATATCAAGCTCACTCAAAGGTGCGTTCAGCCTGACCTGCTTCCATCCCGAACCCATCTGATCTTTGCCTGTAGTATCTTTCTCAATATGCTCGAAGCCCTGCTGCTACTGCGCGAGAAGGAAGACGTCTCCCCTTCATGTCCAGCCCTCAACACAAACCGAAGTCGCTGGCGGGTGCTCCGCGGCTCGCGCTCCAGGAAGTCAAGGATGGACGGGCTTATCAAGATCGGAGATGAAAACGGTGACGGCCTCGAGATCAGCCAGGATAGCCTAAACAAGGCTCTAGGAGCGTTGAACAACTGGATCCATGAACACAGGGAGTTCTAGGTGGCGGTATTTTTATGGGAAACGGACGCATGGATATGGAGTGTTTTTGCATACGCAGGACCCATCGCTATTAGATATGGATGGTTTGCTTATTTTTCTGGTTGGTTTTGTCTTTCCTTTGGTAGGGTTTCTGGCAATCGGACCCGGAGTTTGATCACGACCCATGTCACCATAGATCCAGCATTGGATCGTGGGGTGCCTCAAAAAAGTCGGAGACCGTGTCTGGCGCATAGCTCCAAGAATTAGTTAGAAATTGATTGTACAATTCCTGTTCCCAGTGTGCTCAACCTCCCCTTCTTGATCCCGAGCGCTTCTTCAATACGCGCATCCGGTTCGCCTCGTTGCCGCCTCATCAAGGCCAATGTCAGAACACCGGCATCCACATACTTTCGCCCTTGAAAGTTCCTCCTGCCGACATTGCTGAGCTCGTCGTCTGCCTCATCTTGGATTCTTTGTCTCGCTTCAAGCACCTTCAAAGCCGGGTTATCGCGCGGATCGGGAAACGCTGAGTGGGGCATTTCAGTCATCATGTCTGAAGGTAATGTGGAGGATGTATTGCGTTGAGGATCGAGAGAAGACGTCGACGTGGGCGAATAATGCGGGTTTGGCTGTACGGCGCCGAGAGAATTGAGGCGGGAGGCGAAGGCGGGATCGCGAGCGTCGAGGTCAATTGCTTCTCCAATGTCAGACTAGACTCTAGAAATTCGACGTATAATCTTACCTTTTGTCTTCGTTGCGCTCGCCTGGGGCGGTGGATGTACCGTAGGCCCGACGTGCGCGGAATGCGTGGGAGGGGCCGCGGATGCTGGAGAACGAGTTGTGGAAGTCGGAGAGCGAGTAGGGAATTTGCGAACGCTTGCGCTTGCCGTACGGGCACCTTTCGAGGCCGAGGAGCCCATGTTCAGGTATGGAATAGTGGTAGACGAGTTGTTGGAATATCGCTCAACGTCAGAGCTTGAATTGTTGGAGCTTGGGCCATGGCGGCCAATCAGAATCACGTGCAAGGGGAGGGCCCCGGACAGTAAGTACAGGACAAGTCTACGGTGTTTTATCGCAGCCAAGTCCTCCTGAGAAAGCAAATACTTTTGATGGTATTACAACGCCACTACATCTACAGGCCCGTGAACTGTGCCATACCTTCACTCATAGCGCACTATCCTCGCGGTAGTGGCCTGCAACAAGGAATGCTAGCTCCAGAGACTGCTTTTCGTTCAGCCTAGGATCGCAGTAAGACGTGTAGTTCAAGCTGAGATCCTCCTCCTCTAGTCCTTCACTTCCACCCGTGCACTCCGTGACTGCATCGCCGGTCAACTCAAGGTGCATTCCGCCGAGGAAAGAGCCGTGCTGCTTGTGAATCTTCAGGGCTGAAGAGAGCTCAGAGAAGATGCTATTGAAAGACCGCGTCTTGATGCCTGTTGGTGTGCTGTGTGTGTTTCTGTATACTCGTTAGCATCTAGAAAGAATGATGTTGTGCGTGTTTGACTTGCCCATGCATCGGATCGCACTGCCAGACAACAATGTGCCCACTACCCTTAACCGCTTCAATGTGCGGGCCCAGCATAGACTCAACCTTGTCCTTCCCGTATCGAGTGATCAGAGTGACTTTGCCGACCTCCTTATTCGGATTCACAATATCGAGCAGTTCGACCAGCTCATCGTTCTTCATCGACGGGCCCACCTTGATGCCGATAGGGTTCTCGATACCGCGGAAATACTCCACATGGCCCCCGTCGATCTGTCTCGTACGGTCCCCGATCCATATGAAGTGAGCGGACGTGTTATACCATCCCTTGCCATCAGAGGATTGAGCCGCTTGATAGCCAGTAGGATGTCTAAGTCTTCGTGTCAAGCTTTGCTCGTATTCCAGTACAAGACCCTCGTGACTGGTATAGAGATCAACCGTTTGCAATTGGCCTGACGTGTCTGCGCCTATTGTGTCCTCATGAAACGAAGTGACTCTGAAATGTTCGATACAATTCTTGAATATTTCTCCTGCAGCCCCTTGTCCTGAACGTGGCCCAAATCCCAGTCCAGCGGATTATGCAAGTCGGCGATGCCGCTCGACAGCTGTCCACGGATGTAGTTCAGTGTTGTAGCAGAGTGAAAGTACGCGGTGACTAGTCTGTCCGGATCCACACGTCGATGAGCGGGATCGAAACCATTTAGTATGTCGCCGCGGAAGCTTGGGATCTCTTTGCCGTCCACCATCTCCGTAGGGCTTGACCGAGGCTTGGCGTACTGACCTGCCATGCGACCAATACGAATGACAGGCTTGTTCGAACCCCAAATGAGGACTAAACTCATCTGAAGTAGCAGCTTGATCTTTGCATCAATCGGATTATCTGTGCAGTAAGAGAAGAGCTCTGCGCAGTCGCCTCCCTGGAGGAGGAAGGCTTTGCCCAGTGCCGCATCCCGTAGGCTGGACTTTAGCTTGACGATTTCCGTGGGGTTGACGATGGGTGGCAGGCTCGACAGTTTCGACAAAGCGGCCGACACGGCTGTCTGATCTTCATATGTGACTATTTGTTTTATAGGCTTTGATTGCCACGCTAAGCACGTTAGCAATTGTGTGCGAGTTTGAGAGTGCACTTACAAGAAGGTGACCATTCTGTTTTTGAACCCATTATGAGTATAAGGGTGACGAATGCGGCAACTATTGAAGATCTTCGTCGTGTGGAGATTCTAACCAAGGTCGAGTCCGCACCATACACAGAGAGGAGTAAAACAGGAGGCACTAAAACCCAGTACCTAGCACACAGTGGAATGCGGCAACTATATATTAACAAGATGGATCTGAACACGTCAGCATTAGTATACGAAATGGTGCTCGTTCACGTGGTCGTAAGTCCCATGCCTCTTGGACGTTGAAGCTGGACGGAAGTCGCACACATGGCATTGAGTGAAGCTGAACAAGAGATTACATAGTACGTACCGTGAATTCTATCCGTTGTAAATACCGTTGAACCAGTCGCAGAAGTAAAGTCGTGAGTGACTCCTACCGCTCGAATGATGCGAAAGAGGCCACACATCCTGGCTTGAATAACCGAGCCTGCACTTGCCCCATACATTCCCCGAACTCTTGGCAGCCCACCATCATCCTCCGACCCACTGATGTGAACCTTGGAAGCTACCCGTGGATTCTGCATTTGCACCCTCGTCTTCCATCCCACGCCAACCCCGCGCCTCTCCTGAACCATCTCACCGCCATGGCCGAAGAACCTCAACCGTCCAACATCCAGGAAGGCGCATCAGAGCCGCAGGCTCCCACGGGCAGCGCTGAAGACCGCAAAGCTGCTGCCGCGCTCTCCTCGCTCGACGCGCAGGAAGATGAAGCGGCGGGGAAGAAGGATGTGGACACAAAGGCCCTGGGCGAAGCGATGAAGAACTTGAGTGTACAGGACAAGGGTGGAGAGGTTCAGAAAAAGGCGGTCAAAATTGACCCTGCGGACGTTACGTTGCTGGTATGCCGATTTACTGTTCGCAATGAGATGTTTGAGAAATCTCAGACTGACGCGAGCTCAGGTATCGGAACTGGAACTCCCGAAACAGAAAGCTACAGAGCTTCTACGTGCAAACGACGGTGATGCCTTGAAGGCCATCATGAGCTTCATTACCCCAGCCTTTGCTTGAACATTGCGAATCGTTACACGAGGTTTACATGGCTGCTGGACGCTGGGGATCTCGACTAGCGGTATCCGATACGTATGTGCGACGCGACTCACGACCTCGCTGGATCTGAGTGCACTGCAGCCCAAGATCGCTGCGTACCGATCGGTGTGTTCGATGGAGACGATGCCGATAGCACGAACGGAATTATGGCTCTTAGCTCTCCAACTTGACAGGTTGAGTCAGACATATGGGTTTTGGTCCCAGCAGAGCGGTCGGAGACTGCTGCTTGGAAGTAGTAAAAGAGATGGAAGCATACAGCTGCCGAGAGTCATAAACAGCCCACAACGAATAAGATTAATGGCTAGCTGGGAACACGGTTCACAGCACTGAACAGCCATTGCTTCGTATTATCTCCTGTCGAAATTCACTGCGATCCGTCTGTCACTGTGCACCCGTCTAAAATCATTATCGACGAAATGCCTATCTTTTCGAATATCCTACTATACATAGAAGAAAGGAATCACGGCTTCCTCGCGAGATCATTGGTAAGCATTGGTCGGATTAAGCGAGGGTGATTTTAGATGCGACCGACCGGTGAACGCCTCAGCTTCAGCCCCGCATCCCGCAATGTCAACATATCTGTAGATAACGACACAGATTTTGGCCATCAGGATTCAGCTTCGTTACTGACTAGCCCACTGGTTCTCCAACACAACCCTCGGACCCGTTAACAGTAGTATGCGTCTCAGCCCATTGCGGTCGAGTCGCAGCACGGCCTTTTCGTAGGCAGTTACCAAAGCAACCGTTGAGGCCGAACATGGATACCAAGCAGCAAGATCCGCAACACGCTGCGCCGGCTGCTAGCCTACCTCTTCATTCCGAATCGGAAGAATCTTGCTCTGCCGATCCGCCGATAATGCAGCCCACATCTCTTACATACGGTCCACTTGAGTCGAGCAGACATGTTCGGATTCTGAGACTACAACCTTCTTCCGATCGCAGTGCACCACTACGCTTTTCCTTCGAAAATGCGTCCCTACAAGAGCTACAAGACCAGTATGAAGCCATATCTTATACATGGGGCAAGTCAATCTCATCACATCGACTGTGGTCCTTAGACGACAATACGACAACATCAATCACGTTAAATCTAGACTTTGCCTTACGCAGATTTCGAGACGCAGTACATGTTCGGAATCTTTGGGCTGATGCAGTTTGCATCAACCAGAGCGATGATGCTGAGAAAAGTGAGCAGATCTCCCTGATGAGAGAGATATATAAAGCCGCAAAGCGCATGCTTGTGTGGCTCGGAGGTGACCAAGTCGAGGAAGACGCTATACGACGGCTCCGTTGAGTCTCACGAGGACTTGGATCAGTTATACCCGAGAACAAGACTCTATTGGACATCAAGAGTGAGCTCGAAGCTTCCACCATTGCTATAGTCAGCCGGCCCTATTTCAGTTGCAGATGGATCATACAGGAAGTAGCTTCCAATCCGGACGTCATCCTATTTTGCGGGGAAACTGAATTAACCTGGACACGATTCATAACGGCACTCAAATACACCAAAGTCTTGTTCCGGGGGGCACATCATTCTCCCGGCTTCTTTACGGGCCGTATATACTCTCATCGCCCTGTGGTAAGCACAGGTGCAAAGGGGGCTACTGTATGATGAAGACTCATCTGATTCCCAACTGAGTCTTCTTGAATTAATGGACACATTCGAACACTCGAACTGCGCAGATCCCAAAGATTGCTTATTCGCGATACACAAGCTCGCCCCCGACGTGAAAAGGCTGCCTTGTTCATGGGCACATCCGGACTATTGGAACAGCGTGTGTCAAAAATCTCTTGCGGCAAGGGATTCGTAAGACGCAGCTCCGATAAAATTCCTCTAGTGCTCGATGTATCATTGCCCTGCGAAACGATCTTTTGGATGTTTGCGGCCTCTTGCATCGACTCAGGATATGGACTCGATATATTTACATCGGCGGCATTGCGAAACCCTCAGTCAAAGCTCGTACTTCCGACCTGGGTACCTGACTGGAGTGTCGCAAGGCATCCAGGTTTGCATAGGAGACTTGGTGGAAACTTGGACTCTTTCTTTATGACGGATGAGAAACATATCAGAATATGTCTTTCCGCGTATGTCTTCCATGAGGAGCGTTTACCCAGGGCTGGAGACTGGCCCTCTCAAGCGATCTACAACCAACTCGAAACTCCACACGGAGTTTGGCCTTGTCTCGATAATAATGCATTAAGGAACACTATATATGCAAAATTACATTGGCCTGAGTTTTTGGAAAATGCCGAAGCCTTTTCGATGATGCTTCGTTGGGTTTTGCACATGATTGCTCCCACATTTGGTCGACGGCTAGGGTAAAGTCCCAAGAAGGATTGAGAATGGAGATCAAAACCACAGGGACGAAAATCGATTCGTACCGAACGTGTGCCTTGAGTGTCTCGTCGCAAGATCTTGTCACTCTCTTCCCAGGATGCAATATGTTCATCACGAAAGCAATGGGCCCGTCCTTCCTCGAATTTATGAATAGGCTTCTGTGTTTCATTTGAATAGCAAATATACCGGTTCAACAAGGGGATCGTTTTCTGGTTCCGGAGGCGTATAATCCCGAGTACGATAAATGGTGCGGTTTCCCCCCCTACTTCCGCACCTTGGCTCTTCAACCCTCTTGTAAGGTAGATTTGAAAGCATATAGTGTGAAAGGAAACGTAAAGGTTACATTTTAACTAAGGTGCAACAAGGTACTTAAATACCTTCTATCTCAAACAAAAAAAAGCAATCTAGAACAGAATCAGATGATAACAATCCAACAGACCCACAGGCGAGTGCTATCGCCTATTTGGTTTTGCGTATTTGATACCTCTCGTCGCTTCCATTAGCTCGGATGACTTTTCGTCTGGAGATCCACCATACGTCAATAGCGATGACGACCACAATTATTCTGGCTGGTCCGATTTCTCGTTGCAGTCTTTCAGCATATATACCTTAGCTGAACCACGGCTTATACTCGCGCATTTAACTGTTCATTTACGCAATTTGGGTTCATTCGCTCCGTAGCCCTTTCCACCAACTAGACACCCAATCTACATGACAATTAAATGCGTGCCTGCCGTTAGCTCCCGGGCAGCTGTCACGCCTCGGCTGAGGGATACCTTGAAGGTAGCCTTTCGAGGATATTGGCGAAGCGATCCTTCTGTACTATATTGCGCACATCGTAGCATTTTGTTTGCGTTCATCCTATAGGTTGGAAAATGAAAGTACTTCGTTCCATGAAAATGCCGCGAAGATAAGGACCTACGCATTCGGCAAGAAAGTCGGCCTGTATTTGGCTGTCGTCCGAGGATCTACTATAGCCAAGCGCTCTGCAAGTAAGCTGCATATATTGCGGCGTTCGCAGCACTAGATTTGAACAACAGCACAGACGTGCAACCGAGGCGGGGTCAGCGTTCAACATTTTCCAGCGCAAAATATGGGCTTTTCTCCATCATGCAAGATCTACCAGCAGAAGTTCATTATTGCGAAAAAACGAAACGAAAGCTTTTAGCGTACAACTGACAGGAGTCAGGACGCGTGACCCGGCCCACGGGAACGGCGCGAAACCGGATCATCTGCATGGAACACTTCGAGAAGGTGGCATGGTCTTCTATGCGGGACAAGCATACGCGTTACTGTATCTTCCAGAGAGGGCCCAGAAGCAATGTGTACCTCTTACCAGTGCCACACCCGTAGCGCGAGTCTTGTCCAATGGAATGCACTTCCGCGCTTGTAGGGCACATGTAGACCGGCAAGTCCTGCATATTGAGTAGGCGACTCTGGCATATGTCTTTATCACGGCCTGAGTCATAGTACTGTCAACAAGGCTGCGGAGACCAGATTGATCGAGTAAACCGGCGTAATGGATAGAGATTGTGCTTCTCGTATACTTCCATGTCGACGGTGGTGATGAAGGAAGCAAATGGGTCTAGATACGCTGCAACGAAGTAACCGGGTTTTCGGAATGCGTGTCCGTGTCAGGGTCAAATCAATATTCCCAAATATCCACACACATAGATCTGAGAGTCGACATGTTATTTTTGTCAAGGGGTAGTCCTGTCCGATGAAACGGCCCTTCTCACGCTCGTATGAGCATCTAGTCGGACCTTTCATTGATGGATTTTTATTGACGCAGACTAGGAGCTTATATACAGGACGCGTAAAGAAAGTTTCGGTGGCCAGAGCGGAGTCTGAGTGCGACGTCGTTTCGGGATGCGGAGCCTAGTCTCCGTTAACGTGTTCGCTTCTAGCGTCTGACTCGCACGATCCTCCATTTTATTATTGACCTCGCCGCACCGACGATGGCGAGAACGGGCGCTATCCCCACATTCGCCCGAACACGCCCGGTGGCGCGATTGTTAAGCCCTGGTCTGAAAGCTTGGTGAAGTGTCATGGCCGCTCCCGTTGACGACCCGAGACTCACGCTATCATGGCATACAGCAGGAGCCAACATCATGGATGGCCGGGCCGGTGTTCCTCGCTCCGCTCGACTGTCTATGGGAAGATCATGCTGCTATACCAAGAGCGATCGCTTAGCTTTCAATGAAAACTACGCCGACTACAGCAGGCAACTGAGCACACCGCGCCTCGAATTTGCAGGCATGAAGAATGTTACTAGAAGAGAGTATCCCTTTACCCGCCCGAGAGCTCATGGAGGGGCGGCCATGAGCAATGCATCTTTGGGCATGGAAAGACCTGGTTGGCGAGCACAAAAGCCGCTCATCACCTTAGTCGCGGGACCCCAAAGCTTACTCCAGCTTTTCCCCAAAAGTGACCCATGTCAGGCGAGCTGCTTGATACCCGGCATCCCTGCGCCTAGGCGGATTATTCGACCCTTGAACCGACAAGGAGCTGCAGCTCACCCTAGCCTAGCTCCTCACGCTCATGGAATTAGATGAAATCCTGGGGCACCGTGTCTAGTTAAATAGATAAATAGATGCACATCCCGGGTCCTCGTTCTACAGAGGGTTCGAGCTCAATAGTGGGCTCCAGGATCGAGGAAGGCTCTCAGATCTCGTCTCGTCAAGTTTTTGTCTTCTATCAATCATGTCTGCGGAACCTAAGGGCGATGCGGGTGTATCTCAGGAGGAGCGAAGGGGGAGCTCGACAAATATTCAGCAAGTGCAGAATGTCGCGTTGGCAGATGCGACTGCGAAAGCTGGTGTTTCGCCATGGACACGCCACATGTTCAAGGTATGGTTCGCACGTCTTGCGGTCGCACTGTTCGTGTTCTTACCTTACACAGCTTTACGGAGTCTTGCTCATCGCGACCTTGAATTCGTGTATTAATGGTTACGATGGATCTTTGATGGGCGCCATCAACAGCTACCCGCAATATCGAGGCTACTTCGGCTTCGATGTCAACGAAGGAACACCGTCGACTGGTATCGTCTATGCAATTTACACCATTGGTAATCTGGTGGGGTCCTTTTGCGCTGGACCCGCCGCTGACTACAAGGGCCGCAAATGGGGAATGTTTATTGGATGTACTATCATCCTAATCGGTACCTGTGTTCAGGCTAATAGCACGAACTTGGGTGGATTCATGGGCGGCCGCTTTATCCTAGGCTTTGGTGTCGCTCTCACGTCGACTGCAGGACCAGCATACGCCTCTGAGATGGCTCACCCGGCTTATCGTGGTGTCCTGACTGGTATCTTCAACACATTCTGGTTTGTTTGGAGGCATTCCGGGGTAAGATTAAATCACCACTTGCGAAACACACACTGACCGTCGGTAGAACCTTCGTCCCATTTGGCACCTCTACCATCGAAGGTTCACAGTCTTGGCGCATTCCTATTTGGCTCCAGATGGTCTTCGCCGGCATCGTCCTCATCTGCTCGCCTTTCCTCCCTGAGACGCCACGTTGGCTCATTGCCAATGACCGCCACGAAGAGGCCCTCGACACCATGGCCAAGTACCACGGAGAAGGCAGTCGCGACTCGCCCATCGTCCAGCTCGAATACAAGGAGATGGTTGAAGACATCAGTGTAACCGGTTCCGACAAGCGCTGGTGGGATTACCGCGAGCTCTTCAACTCACGCGAACAGCGCTACCGTACCATGATAGTCTTCACTATGGCTTTCTTCGGACAATGGTCCGGTAACGGGTAAGTGTACTTTTATATTACCTTATACCTTTATAAAACTAAAAATAGGTTTATTATTTTTAAACTTATAAAGTGTTGGTCATGCAGCTGATCTGTTCAATAGCCCCGTATCCTACTACTACCCTACCATGTTGCAAGGCGCAGGTATTACGAGCAACCATAAACGTCTCCTGCTCAACGGCATGCAGAACGTCGTCTCATTCGCTGGCGCTATCTTCGGCGCCATCTACACGGACAAGTGGGGTCGTCGTCCGCAACTGCTCGTTTCGACTGGCATGTGCGTGGGCATCTTCTGTATCATCTGTGCGCTTGTAGCCACGAACCTCATCAACGGACCAGACGGCAAGCCAGAACTCGACGAGGGCGGAACGCCGCTTATCAAGAGCCCTGGACAGGCCAAGGCTATCATCGCTTTCCTGTTCATCTTTGGATTCGTCATCTCGGCTGGTTACACTCCATTGCAACAGCTGTATCCCGTCGAGTGTCTGCGCTACGAATCCCGTGCGAAGGGTATGGCCTTTTACAATTTCTGGGTCAACATTGCCGGTTTCTACAACACTTTCGTTACCGGCATTGCGTTTGCGGGAGCTGGCTGGAAGGTATGCCCCCCCCTCCAATTCCCAATTCTTCGAGCTTAATACTTCTATGAAATGCATACTGACTCATGCGACAGTACTACTTCCTCTTCATTTTCTGGGACCTGTTCGAGTTCACATTCATCTACTTCTTCTACGTCGAGACTCGTCGCCGCACTCTGGAAGAACTCTCTGAGATTTTCCGCGCTAAGAATCCTGTCAAGACGTCGCTCAGCAAGACGCAGATTATCATGCATGGTTCACAGGGTGTGACGGAGGTGTTTGAGAAGGATACGACTGCATAAGTGCGTGATGAGTAAAGCTTGAATACAAACCAGTACCGTCATTTACCACTCGTTTCGAGGCAGGGGACGTCGAATACATGACCGTCGCTACAATGTTATCCGTGCCTAAAAGTTCGATCATCTTGTCGTTGGGGTGATGCTTCGCTATGCCATGCCGTCGTGTAATGCACCTAAATTACTCGTGTTTTATTGTCCAAACGTCCTCTCGGAGTACTCGTCGCATCGGTCAAGTTGGTCATCCTGCAGCGATTGATCCTGTAATAAGCACGCATGCTATCAACTCGCAGCGTTTCCTCGATATTTTTTATTCGTTTTCATTAGGCTATTCTCACCAAGAGGGACGTCGGC
This sequence comes from Laburnicola sp. JP-R-44, assembly GCA_009805535.1. NCBI lineage: Eukaryota > Fungi > Ascomycota > Dothideomycetes > Pleosporales > Didymosphaeriaceae > Laburnicola > Laburnicola sp. JP-R-44. Next base: position 1,767,986 of record SELF01000040.1, on the reverse strand, counting down.
CGGCCATATCGCATACGTTTCCTCGATATCGAGAGGCATAGTAGAGATATTTATATCTACCCCATCGCGAACGGAAGTACATCAATAGCCCGACTGACACGTTACATTTTGCTCATGGCCATTCAGCATACGAGGCTCACTATTTCTCGAGCATATGCGTATCGATATGATACAAAGGATCAACTGCACCTATTTTTTACCCTCAAAAGCATCGAGTTGATACATAGAGCAGGCAAGCATCATCCAAGCCATTCGTCCTCTTTTAAGACCTTTAAGTCTCATGCTCGATAGCCATCAAACCAAAACTTAGAAAACACGAACTTGGGTGTTCCCGGCATTGCATCTTCGCAGTCGATTTCTAAGACTTCGGATCTCTCTGGCTCGCGCTGGGAGGTGGGGTAGCCGAAGATGCGCGCGTCATTAACTTAATCACATATATTTTAAGACTTTTGCATAAAGCTAGTACACAGAAAAAAAGGTTATAGCTAGATTTTCTTTTACTATAGTTTAGCTACAGAATGCAGCTTTTTTTTTAAAAAAATAAAAAGACTTTAGATAAGATCTTAAATCCAGAAGCTCAGACCTAACTAGTAGCTGAATAAATGGCACACAGGCTGTATGAGATCCACGCTGCGGTCTTGATAACCAGCAGTACGAGCAAGAAGCGTCAGGAGTAGCATCTCTCCTTCTCAGCGAGATAAACTCAACCCCACAAAAATTCCATCTTACATATTCCTCTATAAGTACGTAGCAAAAACGTAGCAAAATACGTAGACCAAACTTAAATAATGTGACTCTATACCCAAAGAGCTCGAAGAATGAAAGTCCTCCTCAGTATTGACAAGTGCCGTCAAATCCCAAGATACGTCTAGATCTCTACCATTGTCGCATTTGAGGATGTTGTACGATGCCGATGACATCAGAGCGGCTTTCAAATAAGCAGACTCACTGCCTTGGTCCAAAACAAATACTAGAAAGTTTTATCTTGAGGGAAATGGGTTACCTATCTACGTAGAACTTAATAGCCACAAGAAGAATCAGAATACAACGTGTCTATCACAAAAGAACTAGATTCTAACCAGAGGAAGTAAAGTATATTTTTTTACTCAGACTTATCAATTCCATAATTGGCGTCTTGAGGATCTTCAACACATGTCTGCTATTACTGTTCTTGCGGCTACCCATTCCCAAAGATCACCCCATCAAGAAGCAAGTTCAGCATCCATCTCCTTCTCCACAACCTCCACATCTACCTTCTCGCCCTTCCTTTCCGCCTCGCCACCTCCCCACTCCTCTACCTCCAACCCCCTCACAACAGCGGGCCCCCTCCTCAAAAAGTTGTTCTCACCCTGCGGCACAAACCCAAACCGCATATACACCGCCCTCGCCGTCGGCGCACTCTCCAAGTACATAGCTTCAGGCGGCTCCTTCTGATCCGCCTGCTTATTCGCCCACTCCATCAACTTGGTCGCTACCCCTCTCTCCCCTGAAACTCAGGCCAGGTCATCAACGGGGCCAAAAACCAGTGCGGCTCGTCTCCCATGACAGCCTCTCTTATGCGGTCGTTCTCGCCGATATGCCCTTCCCAAGCTTCTCTGTCGACGCCTTTCCACATCTCCGCGATGTCAGCGTCGGTCCAACCCATCTTTTGTGGGAACTTGTAAAATTCTTGTGCGCTTTTGCGCCACACATTGTGCACCGGCATACCAGGCAGCATCCAGCCGGCGATGCCTATGGTTTGGCCTGTCGGCGCATAGATGGCTTTGATCCACTTCATCGTGGGCATGTCAAAGGTGGGACTGAGGCGTGTAGCAAGACGCTTTTTGCGCGTGGGCAAATCGCTATCGCGGAGTTCCACAGGCTCCATTTTGTCCCACCAAGCGTCTGGAAAGGCGAGGTGCATGCCTTCGGCCTGGGCGGGGGTTAGCGATGCCTGCATGGCGCGGAATGGTTAGGACGAACGACGGTATCGGCGTCTACTACGGTGCAGACTTCTATGTACAGTTCTTCGTCTTTGAGACGCTTGTGCGGCTCTACGGGCATTGTCGCCTTGCGTCCCATGACACCGTCTGTCGCATGCGCGCTGGTACTTTGATGAATTCCACTTTGTATTCGGCCATGCTGTCTCGCTTTCCCGCAGCCCAATGCCTTCTATATATATTTGTGTTGGCCGAGTCTTCGAATACTAGGAGAGCCTGGAAGATGCTGATACTCCGCCGTTGTACGACTCATATACAGTCGACGACCTTCTCCCCCGGGGTCAACCCGTGATGTCACGTGATCCCGGGCCGGCTGTTTGACCGACCACCGTGTTACGTAATTAATAATTTCTTCAACAACATTTTTTACTGCAATAACAACAACAATAATTATAATAGCAACTAACCTAACTATTTTATTTAGATAGTAGACTATCTATTAACTGCTGTCAACAATACTATTATGCAGAATATTAATAACAAAATTATTATTATTTTGTGTATATTTTGTTACTACTACTATACACTAGGTGTAAGGCCTCCTTATCGCTTAGGTGGCCGAATGGGGACTTATGTCTCCTTTGGGCCTAGCGGGGGTTTAGATAAAAACCCCCTCACTTCGAATAAGAGCGGGTAGCGATTCGTCTCATCACCACTCACCTCCTAATATTATCCTATTCTGTCTCATCAACTATTAGGTGCCCTAGTGACACCCTTACACTAGGTACTAAGTTTTAGTGCCTCCTATTTTACTCCTCTCTATGTATGGTGCGGATTCGACCTTGGTTAGAATCTTAACACAACGAAGATCTTCAATACAGTCGACGACCAGGCACGGGTGGCTGACTAGCGGCAATCCTTTGACCAGAAAAAGGCTTCGCGTCCCATGCCACGCTAGTCACCCATACCTGGTGACGGTCGACTGTAAAGGTATAGGTTCGACTGGATAAAGGCCGCTAAATCCGGCCTCAGTGTTTCCGAAAAGTAGTTTGGGGGCCCACAAGAAGCGGCGCAGAGTTGATACGGTCGCGTGGGAAGCTTTAGTCGTTTCGACGGATATGCAGATATTATACTGATGACAGCCTGTAAATCAATAGTCCCATGTTGTATTTCTGCACCTGCTCAGTTTCTTCGTTAAGCAAGACCCACAGGTATTTGCAATGTAACTGGCTGTACGTTTTCGGATATCGAGAAGCAAACACTGGTCCCTATACCCCTCAAAAGAAGAAGGGACATGTATATGCCTTGTGTATCATCGATTCGTGTTCTGTGAGCTACGGACGCCATTTCCCACTATGTCGACGCATGTGCCGCATTTGCCTCGCCATTCGACGCTTCTATACGCGCTACAGGACCTCCGGGAGAGTCCGACAGCCTGGCTGTCAGGATCTCGACGCCATCTTCTGTTACGAGGAGTGTGTGCTCTACAGATTATGTTAGCATTGTACCAGAGCAGATTTCCGAATGAAGAACTCACCAAACTGGGCAGTCCGGGTACCGTCCGCCGTGACACTCGTCCAATCGTCGGGCCAGGTCTTGTCCCTGTGCGTGCCCAAGCTTATCATGGGCTCGATAGTAAAGCACATGCCGGGTTTGGCCTCTCCAACAGCTTTGTTCTTGGCGTAATGTGGAACGTTCGGAGCACAGTGGAAGAGCTGATTGATACCGTGACCGCAGTAGGTCTTGATGACACTGCAGTTCTGAGACTTTGCGTGCTTCTCGATGATGTTTCCATATTCCCGGAAAAGCGTGCCTGGCTTGACAATCTCGATGGACTTGTCCAAACATTCTCGTGCTGTTTCTACTATGCGTACCGAGTCTGGGTCTGCCAGTGCCTTGTCGCCGATGTAGTATGTCTCATTCAGATCGCCGTGGAAGCCGCCATGATATAGTGTTACATCGATATTGAGAATATCGCCGTCTTGTAGAACGCGCTGATCGGGAATACCATGACAAATGACTTCGTTCGGTGACGTGCATACTGACTTCGGGAAGTGGCAGTAGTTCAGCGGCGAGGGATACGACTGTGTATAATAAGCATCAATACACGCGCAAAATCCAAACACAACCTACATTACGCTCCATGCAGGCTTTGTGCACGATATCATCAATATAGTCTGTCGTGACACCAGGTTTGGCCGCCCGGGCAGCAATGTCCAGGACCTCGCGCGCGAGCCTGCACACACCTTGCGCATACCCTCTATGTCCTTGGGACCAAGTATCGTGATCTTGTTTCTCCCGACAAACTTCTGCTCCGAGCGCGGAATGCCATCCTTGGCATAGTCGGGGTGCTGTACGCTCGCGGGCACCTCTCGGCGCTGCGACAGCGGGTATACGGGCCTTAGGCTTCCTGTATAAGGGTACGTGGGGAACGGATTATAGTGGCCGGTGGCTGGGTCGGGGTGAGAAACAACGTTGGGAGCGAAAATGTTGGAGAGGATAGTACTTTGGGACTTGTGGGTCTTTTTATGATCCGCCTGCGAGCGCGTTAGCATGCTAGTCCTGGCGCTTGTGGTGGATCTTACTATGTACCCAGTTGCGCTTGAAGCAGTCTTGCGAGCAGAAGTAGCTCTCCCTGCCCAACTTCTGGCAGTTTGGACATTGCAGCTGGCTCGCGTCGTTGTCGCAGTCCTTGCCTGTGCACTTGCGCGGGGCCGTTGCGTCTCCAGCCATCATGTGCGCTGTGTGAGAGAGCTGCGTGTCTGTCAGATGAAAAGAGGGTACAAGAAAGGAACAAGAGCATGATATGGCAGGTCCGCCCCTTTTGTTCCAAGCTCCAGAGCCGATTGCCAAAATAAAAAACGTGCCAATGCCGACTGAGATGTTCGGAGTTTGGTGGGTCCAGGGCTGCGAACGCCGTCGGCTGCCGTTAGTCATATCTTAACTAATCATGAACGCATGTCACCTTGGTCGCTCCTGCCCTTTCCCTTTCGGCCCAATCCATGCATCGCCTACGCTCACGTTGTTCAATTTCTTTTCCAATCCTCTGCTTGTCTTCTGCTCTATGCCGGTAACGACTCTTGACCATCAAGGCTGAGCCCCGCTACGGCTCCCCTCCTCTATATGAACCTCTTCATCTAGTCTTCACTTCTTGTACATTCGGTAGTTATGCCCCAGAAGGTCGTCGTTGTAGGAGCAGGTCCTGTGGGCTCCCTTGCAGCGCTATATGCTGCCGTGAGAGGTCAACATGTCGAAATTTACGAGCTTCGGCCTGGTAAGCCCGCGCTGAGCCATGTGAGATTTTACAAGTTTTCTAACCAGTTCAGACCTTCGTGACCCCAGTACTACACCTCTGAACTTTTCCAAATCAATCAATCTTGCCCTGTCCGAACGGGGGATCAATTCTCTGCGTCAGACAGGTCTTCCTGATCTTGCGGATGGCATTCTTGGCGAGACCTTCCCCATGGAAGGGCGTATGATACATCTCGAGAAGCAAGGAAGACTTCTTCGCATAGCCCAGCTTTACGATGCTAGGGGCAAGGTAGTCACACTCGGCCTCTCTGGTCTGATCGCATACTGATGTATGCAGAAACTCCTCGCTCTGGACCGAGCAGGTCTCAACAAGACGCTGCTCGACCGTCTGGAGTCGATGCCCAACGTGAAGATATTCTTCGAACACAAGCTGCTTGGAGTCGATTTCAAGAAAAAACTTGCCTGGTTCGAGACCCACTCCAAACCCGAATCAGAACGAGGGACGGAGATCGAACTCAATTTTGACTTCATGATTGGCGCCGATGGAGCCCACTCAGCTGTGCGATATCACCTCATGAAGTTTGTGCCGATGAGCTACCAGCAAGAATACATCGACAAGCTCTGGTGCCAATTCCACGTTCCTCCCACTCCGGAAGGTGATTTCCGCCTACCACCAAATTATCTGCACATATGGCCCCAGGACGAGTCCATGTTCATCGCGCTGCCAAACCTGGATAAAACCTTTACTGCGACCCTATTTCTGACGAGAGACCGGCTTCGAGGACCTAGACAGATCAGGCAAGATCGTAGAGTACTTTGCCTCCAAGTTTCCCGGGGTCGTCCCAGATCTCATCACAGAAGACGAACTGCGAAAGCAGTACACGACGAATCAGCACCTTCCACTCATATCAATAAAATGCGCACCCTACCACTTCGGCTCCAGTGGCGTCATCGTCGGCGACGCCGCACACGCCATGGTCCCCTTCTACGGCCAAGGTATGAATGCTGGCCTTGAAGACGTCCGAGTCCTCTTCGAGTTCCTGGACCAACATCCCCAAGACCGCGCACGAGCACTGCAGCAGTACTCAGCACAGCGCACGTCAGACGCCCACACCATCAACGACCTCGCGCTTGGAAACTACCGAGAGATGGCAACAGACGTCAAGAAGCCCATGTACCTGCTGCGCAAAAGGATTGAAGAGATCCTGGATTTGTATGTACCAGCCATCGGGTGGGCAACGCAGTACTCGCGCGTAACATTTAGTAACATGCGTTACTCCGAGGTGCAACACCGGGCACAGCGACAGGCGAGTATCCTCAACGGTGTGCTTGGATTCTCCCTAGCGGCACTTGTAGGTGCCAGTTTTTGGTTTTCAACATCGGGGCGTTATACAGAGAATGAAGCTGGGAGTGATGAGGTCGCTGTGTTGGGTAGCGCGGGGAACCCAAGCACGCATGCAGCGATGAAGGCTCCGAGGAGCAGTGGAAGGATTTGAAATTTGCAGTGCTTGGCGTGCTTTTCTGCTCACATTGTGTATACCGCTGTAAAGAAGCATGTACGAGAACACGCAGTATATGCCGAAGTCCGCTATCAGCCATACGTACAACTGGATAGGATAGGTATCGTGCATCTCTCCCATCTTCATCCGTGCATGTTGTACTCCATATCCACTAACAAACAAGACAACTACATGACCAACCTTGCCCACCGTGTGTGCACACGTCTCACACCCATCCATCTTGCAAACTCTTACCCGAGAGCACGAGATCCGACTCCGAGGACTGTCCAGTTTGAACGCGCGGATAAATTTCCCCTGCATCATACCAACAGTCCGCTCTTCCTCACAACGTTGTACCGTGGATCCAAACGTACGCATTGCTAAAATATAAATCTTGCACAGCCTTCCTATCAAGGAGACAACAAGCCAACCTCCATCCATGCAAGTCTGCACTTGTTCTTTTGTAGTCATCCGCCTAACGCGGCAACTGTGCTCCCATCGAGGCGGGGAAACCTGTCCACCGATCCCCCACGGTGCACCCACACCACGCATGCGCTTATTACGAAAAGCCAACAGCTAACAGCCTAACAGCCCATACTAGTGCTTGTATTAGCTTTACATGAGAAAAAACGAGCTGTACACCATGTCGGAAACTGCTGGTGTTTTCATGCAATACTTATGATTTTGATTTTGTTCTTTTGGAGGACGGCAAAGATTCTCGTTTCGGATAATACGACAAACAAAGCAGAGCCCTCCTGCAAATGGGGCAATACTCATAACCAAAGAGAATCGAGAAAGAAATTTGTATCTGCACCGCTTTCTCAAGCATTTCCATATGAGCTGCTCTGCAATACTTCTCACGGGCTAACATACCACAACACAATATCAACCACCTGGTGCCGAACTACACCGAAGTCACTCCGCGAGAAGGCGGGAAGCAAGTTTTGTGTGTAGATATTTGCCAAAAGGATAGTCAAGCTGGTGGTTGGACTGTTTCAAGTGGAGTCTGAGCCAAGTGGGGCAGTTAGCGTACTCGTTATGGATACGAAAGGAATGCTTGGTGGGAGAGATCTCAGTGGGTCTACAACTGTGCAGTGATGTCAGCATGGTGATGTGGAAACGCCGAAAGTGCCGGGCTCAGCGCGTCGCGGGGTACTTGGCGGGGGACGGTTGGAGGCTCGTTGCAGGGCCCTAAGCTGGGTCAGGGCTTGGGAGGGGCTCATTGGAGTAAGCTAGCCACGCGAGAAGTTGGTATCTGGGCGGTAAGTAAGGGAATGAGGGCTGATGGGCGGTAGACGATACTACGAAGAAAAAACGGTGAGAGGAACAGCGATAGAGTGGGGGGCTGTCTGACAGGATGACCTTGTGTCCAGATGATAGACAGGACCGAACACTTCAGACAGGAAGCTTCGCTAGAGGTTAGATGGCCAACCTGCTGTCGCATCGGCAGTGATTGTATTGCCAAGAGTAAGTTGACAAGCTTCGTTTGGTATATGATAATACATGTATCCAAGACATGATTGATATGCAGGTAGCTGCCCGTCATTATCGCTCTGGAGAGTTTCAAAGTAGAGCCATAGTATCGAGTCCGTTGCAGGTGACGCATGGAGATTGATCGCCAGCATCCCGTAGTCGGGCAGATATGGACCGGCACCGGAGTGAGGCGACTGCAATGCGATCTGAAATGATAATTGTGGTGGTGAGATCGCATTCGGCTACCGACGCCACGGCAAGGGAAGAGCAGGGATATGCCAGCCCATGCACATTTTGACTGCCGCTTGACAAGAGGCTGTATGGTTGCATGCAAACTGAATCACCTACATGTGTTTGCGCCTAGCGTTGTAAATATTTTTGTACAAACTCGGCGGGCCGTTGTACAGCGGCAATCTAGCGGTGAGATAAGCTCCAAGGCCGAAGCATCCCGCCTTTACACAAGATGAGTGGAAGGGCGTTGCGATGAAAGTGATTGCTGGGGCTGGCAATGGACTGGCCGAGGCCATGGGAAGAAATAGCGTGCATGGCCATGACAGCCTTCAGAGAGACGAGTACCGCTGTGGGTGTTACAATAAAGGCAAAGCAAGCGCCTCGACTGTCGACAAAAATGCAATTGGAAAAAGGTAGTGGTGTTGTACAACTGTGATAGCCGGCCGTGGTGTTGAGGGGCAGTGCCGGTTTCGTCGGCTGGTGGAGCTCGGCTATGCGCCGCGTTAGCGCCTTCCTTCTCCTCTGAGGCTCCGAACAGGCAAGTGGGGTCAGAAATTATTTCGATTTGCACAGTTGCAGTGGGCGACCTGGCAGCAGCCAGCGTGCCGAAGTGCCGCCTTTTTGCTCGCCTCCAGAGCGGCCGTATTCCACACGCAGATACGATCGCCATGGTGTCGTATCATCTCGGAGCTAACCCCAAATGTCAGAAAACATAAATGCCCGCGCAGGCTGGGGTTCGTCGCCCATCTCGCGTCAAGCGGCGCAGCCGAATCGGGAAGCAAGGGATCCCTGCCAGCCTGCCAGCGCTCGGTCCGTGCGAAGGATTCGAGGGTCCATCGCTTCAGGAAGCTTGTGCTACATACGCTCGCCAGTGGTGCCGTGGTGGTGATCGTGTGCCGTCTGAAGCGGCGACCAGCCTCATCCGCTATCCTTCTGTCGCCCCGTGAGGGTCATCTGACAGATAGCAGGACATCCATGGACGATAGTGCGAAGCTTGACTTCTGACTGCTTACAGATGGCCTCGAGGCAGGGTTGGTGGGGCACGAGAAGCGCGGGCAGGGTCCAATCGAAAGCCGCCCGCCGCCCGCCGCCCGCGTCGCGCCCGGCAGCCGATGCAGGAGCGAGCTCATGTGATGCATGCATACAACATTTGAACTGGAGTTGCACCGTGGGGAGAGCTGGATCAGCGCAAATGCCAGGCCACAGAGCCGCCTCTTGCCGGCCCCAGCTCGCTTGGGCGACAATGGTGTTGCTGGCGGCCAAGCCGGGCTCCAGTGGCTGCTCACTGTTCACCCACTTGCTCAGCGCTGCGGCGCCATGGCGGCACAGTCTTGACTCTTGCTCCTCCTCCACGGCTGTATGTAGGAGGTATGCTGTCCCACATTGGCCCGTGGATGGCCCCTCGAGATTACCGGCTAGCGCGCGGGCCAAGGCTCGAGTGCTCGCCTTGTAGGAACCAGGACCAAACGCGAGGCCTATCGCAACCTCATGCTCCGCAACCCTCTCTGCACCCTCTCCATGCCGCGCCGGACTTGACGTCGGTGCTCTATCCGGCGCTCTACCCGGCGCAGGGCTGGTCGGGCCCTCCAGCAGCAGACGCTGTCCGGAGCGTCAGGAATCCAGATGGCTGTAGGTCGAGTGGGCTTCGGACCCAACGGCGGCCAGCGTTCGCTTGCGGCGGGCAGGCGAGTGAGTGTACAGCTGGAGGCTGGAGTGCATTTCCTCTCGTGGCCTGAGATTTGTGTTTGTGACATGGGGCATCATGGGCAATGGGCATGGGGGACGGCAACTAGCGCCGGCCGGGCTGCACGTGGTGATTGGTCAGGCGACTAGGTAGGTTATCGTGCTCGAGCGACTCCACGCCAGTGACGCTGGCTGCATGCATCGCGCAATCGCCTTCCTGGCTCTCGCTGCGACACCAGCCCGCCGCGGCTCTTCTGCTCTCCTCCGCCGTGCATCCCCTCCAACACCTGCACCAGTCACCAGTGTGTGTCGTGGGCGCGCCCTCCTCCTCTTCCTCCTCTTTCGCCAATCTCCTCCAGGGCTCTGCGCCCAGGGCTCTGCGCCCATCAGTGTCTGAGCGCCGGCCCGCATCTCGGAAGTGGCCCGTCTAATTTCGCTGCATAGTCTACCAGCGCTCCCGCCGCGCGACCTTTATTTGGTCTTGTTATTTGTTGACGCCCCTGCGTCGACTATAATATTCTTCTCCCTGCACTGTGCAGTCATCCGTGTGCGCCTTTCAGCCCGCCCGCCTGCATCCACCCGGGGTCGCTATTGCATTACCCTCTGCACCTCTCTTTGGCCGCTCCTCGCGACCCTTCGCTTGGCCTACCGAATTTCGAATACCTGTCGCCCAGTGGCCTTCCAAGGTTCACTCCTGCGCTGCTGCCGCATATTATCTACGCAGTCCGCCATTTCTTGCTTGTCACCTAGCTTCTCTACCTAGATCGACAGGAGATTCTTCAGAGTACGTCGTCCCAGTGACTCGTTTCCCTACGCTACTTTTACCCCGTCAAGTCCTGCACACAGCATCAACACTGCTTTGTTTCCCAGCTATCAAATCCCAAGCCACGCAAACGCATCATACTGACTTCTGTAGACCTTCGAGGCGACCGCACACCACAGCGCAGCCTGCAGACACCCGTGCCGCCAAGGAATAACAAACCCGGCCTCGCCCCTCCTACCGACTCCTCGAGAGCTTCCACGGCCCCACGATTTCCGTTACACGTGGTCATATCGCCAGCGCCACCGTACAATTAGCCTCGGGCCCTACATGCAGTTTTCGTCTGCCAGCGAAGAATCATGGACACAGAAGACGGACAAGTTTTCATAAAGGTATGAGATTTTTGCTTCACCGCGAGGGCACTGCAACACTATGGGCTCGATCCACTACTAGTGGCACACCAGTGTGTTGGGCGCAAGTAAATGTCTCGCTACAGATTCCATAGCGCCTTTCATGTCACTCGGGTGGAACGACCCTTAGGAGGTAGCCTCGCGTGGTGCTGTGACTGTACACAGCAACGTGGCGGCCTTGTCGAGTCTTTTGCTAACTTGCTCCAGAACCTAGCGTATTTTGTGCGGACTCACGAGAAAGCACTCGCAAATGCTCTCCAGCTGCAGCGACAAGCACCCCGCAACGGCCAAGGTGTCACAGCCTCCCCGCCTTCGGGAACGCCGAACTCTTCTTCCTCGACTCCCGGCGTCTGGGCCGCCGCCTTATCCCTCCCATCGCTGACGTTTACGTCCCCCACTCTAAAACCAGCGAAACTCACACTTACCCCGCACCACCTCTTCTATCTCCTCTCTCGCTTCGAGGACCTGGGCATATCGGTGGGCCCCATGAACGTGCGATTGGAGAACATACACACTGATGTGTCGCCTACCAACTATGTGTCGTTTCTTAGCAATGCCCAGCGACACAAGGCACGGCCTTCTGACCGCGACTCAGTCCACTCTGTCTCCAGTATTCGCAGCGTGATGTCTGGCATGTCCTCGCTCTGGTCGTCTTTCCGCATTTCTTCGAACAGTACAGCCAAAGCGGAAAAACAGAAAGCGCAACTCCAGGAGGATATGAAGTATCTCTACTCTGCATTCACAAAGATCCCGTGCTTGAGACTGGCACCTGATCACAAGGCTCGTCTTATTGCTGGATACGAGGAGTTTCCATTCGACAGTGCCGTGCCGCTGTATGCTTTCAAGAACGTTACTGCTCTTGAAATCTACGATGTAGACTTTCGTCAGTTTTACGGTTGGGATCGCCTTGCAGAAAATCTACGTAGTCTCACGGTCAAGAGAGCAGGTGTTGACGATCCTGCGGACCTGCTCATCAACATTGTCCTGGACGACGTGGATAAGCGACGCCGCCGGTCTGCCAAAGCGCCTTCCTCGCCTCCGACTCCATGGCAAACCGCCAGCCCAGCGGGTAAACACGCTCAGCTTGCACGCTCAGACTCTCCACCAGATTCTCCTACTGCCTCTGGTAGGCAAGCTACCAGTCCACGTAACTCGGCCTTGATGCGGGAGGGTTCCAAATCCTCTCACCAGCGGCAACGCAGCGTCTCACCCACACGGCCCGTGAGTTCTCGACATGGATCAACTCAGGTTTACGGCAAGAACAGCGCGCCTAACATCCGACGTTCGTCCGGTAGCTCGGGATCGAGTGTCCGCTCAGCAACGCCACGCGCAAGCTCTTCTAACCTTCTGTCATTGGGATGGTTCCCTTCGACCAAGTGGCGATTCCTCCGGCACCTGAGCTTGGCTGATAATGCTCTGACTAACATCTCAGTGACCAGTCTTGCTCCTCTAGCGAACACGTTGCAATCACTTGATCTTACGGCTAATCTCTTCACGGAGATTCCTGACAGCCTGGCAACGTTGTCCTGTCTACGCGCTCTCAATCTCTCCAACTGCATGATCGAGAGCCTACATTCTTTGGGACGAAATCCGCTACCTGCAATCACCACGCTCAATCTGCGGTCCAACCGGCTTACATCTGTCGCGGGCATCGAACGCATGCTGTCCTTGGAGCGCGTGGATCTACGGGATAACAAATTGACCGATCCGATCGAGGTTGCCAGACTTACCGGTGTACCATATCTCACCGAAGTCTTTGTCCAGCAAAACCCATTCTGCAAGTCGTATAGTAATTATAGGGTGACCATATTCAATCTCTTCCGCAAAACCCCGGGCTACACTGAGGACATTAAAATTGACTCGACAATGCCCAGCAGCAACGAGCGGAAGCAGCTGGTGGACAGAGTACCGGAGCTTCCTAGCGTTCCTGTCGTAAAACCACCTCCTGAGGATGAGATGCCCCCGCCGCCCGTTCCGCCCAAGATAGTCAAGGCGCTTGATGCTGCTGATCTGGTGGAACCTCAACGCACTTCGCTCCACCGCTCTAAAAGTGGAAGAAGCGGACAAGGCTCTCGTAGGAAGAAAAAGACGCCGAAGCGACGGATCGTCGAGCTTGCTCAAAATGACGCTTTACCGTCCTCTGGTGTGGCTTCGCCTCCGAAATATAAAGCATCATCGACCGAAGAGGCTCCATCACGAGCTATTGCTTCTGTTTCAGTAGAAAGTGCACCACGCTTTGAAGTCCCGCAGCATGACACCGCTTCAGGGGATCCTTCGAAGACATTACCGCTGCTGGATGCCGGCGTCGAAGCTCAACGTCAGGCGGTGGCGGTACAAGGCACAAGTCCTCCCGAGTTCGATGTTGCTGGCGATCTGTATAAGAAGAAGATTGAAGCCCTTCGACAAGACTTCGGTAACAACTGGCTGAGCGCTCTCGGTGATGAAGGCTGGGATGCAAAGCCAGTTACAAGCTTTCCATCAGAGCGAGCTGGTTTTACGTCCCCGATTATCAGGCCTACAATCCCTCGCACACCTAGCCAAAGCATCGCTTCGGGCGGACGCACACTAGGCTAAATACTCCGAGACTTGGATCGGATCCACCTCTCAAGGTCACAAATTTTCTCTGCACGACAAGGGTCGACAGCTTCGTCCACATCAGCTATACCTTGCTCGACTCTCTTTTTTTAAACATTCAGCGATACCCCTACCTACTTCTTCCATCGCTCCCGCTCCTCACATCCCTCGCGGTGTGTCATAAGGAGGCGAGGTTCCATTGCCTTTGTTCTTGCTCATCTAGAATTTCTCTCCTTCGCAAGGTGTTGGTGGAATTATTCTCTGCGATCTTTCGTTGTATCGATAACCATCTCCTCGTTGCCTTCACCTTTTTTGCTCTTTGCGCGGCATTTCTTCCCAAAAGGACTGTTCTGCTAGCATTTCCTGCGTCTCTGGTTTCCTTCGGCATTTTGCTCTTTTTTTTTAGTATCTGTTGGTCATCAAGGTTGTATCATACCATTTCTCGGCGTTCCTGTTTGTGAGGGTTCCATGTCTCTCACTTTGATTGTTTAACGGCCTCATTCTGCTACGAAGATGTTAATCGCACGGCACGTTGTGGGTCGGACGGAGTACGCAAGAGGTGGCGGCGTTGTTTGAATCGGAGGCATGCTCGTTTGGCTGCATAATGAGGAGTTGTGGTCCATAGTGCTCGGATGGGTAGACTCTTGCATCAATGGCAAAATTCTGGTTCCTTGAAACGATGTTATTGGGCGAGGAGAAGTAGCTATGGCATGTGCAGGCCAGGTACGAGAAGTGGGTGCCAGCCACGACAAGCCGAGCAATTATTCCGACAGTTATGAGTGGCATGTTATAGCCATGAGTGGGCAGGGTGTGCGAAAATTAAGCTAGCACCTAGCGAGAGCGATTGATTGGCAAGTGCCGGCACTGCAACGGTCGACAGGGATATATACGACGTCAGTGAATTGGAACGCACGTGATGTTACGACGTCATCCCAAGTGTAGGTTGATATATGCCAATATGTGGAGGCCAACGTTGGAAGCGACAGTGTCACGGGGAAATGGTGGGCTGAATGGGGTAGCAAGCGCATGCAGCCGTGTCTCTGGGTGATTACATCGGTACCCAAGAGGCCCACGGGTGCTGATGCAAAACGTGCCGGTGCTGATTGATCGCTACCGAGTATATACACTGCTGCGGCTATGGGGTGTCCTTTACACAATGGCCTCGACGGAGTCCGAAAGAACAGGACAGCGTGGCGTGCGTGTTCTCGTCGCAGATCGCTCCACTGTTTTCTGCACTTGTGCGT
The DNA here is from genome assembly GCA_009805535.1 of Laburnicola sp. JP-R-44. Taxonomy (NCBI): domain Eukaryota; kingdom Fungi; phylum Ascomycota; class Dothideomycetes; order Pleosporales; family Didymosphaeriaceae; genus Laburnicola; species Laburnicola sp. JP-R-44. The sequence continues at coordinate 1,752,941 of SELF01000040.1, read as the reverse complement.
AATCTCGCTGAGGGGAGCCTGGATTCGTAGGGGAGGCGGCTGCGAAGGCCTGTGGCAGTTGAAGTTTGGGTATCTTTGGGACAGCAATCTAGTGCGTTGATGGGAATCATGGAAGAAAGGCAGAGCGCAGACTACGGTACTGTGCATTCATCCAGTCTGGCGGCCAAAGAAACCTGTCGTCTGCATGGGCGGGGAGCTCTGCTGCGACTTTTTCTCTTTGACGTCTCCCTGGCCTAGCCCCATTCCCGCCAAGCTTTGCCCGAAGCGCGAAACCTCGCCCGACTTCAGCGAGCCCACAGCACCCACGACCCGCCCACCACTTCGCACCCCAAATCTGCCATTCCTCGCACGCTCTGCTCTGCCTCGCAGCATAGCGCCCCCAACAGCCCGCCCCAGCGTCCCCAGTCGCCCGCACAAGCCCCCAGGCCTGCAAAGGCGGTGAAGTTGCAGCAGCCCACCCGACAGGCTCCTACGTCCACAACAACGCCCACCCGCGCCCACGCCCCCGCCCCTCGACCCCCGGGCAGCCTCAGGTATTCCGCTGGTGACACCTGCAATTGACCTTTGCACCAAGCAGCTGCCGAAGAGAGTCGCGTGCTTCCACCGACACGGCACTGCCACCTTCGAGGCCCTCGAGCCCTTCTCTGCACGCCAGCGCGCCTATTCCAGTGTCTCGTTCAACTCGTTAGGCTAGAGGTACGTGGTATTTCCCTCCATTCACAATGCAGCGCCTCGGCACGTCAACGCCCGCGGGTCACAGCCGGACCGGCCGTGCCAGAACGCCCGCGGGCTTAAAGCAATCCGAGGCGCAGCGCCTCTCCCTCAAAACGCCCGACTGACGCGCTCGCGCAGAGAACACAACGCAACCACCCCCCGCGCCAGCTCTCCGCCCCACCCCGTGCGAGGTACGCCCTTGCCCGCAGGCTTTTGCACCCCACGCCAGAGCCCGTAGCACGCCCCAGCTATGGCCGAAAATGAGGTGGATCTCGACTCCATCATAGATAGACTGCTGGAGGTTCGCGGCAGCAGGCCCGGCAAGCAGGTCCAGCTGCTGGAGACAGAGATTCGGTATCTGTGCACCAAGGCTCGTGAGATCTTCATCTCACAGCCCATTCTGCTTGAGCTCGAGGCGCCCATAAAGGTCGGTCCTTCCCTCACCGGCGCGTACTGTTTGCGTCTGGGTCAGAGACTAACAAGCGAAATGTCCAGATCTGCGGTGATATTCACGGCCAGTACTACGATCTTCTGCGCCTGTTCGAGTATGGCGGTTTCCCACCCGAAGCGAACTACCTCTTCCTCGGTGACTATGTCGATCGTGGCAAGCAGTCCTTGGAGACCATCTGCCTGCTTCTTGCCTACAAGATCAAGTACCCCGAAAACTTCTTTGTCCTTCGCGGTAACCACGAATGCGCGTCCATCAACCGCATCTACGGCTTCTACGATGAGTGCAAGCGGAGATACAACATCAAGCTATGGAAGACGTTCACCGACTGCTTCAACTGCCTGCCCATTGCCGCAATAATCGACGAGAAGATCTTCACCATGCACGGCGGTCTGAGCCCCGACCTAAACTCGATGGAGCAGATTAGGCGGGTGATGCGTCCAACTGATGTAAGTTTCTACCGTTGAGGGGCGCATCTAGTCTGCGACGATCCGTACTGACACGTGTAGATTCCCGATTGCGGCCTCCTGTGCGATCTCCTGTGGTCTGATCCCGACAAGGATATCACGGGGTGGAGCGAGAACGACAGAGGTGTCAGTTTCACATTTGGCCCGGATGTGGTGTCTCGCTTCCTGCAAAAGCATGACATGGACCTCATATGCCGAGCTCATCAGGTCGTAGAAGACGGCTATGAGTTCTTCTCGAAGCGCCAGCTTGTCACCCTCTTCAGCGCGCCCAACTATTGTGGTGAATTCGACAATGCGGGTGCCATGATGAGCGTCGACGAGAGCCTGCTCTGCTCCTTCCAGGTAAGCCTAGCCAGCCTGTCTACGCGCTGTTCTTGCTAACGCATGCTAGATCCTGAAACCCGCCGAGAAGAAACAAAAGTACGTACCCAGTCTCGGCAGCAGCAGACCGATGTCTCCTCGCCACAAAAAGCCCCAAAAGTAAACTACACCATACACAGAATTATTGCGAACTTCCCGTGCAGCAGGTTTGGGCGTCGATAAACGATGCTACATTGTTACGCCCTCCCCGAGTCCGACGCCGAACCAAACTCTGCGAAATCGTCCCCCGCATCAATCGATACCGTTCCCCCACCTTCCTTTCTCGGCACCAGATCCCTGACGACATTTATTCCACCACGACTTCCCCTTCTTTGTCTTTACCGAATACGTTTACGCGACCCACGGGCATGGATGCTACGATCATGCAATCTCCTAGTACATTGGCATAGCGATGTCGAGGACGGTTCAGGCTGTGCCTGCGCATTGCCTCGTACGCCGTCAAAAGAGCTAGGAGTAATTGAGTATTCAAGACTGTCCTGCAATAGTGGTGGTAGGCTCGCCACGCACTCAAAAAGACATGAACCAAGGCCCCAGTTGACGACTGTTATGTGTACATTTAAGAAGTCGGTTGTGTGCGGATCTAGGTTGCCTCGGTCGTGAAAGCGAGCGGAAACAGTTAACGGATGAAGCGCGGCGACGTTGCTTCTGCGAGTTTTGGTTCTCTTTGTGGCGGCTATGTCTCCTTTTTTGGTGATTGGAGGGGGGCGCTTACTGTCCAGTCATTCACAGTTTCCCTCTCTATGTCCTTTTTCCTTTTCATTATTGTGGTCAGTTCTCTGTCGAGGTTGCGACGTGTTGCGGCTGAAACGGGGTTTTGGGGATGTACGCTATGGGATAAAGTCTTGCGGAAATGAATATGCGTTTTACTACACGCCATTTTGTCTGTTGTGGTGAAGACCATCATGTGCGTGTTTGCGTATAGTGAAATGTGTCGTCGCTTGCCACGTATTCGGCTGTTCAGCGCGTTATGTTGGCTGGGCTGTGGAGGTGTTTTGATGCGATGTTTTACGTGGCTGGATTGTCGCGAACGTCTCTGCCTGTAGGTTTGGATCTATGGATGCCCGGGTGTATGGTACCGGTAGGTTAGGTCGCTGGCTGCCGGGTTCTGTTGATTCGTTGCTGGTAAGCTTTTCTTTTCTGTTCTTTTCATGGGGTTTGTTTTTATTTTGAATGCGACGAAGCTCCTTGTTGTGATTTGTTGTGATGATTGGTGATGGTGATGGTGATGGTGATGTTTGTCCGTTCGTTCGTTTATACAATTCGGTATCCTCGTGGTGCGTGGCGTGCGTGGGGAAGGGGGGAAGTTTTCCTTGGTAGTACTTCTCTTTCCCTCGTGCTGTATGTAGCACACGCATTACATTCCATGGACATTCACGGATGCCTGCCCTATCCTATCCTTTCCTTTTCCTCTTATCAAGAATGCTAGGTTAGGTGCTGTGTGTGTGTGTGTATGTAGCTACGCTGGCAGAGTTAGGGCTAAGTCTGTTTGTAGTGAACAAGTTCGACCTACCTCTCATCAAGTAAGTGGACGACCAACGCATGGAGATGCACGAGAGCGTACAGCAAAGTCATACTTGTAATGTCTGTACTATTTATCCAAGCTGCGTTGAGGCATGCATGGATAATGCTCTTTCGTTGTCGGTATTCTTGGTCGGAATGATGCGGCGCGTAAGTTGGGATAATGGACAGTGTTTTGCTGGAAGGTTGAGCGGGGAGGACTTGTACATTGCCTAGTCTCCCTCTCCGTTGTGTGATTTTTTGTTTAGAAAGGCCCAGAAAAGGAATTGCCCTCATCAAGGGCGTAATACATGCCATATTGACGTATTTCTTGTACATAAATCAGTCTGCAGATTCGGATTTCAAGAGGTTCCCCTATTCCTCTCTAATCGCTTGTAGGTTACGGGACTTACACATCTTCACGGCGCATCAACGGCCAAAGACACAGACGTAGGGTACAGTGCGTCACTTCGCTACCAACACTAAAGCATCATAGGTTCAAGGATATAGTGTCGCATCCCTCTTGCTTCTCAGTTCAAACCGCAAGACCATCGACACGTCACTTGGGCCCTCCACCCACGAATCCACCAAACAATCTCCTTCCCAAACCAAGCCCTAACGCTGGTCCCTGAACAACCTTCGCTCCGACCTTCCCGACAAGTCCTCCTCTCTTTGGCTCCTGCCCCTGCCCTTTCTCCTGCACCCCAGCTCCATCCGTCTTCGCTCCACCTGTACCTGTTCCAATCTCTCTCCTGGATGGACTTCTACCTCTGTGCTCATCCTCTCCCGCATCAATCTTGCCTCGCGGTGGCGAGACCGACTTATCTCTTCGTCCCCATACGCTCTTCTGTCGGCTTGGGGAAGGCGGCGAAGACGTGAGTTTTTTGAGGGGGGAATTTCTTCGCTCGGGCTCAGAACGCTCCGGCTGCGATTCGGGCTGCCCCGGTTCACTTGCTGACGCCCCTTCGGGTAATGCGGAGATTGGGGCAGTTGAAAGGCGGCGTGGGACATCTTTTGTGGAGCTCCTTCTCGAGGGAGTCCCGCCGGGTTGCGCTGACGTTGACGCCTGTTCGTCTCGTTCCCCCTGTCTCGCATCTGAGGTCCGTGATCCCTCTCTCGAGGTGCCCGTTCGCGAGAGCGCCGATGCCGTTGGAAAGGTTCGGGCTCTTTGAACGCCTCGTCCTGATCCTGGTACACGAGAGTCTGAGGCGACCGTTGCTGATGGGGTATCGGGAAGTGGGCCTCCAGACGTTCCCATTGTTGTTCCTCTGAAGATAGTCGACGCTCTTGCTGCACCACTTGGCGTCCTTTGTTCCCCATTTTCCGTATTCGATACGCGTCTTGTTGATCGTCTGTCGAACGCACTAGACGGTCTTCTATTTCCTGCTTCTCTCGCTCTGACCTTGTCCGGCGAGATATCGCGCTTAGTTCCTGATCTTGGGAACTCCCGCGCATCCTGCGCGACCGATCCCCTCCTTGATAATGCCCTCGAACCTCCCATTCTCGGAGTTTCCGCTCGCGGTATCTCTGCTTCCGATCCCGTGTCCTCTTCGCTCAGGCTTGGTCGTGGGTGGAGGACTTGTCCCGCAGCCGAGATCTCTCTCGCTGCTTCGAAGGGGCAGAAGGGCTTCTGGTGTGGACCGTCGCTTCTAGAGCGTGGTCGGAAGACTTGACCCGCTGCGGAGATCCTTCTTGCGGCGTCAAGAGCCGAGAAGGTGCTCGCGCGTGGGGGTGAGGTTGTTGGGATGACTGGGAGATCTCGCACAAGGGTGACGTTTTCGATGGAGAGTTTGCTGCTTTCTGCACTGGTGCCGTCCACGCTGCACCTGTGGGCGTCGTCAACGTCTTGGTCTCGACGGCTGGTGTTGGAAGTGGCAGACCAATATTCTTGCGAGTTCTCCACTGCTTGTGGCTCTTTGCTACCTTGCTCACCCTCTCTCGCTGAGCTCCTATGTCGTTGCTCTGCGCTTTGCTCCTGCAGCAAGCGCTGAGGAGAAATGTGGCCAGCCTGTGATGCTTGGCGATTTTGATCTTGGCTTGTGCCTGCGCGGGTTGAGGGGCGTCTGTTACTTCTATCTTGCGTCGACGGGACTTCTGCTTGGGAGCTGCGCCGGGCGCCCTGGCGGACAGGCCCCGGCTTATATATCTCTCGTAGAACTGGTGGCGTGCGAACGGGTTCTTCGTCAATCGGCGGTCGACGTAAAGATGGGGACGGCTCGCGCTTAACAGGGGTCTTCGTTTGGTTACGAAGGTCTTGGTCCGGTCGAGATTGACGGCCAGTGGATTCCGGCGCTTGGCTACGAGCGGGCCGCGTACCAGCTCCATGATGGGGGGTGTATTCCTGTTGGGGAGCGGGTCGCTCATAAGCTGGTGTGGGTGCGGTATGTCGAGCCGGAGCTTGTGGAGGCTGCGAGTAGATAACTCGTCTAATTGGTCTTGGTGGAGGCTGCGAGTAGACATCTAGTCTAACGGGAGCTGGTGGAGGTCTTGAATAGACCTCTCTTCCAGTAGTGACTGGTGGTCGTCGTGAGTAGACACCTCGTCGAACAGGCGCTCCTCGTGCTCTAGGATAGGAGTCTTGTCGCTCGGGAAAGGGAGACGGGATTTTAGGGCGGTATCCATCCTTCGTAGCGAAGGCTACCTGGGGCCGGTAGGGGGCATCGTTGTTTTTTCGAGAAGAAGGTACTCGGCGGGCAAGGAAGATGGGCTCGTGATCAGGGGTGGTTCGGTAACCTCTTGGCCTTTGCAGCGTTCCCCCAGGAGGTCCTGATACTGGTCCTGGTGCCGCAGATCGAAAGGGCCGGAGTGTATCGCGATCCATATCAGACTCAAACTGTCCGGCCACAGGTTGCGGTTGTGGAACATCGCGCTGAGGGGATGCCTCATCCTGAGCACGGGAAACGGGCTGAGGGTCATGTTTGGATTTGCTGCCAAAGCCGAAAAAGCCTCGCCTCGCCTTCGGTGGCGGATCCTGGTTAGGCTTGGGAGGTGGTGTGTGAGTGTCTGGCTTGGTCCAAGCTGGAGTATCTCGAGATGGATATGCAGGCGCTGGAGGGCGTTGTTGTTCAGGTAGAACGTTAACAGCCTTTTTCGACTTGCCTGCAGAAGGAGCAGGTTTCATTCTCTTCGGCATGGCTTGGATGGGAGGGGCAACGATACCTGGAGCTGCCGAACTCGGTTTTCTTGGCTTCTCCGTAAGCGCTGTCAACACCGGAGGTATTGTACGTTGCTCCTCATCCCTTATAGCAAAATGACGCGATAGAGCTGTCAGTTGTCTTGAAGGAGCAGGAAGAAAAGATGACTCTCTATGTGGCGTAGGCTGTGTAGGAGCAATCGTTGGTTCTCCAGATACTGTCCGCAAAACTGGAGGAGATGGATCTGTGTACAAGGAGCCCTGGCGCGATGGCTTTCGCTCGGTAGGCTTCCGTGAAACACTTGTTGGTTCCTTCGCATTTCTTTGAAGTAGGCTAGTCTCGCTTGGAACTTCGGGGGAGGGCGTCCTTGCACGGACTATGGACTTTCTCGACGGTACGATGGGCTGACGAGTAGGCGCCCGTGATATTGTACCTAGTTGGCGAGATACTGAAGACGTTTGCCGTTCGACCATTGTGACTTTCCGTAGAATAAGCTCAGGAGACTGGATAGGTTCGGTCGTTCGTCTCGTAGTAGCCTTGCACAGCACAGACTCAGAGGACGGTGATTCCTCTTCTACTGTGTACTTAGGGTCAGCCGAAGGAATGCGCTCGGTCTGCCTCCTCGTGGTAACCTTCCTCAAGATCGGTTGAGGTGATTGAAAGCGCTCAGTCGGCTTGCGTGTGGCTGTCTTGCGCAGGTTCGGCTCCGGTGGTTGTACCTGTGCTCTTTCTTCCTCCACCAGCTCAGGTGAAGGACTGCTGTGGGGTTCAGAGTCCGCTAAAGCCTCGGTAACAGCTCTAGTCGGAGGTTCCGGTGTAGTCCTCGTACGGCTTCTGAGAACAGGCGGTATGGCCGTCGGCAGATCCAGAATCTCGTGAGTTGTACGCTGGCGTGTTACTATGCGAGATGGGGAAGGTGGTTCCTCAAACTCATCCATAGGAACAGGAGATGGTGGTTGAGTTGCCGTACGTGCCATGCGCATAACTGGCGGCTGGAAGCCCTCATCTTCTTGGAGGCCTTGTGAAGGTATAGTAGCTCTGCGAGTAGGCTGGCGCGTTGTCCTGCGCGAGATTGTAGGCCCTTCACGAATTTCCTCTAAGATCGGGGAGGGCGATTTCAATGGAGTGGTCGAAGAGCGTCGCATCCTCATAATAGGTGCTTCGAAGTCAATATTATCTGTTTCAGGCTCAGGTGATGGGCGTTCGCTGTCACTACGAGTAGGCTGTCTCGTGACTTGGCGAGTGATGTTTTGCTGGACGGCACCGTCCACAGCTGGGTCTAATCCAGTTGACTTGCGCAAGACTGGAGGCTGGAAACTTCCATCCTCGAGCTCAAGTTCAAGTTCTCCAAAATTGGTAGCTTTGCGTACGACAGTCGGTCGTAAGTCTTCGCGAACTTCCGGTCCGGGTTCCAGATCCGGCTCCTCGTACGGCAGAGTCGGTTGGCGTTCAAGCTCACGCACAGTGGATCGCCACGATAGAACGTCAGTTGACTTCCTTGTGGGCACTCGTGGAACTGTTTCAGCTTCCGGTTCCTCTTCAATGCCCGTGTATTGGCGTACGAAAGGGGGCTCAAAATCGAAATCCTCTGCGACATCTGGGTTATGCTCTTCGATAGGCTCTTCGTATGAGAACGTCGACTGGCATTCAATCTCCCGCTGCGTAGATTGCCTTGAGGGCACAGTCGTTGACATCCTCGTCGACATGCGGGATACAGGCTCAGGCTCAGGTTCCGAAACCAAGCCTGTAGCCCTCTGGACCATTGGCGGATACGATTCTTTGCTGGATTCTGGCTCAAACTCTTGAAAAGTCGGCTTCCGTGTAGGAGGCCCTCTTGATGAGCGCCTCGTCGATACTCGCGAGATAGACTCTGGTCCCGGTTGCGGTTCCAAGACGGGATGCTGAGACTCTTCGTCACCCTCAAGTTCAGGCTCTCTCCAGGTTAACTTCCGCGAAGGGGTCATTGTGGACCTCCTAGTTGCTACACGTGGGATAGGAGAATGCTCGAATTCCTCATTCGGTTCAGTTTCCGTAGCCTTACGTACCAGGGGCGGCGGGAAGCCAGCCTCTCCTTCGGGCTCAGGCTCTTGTATGGTAGAACGCCGGGAAGAAAGCATCGTCTGCTTCTGCGTCGAGACACGCGAAATTTTTTCAGGTTCAGATTGCTGATCTGATCCTAATAAGCTTGTCGCTTTTCGTATGAGTGGCGGTTGAAAGTCTTCGTCTGCAGCTAAAAGCTCTCGCGAGGTCGCTTGACGCAAAGGTATTGTTGTTTGCTTACGTGTCGACACGCGCAAGATGGCCACGGTTTCTAGCCCTGGTGTCGCCGACATTTTTCGCCTCGAAGATCGTCTGGACAAGACGCCAGACGCCGGCCCAGCCTCTGCATTCTGTTGAAGCTCGAGGAAAGCGTCGTCTTCTTCCTTGTTTGATCCAATAGGAAACGAAGTTGTTCGTTCAGTTTGTACAGAAGACGTGCGAGTTGGGAGTGATGTCCTGCGACGAGAGGCCACGCGCTCGACGATAGCCAGGTCAGGTGCCTGTTCTTCAATAGGCGGCCCGAGTGGAAGTTCCTCTCCATCCCAAGTCTCTTGCGATGAGCTTCCGGCATCATGAACAGTAGCTTGCGTTGATTTCCTGGAAGCGGATGGCAACGTACCTCGTCGGCTGGCAATGCGCTGCTCTGCCGGTTCTCCGTCCGCCATCCTCATGACAGGCGGTTGAAAGTCAACAGGCTCGGTGATTGCATGCTCAACAGGACTGCGGGGACCTTCTTCCGAGTACACCTCCAGAGCAGATTGTGATTTCTCTCCAGTGAAGTTGCGTTCAAGATCTCCAGTATGATCTTGTGATTGAATTGCAAGCTCCGTGTACGCCCTGCTATGTCGGGGCGGTTTCTCATCGGCATAGCCTTCATAGTAATTACTTCGTCTAGGATCTTCATCGTCAGGTTGCTCTTCGATCCCAGGCTCCTGGTCAAGATCAAGAGCAGGCAATGTTCCCAAAACAGCAGTGCTTGATTCGATGGCAGCAGGTAACTCGATCTGCGCGCACTCGAGCCATTCCTGAGTCTCTTCGACAGGTATTGCTTCTACCTCAAGTAAACCTTCCGTGACCGCCGACATTCGGTGAGAATGCGTTGAAATACGCGAAAGAACCCTGCTCAAGTGGTTCTGGTCTATCTGTTGATCGGTCATCCTGGGTATCTCGTTGAGAACAGAATCTACGGATGGGTTTCGAATTCGGGCTGATTTTCTGGGTAGGCCAGTGGACACTTTGTTGGGTTCACGTTGCATCGGGCCCACGGTCGAAGAACAGCGCCGTTCATCCAGGTGCACATCAAGGTCTTCGACGATGGCATCAAGCTCCTCCAGAAGTTGACTTCGTGCTTCGGATAGTTCGCTCAATTGCCTATGGGTCTTCTGTAGCCACACATCCTCGCCGCCTTGCTTGTCCTCAAGCCTCTCGTCCACCGGCTCGAGTGAAGTGCAGGGCCGTGATACCGAAGAGCGGTGAGGTCGGCGCTCCACTGGCGCTTCGTGAAATTTCGCATCGTCCACTGAAGTAGGTCTCTGATCGAGATCGACACCCAGGTCGTCGGCAGCAGAATTGATCAAGTCAACAAGCTCCAGAGCGGACGTCACGCTCTTGTGTAGCGAAGTTGGCGAGTGGTTCATGTTTGGCCCAAGCTGACCCGGTGCTCCGACATTTAGTTTCTCAGCAGCCTTGGGTGGCACATATGGACATGGCGGTTGCCATTCGCGAACTTGCTGCATCGTCGGCCAAGGTTTGCATACCGGCTGACAAGGTTGGTAGACGTGGCTGCATGGATGCGCATACTGTCCAGGATGTTGACCTACAGTTTGGCAAGAATTGGTAGAGGCACCCCCAGATTGGCATTCCTGTACAAGATCTTCGGAAACCCGCCGGAGTTGCGCAAGGTTCGGCTGGCTAAACTTCATGTTGTTGATAACGTTTTTCAAGGTGGTCTGATGCTCTTCAAGGACGGAATCAATGATGTAACAGAGATCTTGAGCGAAGGCATCCCCAAACTTGTCCCCTGTAATGCAATCCGAACGGTGTCGCCGACGCTCGTGACGGCGCTCCCTGGCCTTGTTGAAACTAGATGAGCTACTGATAGAGGAATCAGTTGCGGCTTGTTTCCTTGAGCGATGGTGCTTTGATGCCAGAGGCACTGTATCCCGACATGAACTCGTAAACGCGGAGCGCGGCTTGATGCGTGCACCAAGGAAACTGAAGTCCTGGGTTTTGCGTCGACCATATCCACCGCGCGAGTCGACATGATCGGGGACATCAACAGAATAATATCCCTCCTCGACACCGACGTTCGCGCTATGGTTAGCAGCCCGGGCAGACGTGGGTCTCGCGCGACTGTGGCGGGAGCTGGATCTGTCGTGGCTCAGACTCTTTGTGGCAATCTCTTCAAGCTTCTCTGCTGATTGAATACGTTCTCCAAAGTTGCGAACATATGTCTCAATATTGTCGTCAAGATCTCGAGAGTCCGACATAGTCGATCTCCGCCTAGGCTTCAACACCGACTCGTTAGCATCGCTTTCTTCATTTATTGGTACACTACAAAGTTCCTGACGGCTGATCCGTTCCATCCAGATAGTCGCGTCGGGTTGCCGTTCGGCGGTGGAGCTTTGCCGTGTAGTGTATCTCCTTTGCGGGTCGTCAGAAATGGGATCGCGGACAGGTTGGCTTGCAGACCTTCGAACCGCGAAACTAGCCTGCGCACGTTGGACTTTTGAGGACCGCTTAGATTTGGCCGATGCTGTGGCTTCATCACTCTCAGCAGTGGACAACGATTTCCAGATTGGGTAGTGCCTCACTAGCCCATCAGAGGCCAGCAGTTGCCCTACGCTCCCTGAATGTGTGGTAGCAGAACGTACGGCATCGGAGGGATCCTTAACTTTGTCGCGCTGTCCGACCACACCATCCACCCTGCCTAGCGATTGTGCGTTTTGCTTGGGCGCTGTGAATATATCCGTGTATCTTCTCGGAGTTGGAACGGATGTATCCGCATGGGAGGACTCCGGATTGGACCCTTCGGATTCAGTTGGGTGCTCGGGCGATGTTGGTCTACCAGGCGAGTGTTCACCATCGACAGTATCGACATCAGTCGAGGTGACCACGACTTCCGGTCCGATAGGGTCCGCCTTCGCTCGTGAGAAAGGATTTCTTCGCTCTGATGGCTCTCTTCGCTGGGTAGCCTCAGCTGACGGTCGTGAGATAGGCAGCAAAGGGCTCGATTCTTGCTGCTCCGCTACACCTTCTTTCGTAGGACGGGCTTCCTAAACTCCCATGCGCACACGAGAGACGGCTTGAGGGGGCTGGTCTTGGGTATTGCGGTCGACTGACGCGCCCTTGGTGATGTCGTCATGTCCTGTAAGCGGAAGAGGAATGTTCTTTCGAGACTCTAAGATCTTAGTTTCGAACAAGCTCCTCGTGTCTTTGACAGAAGACGGCTTTGGCGGCTGTCTCGGCTGAAGAGGTGGCGTTGAAGCTGCTGCAGAGACATCTCGCTCAGGGGCAGGTGGGGGTGTAGATCGAGTTCTAAAGTTGAACGCTCCAGATGTTCTTGGTCGACCTTCGATGCTACTGCCGAGCTGGGAAGGTGGGGATGCCCCTGATGACTTCTGCTCCTTGTAAGGGTGCTCGACGTTGTCCAAAATTCTGCCATAGGGATTCCTGCCCTGCAAGTATGACGGCGACTTTGGTCTCTCCAGCGTCGTCTGAGGGGCTTCGAGATGAGATGGGGGCGGAGGTGGTTTGGGCTGAGACTCCAACTCAGGTCGCAGTGAAGGTTGCGGTTGTTCAATGACGCCGGTGAGGCGAGACGTGCGAAGACGATGTAGTTGACGCGCCCCAGCGGATCTCTCGTCCCCAGCTAGCTTTCCTCGTGTCGCAGTTTCGAAGTGAGGCCCCGAATCCCGTGTAGGAGGTCCTGGCATGGGTGTGGAGGGGTGGATACCGCGTCGCATGTGGTGTGCAGGCAAAGGATGGACTTACTAGATGCGTGGGATACTGCGGTAGCGTTGACGTCTTGTGGTATGAAACAGAGCAATAGGGACTACGGAACGAAAGAAAAAGGAGGGAGTTAGGAATGGAGGGAAGACGTGAACGGTAGCGCTGGTGGATTTGAGTGCACTCAATCCGGGATGTAAGAGAGGAGAAGCAGCGAAGAGGTTGGACAAGGGAAGTGTTTTGCTTGTCTGTAGCGCCTTCTATGTTTTGCCCACGCATGGAAGGTACCTTCCGCGCCTGCTACTGTACACGTCACACAAGGAAATGCCCACGGAAAGCTATATACACAATTACTTCAATGCCGCCTGCAGGCTCTCGAGGACCTAGCCGTCTGTTAGCTGTGCCTTGCCTTGCGGCACGCATCCAGGGTGTGGACCTACCTCGAGCTCGATCTTGGCTTCGGCAATGTCCTGCTCGCTGCCGTTTCCGCTGGCAATCTTTTGGGCCTCTGCGATCTGGTTCTTGACAGCCTATTCGCGCGTCAGCCCATCGTCTGCGATTTGTCTCATCAAACACGGCCTACCTCTGCGCTGAAATCCTCCAACGGGTAGCCCTCGACAGCGTTGATGCTCAGCTGCGAGCCGGGCTGCACGGTGGCGAATCCACCCGACAGGAAGAACTGCTTGCTGCCGCCGCTCTCCTCGATGATCTCGACCAGGCCAGGCTTCAATTGTTCGATGGAAGGGACGTGGTTCGCCAAGACACCCATCTCGCCGGTTTCCGCTGGGAGGTTGACCTGCACGCTGCATTGTGATCGTGTCAGTACAGGCTCGAGGCTGCGGTTTCGGTCGGGCTAGCCGAGACGTACACATCCTGTGACTTGTAGATAGACTGTGGTTCGCCTTGGTTAGCTTCAATGCCATGCACATAGCCCACTTGAACAGGCGATGACGCCTCCATTGCAGGCGCGAACTAGCCATGCGTACCTGGTGCGGAAGAGCGAGGGAGAGCTGGATCTTGTCCGAGGCGACGTCGGCGTAGCCCCTGCGCAGGACGGGGCGGGCGATGGCGGCGGGCCGCGCGCGGAGGGCAGCGCGGGCAATGCGGAAGGAGTTCATGATGGATAGAGGTGTCGTGGGGATGCAATTGCTGGATGCCGGGAGCTGTCACAGTGGTCTGGGACGACGCCCAAGTTCTTCTGCTTGGCGCCTGCAACCGAGAATGCACCGCCGCCGCGGTTAGCGCAGTTCCACCCAATTCCCCACACTGCATTCATCTCTTGGCACCCATGGTACCTTCCACATGATCACTATTTCCTCACCACCGACACCTGGAGCATCGCATTGCCAGCTATCAATCCTTGACAAGAAGCTTCAGCCTCCCACTCGCTATCCAAAGCGGCGTCTTGAACCTTTTTAACGCCGACTCGCACACCAGAATCTCGGTCACACGTGTTCCTTTGTGCCTCGCCGCCCGCGCTGTCTGCTCGTCCGGAAGTTGCGGCTCGCTCCCTTTGTGCTCTTACCGCCACCAACGTGAATTATCATGGACAAAGCTAGTCAAGTATTAGCACAAGAGGTCCCACCTGGTGTGCGTATATCCCATTGTGCCCTAGCAGATTATGGAAGGGCGAAGCTTTAAAGAGTAAGCGCAAGGAGCATTTTCGTTTAAATCACGTGAGGGGCTTCGCTCCAGGCCCCAGGGCTCCAGGGCTCTGTCAGTCGTGGCGTCAGGCTGCATCTCAGCCCACCAAACTCTCAGCCGCCCCTCCGATAAAGAACAAAAGAGCTCAGAGGAACCTTCCGGCACCACGTACTCCAGAACCCCCATCCATCGTTTGCTATTCACAGCAATGGATGTTGCCAGCCTGGCACTCAGTGCCGTTGCGTTAGCAACGCTCTTCAACACCTGCGTCGAATGCTTCGAGACTTTCTCCCAGGGGAAAAACCTGCAAAGGGACTTTAGCCATCTTCTAATCAGGCTGGACTTTGAGAAAACACAACTGCTGTTATGGGGAAACTCAAGCGGCATCCTCAAGATCGAGAAGGAGGAACGACATCCCGGGCTTACAGACCCAACCGTTTGCAAGCTCTCCTCTCTGATGCCAGCTTATTGCGACAGCGTTATGGGGTTGAATCCGGTACAGCAACTTCGGGAAAGGAACAGTCGACATCAGCGAATCTACTGAGCTCGAATAGTATGAATGTATTCCGTACCTCATGGTCAAGGTTCTGCATTCGAGCTGCTCGAGCATTACCAGAGCGAGGTGCCCCTAGCATAATTGCAAGAACACGCTGGGCGATTCACGACAAGTCCAAGTTCACGGAACTACTAGAGATGCTGTCGACTCTAGTTGAAAAGCTACACAAAGTCATTCCGGCCCCGGATGCTCAGTATGTTGACTTGGAAAGCGACCTTGCAGCAATCCTTGATATTTCGCAGATGAGACTTGTAGAGGCGGCGTTGCAGTCCTCCTCGAACCCCAAGGGTAAAGCCCTGTCCAAAGTTGCAAGTGTTATCATTTCGAACTCAGAGATTGGTACCATCGACCGACGAACTGTTGTGGATTGGCTTCGGGATACGCAATGGATCGATAATCCGGATGGGGCAGATATTTCCTCTACGCCGACGCGGGGACGTAGCCGTAAGTACATCCTAGTAGATCATAAAGCATTACTCATTTATTATAAGGTTTGAATTTAAAGGGGAGGCTCAATTATCTGGAAGTAAACACCAAAAAGTCGCTATACTTCATCAACACGAGTGAATGCCGGAATGTTACCACATCAACGCCATGCCCTGCTATCGCAGCGGCCCAGAGGCTGTCCTACTTTGGCCACAACAAATTCCACATCAATGGCTCCGAGTCACTACGCTCCCTCTTTCCGAATTTGGCCAGTTCCGAAAATTTCCAGCCATCCGACTATGCTGATATGTTTGAACGTATCCAACAAAGCCCATACGAATTGCAGGAACTCGCCATCCATCGAATTAACCAAATGCTTCCATTTGGCATCATCTACATCCACACCAGCCCGTGCCAGTGGGGGATTCAGACGGCAGTTGACATCGCCAATGCATTGAAAAGGGACCAACTGAACGCTGTCGTACGTATAGATGACAGGATCTCCAGTTCCTGCTTCCATTCTACTGCAGACCGTATCACAGTGCTCCAGTCCATGCTTGCGCACCTGGATACACTGGAGCCGTATGTAGGTTTTGCTTGGAAATATCTGGATCGGACTTGGCTTGATCAGAGGCTTTATTCGCTGGAAAGCGATTTCGCTGCCACTGAAGACTCTTTGCGCATATCCAGTACAATGGATATTTTTTTCGGAGGAAAACTACCAGGGTCCTTTTGCAGGCTTGATCATCGTGGGGGAGGTAGACTTCTGCACACCGCTGCTACAAGCTGAACCATTTCCATGGACTCCGAGGTTCCCAAGAGAATGCGAGGTTTATGAAATTACCCACAGTGGTTTGGGGTACAAACGAAAGTACATCAGCAGATTCGCTCCACGCCAGCGTCCAACGGAAACCAACGCGGCATTATCGCAACGACAGGCATCACGGGTACCGAATCTTGATGCCGAGAGCTCAAAGTTGCAAGTGGGTAAACGATCCGCTTCACCATTGGCATCTGGCAGTGGGAAGCGAGCGTTGACCCCGTCAAGGATATCCGATCGTAGAAGTCTAGCATCTAATTCTTCGTCTAGCTAGGCGTACGGTCCTCTTCTGACGACATGATCGAGGATTTCAAGCCTTATGTTCCGTACTAAAAGATGTTCTGGCTGACCAAATTCGACGAGAATAACAACGGAGGCGAGGCAACAGACCTGGAGGCGGGAAAGAAGTACACGGGTGAGGTGAGTAAGACTCGGCTGAGGTCCTTTGCCAACAATCAAAAGGAGAATAAGGAGAATCTCTTGGCAGGGAGTGCGCAAGTAAAAAATGAACGGTGGTCTAGGAGTAGCGGGCTGGTGTTCCCTGATGTGTCGGATCCGTTCACGTTTGAGACTGTTTAGACGATTTGCAACATAGAATGCGTATTATGTCGCACTGCGTGCATCTGGTGTTTTCAACAATTTTCAAACACGCTTTACAAAAAGTCCTTCCGCTTAACCTTCCAACTAAGTATAGAGGTTTGGTGTTGTGATGGAGCAATTGGAAACTTCATGTGGCAGCTTGGGCTAGAGTTTGGCTCAGTGCTGCCCGTCGCGATCAACACGGTTCATTCGGACATACTAACGCAACTATCGGAGAAGTGCGATGTTTCTCGATTACGTGTGGTCTCTAGGTAGGACTTGGTAAGTATGAGTGAGCAAATGCAGGTTGGAGACGGAAAACCGCTCATTCTCATTCATGCCTTATCTGTTGTGCAATAATAGATCGAACTGAGGGTAGATGCTTAGAGCAGTTGACTACAATGTGGACGCATGAAGTTTGTTCGTGTTGTTGGACGACATCTAGTCGTGGGAATTGTTCTTTCCACGAGTGGGCATCTAGTACCACGCTAGCAGTCCCGAGTATCTCTTCTCCATCGTATAACTTTACACCACACTCGATTGCTCTTCCAGCACATTCTCCCCGTCGTCATACGTAACTCGATGGATGGGTCACATTGTGTATTCCGGGTTTTCGGTATCGCTACCATCTCCCGCGAGATTCTCCGTCGGGGGACCCCTACATACTTAATTATTTCCACCTACGATTGTTCCACGCTAACAAGATTTCTCTCAGCCATGCCGAAATTACGGATGAAACGACTCTGTGCTAGAAGCCCACGATAAACATTACGATCCACCAATAAACACCATGATTCTATCCCTAAAAAGGCTATATCTACTAACCACTTGCCCGCAGACATTCACTTCTCCAACCTGCCTTCGGTTGTGGTCTTCGCTCAGTCTTAGTGAACACTATCAAGATGCGTTCTTCCATCATTGCTCCTCTCCTATCGGCTGCTGCCACCGTCTCCGGTTATGCTAATCCCATGACCTGCACCGGTATTTGCACCAACGGTCACGACCCTGCACTCATCCGTCGCGAATCCGATGGGAAGTACTTCCGCTTTTCGACCGGAGGTCCCATCTCTATCCACAGCGCGCCCAGTCTCACTGGACCTTGGGCCCAGCTCCCGCCTGTACTTAACGGTGGTGCGAATATAAACCACCCTGGCAAGAACGACGCTTGGGCACCTGATGTCACAAAGTTCGGGTGAGTACCCCCAGAACATGCCATACACAAAGCAGGCTTGACAAAGCTAATCATCTGGCAGCGACACATACTACTTGTTCTACTCCGTCTCGAAGTTCGAAGAGCAAAACTCGGCCATCGGCGTTGCAACCTCCACCAACCTCGAGAAATGGACCGACCACGGCGCCATAGGCATCAGTTCCAAGGCTGGAAGCCCCTACAACGCCATTGATCCCGCCGCCTACTGGGACGGCAGCAACATCCTCATGTCCTTCGGCTCTTTCTGGGGGGATCTTTACCAGGTCAAGATGAACAACCCGCCCCTAAAAGTCGCCAGCGGCGCGACGAGCACTCGTATTGCGTACCAACCGCCCGGCGACCATGCGCAGGAAGCTGCATATATTGTTAAGAATGGCGACTACCATTACTTGTTTTTCTCCGTGGGCCAGTGCTGCCGGTTGGACACGAATAGGCCTGCCACGGGGAAGGAGTACAAGATCCAGGTTTGCAGGAGCAAGACTGCGACGGGAGGATTTGTGGATAAGAATGGTGTCAGCTGCACGAATGGCGGTGGAACTACAGTGTTGGAGAGCCATGGTTGGGTGTATGCGCCGGGAGGCCAGGGTGTGTTCTGGGACCCTAGCGGTCCGATCCTTTACTACCACTATGTTGACACGCGCATTGGCTATGCGGATGGACAAAAGAAGTTCGGCACGAACAGGATCGACTTCTCGAGCGGGTGGCCAGTCGTGTAAGGGGCGATACATTGTCATCGCACGCGGACAGACGCCGTACAAATGCAATTTTTGAGTGTATGCGGGAGACAAATACCGTGATTTAGATAAACATGCTTGAATTGAGCAGGCCCGAGAGCAACATAACGTGATGTTGGACAAGGCGTGTTACTACATAACAGGTCTGGGGTCGAACAATTGAAGTCCATGCTCCCGATCCGCGTGTTGCCAATTCCATTCGGAGCAGCAATCCGGGGTAAGCTTCCAACCTCGGTCCACAATGACCCACGCGTGACTTACCTAGGTATCCTCACAACGCAGTCATCATGTAGTTCCAACAACAACCGACTACTAGACATTCCTCTTCAACACATTCCCTCCAGCCTACCTCTCAATAGTACCCTCCAAACCTCGCTCGCCCTGTCGCCCACCATGTCCGCCGTGACTCCCCAGACCCAACCCCCTCCAACATCCCACGTCCTCCTCACCTACCCAGCCCCATATGTCCTCCTCGTAACCATCAACCGCGAAAGGCAAATGAACAGCATCCCCTGGGCGGGCCACACCGAAATGGCCCAGGTTTTCGACTGGTTCGACCGCGAGCCCAACCTACGCGTTGCCATCATCACAGGGGCGGGCAAGAAAGCATTCTGCGCGGGACAGGACCTAATTGAGCTGGGGAAGATCAGGCAGGGGACTATAGAGAGGGACGTGGCGAAGCAGAGGCATCCGTTGAGCGGGTTCGGGGGACTGAGTAGGCGGTGCGGGAAGAAGCCTGTGATTGCGGCTGTGAATGGGTTTGCGCTGGGTGGGGGATTTGAGATTGTTTTGGGTTGGTGAGTGCTTTTCCAGTTGTGGGCAGTTGTGTACGATTGATGCGTGCATCCTCTGAGTGGTGGCATGAGTGTTGTACTCGTTGCTCTCCACATAAGAAGAGAATGCCACCGACATGGGGCACGCTCAAGGAGGAACAAACACTGATTCGGCTTCACAGTGACATGGTAGTAGCCTCTCCCACCGCAACCTTTGGGTTTCCCGAAGCCCTCCGCGGCATCTTTGCCGGCGCAGGAGGCCCGCCCCGCCTCGTGCGCAACATCGGTCTGCCCATCGCTTCAGAAATCGCATTAACCGGCCGACCCATCACCGCCCAGCGCGCAAAAGAGCTGAATCTCGTCAACCGAATTGCCCCCTCACAAAACGCCGTCGTCGACGAGGCCCTGAAACTCGCAAACGAGATAGCAGCGATTAGTCCTGATGCAGCCATTGTGACTAGGGCGGCGCTGCGAGAAGCGTGGGAGACAGGGAGTGTAGAGAGGGCGACGCAGTTGACGCTTGAGAGGTTCGAGAAGGATTTGAGTAGTGGGGAGAATGCGTTGGAGGGGTTGAAGGCTTTTGCGGAGAAGAGGAAACCGGAGTGGAAGGCGAGTAAACTGTGAATGAGTCACGAATGAAGCATCGTTGGAGGGGTTGAAGGCTTTTGCGGAGAAGAGGAAACCGGAGTAGAAGGCGAGTAAACTCTAGATGATTCACGAATGCAGCATTGCATCAAGGTGTTCGACCTGCTGTGATTTCGAGACTACCTGCTCTTCGTATCAGACCCACAGTGCGAGTTGTTCCGCTATCTGCGTTGTATAACAGGCATAGATACGCATCACCAGACCTCTTTTCAGCTTCTGTCACGGAGATGACCTCCCTCTGTTTTTTATACGCCTCGGCCCTATACCTAGGTATTGAAGCGGCCAGTAGCAGATTAAGCAAACCAACAACGCCCAGACATGCGTAGGGGCCAGGATAACTAAAAGGCCACAATATACCTAGGGATACCCTGTCCCTAAGAACTTTTCGTACCTATCCACTGCCCTTACTCAACGTGCGCGTCTAGACACCATAATCGCCCTCTACACCAACGTCTAGCCCTCTACATTCTCCACGCCTACCTCTACCTCCTCGCCCTCCAAACGCGCGCTCAAAACTTCGGCACGCCACATTACCCCACGAATACGTACATGATTACACTAAACGCAGACCAAACACAATTAAATGACACTCTCCAAGCCACATGATTACCCCAGCCCAGCCTCTCCCTTCATGCACACGTTCGTCGTCATTGATCAAGCAACGCTACGTTCCGCGGGCCAGGCAGAGCACACTAGAGGATAAACGCGAGGAAGCGGATATCAATCTCCTGATCTAGTATGCTCCTGGGCTGCATTGCAACGTGTCGCTTTTGTTATTGGTACTAGAATACAAATTCGTACAGACTGCGTCCGTATTCATTTCCTTTACCAACTCGGCACATGGCACCAATGGGAATTTTTTTTGGACACCAGGCATCGTACTATTGTGCTGGATTATCGATTATTCCCACGAGAACATTGACTAACTATATAGTTCGTCGATGCATACGTGTACATATTTGCATTTCAAGTGTATGTCAAGGTTCGCCCCACGCAGTCCACCTACGTAAACTCAAAGACCATCATTGATCAGCTGGGTCCATGCCCCCCAAGGTTGCCATTAGGTCCAGTCAGGTATGCAAGCCCAGACGCACACCGACGTCTTGCCGTCGTCAAGCCACCGAGAGACCTCGAGACCATGGTAATCACGTGCCGCCTCAGAGCCTTGCAATGCGCCAATCGGCTTCTTCCATCGTTGCACGAGTCCATTTAGCCTCCCTCTTCACCCCCACGCCCCACTCAGTCCGCGTGAAAAATCTGTACCCTTGAACCCAGTACCTAGGTAGTGCCAGTGTAGCGCATCTTTCCAGGGTGTAAATGAACTTGATGCACAACCGCGGAAGCAGGGTGCGGGTATGCATGAGAATCGCATGGTACTGGAAAATCCGTGATCGCCGACTCGTCCGTTGTGGTCATACGGTGCATGTGATGCTCGTGGGAAATAGACTTTGCGTGCTCATAGTAAATCAAATCCAAGTGCGCCGTACCGTATGACTTGGTTGCAAGATGTTGACATTATCACGGCGAATGGAACAGAAATCATAGTCTTGCGTCGTGCCCTTCAAGTAGCGTTCTCCTCTGTCGACTGCAGCGCTGTATCGGCACTGGGTGTTGCTCCGCGGGGGCTAGATCGGCGTAGTGCGGCAAGCTCTTTCCTTAAGGCATCCATTTCTTGGTCTTTCTGATCCAGCAGCCTATCTTTATCGTGACACTGCTTCTGAAGGTCTCGGATGTACTCGATCGCGCTTTCCACTTTAGCGGCCTTGGAGTTGTTGCTGTTGCTGTTAGGATCCGGGCTCTTGCTTTCTTTGGCACCTAGCTGCGGAGATGGAAGTAGAGCTTGCATCTCTTGCAGCGCTGTGTTGATGCGGTTTCTGCGGCCCTGCTCGGCTATCTTGTGGGAAGTGCGTTTTGAGGTCAAGTTTGTAGAGAGGGACGTTGGGTATACCACTCCAGGGACTGTAGTGCCGTCTAGGATGTTCTGATAATTTGATTTGGAAGCAAGTAGAAGAGCGTGAGTGTCGTCAGAGACAGCTGCTGATTGTCAGGAGGGATTCATAATCAGGGGTCTTAATAACTTACCGCCATCGGGAAGCAATGGCTTAATACTAGGTGAGATCTTGGGCCGTAAAGCAGGGCTGACGAGATTCGACACACTGTTCCGTTTCTTAGATGTTCGAGCAGATTTAGGGTCTCCTCTCTTGTTAGTCCCTAGGAAGAATGCTGGGCTAGTGGGCGAGGAAATAGCGCTGAGCATCGGACTCTGGCTGGGTTTTCCTGACTGTGCAGCAGGTCCTGACGGCGTACTCAGAGGGCCGAGCTTAGGTGTCTTTCGTGCAGACAGTCGGGGCGTGTCTTCATCATCATTGTGCATGGTAGTGTCGATCCGCGCCAGCGGCGGCCTGTCCAAAGTCGCCTCTGGTAACGTCAAGTCATCGAGTGCCGGTGGCGCATCAGGTCCGCCAAACGTAGGTGAAGGGTGAATGCGCATCAGTGAAGCTGGGGTGGCAGGCGCGACTTCTTGGGCAGAAGCTTGCGAGTTCTCTGCGGCCATTGCGGGGGACTGCGTCACAGAACCTGGTTTGGGAGGAGGCCCCATTTCTGACAGAGGTCCCGGTGAAATGGAGTCCGACTCTGAGCTTTCGCGGCTACGACGCAGATCGGCTCCACTGGAGGGACGTTGCGCGCGTTCTTCCTCGAGCAAGTCAGTCACTTCCTTTGGAGGGATCAGCGACGACACGGTAGCTTTCCGTCGTCCAGGTTTCACAATTGGGGATTGGCGCACACGCGCCGAGCCGGCAGAAAGCCGCGGTGTGCTCCTCTTAGTTGCGCTCCTGAGTTTCCTGCTCTTTCCCGACTGGCCCACAGCAGCCTCTTCCAGCATATCAATGTCCACGTCGACGGGAGATGTTCCTGTGGAACTCCGAGAGGTGGTGCCATACTGGCTGGACTGGGTGTGGGCCTGGGGGTAGTTCTGCGCATTCAGGGCTG
Organism: Laburnicola sp. JP-R-44; assembly: GCA_009805535.1. NCBI lineage: Eukaryota > Fungi > Ascomycota > Dothideomycetes > Pleosporales > Didymosphaeriaceae > Laburnicola > Laburnicola sp. JP-R-44. The sequence continues at coordinate 1,729,934 of SELF01000040.1, read as the reverse complement.
GTGAGGTGAGAGGACTGAAATACGCGCCCAGTACCGTGGTCATATCGTGCACCCGGAAGCGGGTCTCATGAGGGGTCACGGCAGGCGAGACGAGCGGGGTGAATGTCTATGGCACGGTCAGTCACACGTTGCAGATGCAGTGGTACTACTCGACATACCGTATCGTCCTTGCGCATCTGGTAGTGCTGGTCGTACATGGCCTGTTGCGCATCCATCTGTTGCAAATAGCGCGCCGGATCACCGTGCAGCTCCATACTGTTCGGCGTCGGCGGTACTGGGGCATGCGGGCGATACATTTGGTCGGGGCCTTGGCTGAAGGCGGGCGCATTTTGCTGCGCATATGGCATGCTGAATTCGAAGAAGCCGGCACCTTGCTGAGGCATGCCGTGGCTGGGGCCGCGGCTGTCCATGGTCTGCTGGCGCGGCTGGGGTGCGCCGGGGTTGCCATTGCGGTGCTGCTGCTGCTGGGCTATCTGTGGGCTGAAGGGGTTGTGGATATGCTGGACGTCCAGCTCGTCGGCCAGCTGCTCGAGTTGTTGGCCGTCGTGGCCGGTCCCATTGGCGAATTCGGGGAAGTCGAGGTCAAAGTCCAGGAGGGTGGAGAAGTCGTGGTCGGTGCCCGCCATGGGGTCGAACTGCTCGGCGCCAGACCATGCTGGAGGCGCACCCGTGGTGTCGTTCATGCTACGAGGCAATAACGGGCGCTGGAGAGCCTCGAGGCCCAGGGCGGCGCGAGGAAGTCAACCGCCAATTTTCTGCGTGCTGGGTTGGTGGGGCGGCGAGCGGCGAGCGGCGAGCGGCGAGCTAGCGGGATTGTGAGGGTTCCGGCTGCTGGCTACCAAAGTCGACCCGTAAACGCCCAAGTGCCCGATCCGTGTGCTGGACATGAATAGATGGCGGCAGCGCAGTGTAGGCCGCCCGGTGCGCGCTCTCCTGGTGAGGAGAGAGGAGAGAGCAGCAAAGACGTCGTCCACGGCCAGCCTACTGATCATGCGAAACCCCTGCCGCACGCCTACAGTACCCCACGAACTTAGCAAACGATAATAAGACGCCCACTCTCCGAACACCTGCACCGCCCATTCACACCCATGCTCAGCAGCGAGGTGGCGCTCCTCTGTGGCTTGCGCACTGCTACTGCTGACTCGCATCGGCCAAGAGAACCACTGGAACTGACATCCATCCACGGATTATCATCTACGTACCTACACCGGTCACGAGCCGCACTGTACGACCACGCCGGTAGTAAGATGCTCGTTATATCCCGCCCTTGCCTCTGCACTGCCTGGGCATGCCAGCTGCTCACCATGTCTCGCCGGTGACTTCGTGACTGTCTGCCAGCCTGCCCAAAACTTCAAATGTTGACCTCCACGCCATCCCACCCTCAGTGCCGAGCGGCCCTTGCAGAAGCGCCGTCGACCCGGGCCAATCGCGCTCCCCCCCCCGCACCTCAAGCCTTGCGGCCCTCCTCTGCGGCGGGCCCGTGGCCAAGCAACGCCATCTGGCCGTCTCATCCCGCACTCAGAATGAGCGCTCGATGTTGGAGCCGCCTCGGATTTCTGCTTGTCAGTCGTGCATCCATCCCCATCCTTGCATCTACAGGCGTGCGAAAGGTCTCCATGTCGGCTGCACCGATAGGCGCGCTCCGGCAAAACTCCGTCCGGGGCAATCTCGCCTAGCTGGCACATGGATCGAGTTGGCCTCTCCGACCTGCCTCTCCCGGATAGCCACAAATGACTTGCAGCAGAGAAGGCGGATGGAAACTTTGCAGAACCTCAGTCGGCCTAGAACACAGCTGGTCACCGAAATAGTGGAAACGTGATGAATTAGAACCTGCTTTTGTCTCGTATTGTGGAATAACAAGGCTGAAGACGACTAATCACACCCGGAAGCTAATCTCCCCTGCACTGCAAAGGCAGGCAGTAACCTTCTCCCATAATTTACACATCGCTGAAAGTACATGGTCGGTCCTCCAAAATGGCCGAGGGACCACCATGGGTATTATCCACCCGCCGTCCCCGAAAAAGGTATATGAAAGTGTGCCGTGAAAGGCTCCGCATGAACGCCGTGCTGGACATGACAACCGCCATCTTCTCGTCGTTTACATTACAATGCAGCAGCCGTTGCTCTGTTGGGGTGCATAGGGGTCATCGCGCTTTTCGATCTGCAACCACGGTCAGCTGTGTTCGCGCCAGCGGGGAGGGGAGGCACGCACCGTTCCCCATCGCGATGGCACCATCCAGTCCTTGGGCTCCTTATCTGTGAATGCGATCAAGCTGCGCATACCGTCAGTCCAAAGGCTCGCTGCGAGGCCAATTGGTGGGCGTCTTACTCAATCGCGGCTTCCGACACGGGTATCCGGCGGCGCTCGAGATCCTCGCGTAGGCGTTGGTTCAATTCGGTGAGACGGCGCAGCTTGAGCTCGGCCATGCTCTGCTTCTTGCTCTTGCCGTCGCCGCCGGTGCGGATCTCGTAGGGTGCCGCGGCCATCATGGTGGGCAACGGGTGGCAGCGGTGAGGGAGGGACTAACAATGGCGGAGGAGAGGCGTCAGGTCGGGCGGACGGTGGAGCGGCGTGCGATGATGATGCGTGGTGTGCTCGCGAGATGGTGCGACGTTGCTGCGTTGCGGCAGAGGACGTGCCAGAGACGGGTCGGGGCGGGTTCCGTGTAAGGAGCGGCGGGGGCTGAGAGCGATGTTGCGAGCCTGAGACCGTCACGGCGGCGAGAGCAGGCTGCGGCTGCGGAGGAGCACGATCGAGGCAACGCTGTACGGGCGAGGAGAGGTGTGGGCGCGCGGACGGGGGATAGGGGAGGAATGAGAAGCTCGGCTGTCGATGCTAGGCCGCTAGTCCGCATCCAACAGCGGCCAGTTGACGATCAAGGCGTTCACCGCCGAACCGCGACGCAGCACGCACAGCCCTACGTTGTGGGTGCAGCGTTGGCGGAGGGCAAACAAACTGCGAGATTCACTTGGTCTTGCCAGCGGCGCCGTCTTGTGGATGGCTGCACCCGCGATTCCGCTGTCTGCGCGTTTGATGAGACGGCGCCCGGGCGAGTGTGAGGTCACGTGCTGCACACCCCGCTAACCCTCATTCGCTTCTCGCCCACGCACTGCTGATTTTCGCTGCAAAGGCCCAGCGCAGCCGCGAACCTCTGCACAAACCCTCGCTGAGCCTGCTTCGAAGCCCCAGAGCGACACCGCAGTCGGATCCGCGAACCCCGTCTGCCCAGCATGGCGCCGCCGCCGCACAGCAAGCCCGAGAATATTCTGTTCGTCCTTTGTGCCCCCATACGCACGCCTGCACTTTTGCTAACAGCACTCCAGCAAACGCGCCCAGGAGCTCATCGGAGTGCAGCAGCCCCAGGCCGCGCTGCAGCTCCTTCACGAACATGTCATCTCCAAGCGCACCCGGAACAGCCCCATCGCCTCGCTCGAGCCGCTGATGATCCTGTTTGTCGAACTCTGCGTCGACCTCAGGAAAGGCAAACTCGCCAAGGACGGCCTCTACCAATACAAGAACACCGCACAGAACACAAACGTCGGCACTATAGAGGTACAGAGGAAGGAGCGTGATGCATGTACGCGGCTAACATGCGCCAGGTCGTCTTCAAACGGTTCATCGAATTGGCTGAGAAGAAGGTCACGGATGCCCAAGAGAAAGCCGCAGAGGTGCACAAGTCCACCGAGGGCCCATCCGAATCTGCCGAGGACGAGCAAGCTGGCTCCAAAGCTGTGGACGATCTTGAGGCCTCAGAGACGCCCGAGTCGATCCTCCTCTCCACCGTTTCCGGGGAGCAGTCCAAAGACCGCACCGACCGAGCCATCGTAACACCATGGCTGAAGTTCCTTTGGGAGACGTACCGGACGGTGCTAGATATCTTCAAGAACAACGCCCGCCTTGAGGTCATGTACCAGTCAACTGCCCTCCAGGCGTTCCAGTTCTGCCAAAACTACACCCGTAAGACCGAATTCCGCCGTCTTTGCGAGCTTCTGCGCAACCATCTCCAAAATGCAGCCAAGTTCTCGTCTCAGATGCACGCCATCAACCTGTCAGATCCAGACACCCTCCAGCGACACCTTGACACGCGTTTCCAACAGTTGGACGTGGCAGTCAAACTCGAGTTGTGGCAGGAGGCTTTCCGAAGTGTTGAGGACATCCACACTCTTCTGACCCTGAGCAAACGTCCCGCAAAGAACAACATGATGGCCAGTTACTTCAAGCATCTTACGGAAATCTTCCTCCGCAGCGAGAACTACCTTTTCCATGCTGCTGCATGGAGTCGCTACTACAATCTCCTGCGGCAATCAGCTGCTGCAGTTGCTGCTGGACAGTCGAAGAAGGACAATCCTCCTGTCACCGAGGCCGACGTGGTGAACACAGCATCTTTCGTCCTTCTATCTGCCCTTTCGATTCCCGTCATCAGTACCTCCCGATCACGCGGCGCTCTGGTGGATGTGGACGCAGCCAAGAACAACAAGAATACTCGTCTTACCAACCTTCTCGGCATGTCGCAGGCGCCCACGCGTGCTATTTTGTTCAAGGATGCTCTCAGCAAAGGACTTTTGAAGCGAGCGCGCCCTGAAATTCGGGACCTGTACAACATCCTGGAAGTGGACTTCCACCCTCTCTCCATCTGTCAAAAGATTTCGCCAATCCTGGAGAAGATTGGTGCGGACGAGACGATGAAGATTTATATCGGGCCTCTGCAACAGGTCATTCTAACTCGTCTTTTCCAGCAATTGTCTCAAGTTTACGATTCCGTTGAAATCAGCTTTGTGCTCAACCTTGCACAGTTCCCAGAGTCGTTTCAAGTCACTAGCGGCACTATTGAGAAGTTCATCATGAATGGCTGCAAGAAGGGTGATTTGGCGATTCGAGTCGACCACGCTGCTGGCGTGCTCACCTTTGACTCTGACGTCTTCTCCTCCGCCAAAGCAATGCATCCTGGCTCCGGCGCAGGTTCTGCGGAAAGCGAGTCGCGGTCCGTGCAGCGTCTCCAGAGCACACCTGCCGAGATCGTCCGTTCTCAGATGACACGCCTTGCAAAGTCTCTATTTGTCACCTGCCAATATGTCGATCCAGATTTCAATACCGAGAGGCGTAAAGCCAAGGAAGCTGCGCTGCTGCGCACAAAGGAGGGTGCTGAGGCTGAACACCGCGAGACTCTTGCTCGTCGTGAGATCATTTCTCAAAAGAAAGAAGCGGCTCAAAAAGCACAACAGATGAAAGAGAGCGAGGAACAGACGAAACGAGCCCTCCGTATTCAACAAGCCAAAGAGGAGGAGAGTCGCCGCCTTGCAGAGGAACAGCGTCAGCGTGCCCAGCAACGCATCAAGGCCGAACAGGAGCGGGTACAGCGTGAAGAGCTTGAGAAGCAACTCAAAGAACTCAAAGAGACCGTTCAGGTGGATATTGATATTCCAGAGGACATCACCGAGCTTGACTCAACACGCATCCGTGCCATGAAGTTGGCTGCTCTTGAGAAGGAAAAGAATTTGCTTGGCGAGCAATTGCGTATTGCCGGCAAGCGAATCGACCACCTCGAGCGTGCGTACCGCAAAGAGGAGATCAAGCACCTCAAGGATGACTATGAGCGGCAAATGAAAGAAGACCAAGAGGCATACGAGAAGACTAAGCAGGAGACTTTGAAGGAAGCTGAACAGAAGCATAAGGAGGACGTTGCACTAAAGCACCGGCTGTCTAGGCTTGTTCCAAGCTACCAGACTTTCGTCGCCGAAGTCAAGCAAGCGCGCAAAGCGGAGTTTGAGAAGCGTAGCAGAATCGCACAAAAGGAACTGGAACAGAAGAAGGCGAAACGTGTCCAGGAGATTAAGGAGCGAATCGCCAAGGAGAAACGCGAGCGTGAAGAGGCTGAGCGACGAGAAAGGGAAGAGCGGGAGAGGGAGGAAGCCGAGCGAGTTGCCAAGGAGAAGGCGGACGAAGAGAGGCGACAGAAACTTTTGGAAGAAAAGGCACAGCGAGACGCGGAAAGAGCGTATGTATCTTCTTCCGGAATTTATTATCTCACACTAACATATGCTAGGGAACTCGCCGAGAAGGCACGTCTTCAGCGTCAGCGAGAAGAGGAGGCAGAGGCCCGACGTCTTGCAAAGAAGTCTGGAGCCGCGGCACCCGAGCCATTCTCCCGCGAACAACCCCGCGAGCCATCTGCATCTTCTGGTGGTCCTCCTAGACTTGCCCTTGCCGGCAACAAGCCAACGTGGCGCGAACGTGAGGCCATGCGGCTTGCTGGTCAGACTCCTCCGGCTCCCGAAGCTGCCTCTCCCGCGGCCGCCGCTCCCGCATCCGAAGCCGAGGCTTCCAAACGGACCGGCTATGTCCCTCCTCAGCTCCGTGCTGGTGGTGGTGAAGGCAGCCGTGCCAGCGGATGGGGAGAGCGCCAAGGCAGTGGACGTGGACCGCCAGTTGGTCGCACTGAATCCCCTGCTGCTTCTTCTGGTCGTCACGAGCCCCCTAGCCGTGGTCGCTTCAGTGATATGGGCGATAAGGACAGGACGCAGTCTCCTGCCTCGGGTGGTCCCTGGGTATCTTCCAGCCGACGCGGCCGGGAAGACGGCGAGAGGGAGGGGGAGAGGGAGTCGCTACCTCCTCCATCGCAAGCTCCCAGCGGTGGCAAGTACAGGCCCGGTGCCTTTCGACGAGGTGGTTAGTAGATGCGCTGAAGATAGATTGCGTTCGACGGTGGCGAAGGTTATGCATGTGGATGGGAGCTTGATGTGCTGTGCATGATATATCGTCATCGGTACAGCAATTGGCTTTGTCAATTCATGGATGGGGCAAGGTAAACAAAGCCAAGGCCGTGTCTGGAGTTGGGTCTGTGATGCCGCTTTTCTTTTTCTGTCATGGCGATGAGGGATAGAGTCATTGTCTTCTTGGACAAAATCATGGGGTTTTGTAGCATCATGTCATAATTCATGCCGAACTTTCAAGATTGTTCAATTGGTCGTCTTGAGAGTTAATGGTACAAACATGCTTGTGGGACCACATGTAGGGCACAGTCGTGGGCTAGGGAGTCGCTGTGAGGGGCGATTCCCGTGACTTTTGGCATATATGCTTTCTCTTGGTTTTGATTAGGTTTTTAGTATAGGTTTCATCGTGTCGGGACAGTCGTTACTAGGGCGACTTGGTTTGAAAAGTTTAATTTATTCAAGAGCAATATGAAGTCCGTAACCTGTGAATTGGAAGGCGAACATATACAGTTGCGGGACAAAAGTTCAAGTACAATTTGCCTTAGTATTGCTTATCCTGGGGGTTAACGTTTTGTGCTTAAAGTTTTGTCCCAGTACTGTAGGACTCCAAGCGTCGAAATCTCAAACCGCCCGCTCTGTGTAGTATGCAAGAAACGCGGGACCAAGCCATCTGCAGCCTTCCATGGTAACGAAGCGTGCCAGTCAACTTGCCTCGTCTATACTCGTGACATCGTCCAAAATCATATCCAGCATATCAACGTGTTTGTGCTCTTCAGGTAGGCGAGGTGTTTTGCGAACAGAAAAAGGCGGCAATCGAGTGATACGATCAGAATGCAGGCGATGTCAGTAGTTCAGCCGTGCCATATGATGCATGCGCCTATTCAGATTTCAAGACCGTGGAGAGCGAATCGACAATGCATTTGCTTAGCTTGAATGGGGAGGTGGAAGGGGAAGGGTAGGATAGTAATATTGGAATGCAAGACACACTACACTTGATCCTGTCAGCTGTAGTGCCGGTCACGTATACTATTAAAGTATGATGGTATTGATTGATAGAGATTTATGCCGGCGCAGAGCAAATCCACATGCCTTTGTGCATGTAGGGCTATTACATGGTAAATTTTTGGACCTCACTAATACATTCTAGCTTAGCAGAGGATAAGTTATTCATGCTACGTATCTGCTTGTGGATCGATTCTACCTTCCTTAACTATGTTTGGTCCGTATTCACATCCATGGATGTCGGGGTCGTGTTACCTTAAAGGTGAAATGGCAGGCGTGAGCTTGCTTTCTGGCCTTGCTTAGTGATATAAATCAGTAACAGATCCATGGGTGTCTACCTTTCACTTGCTGTTAATCCAGATTGAATAGTAAAATACTGTAAGGTGAAAAGACGGAAACCAGAACACGCTTTGTTGCCTGGGTTACTTGGTGAAAATGCTCACCTACTCGTACCTAAATATTTAACGCGTCTCAACCGCACCTACCCCAGACAAACAATCAACACCAGTTCTTGGATGCCACGACCGAAACAACATTTGCGATGGCGCGCACTCGCGCTTCCTCTCGAAAGGCTCCCCCTTCTCGCTCGGATGCACGCGGTATTACAAGAGCGAGCGACAATGCAAACAAGCTCGAATCATCTACCCGAAATATCTCACTACCACGGGTACAGCAGCTTCCGGCGCTCCCCATGACCAAAGATTCTATTCCAGACAAGCAGCACGCTGGGGATACTGTTTCCGAAGAATATTGCGCACAGAAGGTGGTGATTCATTTGACTCCACGCACGAAAGGCGGCACCGCGTGCAACGAGCAACAATACAGCACCCAGGCTACAGAGAATGGTGAGGGTAGCGCATCGACGCAAAGTAAAGGTGTAGACGGATTGAAGTCGTTATTGCCGGTAACCAAAACATCCCTCCTTTCAAGATGACCTAAGCATTCTGCTAATGTTCAACCCGCAAAGGAGGCCCGAACTCATGGCCAATTCCACCCAAATGCTTCCGATGAACAATTTCTAGCAAAGGATCCGCCATGGGAAAGCCTTGACGCAGCGCCTTACGAAGCGAACGAGGTGCGCCGTAAGAGGAAATACCAGGCAGACTTTGGGCTAGGGGGCGAGGAGCCCAGCCAACCGAACAGCCATAGAAAGAGAAAGACGCCAATGGCACGTTCGGTAATGTCACCGGCGACCTCTGTTCTACCACACGAGGAACAAGGCGATGCGATAAAAAACCCCCCGCAATCCGGCGTGGACATCCAGGAAGTAGACGACCAAGTCCCTATCGGAGGCAACGAGGACATGGAGCCATTACATCCACCTCTTTCGCCTGTATTCCCTATCGCACCTAATCGCAGTTCTAGTCCCGAAGTACTAGATCTGGGTGCTCACGGTATCGGTAAGTCTTCCCTCTTCATTAGCGATCACTCGTTAACGTATGAAGACATCGAGTTTCCTTTAGAAGAAGAAGAAGGTATGGCTTCTTGCCCTCGGTTTCCACAGCTGGCCAACAACCCACAGATTGATCGTAGATTCACGCAAGCATACTTGGACGGAGAGAAGGGACGAGAAGACACGTTTGGTGCGCGTATGATAGCCAGCGAAGGACATTGTGAGAAGAAGAACGGAGAGGGGGAAATGTCCCTTTCGGAGATGGACCAGTTTGTCGACGATGACGCATATTATCGAGGTTAGTGGTACTTGGACGTTGGAAATTGGGAATTTGCGCCGACCCGGTTGGTGGTAGACTGCCTCGTATAGTGGACCGCGTTTGGGCTTGGCGTACTCTGGGGATATTGCTCTTTATTGGCCAATACGAATACATACCAGGGGGTTTGCATCCCAGATGAATCATGTTTGCTAGCGTGCTGTCTTATCTATCTCGCTTGGCTCCTTCCTCATCCAGATGACTCGGCTTTCTCAGCATTCGACCAAGACGATCCAGTTCGTGGCAAGCTCGCAAAGACGGAAGCTCCGACTCCATGGTCTTCGCATTCCAGGTACCAAGATCATGCAGCCTTTACATTACACCGTTCCGCAGACGATAATGTGGCGGCAGATATTCGTGCCAAGTCGGCCTACGACGAATACGATGCAGCGTCGACAGAGCACAAGCGTCCAAGACGCATATTCACCCGGGATAGGAAGGTAGGCTGCTCTTCGATATCTCGAGTCGCTTAGTGGGCGTGCATGGCGACGATGCCTCCGAGGCTCGGACGTACCCACGACGACAATGGCCGGCGTTGGGGAAAGGTACAAAAGGATGCTGCTGCCCAGAAGCGGACACTGCAGCAGCAATTCTCTGCGGTTCCTGTGCCAATATGAAGTTTACTACCGTTGCCGCAGCATTGCTGCCTTTGGCTCATGGCGCCATGTACTCTGAGCAGGAGTACGCCTCTGGCGCAGTCATGGCGAAGATGATGGCTGCCAAAGAGGTAATTCAACGCCCAATTCCCCATTCTCTTCCTACGTGTACTGACGAGTTGTAGGCTGCGTGGGCCAAACACAGGGCAGCCGGTCGGTATGACAACAAGAGATGGAACGGTTTCGACAGGAAGCATGCAAGCAAGAACGTCATCAAATGCATAAATGGCAAAGCAGTGGCCGTAAAAGGCGATGCGGACCAGACATATAAGTGCAAGGACATCGACATGTATGACTTCAAGACGCACCAAGAGCTGGGAAGCAACGGGGGGCAAGGATCCGGGTCTTGGGGCTGGTCTTATCGCGGCCGTGACTTCATTGCCATTGGTCAGACTGATGGTGCTGCCTTTGCAGAAGTGACCAAGAAGGGAAAATTGGTCTATCTTGGACGCCTGCCTTCTCAAGGCAGTCCCGTCATCTGGCGCGAGATCAAGGTCAGCGGCGACTACCTTATTGTCGGCTCCGAAGGTGTAAACCACTACGTGCAGATCTTCGACATGAAGAAGCTTCTCAAGGTCGACCCTAAGAATCCCAAGACCTTCAGCACGGCGACTGATTTGACCGGGCTCTTCACCGATTACATCGACCTGGGACGTACGCACAATGTCGTTGTCAATGAGGAGAAGGGATATGCAGTCGCAGTCGGCGCTCAGCCGCGGACTTCAACCTGCAAGTCCGGGTTGATCTTCATCGACCTGAGGTTGGTGATCCCTTCCCTTTATTGAAACAAATTCTAACTGTGCTGTTACATAGCAACCCCTCCAAACCTACATCTCCCGGCTGCGCCTCTTCGGACGGCTACGTACACGATGCTCAATGCGTCGTATATCGCGGTCCGCACAAGAAATACTATGGCCGTGACATCTGCTACGGCTACAATGAGGACACACTCACGATTTATGATGTGACCGATAAGACGGGCACCAACGCGTCCACCATCATCTCGCGTACGCCATATACGGGCGCTTCATACACCCATCAAGGATGGGTCCTTGACCTCAACTGGCAGACGCATCTGATCATGGACGACGAACTCGACGAGGGCCAAATTGACCCGGGACGTACCGACCCCAACTCCCCTGCGAAGGACGGTTTCCCCGTAACCTACATCTTTGACATCACCAACCTCGAACAGCCCAAGAACACCGGCTACTACAAATCTTCCGTGCGCTCGGTCGACCACAACCAGTTTGTCTACAATGGTCTCGCGTACCAGTCCAACTACCAGGCCGGTCTCCGCGTGCTCGACGTCTCCAGCATCCCGTGGGATCCGACGGGCAAGAGCGTGAAGGAAATTGCGTACTTTGACGTGTACCCGGGTGACGATGATAAGCCTGGTGGTGGAGACGCGCTCTGGGACTTTGGCACGTGGAGTCACTATACCTTCCCGAGTGGGTGGATTGTGGTCAATACTATTGATCGCGGTGCTTTCGTCGTCAAGTTGAGCAAGTTCAAGGGGAGGGGATATGGCAAGAGATGGGAGAATAGATTTGCGTAGATACCGTGGAGCATAATAAACTCTGACTTGGATTTCATTTCAACATATGGTTTTGCTTGGAGAGTCAGTGCTGTGAAGATGAGAACCATGCCGCCCCTGTGAGAGGACGTACAGCTATTTGAGCTGAACACATGCTTTCAGTGTTAATGATTATCTTTCTCACGACTCTGATTCCCACGAATCATTCTGGTGCACTGTTCTGGTCCGACTTTGTCTACGAAATGGCAAAGATCGGCTATGCAATAGAATATGTATCTGTGTGGGACTTCTCACCAACAAACCCTGCCATCCTCCCTGGCGTAGGACGTAAAGGTGTGCGTAGTCGGCATGACTGGAGAGGAAGAAGTGGGTCACTTCGACTTCGCCGCGAGAGTACCTGTACGGAAGTTATCAGGGAGAAGGACTTCCGTTTCAAGAACTATGTTGTCTCAGTCAACCACAATACGACAACAGGACAACAAACAGAGCAGTGGCGATGCAACGGAGCCAAGTGTCGAAGACGACATATTTAGATATGATCAACCAGTTCGGATATTTCGCAGCTTGGTAAGTTGGCCTGTAATTCTACGATGTTCGCATGAACAATCACTCTTATTCTCTCTGCTACTGTGAACTTGCACGTGAAGACTTTTCTTAGGGCTTCACCATGTTTACCTCTCGTATAGGTATATTGTTCCAAGCATACATCCTTGCCCGGAATCTCCGAAGCGCCTTGAAACGCGCGGGCGCGCAACCTCTTTAGGAATCTACGTAGATGATCCACCCCCCAGCATCGCCACGTCCGAAAGTGAAGGATCTGACTTGACGACGACTCGTCAACATCTTGTTTATCTGCATTCTCACATGCGCACCCATCCTACCTACTTCTCGACAGGGATGGATAAGGCGCGTGCGTGTGCGTGTGGCTAGACTCCGCAGTACGTAGACCTTACTCTGCGTAACGTTCATGCTAATGTTCCCTGCGCAGCTGAACTTCGTTGTCGAGATCTATTCTATTAGGTACTCGTCGGACACGCCTCGCAGGCAGATGCTCCCTGTTTCTAGAGAGCCAAGGACATGCGGAGTTTTATGCGGCGAATTGACCACGCAGCTTATCGTAGGGCCTTCGTCTCAGGGTGCCCTTCTTTCCCGTGGGGAATGGAGAATTACTGTATGTACTGACTGTACTGTAGGCCGGAAGGATGCTATGAGGCCAGGTGAGATTCGGGCGTTACCCTAGGTAAGGACATTGGGGTATCGATAAGGTGCCGGTAATACTGGGGAAGGATCTATCAGCGGGGGATGATGATCCCAGGTAGGTATGTATTGTGGGTGCGGCGTCGTTCCTTCTGTTTCTAGGGCATGTTGCCACGTTTTTCCTGCGTCTACTTAAGTCCCGAGTACTTATTACATATTTATCTCGCCGAATGGAATCCGCTTCACTAAATCCGTGTCGGTAGTCTAATTCCTCTGCCATGCCATAGCAGCATAACCCACCGGCGAAAGCGGCGTGTAGTTTCCGCGTGGATTTCAAACATCAAGTATTCGACAGCGATTGGAAATTGGCAACAAAAGAAGCGCGACTGGTCTCGAAAAGTAATGCAGCATCCGCCTGCATGCTGGGTATCAGATTCTCTATCAATAAATGGACGGCAACACAGCTGCTACTAGCGTCCCCATCCAGACAGCCAAAGCCCTTCCCACCTCCCCAATAACCCTACAAAAGCGTCTCCCTACCATCTCAAAGCGCAGTCCTAGAGATCTTACAATGCAATACTCCTCCTCGGTCTTCCAGCCACTTTCTTCCTATCAAGAGCAGAACCCATACTTCCCACCAACATATCCGCAGCCGACGTCACCGCGACCGGTGTGGCATCGCCGCTCTTCACCTTCTTATCTTCGTTCTCAGCCTCTGCACCCCCTTCTTTGGGTAGCCTAAACGCAAGGAATGTCTCCTCTGCTCTCCTACACGTGTCAAAGACTTGATTCATGTACTTCTCTACGACATCTGGCGGGCGCACGGCGCGAGGCAAGGTCTGAAGGATATCCGGATGTCCGCTCATGACGAGGACCGTGACCGGCTGATAGAATTCAATGTCCTTTAGATCATTCTTCTCATCGAAGTCCTCGATCCTAGGGGGCGGGACATAGGGCGTCACTGGCTGTAACGGAGTTGCAGTCTGGACTGGCGTTGCTAAAGGTGTGTTTTGAGCTGGGGCAGGTGTGCCTTGAGCTGGGCCAGGAGTCGCACCGTTTGTCGCAGGCGCACTTGGAGTAGCAACCTTGGCGGTGCCATTAGCTGGGGTTTGGGCTGATTTTGGAGCTGGTGTAGATGGCGGTTTCATGTCCGTAGTGGACGTTGGCTTCGACTTCATCTTAGTCACCAAGAATGAAAACTTAGCACCAGAATTGTTAGGCAGCCACTCCATAAAGCTGTATGTCGGAAAATAGAATTTATCTCCATTGCCCTCCTTGAAATCGAAGACGAGTGGCCGATAGGTCACTCGTGGCGGCTGACTGTTCGGATGGTAATGTTGAGCGGGCGGTGGCTGCTGATGCTGGTGTTGGGGCTGGTGCTGGTGCGGGTGCGGGTGCATTTGGTCGTGTGTTTGCTTGTAGGTGTTCGGGTGCGATGCTTGGTAGGGTGGCGCTGGAGCCATTGGAGCCATCTGCGGCTGATGGGCTTGTGGTTGGGGCGCAACATGCTGCTTGGGCGGTTTTTGTTGCGGCGGCGGCGGTATCGGCTGTGGAGGTGGAGCAGCGACTGGCTTGGGGGGTGGTGGAAGAGGCGTCCCTGCTTCTTTCTGCCTCTGTAGAATACTAGTCAATTCGCTGATATGGCCCTGGAAGAACTCGAGCTGCTCTTTCGTAGCCTGTCCCGCAGCAACAATCTTCATCACCGCCTTCAATTCTGGATCTTGGCCGGCCCGCTGGGCTAGCATGTGAATGACCGGGTCCGGTGCAGGCGCCTGGGGTGCTGGCGCTTTCTGTGGCGGCGGTTTAGGCTGCGGTGGTCGCTGTTGGGGTGCGGGCTGATATTGTAAAGGCGTATGGTTGTTGTATTGGTACGGACTCTGCTGGTTATGGTTCGGCCATTGGCCATATGTCGGTGCCTTCTTCTGGACGTGTCGGACGACCTCGCGCGGCCCATAGAGGCGGATGGGAAACGTGTGTGGTTCTATCACGAGCTGAGCCTCGCCCACCTGTGGGAAGTTGCGCACAATCTCTTTCTGCCGCTGAATGTTCTGCCTGTCCTCCTCAGTGCGGTCGGCCACTTTTTTCGGCGGTGTGAAGAAGGCGTGGAAGAGTCTGAAGTTGGTGCCAGACACCCATATTGCGCGGGACCGCTGGAGGGAGGCGCTGAGCACGCCGCTGTGCTGTATGTCCTGGTACTCGCGGGACGAAAGGTCGAGCGGCTGTGGCTCCGAGAGGGTCGGTAGCGGCTGGCCCTCTGCAATTCGGATCGGGAGGACTGGCTGGGAGGGTTGCTGTGTGCCCTCTGCGATGGGCGTGCCGGGTGTTGCATCTTTGGTGGCGGCGACACTGGGCCGTTTGCGCTTCAGTGACTTCGCCGGCTGCTTGCTGGGCGTCTCCTTGGGCGTCTCGGGCGGCGGCAGGGCAGCGTCTTCGCGGGCGCGCGCTCTCGTCGATCTTCGGGGCTCCGACATGATGCGCTGGCGTGCGCTGAACACTGAATGCTCACGACTGCTGGAAAATCGTAATCGGGGTCCGGCGCGTCATTTCGCGTCTGGCGCTCGCCAGGCTGAGAGAAGCTAGTCGTCACGTGATACAAACGGTTGCCCAGGTGAGGTCCCGTCAACACTTCCTCCTAGATGATAGCTGGATTCAGAAATCGGTAGGCATGAGAAAGGTGATGATAAAAAGATAGAGCGGGTCATCGATCTTAGCCTTGCTCAGGTCCTCTTCGTGCTATTGGCTTCTAATATATCTTGTGGGATTCATTTGGACCTCACTTCTTGTTACAGTATATCGTACAATACGGCGAAGCCGTTTTGAGGTTCCTTTCAGCTGTGATATCAACTAGAATCTAACTCTTCATGCACCTGCCACATTATTGCCCAGCAGCGGCCTTTTGCTTTTGGCGCTCTTCCTCCTCAGGGGTGCGCGTCTTCAACTGCAGAGCATGAATGCCGCCATCCTGAGCTAGTTCATCTTTCAGAAGGGAGTAGATCATTCGGTGCCGCGCGGGTTGCATCTTGGATTCGAAGGCCTCAGATGTGATCATGACGCTTTGACAGGTCAGTTGCTTGTCAAGTTTTGGTCGCATCATCATGCTAGATTGAAATCTCACCGAAAATGAGTCTACGTTGGCATCAGTCTTCTGTTGATGTCAAGGAAGATGTGGTTTGATGATACCTCTTTGCTTGTTACCCCCTGCATGGCCTTGTGATGTGAGTGCAAATGCGAGTCATTGTGAATCTCTAGGGAGGTAGGCTTCAGTGCTTCTGTGAGCTGCCCGATCATTAGCCACATGCCCATATTGCGTTATTTTGTCTGCCATCTTCTCGGGCCTTGGTGGTTACTTTTGCTCTCATAGTATCCTCCATCGGGGTCATTGATTGCGCCATGTTTGATACGAAACGCCTCGAAGCGACGGCTACCCGATGTAGGAACATCAACGGGGCCTAGTTTGGTGTGGAGAGCTTCCTGGTCGGGTAAACAAAAGGCTCTGGAAGGATGGTGTTGATTGATGGAGAAAGGCTTTCGGAGTCTCGGGCCCAAAAGTACAAGCCGACCCGAGTGCCAAGGCCGCTTTCGGAAGTGTCGATTGAATGCTGCCATGAGCTGTCAAAAGCGTGCGAAGGTCAATGGACGCGAAACCAGCTGATTCAAGCTCGCGAAGTTCCTTCTTAGATTGGCTGTCTTCGCTCCAGCGTCGTGGCGGTACCATGTACACGTAACAAGCATAAATATGGCAGCCTCCGAAAGCGACGCAATTCTTAATTTCTTATCAGACCCGCAGACCCGGACAGCGATCCCATTCCCCGAATTGACTACCGAACCTTGCAAGACGTGCATTGAGCCTCAAAAACCCGGCCGCGTCCTCGTCTGCACTCCATGTGGGCAAGAAGATTCTTCTCACGCGCATTCGCTTCTCCTGGACACTCATTGTCGCCTCGACCAACATATTGCTATCGGAATTCGTATTCGATTGCCGTTGTCAGAATGGCATCCACGCTCCCCCGCCTCCCGATCTTCGAAGCGATCAAGAAGCATGACGGCAAGTCGACCGCAGTGATTCATGGCCTGTCTGGGAGGAGCTTCACATACGGCGAGCTGGTCAACGATGTGGCGGCGGCGAAGGATAAGCTACAGAGGAATGCGAATGGAAAGAGCACAGCGGGACAGCGGATATCGTTCCTCGTGGAGAATGGATATGACTATGTAGGTGCGCATCGAGTATAGCCCTGCCCTCTCATAGACCCTGGCTCGTTCCAGCTAACACGGTATCAGTGACGCTTCTTTCTATCCTCGCCGCACACGCAATCGCCGTGCCGCTCTCGCCGACCTTCCCAGCGCACGAGCTTCGATATATTATCGACCAGAGCGAATCGCTCATGCTTCTATCGTCGGAGAAATTCCAAGATAAAGCGGACGGTGTGTTGAAAGAGGGCATGGAGACCAGTCCGATAAATTATAAGCAAGAGAAGATCATGATGGGCAAGACGGACGACTACGTTACGCTGGAAGAGCCAGAAAGCGATAAAGGCGGCATGATGCTGTACACATCAGGCACTACGAACCGGCCAAAAGGTGTACTTTTGTCCCAGGATATACTGACGGCGCAGTCTATGTCTTTGTTGAATGCGTGGGAATATAGCAGTAAGGACGTTCTATTGCATGTTCTTCCTCTCCACCACATCCACGGAACCGTAAACGCACTCTTGACACCATTGTTTGCCGGAGCTACGATAGAGTTCCAGTTCCCTTTCAATGCAACCACAGTCTGGGAGCGTCTGGCAGCACCCTTCCTCCCCAACCCTGACCCAGCAAAGAAACCCATAACCTTCCTCACTGTCGTACCCACAATCTACACACGCCTGCTCGCCTCGCATACATCATTGTCGCCAGAGCTTCAAGCAGCCAGCAAAACCGCTCTACACCCCTCGAACATGCGCCTCAACATCTCCGGATCCGCCGCTCTACCAACACCAGTGAAGTCAAGCTGGACTGAACTCAGCGGCGGCAACGTCCTGCTAGAACGCTACGGTATGACCGAAGTCGGTATGGCATTGTCCTGTGGTCTCTCTTTCGCAGACCGTGTAGACGGTTCAGTCGGTTGGCCGCTCCCGTCCGTCCAAGCGCGCCTGATCGACACGGAAACGCATGAAATCATAAAAGAAGGCGAGGAAATTGACCCATCAACTGGTCGCGAACGTCACGGTGAGATCCAACTTCGCGGTCCAACCATTTTCCGCGAGTACTGGAAGAACCCCGAAGCAACCGCCAAGGAATTCGTAGAAGACGCAGATGGCCAGGGCAAATGGTTCAAGACGGGAGATGTAGCGATTCGCAGGAACGTGGATGGTGCGGGCAAGAGCAGTCAAGAATGGGCTCATGGTCCATTGTATTTCATCCAAGGTCGCAAATCTGCCGACATCATCAAGACTGGCGGCGAGAAAGTCTCGGCTCTGGAAATCGAGCGCGAAATGCTCTCATTGCCCCAAGTGTCCGAGGTCGCCGTTGTCGGTCTTCCCTCGGAAGCTTGGGGTCAGAAGGTTGCCGCCGTAGTTGTGCTCAGCGAAAAGGGCAAGATAGCAGGGAGAGGGGGGAAGTCCTGGTCTGCACTTGACATGCGCAGAGCATTGAAGGAGGTTCTAGCAAACTATAAGATCCCGCAAGAGATGAAGGTCGTTGAGAGTATACCGCGGAATGCCATGGGGAAGATTAACAAGAAGCAGCTGGTAAAAGAAATATGGGGCGAGCCTTTGGAGGCAAATGGTGCGCAGAATGGAGCTATTGAGGTGCCGAATGGAAGCGTATGATCATGTACCATGATATATAGGTGGTAAATGTTCTCCATATCTTTAGATGACTGCATGTCTTGTATTAGTATAGTCGGGGGGTAAACTAGACGTCTGGCGATGTAGCATCTACTATTGAAACAAATTTGATTAGACGGGTTCCCGTATGCTCTGCTCCCCGCACATTTTGCAGCTTAGGAAAAGATAGGTAAGCAACCTCACATGTTCAACTTTGGCATATAACTACAGCACTAGATCAGGAGTTTGAGTACACTGTGTTACCCCTGGTTAAGCAATACCAAGGCCAACTGTACTCAAACTATTGTCCTGTAGCTTTACTGACTACATTTGGTAAGAGTACTGAAGACCGTCGTCGTGGGAGATTGTAACCTGGTTCGAGTCCGCACAATACACAGAGAGGGGTAAAACAGGAGGCACTAAAACCGAGTACCTAACACACAGTGTTTTGTAAGAGTACATTGGAAATAGCTGCACACTTCTAGTCTCGGCACGGGACGCTCAAATCCCCAACTAGGAAAAGGCATTCGACATTCCTGGATTGGGCATCATCGTCCCAGATCGGTTGACTTTCCAACCACTTCTTTCTCCGAGCATTCTGCATGATGTGCTCTTAACCTGCATGCCCACAGGAAGACATACACTGGGGCAACGTGGTATCATTCACTGGATGGTAACGGCTTCCGACATAATCAACAGCAAGACTGCATGGTGTACATCATTACAAGCCCAACGGTCGCAGAGGTAACGTGACGCGCTAACGGTCGCGACATCGTGTTCGCTTCGACACGAAAATGAGACTGCGAGGTCGTACAGGTCGGGGCCAATGCTCATGCATGTGTGTCTCCCAGAATGGGACAACAATCCCGAGGACCACCCAAAGCACGATTTCATCGCCGACGTCAGCTTCCGTGGCATCCGAGAGCGACCGTTTCCACGTTTGTTTTCGCCCACGCCCAGAACCGACAACATTCAAGTTCCTCATTCGGATTTGCATGAAGCTTCATCTATTTCATTTGATCATGCGACGAAGAAAAAAGAATCTCCCTCCAACCTTTACCCTTGTCCCAAAGCTAGATAGACCCCCCGCCACTCTTAACAACGTTCCCCAACAGATGTACAGTATTCATCCTGCGCATCAGCTGCATCCCAGCCCCCAGATCAGAGTTCCCAACAACGCAGCCACCTCGACCGAACCATACCTTCCCAAGCCACGGCCGCATCGTCCTCGGAGCCCACCCCAGCTTCCCCTCGTCTATGCACTGATCAGCGTGCCATTTTCGCGGCTAGCCGCGTGCGGGCTGCGCTAAGTGAGGGTTGCGAGGGACCCTACTCTGGCCTCGAACTGGAGGGTCCATCCTCGCACTGCATACTTACATTGGGTTGGCATTGTACATGTCGATTGGGCGAATTTTGCTGCGCTACGGACGGGAGGCTGACTGAAGGTGTTCTTTTTTGGGGGGGCGTGAGTGGGGAGACATTGAATGGGGTGACTGGCATTGTTCACATGCATGCTCATCATCCCAGCACATGCGATATCCCACCATCGAAACGTCGACACCATCTCATAACTTCAATTCCTTCCATCATTACTACACTCATCATGGTCGCGATGCAATATGCAGTGCTATTCTTATCCTGCACGCTAGCAATGCCGTGGCTGCACGCACGCTCATTTGCATCATCATAACCCCCTCAATCCCCAGATTCCACGCTACGACGCCTAGGCTGAGCTTGTACATGCTTAACACGACGCAGTACGCTGTCCGCGCGCCCGGAAGCCCCGGGTCGCAAAGACAGTAGCAGCAGGTTAACTGGGCTGGTTCAATAGACCCGCGTTGCGGCGTTGGTGGGCGTACCGGTCTGGTGAGAAACGAGGGCGAGCGTACGAATGGCCGATGAGAAAGGTGACTTCAATGACCAAGCCATTATATTAAGAAAAAGATCTAAGGAGTGAATTATGCACATGTGTTCAAGGACCGACATCCGTATAGTTTCCCCCCTTCCAAATTGGCAACGGTGTCGATGGTAAGGAGTGTATCATGATTTCCGATCATCGCGGCCGAATCGTACAATCGTTCTCTGGATGAAATCCAAGCACTTTTTTTGGGGCTGCTACAAGCGTCCAAGCAGTGTCCACTTAGTAGCCGTGGCCGTAGTCGTGGCCGTAGCCGTAGCCGCCCTTGGTCGAGCACTTCGTCTTGGTCTCCACCTTGGTGGTCGTGTAGGGAACGACCTTGGTCTTGGTGGCAACCTTTTCCTTGGTCTTGCTGGTGACATAAGAGTCGGTCTTGGTCAAGAGCTTAGTCATGTACGAAGTGATGACCTTGCTGATGATGGGGTTAGATCAAACCGCGTTGAAAAGCCGGGACAGACTTACGTGTATGGCTTGGTCTGATAGTTGGTCTTCGTAGTGGCGTAGCTCACCACCTTGGTGATGTACGAGGTCACGGGTTTGGTGACAGTCTTGTAGTTATACTCCACCTTGGTGTCGGTCTGCAGAGAGCTTCGTTAGCTGATATTCAAGTCGGAGCATGACTGATACGTACCTTCGTCACATAACCAGTGCTGGTCGAAGGGTAGGGCTTAACCGTGGAGAGGACGACGCTGGTGGTAACAGTGAAGGGCACGTAGACAGTCTTGGTGCTCAAGTACGTGGCGGTGGATTTTCCAACGTCTGTCTTGGTCTTGTAGACTACATAGAGGTAAGCTTGGGATGAGGCTGGCGAGTTCACATGCAACACTTACCAGCGGAGCAGGTGGTCTCTGCTTTTGGCTTCGGTGCAGGGATGTCGTATCCAGGCAGGGCCAGAGCAAAGGAGGCCGAAGCCAGCAGCACAAGAGCGTTTGTGAAGAGCATTTTGAATATAATAGGGGAGCGGAAGAAGCGTGTGAAGCGGTTGATGAATTGCAGCGAAAGTGTCAACCAAGGCAGAGAAACTCTTGGTGCTGTGATTTCTCTGAAAGCTGGTGGGAGAGAGCATCTTTATAGTTCTTGTGGCCCCAGTAAGTGGACATGCTGGCCTCGGCCATGCCACCAACCTCGCCACAAGGCGCTCACAATTTACGCCGTGTATTGCATACACGGACCAGAGCTGACGATGTCATCGTCAAGCTTGGATCATGGCATGGAAATGCTGCGGCTAGGTAGTGCTCGTGCCGGTACAAAGGTAGCTCGAGAGGGCAGTGCCGCGCCAGTGCTGTTAACATTCGTTTATTGGAGGGTGCCGATGCAGGCTGAGATCATCGAGCAATTCTTGAGTTACAAGGTCAAGGCGTAGCTTCTTCAGGCGCACGATAAAGACGTAGTGACTCAAAAGCAATAGCATGTGCATGAAAACTAAGCGAATGCAGGTGGCAACCAGGACTGAAGGACAAGATCAACGAAGGCCTGCATAGACCTAGAAGCGCATCAGTTTCCATGTATAGAAATAGACAAGTCAGCCAAGCAGACGATTCCACGTGTCTGATGTGGCACACAGCGTGATTGACCACCCATATCCGATTAACTTTTTTGTTTATCCATTCATATCTGTTTATAGTCAATTCAACGGTGCCGCTCGTCGCGGCTGAGCTCTGCTCTGCTAGCAACAGTTATGTACAGGTACGCCAGTTGCCTCGCTATCCTGCAGTTGAGCTTGATAGTCTGTATTGAGCCATCCATGTAGCTGTTCGTTGAGGGGCCTGGAGCGCTAGATGGCTAGTTGGTCTTTAGCCTTCTTATAAGCATCCTTATATCTGGTTTGGTCCTTAGTTGGCGTTGGTATAGCGTCTATTTGCGTAATAAGGTAGTCGAAGTGGGCGTAACAGCGGTCTGTTTGGTAGCAGTAGAAGCGAAGGGTAGCTTTGGTAGAGCAGCGCTGGGGATAGGGATCGACGTCGCAGGTAGGGCTGGGGTTGTGGTTGGTGTTGGTAGTGCAGCTGCGGCAAGGTAGAGGCTGTATAGTAGGGTTAGCATTAGTTCTGCTGTGGGTTATGCAATATACATACAGTGCGTAGTAGGGAAGCCATTTTTGCTGGCGACTGGGGTGTGCAGCAGGCATTTTGTACTAGCAGGGTTAGCCGAGCGGGGAGCCGTCGAATCAGCTGTCAAAGTCAATTTTGGGTGAGTTTCGGGGGGGTGAGGAGAGCCGAGCGACTAAACCAAAACCGGGTTTGTCGTTATGCCAATTAGAGAGTCGTCTTGAATTAATTACAGCCCGTACCAACTAGAGGGAGAGGATCCGGTTAGCTAGTGCAGCTTTATACGCACGTTCTCGTAGTCTTCTCTGGCGTTGCACCGGCGTACTTACAATCATCGCGTCATGCTTCGGCTCTCGACTGTGGCCGATCCCAATCGCGCGCTTTTTTTTATACGGACTTTGGCTGTTGAACCTATGTTGTGCTTGCTGTTAATAAGTCTCATAATCAGTAAAAGGTTAGGTCGACTATAAACTGATATGAATGAATGAATAAAAGGTACCATGCGGCCGCTGGGAGCACGACGCCAGAAAGCTGAACGCAACGTGTGTATTCAGTCCCGGGGAGCCTTAGGCCCCGGGGAGCACATCCGAATAGCTGTACCCCTGGATCATGCAGGAGCTCCAAGCGATGGCCCCTCTTTTGGCGGGATGTGGAGTGACGGACTTTTGTTGGGCGATGGGTGGTGGGAGCTGTGAGAGCTGGCGCGGAGGCTGGAGGCGAAGAGCGATCTCAGTCCCCCGAACCGTTTCTCCGACCCGACCCGGCCTTGCTTAGTCATGCGCGCGTCGCCCCAACTTTTTTCGTACTGCATCCATGATCCGACGACGCATGCACTGTTGGCCGTGCTGCATACGTACTGCTTCACGTACTGCTTCGTAATCGTGCGACCTGTAGACCCGCCGACCACCAACGTTGATGCTGCAAGTGCTCCATCTCCCTGCCAGCAAGACCCGTCTCGCCCCTGCAGGCACCTATGGAAGCCGTCCAGAAGCTCCCCATGGTCCGAATCATGGCCGGGTCGCCTGCAGCCCCCCTCAGTGCGCCTCCGCGACCGCCGCCGCCGGAATCTGCGTTCGAAAGGACGCCTGTCACATCCCCACGATCGCTGCGACAGCTGTCCGTATTCTTCTTCGGCGCCGCCTGCTTCCTCGCATCCACGGCCATCACCCGCCGTGCCATATACCGCCGCCACCTCCGGATCAGGCCTGCTTTCTACGAACCGAATACCAACCCGCATGAGCACTTCAGCCCGTTTCATGACGCGGCACAGGCTCTGAACCTAGCTACGATGAACTGCGTCAGCCTGGCAACTATGGGCGTAGGAGGGACTCTGTGGGCATTCGACATTTCAGGCCTCAAAGAAGCACAGGAAAGACTGAGGGGGCCGCCTGAATTACGATACGATCTATCAGCCCGGCGACGCTGTGCCTGAGTCGATTGGCGACTTGTTGATAGCTTCGCAGGCAACGGTGAAAAAAAAGACGCAGATGAGAACAGCAGCCCAGAAACGCCTCAGTAACGAATATTCGACGTGTACCATGGTGGGTGGTTGTAATACTAGTGTAAAGTACATAGCTGGAAGACCTTTGCGGAGAAGCTACATGTCGTCGAGTAGCTTTCGGCTTGAGGTATTTTCGAGGTATTTCCCACCGAGCTTTCCCTGTTGCATCCGCTCAGCGACGCAGCTTTCTCGTACCATGGCCATCTGCACCCTGCATAATGTCGCTTCTCCTTTCCAAAGTGAGCCTGCACCAACACCAGGAGCCCTACGAATAGCACCACGTGCATCTCAGTCGCAGACGGTTTGGCAAGATCAGTCAATGCGACGCCCTACGCCTTCTCCCGATGGTGGCAGGGGTGAACTGCTCTTCATACGCATTCCATTCGCTACTCGCCGGCAGACTCAATATTTCGTGCTTGAAGTTCGTGCGCCATGGCGGGACTCTTGTGTAACGGGGGCGCCTCCTTCCGTCGCCGCCCGATTTAGCCTCAGCCTTGTGCGCACCTAGTACTGATCCCAGACAAATGACCCTGGTAGGAAACCGGAGGCGTCAACCGTGATTATTCTTAATTGCACCTCACCAGGCTCTCTAAAAGATGGTTGGAGTAACCACGTTTTGCTGTAGTCTTCCTCACATCTCTAGGTAGGCAAGACGTCGTCGGCACGTTTCGCTGCATGTAGAACAGGTTTTATACTTGGACAGGCTGACACCCGACCTATCATTCTATACGGGCATGCTTTCAATGCCAACATTTCTTTTGCTATGGTTCCGTACCTGCTTCAATCCAGCCGTAGTCGGAGTCAGCTTGACACATCACACCCGTCGGCGGGTAGAAAGCGCGGGATATACGATGTTACTTTGCTCCAATACGCCCGCTCCGCATACGCCCGCGGGCGACGCATACTAAGACTAGTAGGGAGTCAACTAAGTAGCTCTCACCAACACCATGCCTCCCTGGAGATGGAGACTACGCAGCCATTTCGCTTTGATAGCTTACACTTTGCGCCTCCGCCTAAGAGCTTTCTGCATCACATCGCATTATTACTTTGTGCACCCTTGCGTCTTCAGCTCCACACCTTAACCTCTCCCCTCTTCTCATTACTTCTCGTCCGTGGCTTCCCCCACTTTGACTCCCATCGCCCCATCTCTGTTCGCCCTCCATACTCCCTCGCCACCTTCGAACCTCTCCAGCTTCCAAATCTCGGCCCTCTTCTTCGTCTCTTCTAGCGCTTCCTCTCCCGCTTGCCACGCCGCCTGCCTATGCGGCGCGCTGACTGCAATCACGATGCTCTCCTCCCCCAATCGGACACTCGCCCAGCTTGTGCACGATGGCGATCTTGGTGAGTTCATGTTTGGCCAGCAGGTTCGAAGCGATGGAGTAGAGCGTGCCCATGGCGAGTGGCGTGTATGATGTGTACGCTAGTGAAGACACGGGTAGATTGTTGAATGTATCGCGCGTAGTGCCGATGAAGAGCACTGTTGCGCCCGCAGACGGGGACCGGACGAATTTTGTAGCAGCGAGGGAATCCAGGTTGTGGGGTGTGAGTTCGATGAGGGTGGTGTCGGTGGTGCGGGTTACTGCGTCGGTGGGTATCTCGGGTGCGTAGTTTGATGACTCGGTGGTTGACATGATGAATGATTCGTTGGGAGTGGTGGTGAGCAACTAACTGCCTGCGAGTTGTGTTGGGTGGTTCAATAGTGCTGCAGCTTGATGCTATTAGCTTACGTTCGACAATCCCTTGTTGTCGCCTCGTCATCTAACAGGATGGCGAACGATCGCTGTGGAGACACATAACACGTACCAAAAACCCTGATCTGTGCGATCGCTATATCCGGAATTTCAAGATAATATAGAAGATATCGTCGAGAGGTGTAAAAGCACAATGTGGTTGAGAGTAGATAGTGACTAAACCGCCGATGTCCGCTTCGAGTCGGGTTGTGAGGGGAGTGTTGATTGGCCGATTTTCGAGTATAAGACCCCGCTATCGACCCTCGCAGTATTATATAACTTGGGCACTAGACGCTGGAGGCTTGGCTTATCATTTCCAGATACATATTTCACTGTGTACCATCGTGTGTCCAATCTAGCGCGCTTTCTTGCTTCGCTTCTTCGTCCGTTCTTGTTTTCTCGCGTTTCTCACGTCAACAATTTCTCCGCTTCTCTGCACTGTCCTGTCTCCCTCACCAGAATGTTATCATCCCCTCTGTCTATACGCCAGGCGAACATTGAATGCGTACAACATCGACTTATGAAGAAGTCGAGTAGTAGCTGATGCGGGGCCCATTCCTCAGCCCCACCTTCCCCTCATCAGCGACCACGAGTTTCACAGCGAAGATAGCCTTTTGCGACACCGTCCATAGATAAACCTGTATTGTCATGGTTTTTCTCCATCGGAATGGGCAGACTACCAACAGTCCGAAAGTATGTGGCCAAGTGTTATCATCCTACTTCCGCTAAGGACATAAACATCTTCCAACTCTTCGATTATAACATTCGCTCTACATACGCACAAAGGCTTAGATCTTTGGTATATCCATTCAACCCCTAAACCCGCAAACCGCTTCCCAGCCTTCACGCCAGCTCAAATCCCAGCCTCACATGCGGCACCTCCCTACTACCCTCAGGCATACGATACGTAAAATTCCAAAACTCAAACTCACTAGAACGCCTACGTTAGGCTTCCACTTTCCAATCACACAGCTCAAACAAGAGAAAAGAAATAAAGAACTTACTTAATAACCTCGCCCGCGCCTCCAACCAACCCCCATTAAACTCAACTGTATAGTTCGCATCGACGGACCCATCAACGCGCACATTGACCCCCTCAACGTCCTCCCAAGTAGCTACATCCCTCTTGCCGTGCCAGCTATTCGTGCCAACGAGGAAGGAAAAGCTGCTCGTGCTGTTACCCTGCGGGTAGCGCAAGTCGAGCGTAGCTTCGCCGACATGCACGTCCAAGGCCATGACTTGGGCGTACAAGCTGATAAAGCCGACTGTGCCGTCCTTGCGGGACCATTGCACAACGGCGGGGTTGAAGGCAGTTGGGCTCTAGAACGTTCAAGTCAGTGAGTGGGTAGACTTTAGTGCGCTGTATGGGGGGTGTTTTTCATACCTTTGCTGGTCCGCCGATTACGTTTTCGGCGAAGGACTCTGCGCCGATGGTGAGGTTGGGCGATAGCCATGCGGAGATGTTCCGCGGGGTACGTGTCGAATGGCGGGGAGAAGGCAGATGTATTTACGTAGTGTGTGCCGGGGAACGAGAGGAGGGAGGAAACGGTCGTGTTTGGGACGAGGGTGTTGTGGTAGGGTGCGAGGATGGCGACTAGAGGGCCGATGGCAAAGTCATTCTTGTGGCCCATTGCGTAGGGCTGGGCTGGGGTGTTAGCTACTTCTTCAACAACAATAATAACAACAAGCAAGTCGTGTTTTTACCTTTTTGTGGATGGGCGCATTTTCTTTGCCCACAAGCGTCCACATTTGTAGAGCTAGGATGCTCAGATACCGGTTCATGTCGAAGCCGTAGGAACGATCCCACGGCCCTGCAACGTTTTTTAGGTTCGCGTTGTACAATTCACCTAGCGACGTCCAGGTATGGCGTATCATTTCCGGGCCGTACTGGCCCATGACACTGTTCTCGGGCATATACTTTGCCCAAAGTGTCAAAGCAAACAAAGACACGCCAGCGTACGTCCCGGAATTAAACTCGGAAAGCGTGTTGTCGCGGGTGAAAAGGTTAATGACTTCTTCCGCGTACGCCTCCCCTGCAGTCGTCATATTCGAGTCGTTGGCCCGGCGGCCGACCCATCCGGACACCATGGCTCGCATGATGGACGGGTTGCTGTAGGCAGGGTAGAGATTGTCGTCGTCAACACCTCCGACGCGATAGCTGTCGCCGATAGTTGTATTGTACAAGCTTTCCAACATGTAGTCTTGGACGTCTTGTGGGAGAAGATGCGGGGAACTCTTCTAGCATAACGACAAAAGTGGTCCCGACGAAGCCTCGCCAGTTGGGATCCCAGGACTTGTAGATGACGGCTGGGTACTGCTCGGTGCCTACGGTAGGTTCCTCGGGATACTTTTGGTAGTCGCCAAACCTGACGGTATTAGCTCAATAGCAGAGGGACAGTTTTCGATATCGTCGGCCTCCAAAATATCGCATACTCACCATTGATCCGTCTCATACTGAAACTGCGCCCCTATAACGTTTCTCACGATCCTCACAGCCTGCTCCACATCCTCTGCTTCATTTCGCGCTAACAAGCCCGCAGCATACCAAACGCGCTCGATCTCGTATCATGCGCCAGCGCCGCCGCGTCCAAGTTAAACAAATACCCTCTTTCGTCATCGTAGTACATATCCATCCATGCCATCGACTCGTGCAGCAGACCTGCTGCGAATGTCTCTGTAGCATTGCGTCGCGCTAGGTTGCGGCTCGCAAACACATGCCCAACCAGGAGTGTGGAGGCTATCCAAAGCCTTGGGAAACCGACCATTTTCGATCAATTGGTGTTGCGAGAAGTGCAAGAAGGTAGGATGACGGACGCATAGCGGCGCCATGTGTATATGAGTGGCATCGGACCGAGGCTGCTTGCGGGGCCCAGTGTAAAGACGCGGGAGCATGTTCGGAGCCAGTATGCTTTTGTGAGGGTTCGGCACAAAAGGGCACGAAATGACGGTGAGAGCCGGTTCGGAGTTTATGTCGATTCGGGTTGCTCCCGGTCAAGCTTTCTCTGGGCGGAAAGAAACTGCGGGAAATTGATGCGAAAGCGGCAAGTGACAAATGACTCGTTTGGACGACTTGCACGCCGAACACTCATCCGGTCAAATGTGAAGCCAGCAGCCCAAATGCCATCAATCAAGTCAGAATGTGCCGCTACCTACGTACAAAAGGGCCGAGCCGAGCTATCCCATCGACGGTTGCGCGGTATGGAGCAGAAACCTACACCGATCCTCAGCCTAAAGATTGACGATAAAAGCATCACATCCATCCAGTTGGCAGCTAATAACACGCGAATAAACGACTTCTCTGCCAATCTGCATGACGCACCGAACAACAGCATATCTGCCTTAGCCAACAAGGCAACAAAGCCAAACCCAACACTGCGCATGACACCTGCGCATGAACATACATAGCTGCGCATCATCAACCCAACCAACACCCCCCAGCGCACCCTGAATATCTTGAACCTCGGGCTTCACCTGGACTCTGGAAAAAGCTCACCATAAAAAACAGGCGTACAAAAACAAAATCGTCATCAGCCTCGTAAGCCCACATGCAAGGCAGTCAGGCACCCGCACTAGCACGGGCAAGAACCTCAACCTGAGCATCATGATCATTGCGTGGCAAGGCATTGCCTGGGATGCGCATCGCTCGTTGAGGCTGCGCTGCTCTGCTGGGTTGCGAGACTTAATTTCGTGGCTGTGCGGACCCAGGACCTTGACCTGCTGGGAACTCCTCGACCAGCAAGACAGCTGCAGGAGGACGTAGACAGACCTGCTACCTGCCGTACCTTACATACACGCGTTCAGCAACCATCGATTAGGCCAGCGCAATCCTGCATAGGGCTACATCCGCGCAGTGCGATGTGACCCAGGCTACGCCCAGCCGACCAATAGAACTGAGCGCTGCAACACCACTGCCCATCCTCCTCCGACCTCACCTCATCGTAGTGACTCTGAAAAATATCATGTATACATTCATAACTGTGCTATATGCGCGCAAAAGTCGGTAATACAATATGGCCGTAAGGAAACCTATTGGGGAGTACAACTTCGATGAAGGGACTCAACCCTCGTCCTTGCGCCCAGAAGAAAGAAGGAAGGAAAAGAAGGAAAAGACGTAGCGAGCGCCAGTGCCGTGCCCGAAACAAAAGCAACCCCATCAGATGAAAGCAGATACACCATCTGAATCCATCCATCAGCGGCCGTGAAGCCAACGTGTTATCTAAAAATCCAAATGCGCAGTCCAGAGAGCGCCCAACCGTGAAAACGCCATTGATATGCCAAAGCAAGGTAGCGACCGGAAAGTAGCCACCATTCCCAGCTGTATGTGTACAGCTACGCTTCCCTCAGCCCCCATGACTCATGAGAAGGGAATAAAACAGTTGTTGGGCTGGCTTATTTGTAGTAGCCAGAGTTGTCGGCGGATGAACTCGATGGGCCGCTAGACTGTCCACCGCCGTTGTGGACTACCACGTTTGGCTTGCTGCTGTAGCGGTTGTTGCGCGCCGAGTTCCCGCGATGGGCGTAGAGGCTCGATGAGTTGGCTGCTGCTAGTCAGATGGTGTTCGACCTGGATATATATACATGAGCAAGGTAACTCACATGAAGATGTAGATCGCGGTGAAGACGAGAGGGGGGCCTTGTCCTGGGCACAAGACGACCCGTAAGAGGCGTAGGAAGACATTGTTGACTGTATTTTGAGGCGTTTGGTAGCCTTGAGCAGCCGCCGTTGATTCGCGAAGCGTTCGTATGGGAGATATGTTGCGGTTGAGGCGAGCAGGTAGCAATGCTATTTCGAGCAGGTCGAACCCAATACGGGATATAGAAGGCGGTTGGGGTGGTACACTGAAGCTGAGACCAGACAACAATGGCTGTATGAAGCAGAATGAGAGGATTCAAGACGCGAAGATGATTTGGAAGACTGATGGAAGAAGAAGAGAGCAAGACATGACCAACAGGAGATTTATACGGGCAGGCAGATGCCTGAGGCCGGTGACAGGGAGGCATATGGTCAATGACTGTTCGTGGGTACCCGTCACCTGTCGGAGACCTCCTACGGCGAAATGTAGGTGCCTGGATACCTAGGTGCGCGTGGACGAGTGATTGCGCGCGGCGGCGATGATTCACCGTGGCTATACAAGGCCGGTCAAGATCTGAGGCAGAAACGGCAAGGGGAAACAGGCATCATCGTGCGCCAGCGCGCGCCAAAAGCATCGTAAGAAAGAGTCATCTCGTCGCAACCGTTCACCGAACGGAACATGTTCGGTCGAGAACAGAGCCGCGATGTGACGAAAACACCATCAATGACTGGGGTGCTGCGAGGCACCTCAGGCAGAAAGCCAATCAGAGGGCGGAGGGGGCCATGACTCTGGTCGTTGGCCAGGCTGAAGCATTGGAGGACTCGACTGGACAGAGCAGGGCGCGGTGAATGGGCAAGTCACCGGATGACCTAGAACAGCAAGTTTGGGGGCGAGCAGATGTCTGTTGCCTTAAACCATGGCCAAAAGGAGACTCGGCGAGGCCACCGTCCACCAGGACGGAAGATCAGAGACTGGGAACAAACGGCAAGGACAAAGAAACCGACAGTTTCGTGTTACGCAGGAGGAAAAATGGCGGAGTCTTGGGCATAGGGCGGAGGGCGGCGCCGTGGGAGGACGGCGGGCGGCTGCAGGCTATGGCGTGCAGGCTATGGCGGGCAGGAAGGCGACACGAGATGAGCCGCGCTTGACCCCCAGGACGCTGGCTGCGCACCGTCAGTCATCAAGCCGGGAAAAGGATGGTGCTATGCGGTGGCGAAATACTCCAGGGACGCATGCGCAGTCGCGCAGGAGGTGGTGACTGTTTGTTGCGTAAGTGGGCCGCCGGTGAGCTCACTCGGCCAACTCCGAGCGCTTCCAGCAATCCTTCCACAACTTTGAACAGTGTATCTTGTACGTGCAGTCACTGGGCCGAGGATGCAGAACAAGAACCAAGAAAAACACAGTAAGCTTTGCGACCAACGGCCGCGCAATTGACGCTATGTTGCGTCTGGTGAACACGCATGGGTATCAATTCTACTAAACATTTCCCCTGAAACGCACGGCGTCCTTCATGCTCGCTTTAATCCCAGTACTTCAGCACACCGTTGAGATCGCCTGTGATGACCTTGGACGTTTCACGGGGATGCCACTGCACCGCCAAGACGGGTGCGTCGCTGGCTTGGATCTTGTGCCACATCTTGCACGTCTTCCAGTCCCAGAAGCAGACATAACCCCCACTATCGCCAGAGCTGACAAACTGTCCGTCAGGACTGATGGCCACGTCAGGCGCGTACCCCGCAACGTTGTGGCCGCGGTAGCTCTCTTCTTGCGGTTTTGGCGGAATCGGTCAGTGGAGGAATATACGGTGATTTGGTTGTCGGAGGACTGGAAGGCAATGTATTTTCCTGACGGATGAGGGGAGGACCGGACCATGGAGAACATGTACGGCTCGGCGATGAATTTGATAGGAACAGGAATGCCGTATTCCCACGCACGCAGAGACTTGTCGTCTGATGTGGTGACAAAGCGCCGGTCCTGGTTGAGTCAGTATACATGCTACTCTCATGCATGCGAAGGACGCTTACCTCGTCGCAGAATGTAATGGTGTTGACCGGACCGACCGAGATGATGGTCGTACTCCTGTACCATCTCGCCGCTCCTGGTGTCGTACTGGGAGGATTTTCTTGTCGGCCATACCGGCCAAGAACTCATGCGGCGAACTTGGGTTTATACGCACGACATGAGGCGTCTTACCAGAGGTAAATTTGTTCAGACACTTTCCGGTCTCCGTATCCCACAGCTTCATGTAGCGATCATAACTTGCCGAGATGAACTGCGTTCCGCTCGGGTTGAAGTCTATGTCATTCACAGACTTGGTGTGACCTGAAAACGTCCGCAAAAGCTCTCTTTGGTGGTATACGTCCCACAGAGCAATCTTTGAATCTGCCGAGGCCGAGAGAAGCAAATGGCCGCTGTCGGGGAAGAAGCGAAGCTGGGTAATAGATTTCGTGTGGTATTTGTACGTATGGAGCAGTTTCTTAGGGATAAAATTCTTGGTCTCGTCGCGTTCGCCAGTGAGTCTGATGTCGAGATCTAAAGGAAGATTAGCCTAGCACAGAGTAAAGCTGAGGGGCAAGCATACCGTTCGGTACGTGCATGTATGTCCTGCCCTGATAATCGTACTGCTGGCTCCCCACGAACTCGCTTGTCTCGCCCACCGCCTCCGTATCCGCGTAATCTGTTCCCAGTAGCTTCTTCTGCGCCGGAGCAGGGTTGTCCTCTATTTCATCCTCTTCGTAGACGATCTCCACCTCTTCATCAGTGCCATACTCCTCGTCCGACGCCGCATCCGGTCGCTCTTTCCTCATATCGTGCCCAAGGGCCCTTATATGCACCGGCGCCAGACACTACACTTGTGTCACCTTTACCCTCTCTCGTTTCCTCTTCTTTGAGCCTGTGGCCTTGTTCGATTCGAGTACGCGGGTGTGCTTCTCTCGGAAGCTAGATTCGCTGATGAAAGTCTCGGCGGCGAAACCGGTAGGCACTCTGCCGGCGCCCTTGCCATAGCCTGCCATGTCGGATATTGCGTTGATTGAATGGTGACTTTGGAGAGAGGGTGCGAAGTGAGGTTGCAATTTGGTGAAATGCAGCTCGAGATTCGGAAATCATAGGCACTTGCGCACGGTCCTATTCCGCGTGCGCCAAGACCGTGCTTCCTACCTTTAGTAGGCTATAAGCAAGCAGTTTTTAAGTTATATGTAAAATTTAGTTTGTACGCTACTAGTATAGTATACCTTTGTTCTTTTTATTTACTAAGTAGAGGGTTTTGCTTTTTTATTATATTATTTAAGATAAAAGCCTTTATTGTTTTACTTCAAGTTCTAGGTACTAGTAGTTAATTTAACACCACATAGCTAGTAAAATAACTCTTAGTTTAATAGTATTACTATTAAAATAATAATTATTAGTAATTATATAAAGCTTATATAGCTTTACTACTAGTATAATAGTAATAATAAGTTTTTAAAATAATAAAATACTTTTTTAAGTACTTTTATTTAAAAGCGTAATATAAAATTTGCCTTATTACTTACTAAAATTATATTATTATAAGGAACAGCCGTGCGTACGCACGTGACTTAAAAACTGCTTGTGGCCTGAAGGTACTGGTACAGTGAGTGGTACGTACCTTCTTAGGCTCCTACCTGCGCTTGAAATATTCCTTATCTGAGGAATCCAGACTTCGGGAGCTTCAAGATAATGGCCAGAGAAGAAGCTCAATAATTCTTATAACTATACAGCGATGAACAGAATGATTCATTTACAACAAAATGCACGCTATCATGGCCCATAAGAACGTAGGCTCCACACGCCTTGCAAACACTACCGCCCAATCCCCCCATATTTCCCACCGCACCGCCCAAGTCTGCGCCCTAACCAGAATGGTATGTTATCACCCTCCGTCCCTCAGGATGTCCCTGGCCTTTGGCTTAGGTTCCTCGCATCGACGCTTGTTCCAAACGAAGCCGCCAAAACCAGTCATTATTCACTATCCAGCGAGTCCGATGTCGTCCCTATATCAGCCGATTTCCCTACGCAGCTGCCATCTCCGTGTACGATGCGTAAGCTCCTAGTGCGACTCGTCTCGGATGAGGGCAACAATCATGCTGTATAGGTAGAAGAAGAACATGATCAAGTGGAAACCCAGCTTGATGAAGGATTCCTGGACGAAGTCAGCGTTTGTTCCGGGCGCGAATCGTCCGACGAGAGCAAGAATGCGGAGAGGGCCCAGCCCTACGACCTGTGCTGAAGATGCAGGGGAGCGACATGGAGACCCACCTTCTTATGCACATTAAGCTTCCTGAAGATTTCCGTCGCGTCTAAGAGGTGTTGATTCTCGAAAATCCTAAATGAAGTCAATATGCTTCTTCACGCGACCTTGTATCCCACGTACTTCTTGCCGTTCCAAGCTAAAAGCGGCAAATTCAGGATTAGTGCGATCCAGTATCCATTGATAAGGAACAAGAAAGTCAGGAAAGCGTGAACGGCGGCTTCGGGAATGATGTATGTGTTGAGGCGGTTGCAGAGGTCGATAGGGTTAATGTAGTCGCTGGCGCAAAATTAGCATGTGCGAGGGAAGCGGCGCAACGCTAAAGGGGATGTATGGCACCGAGTACGATGCCTGTCCCTGAGGGGATGCGCAGTACTCACCACTCCAAATCACTGTACATGATGGTGAAAAAGACCTGGAGGAAGAGATTGACGGCGTTTATCAGTACCGCCAACAGGTACAGCCATGCTTCGCCGGACATCATGGGAGCGTTTGTGTGGCGTATCGGCCACTGAGTAACTATGCAAGCTTCGTAGCGACGTCTGGTGCGTCGGGCGCGTTTGAGTATGCGGGCAGCAACGGGTTGGGCGAGGGTCGTAATTTGACCGTGGTCGTGTGGTGGGAGGCTAGACGCGGAAAACTTGCGCCCGCGGGGTGGCAGAAAGAGGGAGGCGGAGAGGAGGCGTTGACAAGTGCTACAAGGGAACTCTGGACGCTGGGCTCGTACGTGACACGTCGACAGCTGTGGAAAGCGCTCAGGGTGCGGGCAGGCTGCGAGAATGTTTGGATGACGTCCCCAGCAAGGAAGAAGTTGTCGACCGCAAGTGGCCCCGGCGCTGCCGCCACGATAGTAAGCGGCGCTGCTGCTGATCATGGCCGCCATCCCGCCCGCATCTGCCGAGGTCGGAGATGCCAACTGCTCTGTAGAACCTGTTCCGGAAGCTGAGGATACGGTGGACGCACGCAAAGCAGCTGCCGAGAAACTGAAGCTGAGTAGTGGAATCATAATCGTCACAATGCTGTAGAAGATGCCGCGCCTGCGCGCTACGAGATTCGCTGAGCAGGAACCGTACCGTCTGTTTCAACACCAATGACATGGAAGACATCATCGGCTATACCACTCGCAGTAAGATGGTGTACGCTGGTGGAGCTCAAACTCAGTATACAAACATTTTGCCGCATGCCTAAGGTACACATGATATGTACATACATATGTACGTAAGCATCGTTTTGGCTATTAGTAACGTGATTGCATAGCGACCTCGGGACGGCATTGCACCGCGCTACGCGACGGACATCACATTCTGCTCCTCAGCGTTGGCGTCGCTCACGCGGCAAAGGTTAATAAAGTACGACCAAGAAGCCGATACGGTGTGGTGGGTGGTGTTAGATCAACTTTTCACAGGTGATGGGGCAATCGCGACATGAGGTTGTGTTTTTAGTGTCGGCTTTCGTTCGCAGCAGGCTCGGTTGAAGTCAACGTCACAACCTACAGGTGCTGTCGATGCGCAACGTTGAGATCTGCAATGTGTCCATTGGAATACTGGTACTATCCAAATACAGCAAAATTAAATAGAGGATGCTGTGCTCGAGTGTGCCTAAGGCATGGCAAAAACGGCGGTCGACCCAGGAAACGGTGACGACGGAGTATATATCAAGCAACTCTTCTACAATATTTCGAGCCTGGTGGAAAGTACGGTAACATCTACTCCATCCCGGACTCTTACTTATACGCGTTGATTACGCTAGCCGACACCATAGTAAAGAGTATGCTAGTTCTTTGAGCGCGGCCGTGACATAACCGCTCTAGAGGAACAGTGCACACCGGAATAGACATCGTACAACCTCGGCCTATACAAGAGATATTTCATTACAAATACTGCAAGAATACAGGGCCGAGTTGCTGGTGGTCCTTCCTCGACTCGTCGTATATGTCAGTGTATCATATGGCTCAGTCGAAGCACGCCCACTTAGTATGAATCCTACAGTGTCATAAGCGTTGTTCTATATCTGGGTATCGGGCGTTTATACATATGCTCTCTGAACACCGTGCATACTATGAATCTTCCGGTATCCATTGCAATCCTTCACCATGAGGGGTTGGCGTGATACATCACCAGCCAGTCCGAACGCTCCAGTCATTTCTCGATCCTTCCTTAATCATTGGACGATATTCTGGCATTGTTTACATCAAGAATACTAAATCTCGCTTAGTGTCTAAGTGCAAGAGGAGAAAATTGTTGGCGTAGCAACAACTTCAGATCACGCCCACGCCGAGACTAGCCGCAGTCTGCCTGCCCGGATCTTCTTCACCCCTCCTACGCCCGTCTATAACCTATCTCGAAGTCGTCGCCAGATCAACGCCAAGCTGCTAAGCGAAGCGCTAGTGATCTGGAGCCCCCCGGCCGTATATAAATCCCGCCCACCCCACTTCTCCGTCTCCTTCTCTCTCCACTTCTCCACTCAAGTACTTGTTTGAGATTCCTTATATATACTTCTCAACTACCTCGTCCTTTTGGAGTCCTTCCAGCTCAACGTCAACATGTCCTATTACCACTTCATACCTTCGACTTCAAGTCAACCTTGGGTACTTCACCTTCACCTTCACTCGTCACTTCTTTTATCGCTAACAGGCTCTAGCCACTTCACTACTCATGTGACTCATATCCATGATCGCATATCGTCTTGGTTGTGGGCACTCATTACCACATGCTCCTTGACATGCTTACCTCGCCTCACAACCATTGGGCCTCGCCTTTACGCTGAGCTGGTATATTCTTCGACGCCTACCCACCTTGAGCTAACACAGTCAGCTCTGCGCATCTCACACCTGTTGTAACTGA
The DNA here is from genome assembly GCA_009805535.1 of Laburnicola sp. JP-R-44. Taxonomy (NCBI): domain Eukaryota; kingdom Fungi; phylum Ascomycota; class Dothideomycetes; order Pleosporales; family Didymosphaeriaceae; genus Laburnicola; species Laburnicola sp. JP-R-44. Next base: position 1,692,434 of record SELF01000040.1, on the reverse strand, counting down.
TTACCGCAGCATCAACAACACGTTGACACCATCAGTCACCGAGTGATCCAGTCAAGCACTTCGACTTCAACCAAGGGCCATCAACTTCATGATCTCCAACACAGCAGCAGAGCAGCTCAGTACACCAACTCAACTACCACCTTTGACCACCTTGGACATCCATCGCGCCTCTCGATCTGCAACGCACCTGGTCACAGCTTCTTTGACGTCTTGTCCCGCGGTCCTCCTCCGGTCTGAGTTGTACATTCAGGTCCGACAGTCAGGTTAGTAGGGTCGTGTGGAATCTGAGGGCTTCGTGCCTGGCCTCCCTGAACGCCTGACGACTGGATTGGTTGGGTGCTTTCGCGGAATGACTGCCTTGTAACACGGACTTGCACTGGCTGAAGCTGCTGACCACGACCCTTTCGCCAACGAATCGAACCGAACAGTGTGAACCACTGGGCACCGGACAGGAGATTCGACACCGATATATCTCCTGGGCGTTCTCTGTCCACGGATGGATGCTTCGCTTTGCTCGAGAGCTGCAACATCATGGAAACTCGACTTGGTACAGAGTGTGGTTCGAGGCCACAGGGCCCCTTGCGCGTGGAACTTGGTCGACTTGTCTTGCTTTGTCTTTTGTTGCGGATATTTATGTTGTATGGTCATTGGGGTTGGGTCATTGGTGCTTGGTTTATGGGTGCTTGGTTCACTGGTGGGGTTGGGTCATTAGTGGTTGGGTCATTGGTATTTGGTTCATGGTTCATGGTAGATGGAAGTCTCCAAGGTCCATGGTGGTCGGATCACACAGTTCAAGTCCAAAAAGCTCTTCACAACGACTTCATGCATTACCACCTATGTCTTCAAGTGCTATCTCTACATGTTCCTTGCCAGTCCTTTGACTACTTAAATAGTACAAATACATGATCGCCCACCATACTGTCAAACAAAGATGTACCAAATCATGCGCCGCACACATACCATCGCTCCAACTACTAGTCCTTTAGTATAATAGACATGATAAACAAAAGTAGTACATGTCGTCAAAAGAGAGTCTCCCCCCAACTAGTGTCTCGCAGTGCGGGAGGGATCATTCCCTGGAACCATGTCATTATGCGCTCGGCTATCACGTCACGTTACATCCACATAGCCACGTAGCTAAAGTATCTGAGGGCAACGAGAGAGTGATAAATTTCATGTTTGTCTTGATTCATTTACTAGGTACATACATGGCGTGTGTGAAGTCGTCTGTCTCTCTTGACTTTCGCACGTCGCCGTCGTGGGTATTCCGCTCTAACCAGACAAGAAAAAATTAGAATAAATACAGAAAAGAAGGTAGGCTACTCAGGCTTCTGAGTAGCGGGTCGTCAACGTCGTAACCGTACGGTATCCTTGCTTCCTCGTTCAAATGAAATACAATGATGCCTAACTCCTAATGTCGCATATAACCGACGAGATTTATAACACGCATCCCATGCGCAATATTCACAATGCCGCTTCCAATGCGCGATGCTCCGCGTGCGCTCACAGTTCCCAAGACTCGGTGGATACTCGGCTAAACATAACTCCGTCTGCTGTGGCTGTGGTGTGAGCGGCGGGGAGAGCGCGAGTGGTGGCCGCGGGATCCGCGGTAGTGCGTCTCACGCTTGACGACGACGCGGTCGTGGTGGTCGTAGTGGTGGTGGACGAGCAGGGCCAGGATGAAGGTGAGGAAGAAGAAGACGCAGTTCCTGGTTATCATGGTTAGAAACTATTCTTCCTCTGTTATATATTGCGTATACTCACATGATGCCGAAAGCGAAGCAGGCCTTGAGCATGGCGCATGGCTGGTTGACGTTCAGGGTAGGGAAGGTGGCACTGATGGAGCCCAGACCTAGGTCGGCGGTGTAGGTGCCGCTTCGCGTCCAGTTGGAGCAGTCTGCATCTGCGATGCCGCGCAGGACGTAGACTGCGCCGATGAAGGCGCCGACGAAGAGGAGGTCTACGAATGCGACGAAGCCCGCGGAATGTTTGGCGCGGCTGTAGAGAAACAGCGTACCTAGGGCCCAGGCGAGGCCGAGCACCGAGACGATGAAGAGGACGAGGATCGAGGTAGGCGTGCGCTGGAAGTTGCTGTCGTAAATGTGGACGAACCACGCTAGCATGCCCATGGTCGGGATCAGCGTGAGGATCTCCATGATCCTCCAGAAGACGAAAGAGATACCCCAGAACGACATGGCGGCGGAGATGTGAGTGTGTGTTGGATGGAGGAAGTTGCTATGTGCTGGCAAGGCGGGAGCTGCGACGCCGCAAGCTGGGACTGGCAGACGTTGGCGGGAGAGGACGGATGGCGATGGGCGCAAAACGTGGAACCGGCGAGCTTTATTGCTGCAGCTATGGACAGCCTGGGGACAAGGTGTGCGACGTATCCACCGAAACTTGCGTCAACTTCATGGATGGTGCATGGCGGGGAGTGGCTGGCAGCAAAATGGCGTGGCTGGGGCTCTTAAGGCAAACCCAGACGTGCACACGGGACGAGCCATGCTTGATCCTTCCTCGGCGTTGGTCTCGGTTCACTGCGTTTGCGTCCCCAGCGCCTGGTGTTCCAGGACCGTTTACCCTCTGCTGCGCCGTACGAGCCCAGGTACGGCTACGATGGCCAATTTCCGAGCGACATGAGCCTGATTTTCACCGTCCATGAAGCCGGCGTGTGTGCTGCGGCGCTGACGCCCGCAACTCAGAGCTTCGAGCCTTATCTCGGGGGAAGCCAGCCTGTTTGCTTCGCGCCACGCTGAAGAAACCCGAGGCCGCGACCATTGGCTGCCGCCGTGCTTTGGCTGGAAACGGGCTCGCTTCTCTCGTGGCTGCAACGGGGCCATGGCCGTCGTCCAGCCCGAGCGAGCATGCAGGGTTGCTTATCGGGCCTGCAACTCCTCCGCATATGCCATACATAGCCTATACCCAAAGTTGCCCTGCTCACATACAGTGCCTGACCCGCGCGTCCTACCTATGCACCCAAGCGTCTCCAAATAACCCAATATATCCTACTCGATCCAGCTTGCACGGGCGGCCACCCTTCGCTCCTTCCTCGTGCGCTTGCCGCCTGCCAAACCACAATCGCTTGCATCTTCAACGCCGCCGGCTTCTCTCCGCAAGCCACGTCGAGAGCCAACTACGCCAGATATACGCCGTGGACCATCAGCCGCACCGCTTGCCTCCCTGTGCCTGCATTTCTCCTTGACTTAACGCTCACCGCGCTCTTACTTCTGTCACTGTCACAACTGCGAATCTCCCCGCCACCTCTTTCAGCTTCACAACATCTCGGTCGAATGAAAGCCGACGACATTTACAGATAATGTCGGCACGAGGCGCACAAAGTCGGAAGGCGGTCGTCAAAGACATCGAAAAGAAGGAAAAGAAGGCTGCGCAGAAGGGTAAGGCAACTGCAATTGAGACAATCCGCAACCCTCACGATGCCTTTCCCCAAAGGCAGTCGACAGGCACGCGGAGCACCACGTCCACATCCGGCGGCTTTCCTTCGAGACAGCTCACCATATCCACTTCCTCCACCAACCATGGCGGAAGCGGACCACCTTTAAGATCAGCAGTGTCTCATGCTTCCTCAGGTCACCAGGAAATTCACCGTTCGATGACAGCTGTGAGTCGTCCTGACTCGGTTTCCGACGCCTCTTCCACCGGCAACGAGAAGTCAAGGTACCAGGCCAACGGCAAAGACACAAAGGCGCCGCGTGGGAGAAGGGGTGAGTCATGCCGGGTTATTCAGTGCCTGTGGAACCTATACTAATTTCACGTCAACCTCACAGGTGGCGTGCCAGTCAAGAGGGCAGTTTCCAACACGCCCGTTCACCCTCTGTTCAGGGCGGAATCGTCTCTTCGCTATCCCGGCGAGGACCCTCACCATAAGACGTGGATCAACTTTCGGATATGGTATGGTGGAGACCATGGGATGGTGCCATACGGCGGTTTTGACTTTGTGAGTGGCTCGAGCGTGGCAATATTCGATACTGACAAGAGCAGGACGAGGACATGCAGACTGGTAATGTTCTGATCTTCTTCAAGGAAGAGCAACTGAGCGAGGACCGCCCCATTCCACAGATTAGAGCACACTTGGATGTGCTCGAGAATTCTGGCTCGACGTGGCTAAGCAATGCGCTACTTTACGGGAATCTCGATGATAATGAGGATTGGAGCCCTGAATCGTCGCGGCAGTCCTTATCTGCAAAATTCCCGGTCCCTCCAGGTCAACGACACATGCTGGCACCAGTCTCACCCGGTGGCATGTCACCACCGCCTTTCAACATCAATCAAACCTATTATGGGGTTCCAGGATACGGCGGTAGTTCGGGAGCGCAACACTACGCCGATTCTGATCGCCATGGCGCCATCTCACCACCGCCGTCGTTTCGAACGGTTCAACAGCAGCCGACGCACGAGCTGTGGTTCACCGCACCTGGACACTTGAAGACACCGCAGGCTCAGAGGCTCCACCATGTCGCGGTTCGAAACTTCATCGCCATGCTACACAACAAACCTATTGTAGGAGCCGACCTGTTCGACATGTTGACTACGCTGCAGCCTGAGATTCAGGTCATGTACGATCTTGATCACAACGAACAATCAAGGACAACGTCACGCGAGCGTAGCGTCCAGATGATCATCAACTATCTCACCCAGCACAAGCTAGATGATGTTAGGAACAACATCAAACTAGCTCTTGGCCTGCTCGCCTGGGCAGAGCAAGACACCGTGAAGTGGCGACAAGGCTACCTGGAAAGCTTTGTTCATCTCGTTGGCATAATGAATGCGCAGGTTGAGGACCTTCCGGACTTCAAGAGGTTGTCCATTGCGACAAGGAGGAACCTTGGGATCGCGAGCAAAACACTTCAACTTCGGGTCATGGAAGCTGAAGAGAAGTTGGGCACCTTCGACTTCAATGATATGTGGTCTGACCTTGGAAAATCTCCCGGTACGTCTACGTAATTACGCCTCTGCGTGAGTTTTACTTACGGCCTCCTAGGTACTCCGGTATATCAGAGCTATCAAGCATTTCGACAATTCTTAATCAATCATCTTACCAGTATCTATGGCAACTGGCCACCGAATCAAGGCCAAACATGGTTGAATAGGAAAATGGTGCTCGATTTGCAACGAGACTTTGGCATGTTGTACGATTATCTCGTCAACCGAGACGCGGTTTGGGATTCTCGGGAAGAGCGACCTGGGAACAAATGGCAAATGGTGAACCTGAAGACTGAAGATTTTAGAGCCAACCTGCCGGAATTGTCTCTGTCGGATATGCTCGTAACATGGGACAATCAGCATCACTACGCCCACATTCCCCATGCCTATCCGCTGTTGCCAAGAGATGTACCGCAAGCAAGAGTCCCACAGAAGAAGGGTCTTTTTAGTGGGTTGAAAAAGAACAAGACGGATGTGACCAAGGATGCCAAGACACATTTACAACTTTCGATCGTCTTTAGTGATGCAACGAACATTGAGAAGTTGGACTCCTCTTTCAGTGGTGAGTAATCCATCCGCCATAACTGCCCGAAGGCCTGCTCAGCGTAGTCTCGCACCTTACCGCCTAGGATTCAAACCAGATAATGCAACTTAGTATGAAGGAGAACTGACCAACTCGGCAGGCAACGTTCTCATTGACCGTTTTGAGCAGTTCGAGCTTGGAGCAGACCTCAAGACGATCACACCACGCGAAGCTCGTCTCGGCCGCTGGGTCCTGCTTTACGGAATCCTGCAAGTTCTCTCTAAGCTCTCGGTCGATGTGCAATCCCTCAAACACACCGACGGGGTCCGCTACTTCCTTTGTAGCGACTTGAAGCGATGTCCAGAGTGGGTCACCAACGGGCAAGCCGAACTGTTCGAAGCATCGCAACAGCACTCGTGGTGTTGGCAACGGTCCTGGGACGCTACACCCATCAAGAGGGGCCCCGTCGAACTCGAAGCGAAGAGTGTTCCCCAGGGCGAAGAACTAGATAGCACTACCCTCGACGGCGCGACTCTGCTCAACAACGATATTCACCGCATCGGCGAGAAGATTGACAACATGGGCATCGCACACAAAGATAGTCGGGTTACTGGTCAGCGAGAGCTCGATTTGCGTCGCGAGAACGAGAAGGTGTTGCAGGACGAGTTCGCTAGACAAAAGATGGATCAAAGCTATAGGCTCACAGAGAGCGATTATACGACAAGGCCGTCAGTCCCGACTCGAAGTCCTCTGAGAAATTCGATTGGTACTGCGATTAGTACACCAGGTGGGTATCAGACGAGTCCGCAGACGGATATTGCGAACGATTCGCACAGTCCGAACGAGTATCCCGTGAGTCCGCAGGACTATGGCATGCCGCAACAGGGCAGATTTTACTACGAAGAGGAGCGAGGTGGGTGGCGTTGAGCGCGTTTCCAGGGCAATGCCACGAGGTGGTGCCCTGCGGTATGGCACAGGGTCAAAAATTGTGTTTCTCTCATGTGTTTTTCGCTCGATACCCTCCGGATTTCTTTTCGTGCTTTCGGATCCTGGGACAGCCGCTGGGTAGCGTATGGGAAAAGCATTCAGCAATGGGCCATGTAATGCACTGCGATGATCTGAGGTCGATTTAGTTCTGGGAACAATCCAAGATGTTGGATTCCATGCATTTGCCATGCAATGCCGTGACTTCCGAAGCGTGTATATGTCGACGAACCAGTCCCAGAACGCCCTTGATGCATCCATAATCCTACATTTGTATCGATACACTCCTCCCATGCAACCCTCCTCTTATCTCGCACCTCCACTCCACCCCAACCTTTCGAATATCCGCTTCTTCCCAGTACATATCCTTCTCCTGCCCTATCCATTCCCGCACTCCACCTCATAGCATACACTCCCACTATCCCTGCCTGCACACAGCTTTAGCATTAGCACACCCTATCCCTTTCAATCCCTTCCAATCACTGCCCCAGTACAAACAAAACAAACATACCTCTGCTTATGCTTCGGATTCTTATCACAGATAATATACACATATTTGCCCTTCTTCCTGCGCACGCTCTTGCACCCTTCACACAGCTTCTTCACCGACGACCGCACTTTCATGCCGCGCGTTTGCTGCTGAGCCCCGGCCCCGGGTTGGAGGCGCAGACTGCCGAGTCGCGAAGAGAGGGAGAGAGTTGTGAGCGAGGGGCGCGTCGTCGTCCGGGTGGAGTAGGTGTGAAGGGTGCGTGTGGTCAGGGTAGGAGCGAGGAGCGTGCGGCGGAGGGGGAGGAGGAGCGTTCGTGCGAGCATTGTTGCGGTTGGTGTTGGCGTTGGGGCGCGCGAGCGCAGTTTGCGAGGTGGGCGTTGAGCTGTGGTGCTGTGGTGGTGCTGCGTGCTGGTGATGGGTAGCGGTGCTGCGACTCGGGGACAGGAAAATCGGTGCCAAGATGTGCACGGACGGCCACGCGGGAGGGCATGGTCAACTTTGCGCATTTGTTTATGATATCTTCTCGCTTTCGTTTGAACTCAAGATTAGTGGGTTTGATTTCCCTGGTACTATTATTTGTACTGGTACTATCATTTGTACCATTGATACGCACGCCATACGGAGACAGCCCTGACGACCGACCGCGCTACTTGATCCTACGCGAATGTGTCGTGATGATGAAGCCATTGCGCCAACTGTCAAACTGACGCCTCTGCTATGGGTACTCCTGGTCCTATGAAGTTTTCTCCTCCCAGCGGCACGATTTCCGCTATAACACAAAGCTCATTTGCGAAACATTCCCACCCTACAGCATGACCAGTCCCACTCCGCCCATGTTCTTGGCACTGGACCTGCCGCCCTGGTCGATACCGCCTGGCAGCGGCGCCGCGCGGTAATTGTAGAGATAATAGTGTAAGTTTCCGTCACCGGCACCGAACTTTTGCTCATCGAGGAAGAGAGGGTTGTCGAGCAGGGTGAGGGCATTGAAGACATCGAAGTTGAACTGGTGGTGTCAGCGGTTTCATCTACAGCGTAATGTGAGTCTCATAGCTTACTTGCTTCGCCAGAATCAACGCATCCTTGACGAGCTCGTTGAGGCGCGGCTTCAGCAGAGCCTTGTTGTCGCCGAAAGCCTTGTCCGTGGCATAATAGAAGAGATACGCCACCTTGATCCGGTTGTGCTTCTTATGCCCAATGACCGTGCTCTCGAGGTCGTAGAACGAGACAAAGTCGGTGACTTTCTTGGTGTTCGGGTCCTCAACCACGTAAGCCCAGACCACCTGCTCCTTCGACTTCTCCTTGGGGAGCATCCAGTGCTCAAGTTCTTCCTTGGTAAAGACCTGCGCCATGTCCATGCGCTCGAGGTACCGCTTGAGCAGGTCTAGCACCGTATCGACGTCCTTGGCTTCCAGCGGACGGAGCCCGGGTACGATGGTCTTCTCGGGGAGCTTGTAACGGACGATCTGACGCTGCTTCGTGCTATTCGGCGGCAGGGGTGAAAAGCCGACGTCGTGTAGCTTCTCCCAGTCAAGCGCTCGGTGGAAGTACCGACACGTTGATACGGGCGTGGGGAGAAGAGAGCCAACGGTGTAGACAGCTTGGAAAGTACCATCTACATAGCAGCGACGTGTGATCTCCTTGATGAGCACCGGGGTAAGACGTTTTGATCGCAGCTTCTTGTGCACGCAAAGAAAGTTGATCTCGGAGGTGTTCAGGACTTTGTCGCGTACGCGTAGTTGTATCGGGACGCCGGATATGAAGGCGACGAGCTTGCCCGATTGTTCTGCGCGGACACCGACGTGCCAATCCTTCTTCCAGCCAGGTGCTTTCAGAGCCCTCCAGAGGCTATTAGTACGATTCCACATACAGTACGGCGCAAACCTACCAGTTCAGGAAGGAAGGAGAATAGCGGAACCGGAACATGGCCTCGTTGTCCTCGACGTAGTGGTTCGAAAGCAGCTCATAGACCTCCTCCAGCTCCTTCTCGTCTTCCAAATCCATTGTCACCCACTTGAAGCCAGGGTACATGTCGTTCGGCTCCTTGGGGACCTTCTCGATGTCAATGTCCTTGATGGGCCCGTCCACAATCTTGTCCTTTGCCATCATTTCGTCGAAGCTCGGCACCGGCTGCGTCTTCCAGAAAGCATGGCTGCCCATGTCCTTTGCATTCTTGGCCTGCGGCGCAAGCCCCGTCAACATCTCGTTCATGCTGAGCCTCTTGAGCAGTTCCTCCATGCTCTGGCCGCCGCCCTGGCTCTTGGTGAGCAGCTCGTTCTTCAGCGCGGGATTCGCTTCGAGCAGCATGCTTAGCTGGTCCTTGCTTAGGTGTCCGCCGGCGGCCGCATCCGTGGACGCAATTGCAGGCTCCTTGCCCTTGCCCGTGATGGCATCCTTGATCTTGCGCTTCCTGCTCTTTTTCTTCTTCTGTGCCGCGCCCTCGGCGCCCTCTACGGCCTCGCCCTCTGCGCTCTCGTCGCCGGACTCGTGCGCATCCTGTTTCGACTCGGCGGCAGCTTCGGCAGCTGCTTCGGCGGTTGCGTCGGGGTCTGCGATCTTGGGAGCTTCCTGAGGCATGGCTGGCGGCCCGGAGAGATCTGGGTGAAGAGGTGCGCGTTTGCGGAGTTGACGTGGATTTCGGTGGGTCGCGGGGGCCGTGTTGGTGTTTACACGAGCGGGGCTAAGAAGAGGGGCAGTGAGCACTGAGAACTGCAAACGGCGGTGGCGTTGTGGCGTTGTGGCGACCCCTAGTAGTCCACTGCTGATCTTGAATATATCTTGTCGCTCAAAAGCTTGTAAAAGTCCACGCGAAATATTCGATTTTGGACAACCCCAAAGCTATACATGAATGCCCGTCGACATTTGGACCATTCCTCAAAAAAATTAACTGTTGGAAACTGAAGCTTTGCTTAGCTAGGGAACATCTAAATTGATTTATACGCTCTATAACCAATCTCTACAGCTGAATGAATGCTGGATATTTATAATAGAACGTACTGCAAAAAGCTTCGAGATAGATAGCATCAGAGGCGAAGATAATAAGCTCGAGTTAGGAAAGTGATAAACACACGGAACAATTCGCCTTCTTTCTATACATACAGCTGCTGGACAAAAGTTTGAGTACAGTTGGCCTTCGTGTTGCTTTAATACACGGTAGCGAAACCTTTGCAGTAATGTTAAAAGGCGATAGACAGACCAAAAAAACGTACAACCCACCCACAAGCACACACACTGCCAAAAAGATGGACTTGCTGGGAATCGAACCCAGGACCTTTCCCACGCTTCTGTAGCTCGATTCCAGCCAATAGATGCTAAGGGAAAATTATACCACTAAACCACAAGCCCAGTTGAGTGATGAGAGCAATTGAATGATTTGAATATCTATGTCGAAGGCCAAATGTCGTTGCTCGGATGTGTGTGTGGCCGCTTAACAAATCTGTTGCGCTAACGCCAACCAAAACTAACGTCAAACCCCACAAACTCAATCGCAGGCAGTTCCGAGTTTCGCACCTCTAAATTGCATTAATATGTTGGCTGTCTTTCGTGGCAGAAGCGATGGCGCCCACAAAGGTAATGTAGCGTTTCTGCTTCGTGGACATTTTCGCCCCTTCGCTATCTCTGCGTACGCATCAATGTTTCGTGGAGCCGACGACCCAAGGCGCGATTTGCACAAAGTATAGGATCGCTACCTACATTTACAGGCTAGAAAACGACAGTCGTGGACGATATGGAGCTGTTCCTCGAGGCTTTCAATTGCTAAACAGTAGCGTCACTCCCCGAGAAGATGATCAGTTCGTTGAAGCCGCCATTGTCATGCTGAACCAATGCATCGCCGATAGGGCTACCGACGAGTACACCGGTCGAGTTGGCGGCCATATACATCTCGGTATCACTGTGTGTTAGGTACTGGGTTTAGTGCCTCCTGTTTTACCCTCTCTGTGTATGGTGCGGACTCGAACTTGGTTAGAATCTCCACACGGCGAAGGTCTTCAATACATCTCGGTATTGGTGCCATAGCTGCCCATGTCTACAGTAAGACGAGCAACACAAATTGCCTGTAGCGATATGAAGCCACCGGAGAGACATGAGGGGGATCATTTGAACAAATGTCTTCAGTTGGCGCGCGTCGAACTTGTCGATGGCGGGTCCCATGGCTAAGCCTGCTATGCGTAGGAGAAACCCCTGGTTGATCGTCAGCTAATTTTCTCCTAGGATAGTACCTGCCATTATCTTCTTGCCTAAATCGAGCCTATGCCGGGACTGAGCTTGAGCTGGAGTCCCGTAGGAGCTATTTCTGGTAATGAACCCATAATGTGCTACAGGAGTGCAGAAGACCTTCTGGAGTGTCGGGAAGAACATGGCCTGCTGTACCGAAGCTGGCATAGTAATTGACGAGCCCGCCGGCAACGATAGCCCAACCATTAAAGCCTCCATCAAGAGCGCTGCTATGCTTTTCGCTGCTCTCGATGTCTTTGCTACGGACATCTGATCTGGCTGCATTTTCAAACAGCATTATAGTAGTCGAAGAGGCGGGTTCCAATGACCGAGCGGATGAGCCTGGTCTCAGTCACCAGTGTTTTGGTGGTCAAGTCCGTCTGGTATATCGTGCCTTTCCGTGATGCATATGGTTACGCTGAGGCAGAGTTGTAGAGCTGGCGAGACCGGCCGTCAAGACGATTGCGCCGCGGGTTTATATCGAGTTTGCGAGCATTACGGCGTCCATGTAGTCGCCCTTGCCTTCCGTTCTGCAGGCATAAGGGTGTTCAGGCATGGTAGACCGACTACCCCACTGCATATGCAATCTATCTCTTGCTTATGACAGGCTTCACTGATTGTCTCGACAGAGAATTTGATCATTCTCAATCGACAGAATCCACACGCTTTTCGCTGAGGGTATCTGCTCGCGCCGCTCATCGGACATAGACGGGATGATGGCCCAACAGAAAACAGAAGTATTTGGCTTAACCATTATGTGGAAGATAAGATGCAAGTACAGAAAAGCTGTGTTCAGTGAACTTACTGACTGTTGTGAATGCCCGAAGGCATCCGACAATTGATCGGCGCTCACGCAGCACGATATTTAAAGACCACCTCAAACGGCAACGTGCCCTACCCGAACGAGATAAGCACAATTGGATCAGGCACTGATTCGTCGCGTGCAACTGGGATTCCCGTCATTGAAACTCAACCTAAAACAAGAACGAGATTGTGTACAACATCGGAATTACACTGCCCACGAGCTCCCATGTGCTGATTAAGCATTCCTACGGTTGGAAAGTATGCAGGTTGATGACAAGGTGGGTGTCCATCTGTCATGAACAATCAAGGTTCTTTTGACATGAGTCCGCAGAACTTGGCAACGACCCACTTCAGTAAAAGTTGGATTCCCCATTCCCCTTTCGCTCCGCCCAACGAATTAAAATTCTTCGCCTAACCTGAGCGCACAGAGATCTTCAAGACCTGGTATCGGTATCGTGGATCATCTGATCATCATCGCTACGGTACAGTACTGTTGGAACATCATTATTTTCTCCAGCACTAACGTCTAGTCTGTTACTCGGCCCCCGTATAAAGAGGTGATGTACAAGGTAAGCATGGCGCTGATCCAGATCACTAAAGATTCCACACCTTGGTAGCATGGACGGAAACGCAGTTCGAGTGGGCGGCCTTCGAGCGACTCTTTCCTATATCTCTAGTGATTTACTGGCCAGCATTCCTATAGGACCTGGCTCACTTTAAACGGGGCATGCTCAATCTTTCCACGTGGGCATACTTGGGGCGTTGTCCCCATGGGACTGTCTGAACTCTATGTGAAGACGACACGGTTTCAAGTGCCGCGCCGAGGAAGCGCCGTACCACCCACCACTGCATGTACCACGTGGTAGTGCGCAAACACTTCGCGGAGCAACCTCGGAATTGACCTACCTAAACTAGGTCCAGTTAGTGGGAACATGAATGGTTGGTAGCGATTTTACGCTACCAAGATAGCTGCCACCAATATATTAAGGTTAACCAAAATTGACCTGGAGAGGATCTGGCCCTGCTTAGAACGTCCTAGATGGTCATGACGAGCCTCGCCGACCGACAGTGGTACAAATGCGATCCGTCGTCTGCAGCAATGCGGACGCCTACCTACCTTTTAGATACTGATGAAGTTTCATGATCCAGGACGGTCAACAGGAGAGATGGTTCTTCTGTACCATTTCTCTCTTTGAATCACCGATGCACCGCCCACAACAAAAGGTGCCGGAGCACTTGGACAACTGGAATATCGAACTGTTACAAGGTTTCTTCCTAGATATGACATCAGAAACCAAAGAACACGCAGAGAAGCAGCCGCCCCGCGACCGTCTTGATTCGGAAGCGTGGTAGCGTAATTCTGAATCAACAAGGTGCATGTGGATTGCCGCGGCCCGCGGGGGAAACTCACAGTTCGTCCAGGCCCACTCCCATGTGGCATGCCAGGGATTCGGGTAGCTCCCTTTAGTAGGCGAATTATGCACCTTCAAAAGATTGAAGTTCCCCGGTTATTCCCTTGTCCCTTCTCGTTCGTTCTGAAGGCCTGATTTCTTTCCCTTCGCCTGAGGGCAGGGTTCGCAGGAAGTGAGCATTATGACCTCCTCCGTACCCAATCGAGGACCTGAGCTTCTCGCTGTTAATATTGGATTCCTGGCTACTGCCCTAATCACTAATCTAATGAGATGCTTTGTGCGTACTAAGGTGGTCAGGGCCTTCGGCGTCGATGACTGGCTCATGGTCGTCGCCACAGTATGTATATGCGCCCCTGGGTGTTCCTGATAACCACTAATTTGTGAGCCTCTTTTTATCGCATATGTCTCATCCTCAATAACTGGCATCCACTATGGCACAGGGAGACATCGCCAGGACCTCGAAGCCGAAAACTATCAGACAGCGCGGCAGTACTGGTGGTTCTGCTATCTGTTCTATGCCTGTACAATGGTTGCCTCCAAGCTTTCTATTGGGTGCCTGTAAGTCACTATTCAAAGTTCATATGTAACTAACACTGACGCTGTCTCTTTCCGAGTAGCCTCCTTCGGATCGCGGTCAAGAAGATTCACCTCTACATCGTCTATACTGCCATGGCCATATCTGTCGGGGCCGGCATATCCTTTTTCTTCGTAACCGTCTTCCAGTGTAAGCCTGTCTCCTATTTCTGGAACACGTCGCAAAGCGGATCATGCATGAGCAACGAGGTCCTGCTCGCTCTATCATATCTGTACACCGTAACCAGCATAATTTCTGATTTCACATTTGCGATGTCACCGGTGTTCATAGTCATGACGCTGCAGGTCAAGCGCAAAACTAAGATCGCGCTCATACCTCTTTTGACCATGGGTTGCATGTAAGTCCATAGATCCATCCGTTTCGTGTCTGTACTGACAGGTGCTATAGCGCAAGCGCAGCAGTACTCGCCCGCATCCCTTATCTGAAGTATTTTCGGTCGCCGGACTTCCTATGGGCCACTATCGATATTGCTCTTTGGTCGACCGTCGAACAAGGTCTAGCCATCACAGCGGGGAGTTTAGCGGCAATCAAGCCACTCTTCGCTTTTGTAAATGCCAAATTGAGTCTCTCCTCTGAGCCTACCAGCCTGCGTCTAGACCCATACGGGGCACCGTCAACTACACTCATCTCCGGTGGTGGCCGTAACCCTCTTCGAACAAACGAAACAGACTTGTACAGCAACTCTGTCGATACAGATCTGGGCATACAAGAAGGTACCGCAGAAGATCTGCCTAGGTCATCAAACTGGTATTCGACGCAGATCGAGAAAATCAACAGAGGCTCCCTTGGCGTACCAAACAAGAAAGAGGCGAACAACGATAGCGAGAAGATACTGGGGGCGAGTTATAACCTGAGCGAGAATGATCTCGGCGGGAGCTGTGCGGATGACAATGGAATGCAGATCATTAGAAAGAAGTTTCTTCTTCGTTACAGATGCGGAGCGGAAGAGTTACCTGGATCGACACCATAAGGGCTGATGTATATGCACGGTTATGAGGCCAACCTCACGCGATGCAGTGTGTCGGTCTACGCAGTCGTTGCACGTCTGATGTCGACAAACAGCCCCACTAGCTCGGTCCATGATCCTGGCACGTATCCACAATTCCCACCCTTTCACCCGGTCCGGGCCGTCCAAGCTCTGTGTCCCTTGATCTGGATGATCTGAAGAATGGTGTTATGGCGTGGGAAAGCCTTTGATGGATGCTACCAGTTATCATCGTTGGGGGGGCTGTCGCTGCTGTTGTTGCAACGCCGACCAGCTAGGACACATTACGAATATTTATGTGCAATTACCTACAGGGCTCTTGCATGGGTAAAGGACATGACGTAATCACGTATTACGACAATGAATGAACGAATACATACCTCGCATAGACATATACATCTAGTAAATTCAAGTTACTTCAGCGAGAGTTTCTTCTCTCATAGATCAAAGTGTTGTTTTGACCTAAACGTTATTACCATCTTAAAGGCAGCTTCTACAGCTTATAATAATTCCCCCAGTCGGCGGAATTCTCACTCCCTTCAGGTCGCATGGCTGGATGAAACTTATATTGTAACGCAGACTCGTAGATTCCATCATTTATAACAAATAAAACTGCTCGCTCGCTCACCACCTGGCACAGCTTGTCTTTCCGGCCTGTAACCTCGCTATCTGTCTTTGAGTTCAGAGACCCGCCGCTCACTAAAATCGAATAACATATGGACAAGCCTTCTCACTCCAGTTCTGGAAGTTATCCTTCCTGATATTTGTTTCCCGTCTTCAACGCATTGAACATGTTATATCCACTATCCATCATCAAACCAACGTGATGGATGCCAGCAGGGTTATTCTTGCAGTCGCATTTGCCGCCGAAGAAGACAGCGTCGCCAGCACGGCGGTCGGCAAACTTCACCTTACTGTGAAGTCGTGAGTACCTGTCGGCAAAATGAGAAAGATGAGGATTTTGGAGCAACGTACTTGTACTTGAGTTTCGCCTCAGAGGCGCAGTACATGGTGCGGGTGACTCGCAGACCCTCCTTGAACAGATCCCGACTAGTAACCTGGCAGACGGCCCAAGATACGAGCCCGGAGCAATCAAAACCACCTCCAGTCTTGCCCTTGCAGTTTCCGCCACCCCAGTTGTCTATCGGGAGTCAGCTTTATCTCAGTGGAAATTGTGTTGGGTGTGGGAACCGAACTTACATGGGATGCCCTTGGCTTCCTCCGTTTTCTTCAAGATCTTCTGTCCCAAATTGAGGGATGGATTGGGCGTGGTGGTCCCGCTTGGAACACAGCACTTGAAAGCATCGGGTCCTGGGCATAGACCTGTAAGAGTAGTCTTTCCCACTTCCACACTTATCGACCCAGCGGCAGTCACCCTTCCGAGCAGCCCTTTGGCAGGAAGGCTTCGTGCAGCATTTGATATCAGCAGGAGTGCCGGGGCACGCGTTGCTGATATAGGTGCCTCCACCACTGGTGCACGATTTGGTGGGAAGACAGACGCCTTGAACGCCATCCTTGCCAGTGCAAGGTCCGTTCTGTTTAGCGGCGATGATGGTCGAGACGGTTGCCAACAGGATGGAAGTAAACAAAGAGACACGCATAATTGCAGTCGTAGAGCAGGTGATAGAAGTAGCCGAAGGAAGGGAAGGCTTTGCTGGTGCGGAATGATTTCTAGCGATGGTTGGAGTATATATAATTTTTTCCGAACGATAACACTAGAAGTGAACTTCTACGTATTTAGCACCGAAGACCATACAGCTGACTCCTGGCTCGTATGCATTCCGCAATTGCGCTCACTAGCGAGAATTCTTCACAGCGACTAATGCGGACACAGTGCATAGTCAACGAATTGACGACGGAAATCGGGTAGGATGCCCAGTTTAACAGCACTCGTACTTCGCATTAACCCCTCCAAAGCAGTGATATGCGGAGTATCGTGGAGAATGGAATATGGATACGATAAGTCCAAATCACCGGATACGAAAATCGGATGTCTAAATTGTGGCACACATGTGCAGAGACGATGAACGGTGACCAGCTACGCTGTGAGCGAACCAAACTGTGGGAGCGTAATTTTGGCGAATATTCTGTTGTACATGCGTTTGAGCCTCTGGAACTTAGGACAAGTGGCGCTCTGTCTAAGGATGGACTTTGCTTTAACCCCCAGACCGTATCACGTGAGGGTCTTGTACCCGTGGACCTATTCTAGCCGTCTTGCGGTTTCACACCAAATATAGTCTAGTCCTATTTAATAGTGCCACTTCTATAGTTAACCTCTACTGTCCTAGCAATAGTTATTAAAGATCTTTGTTGTGTAAGATTCTAACTAAGGTCGAGTCCGCACCATACACAGAGAGGAGTAAAACAGGAGGCACTAAAACCTAGTACCTAGCACACAGTGCTAGCAATAGTTATATATAGGTATACTAGTTAATCTACTAATCTCCTCTAGTTACCCTTAATAAATTTTATTGTACTATTTATTTAGTCGGCTTGCTAAACGCCCTTTTTTAACCCTATTTTTTCAGTTTAAGGTTAAAGTAGATTAAGATATGCTCGCTTACCGAGTTCAAGCACGCTTTTCTTGTGACTACCTTTTACGCTCTTTTTATTTACTACTACTAAGTAGGGGGCTCTGCTTTTTTTGTTATATTATTTAAGATAAAAGCCTTTATTGCAGTGTCCTACCCCTAGGTAGATTAATTTAACACACTATATATAAGTGTAGGCAAATAAAAGTTTACTAAATATAAACTTCTTATAATATATAAGTTAACCTTAGAGTGTCCTTACCATACACCTCCTCCCCCCCACCCCACCCGAACTAAATCCTCCCCACCGCCGCCTCCGCCCTCTCTATCTCGCCCCCCTCAACCTCCAAAACCTGCGTGCTCACATTCCCCGGCCCAGGCTCTAACACAACCGTCTTCCTCCCACCACCACCGGCACCACCCGGCCCCAAAAGCACTGGTCCAACCACCCTTCCTGAAAACTGATGCCAGCAATTCGGCGCCTGCAGTATATACTTCTCCATCGCGATGCGGAACCGATTGCGATAATCTTTAGGCGACGTGATGGTAGGTTTATTCTTGCCGCGGTCTTTGATCCACGATTCGAGTTTCTTGTCCCATGTGTAGGGTGCGGATGCAATCTGATATTGTTGTTGTTAGTTTTTCATACGATAGAAGGAAAGGAAGTGGTGGGGGGGGGGGGGGGGGGGGGGGGTGACCAATAATACCAACGATGATCTCATGGTGAGTATCGTCGAAGCCAGCCATGAGACTGTAATCCATGACGTTATTCTGGGATAGGAAAAGCGTATCGTTCCACACGCTCGCTTTGAGCAACTTCTTCTTCGTGTGTTCACGGACAAAGATAGGTGTCTCGCTATAGATGATATCGACGAGGTTCTCGTCGAGCAGGACCTCGTCGCGCTCACCGGTAGATTCTATCTTGCGGTTGCGCATGCTACCCTTGAGATCGTAGCGCCGGTTAGGTTCCCGGTCGTAGAACAAATTCTCCATGACGAGCATGAACCAATCGAAAATCGCGACCCGTGGGCGTCTTGATCTGCACCTGGAAGAGACCGAACATCTTCGCAATCACACGGAGGGCAGCCCTTTGAAAAGGTTCTGATGGGTGAAAGCAAAGTAGTTGGGTGCAAAGCGGAAAAAAGCATGAACTTCGATAGGTGATAAGCTTTTCAGCACGAATCGATCATCCAATGTCTTGAGGAAGATGGACTTGGACTTGCCACCCTTGGAATCCCACTTGGAGCAACGTGATAACGATTCCACGAAGCGGTCCGCAACGCCGCATTTACGACGGAGCGCATCAAAAGACTGAGCATAGAAGATCTTGCACTGGGCTTTGACGCCGCGATTGTTGAAACCGTAACGGATATTGGTATTCTTCTCGTGGAGCAGATTGCGTTCGATGGACTCACCTGAGCTTTCATGACCATGGCTTCCTTTTTCAGATGTAAAGGTATCTCCACGGAAAGATTCAAGCTTAGCGACATAGTCAGGTGCAGAAAGTGCAAGAGCGATGATGGAGCTTGGCTCGTCCTCGCGGACGATAATGTCCGAATCTTCCCAAACGTGCTCTATCTGGGCAAACGGGTAGTCTAGTGGTACCCACCCGCTTGCAGACCTCTCAGACCAGAAGCTAGTTAGCATCTTCATGAGCGTAGTCTTCTCATGCCTTGGCAGCTCCAAAGAGTTTTTCAAGTTGAGAATCAGTCATGGACAGAAGATCTGAGCTTGCGATGCTATCAGGCAAAGGTACGTCCTCTGGTGCGATCTCGACATCGCTCATTTCATTTTCGACATCTGACGGGGGATGACCGGGCGTTACGGGCTGGCTTTCCTCCCCGGAGCGAACATCGCCATCCTTGCGGTGTCGCCCTTCCACCGGGGATTGAGATGCAGTTGTCGCACCAGTCGTTTCTGTTAGAGCGCTATCTTCAAGTGTGCTGTTGTCTATGCTGACGCGGGCCGGAGAACCTGGCTGTAACTCTTCATCTGACGGATTGTGCTCCTGCACCGCCTCGTGAACGTCTTTATATACCTCGACGATGGGCTTGGAGGATGCCAACGGGTATGCTCGAGCTCGTCGATTGCGCTCGTTCCGCCGTTCGCGCATTCGCTCTTTCTGAAACTCCCTGGGAAAGCTGCTCAAAATGTTCTGCGAGCTTAGAGACTTTGGTGACATCTCTCGAACCCCTGAAGACGGGTAGGTATAGAGCGTGGTATTTTCGACGTCGGCTTTGATTGCTTGAAGCTTCCAAGTGAAAACCGATCAGAAATCCGATCGAAAGCTTTTGTAGAGTCGCCTGCGGGCTTCTTGGATGGCTCTAGGGTGTTGGTGGTTATTGCAACATGCGGAGGACTAGTGCTCTTGGGAATTCCGCCAGGCTGCGATTGGGTCCGGACTAGTGTCGTGGGTCTTGTAAGTGTGCTAGTCTCGCGACGAACTGGGTCTACTAGGCGAGGTATCTTGCTTTCTACAGTACCGCCTGGAGCATTGGAAGGGGTTGGTGACGTAGGCATGTTGTCAATAGCATCAGCGATACTTTTATCGATCGGGTCCACCCTTGGCAACCCAGTTGGCGTGGGTGACCCAAGGTCTGTTGTATCTTGTTCCGGAGCTAAGGTGGGTGTCTTCAGAAGCTGTTCGTCTGTCGCAGCAGGATGATCAGGGAACTTGGAAGATACGGCTAGATCAAGATGTCGCACATCCTCGCGCTCCAAAGCTTCATAGGGCGTCTGGACCGGTACTATTTGATCAGACCTCTGGGATGCGTTCAATTCGCCATCAGATGGCGCATTACCCTGTGAATTATCTTCTTCCACGACGGAGTTCAGCATATCGCGCGCACGCTCGCGTGACATGGTCGATGGCAAAGTGGGCTCGCCTTTTTCGTTTAGTGAGGGTTCTTCTGCGGTTTCTGAGCCCTCTTCCACAGAGGTTAACGAGCTTGTAGACTCGTCACGCTCCAAGAACAGCTTCTTCAACTGCAGGGTTGCCAAGCGCCTGATATCCTTTTCTGATGGGAAGTATTGCTGCTCAAAGTCGGTAAAAGTTTCGTCCCACGCGATGGCCTTTTCCTGTATAGCACGAATGGCTCGATTCATCGGGATTATCTCGTAGTATTTGGAGTTCATATACTTATCCTGAAGCTTTGCCCGCAGCCACTCATGCTCGTCGTTGGCACGCTTCATCAGCTTCTCTACCTCCATTCTACAGAGCTCAATCTTTTCAGGAATGACACTTTCTACATGGATGCTCTTGATTCTTGAGCGGACGGATGCCATGAATCTGTCAAGTCTTTCTTCGATCTTAAGGAACTGATCATTTTTCAAGCGCAGGTCGCTGTCTACTTTCCATGTGACGATCGGCCGGGGTACGGTAACCTCGTAAAGGGAGACTGGATCGTATTGAACACGCAGTGCGACGTTATTTACTCCAAAGAATCGAACGTGATCCCTGTGGATATCGTGGGGACAAAGATCAGCCCGTGGGTGCAGGTGACTGCTCCAAAATGTCAATTCGAGGTATTTGGCGAATGAGTACTTCCAAGTGCTATCCGACATTGGGATCACCTGCGTCTCTTGTCCACAGATCCTGCAGCAGCTCCACATCAAGACCGTACTCTGCAAGCCCTTGATCTTGGAAGGGTACTTTTGCACGATGACACTCATTTGGCCCTCTCCATGCACGTATTGGCGTGAATGGTCCAGCATCCTGCGGTTGCAGCCATCCACTTCGCAAAGCATGCCAGCTGAGTGGCAGAGATCTTCGACGTATTGACCCAGCGTGCAATCCGGTGTGAAACCGTCATCGAAGTCATGTTCCTGGTAGAAATTCAGGGCGATGATTTCCGGACCAATGCAGGGCGTTGAATAAGCAGTATTGACAACACTGTAGAGTACCGCGATCCTTTGGTGATTGAACGGGTCGAACAATTCCACGTTGGTGGCTAGGTGAGCCTCCCATTGTCTCTTTTGTGTCTTGTAGTTGTGTAGTGCTTTGTCATATTCGGACGCATGTACCGCATGCAAGAACTCTCGCACTTGCTTCGATGCCTGGTCAACTACCACATGCACCATCTCAGGTTGAACAAGTTTGAACTTCTGAGGTGTTCCTTCTGCTTCGATGTCGCTAGTAGTGTATTGGTCTCGTAATTGTTTCAAGTACCCAAGCTTCTTCTCGTATTCTCGCGCTTGATTCAGGAGATATGGTTGCATAAACTTGACAAACGGCGAGGCGGACAGAATTTTAGTGCGATGATTCTCCACCTCCTCACTGTAGAAAGAAGGCGCGTCCGAGCTAATGCTTGTACTTTGAGGGATGTTGTTTGTATCCTTCGGTGGTTCGGCCGAGGCCTCCGACTTGTCAGCGGCGGGTTTGTCGATGTTCACTAGAGGACACAAGTCGTTGTTTGAAGCCAATGTGCCGCTTGCGGAGGCGACAGGTATCATGACGAATTCATCGCGCATCAAACAAGTCTCGAGCTTAAGGTTATACACAACGTAGCACATAAACTCTGTGATACGCTTCAGCTTCGCCAGATTTTTCGTTTCGTCGCCCCGAAGAGCTATTGTGCAGCCTAGGTCGGGCTGGCAACCGGACAAGAAAACGTAATTTCTTTTCAGAGTGTTGTGCACGTACGTCTTGACGTCGAAACTTCCGCATTTGCCAAGACGCGTCGGCTCGGCGAGCTGATCTACGGATGATACAGGCTTGGACTGTGTGCATCGGGCCACTGCGTTCAGCACTGTTTCTTTTACATTGTAAACGACAGAAATCCCCGCCTGTTCAAGGAACTCAAGCGCAAGACCGGAAACATTCCGTTGGACTATCAGCACCGTGGGCTCCAGGGCTACAATACGTCCGACTAGGTTGCGGAGATACTCTCTTTCCTGCGCAATGACCGGCTCTAAACTCATGAAATGCGTTTGGTGACGGGCATATTCGATGGCGAACGTGATAATTAGAATTCTAGGACGAGCGAGATTGCGTGGCATGCTCTTGAGAGCAATGTTCTTGGTGAAGATTACGCCAGAGACATACGATGTGTCGCGTGGTCGACCTCCAGGAATCTTCTTGAGTTTGATATAATGTCGGATGTCGATATCATCGCCTCTGTGAAGGTCTGGATTCACATCGTCTGTGCATTGTAACAGTATTGGAACAAGGGCTTTCTCCCAGCTCGATAAATGCGAAATACCGGCATCCTGCAACATCTGCTTAAGTAATCGGCGCACATGTTCCAGACTTGCTTGGTTCAACTCAATTTGTGGAGCATTGCCGCCTCGCATAGAGGCGCTACGCATGATTTTGGAAGCAGCCGGAGGCATTGGAGAATGCTGCAGTGTGCTCTGCTGAGGACTGGGCGAGCTTCCGCCGAAACCGACTGCAAACGGATTTAGGAGGCTGTTGCTCTTGGAGCGTCTACCCGGTCTATGTGTGACACTGTTGATACTGAGGTTTCTCCGTCTCGAGTGGCGGTTGACGTGGCGGCTTGCGATGCTGACATTGTCTGCATCTCGTGCATGGGCACCGCCAAAGGTGCTTTTATCACCCCTGGTTTTTCCTTTCCTCATTGCAGCGAGTAGCCCGCCAATCCCACTCCTCTCACTTTCCAAACTGGTCTGTGCCGGGGCATCAGCGCGCAGAGTGGCGAAAAGGCTAGCTGGCTCGTCCTCGCTGGAACCTTCGTCAGACATGAACGGCGCCAGATCTGGATCGATGATGTTGTCGCGGTGAAAAGCGGGAAGGACAGAGCGGCTCCGGGAATGTTCCGTATGGTACTGATGAAAGGGCGCTCGATCCTCGTATCTAACGTTGCGCATATGCTGATGTCGTGAAGGGTGCCGTTTGTGACTAGAAGAGCGTGGCCGCCCACTGAGTGAGCGAAGAGACCTGGAGGAGCTGGGTCTGGGTAGTTGAGGAGCAACCTCAATGACCGCAGACCTACGCTTCTTCTCACTGCCAATCTTCCTAGACATGGGAATGCTGATGGTCGGAGTGCCAATCTTGGTGTGATCACTTTCTGAGGGGTCAAACTGGTCATCTTCCAGATCATTGTCATTGTGTTCATAGAGAGACGCTTGGTCTCCGTCATCCGTGTATTCTGAGGAGTCGTCCCCATTGCCATGAAGTATGTCCTCGCACGGCTTGCACACTCTGACGTTTGTTGTCTGGCCGAACATCTTCCCGGGCAATATAGATGTGCATTTCGAATCGAAAATCTGCCCACAGGTGCGACAATGGTGCTTGCGCCGGAAGGTCGAAAAGGCATCCCCGCAGTTGAAACAGTCTTTGGCATTCTCGTCTCTCATCCAGTATTCTCGTTCTAAGAGTTTGCGTGGCAAGTGAGAGGAGGCACTCTGCGGCATGTTGCCGGAAGGTCGTGTATAGGGACGTTGAGCTTCGTTGATAGGCGGTACAGTGGGACTGCGGACTGTGGTGGATGTGAGGACGGAGCTAAGGCCATCCGACGATGACATGCGTGAAGAGGGGTGGAAGCCTGGGAGGTGTGACGGACCGACCTGGACCAACGGCGGTCGTTGGGATTCTGGAGCGAGCATAGGTGTTTGAGCGTTAGCTTTGGCGTGCGGAATCTCTGTGGCCTCGGAGCCATTACTGGAGAGATCTTTCACAGAAGATGAGCCTGGTTTGTATTGACTTTCTGTCCGAGATGTGATCCTGGGGTGATGCTCCTCTGCAACATGCAGCGGAAACGTGAATCTGGACTTGTCTCTCATGGTGGAATTCCCTTCTACGAGCACTGTATCATCTTCGGCACTATCACTTCTCTGCTCCTGCCTGTCGAGATCAGCCGTCTGCTGCCGGAGACGCTCAGACGGTCCCGACGGGTAGCGGGAGGAGTCTCGACTTTTTGAACCAGACACGAGGCCGCTTGACGAACTGTTCTTGGAGACATGTTCGAAGGGGATGGTGCTGTGCGCTTTGGTCATGGCGCTGAGTGGGCTCAGTGAGGACTCGTCGTCGCGGGTCGCCTTGCTAGGCTCTATAGTGGACGTGATGGATGGCCTCGAACGCGCTGTGCCCAGAGAGGTCCTAGACTCGTTCTTGGACAGCCTCGCCGACACAGCAGAGCTCGATGGATTCGAATCTCGAGACGGCGGGGGCGGGGGCGCGTGGTCTGGGAAGTTGGGTACAAGCGGCGACTGCAAGCGCGACGACGGCACCGACACGACAACAGGCGATGATACAGCAGTACCAGCAGGGCTCTTTGGGGGGGCTGCCGTTTTCGCGGCCGCCGTTTTCGCGGCCGCCTTGTTCCTTGCTGCTGCTCCCACGCCCTCGTCTACCAGCTCGACACCCTGTTCTCTGGCGCCGCCCACCGAAGCCTTCAGACGGCTGTACAGGCCGCTCAGGCCGCTCTGGACCACCTCGAAGCTCTTGGCCTCGTTCGCCGTCGACGCAGGCGGCGGAGACGTCAGGTCGTCGAAGGTGGTCAGGGCCCCGGAGCGTGATGCCGTGGCATGCAGCTGGTGGAGCGAGTCGGGCAGGCCGCCCCGCGGGTCGCGCGACATGCTTGCGTGCGGGGAGCAGTCGGACTACGGAGAGTGCTGTCTGTATGCAGGTGGCGCGCGAGGGTCGTGAGCGTCGTGACGGCGAGCCCTGGCGCAGACGGCACCAGGCATCAGGTGTGGTCCGCGCTGCAGGTGTGAATCGAGCGGGCGCGTGTGAAAGGGCCCATGGCACGTCGATGTGTGTGGCGGGCGAAGACGAAGCCTGCAGCTGCTGGGCTGGACTCGAGGAGCTGGGAAGGCGACGAGGCAGCACAGGGATACGGCATGGAATCTCGATGACGCAGCGTCGCAGCCCGTGGCTAAGCGGCGGGCACATTGACCTTGACAGTTCTGCCCCGGGGGCCACCGCGCAGACACGCTTTCCATGTAGATAGATTTCGGGCAGCGAACCCTGTGAAGCCGGCGTTGGTTCCAAGACGGCCAACCGTCCCCATGGCTTCGCTGAGTAGCCTAGTTGCGGGTTGGTTGCGTTTGCCCAGGGGACCATGGCAGGTAAGTGACACCTGCAGCTGCACGGTATACGATGCAGAATACGCCAGCTCGTCTTCTCTCTCCAGCGATTTCCATTACTTCCTCCATGTTCGCACAGCCACACATCGAGCCTGTTGCCGTCCTCTGGTTTCACACTGCGCTACGCGGAACGCGTCGCGTGTCGTGTTAGCTGCGTGCGGGCATAAGTCTGGTCCCTTGGCTCGACGACCACATATCTACGCAGCTGCACATGCTCAACAGCTGGCTCAACAAGCAGCAAGCACAGAGGCAGAGCGGCGAAAAGGACACGGCAAGGGAGTGGGCCAGTCTCTACGAGGACAATGGCAGTTGCGTGTTTGCATTCGACGAGATCCCCGACAAGACGAGCAACAGCAACGTCCTCATAATCAAGGCAAGCACAGCACAGCGCACGCTTTAGTATTCTTGGCCCGGACCACTCGCTGATCAGCTTCACAAGTCTTCTGCGCAGAACAGCCCGCTTGTTCTGACCGACGGCTCCGTCGTCATCCAGGCAGCCCTCTCCTCAGCGTGCCGCAAACAGCTGGCGACGCGCTTCCCAGGGCTACCCCTCTCCTCGCCAACAACGCACTCCGTCATTGCTGTGCGAAAATATACCCTCCGATACACGCCGTACGGGCCGTCGCGAGATCGTCTCGCCTTCACTCTCGACCTCGTTGACTGGCAACGCGAGCGCCGCAGAGAAGCCGCACCTGGCGTACTCGTTCCCCTCTCGTCGTGCTCGAACATCATCGACGCGCTTGAAGTGTTGCAACGGACCCGAGCGGAGACAGACCGCCAATGCTTCCGTCCAGACATGGAAGCCGAGCAATTGGACAACATGGCGCCGAGGCGGCAGGAAGCAGAGGACGTGGACCATGGAGACGTCTCCCCGGGCACGCAGATGGCGTACGGCACGCAGATGGTGCATCGCCTGCGCACACCCAGCAATGCCATGGATGCACCAGGTTTCAACAATCTTGACCCAACTCCTGGACGCAACAGAACGCCGACCGGGCCGCCTTCAGATACTACCAGCAAGTTACTTGGTCTCCTCAAATTTCCAGGCGCACACAGCGTCCCTCGTCAGGATCCTCCTGCCGGTCCGCCAAACGCCCCTTCTGCGGGCGGCTTCGCGCGGACTTCTAAAAACCGTGCATCCAACGAGGGCTTGGAGCGGTCTGCGAGCACCATGCGGCCGACGCTTATGCCACCTCGCTACCCGCAAAGCAACCCAGTTGACAAGTCACCCCAGGATGCTAGAGTCTCCACCTTACAAAATGTAGACGATAGGGCTAGCGCATCAGCTATTCGGCGCAATTCACGAAAACAACGCAGCTTAGACGAAGAAGCGCGAACCAAGCAACGGCCTAGTATAGACCAATCTTCCGGTGGTGTTGCAACATCACACATTGACGTTGACGACATGGAGGAGGCGGTACCTGAATGGCTGAAGGATTCCTGCCGTATGGACAATTGTGGAAATGTGTCCGCAAGACAACGGTCGCTGCTGATGAGACTGGACAGTTGGCAAAAGCCAGCTGTTGGGAATCGATTCCCAGACGCCAATTTGCCCCACGAGATATTGGAAGCATTAAAGGATTTCGACAATAGCCCAGCAACAAGTGACACAGAGTCGTCGGAAGAAGAGGACGCAGATGATCCAGTGTTTGGGGAGAAGGGAATCCTCTCCAATGCTGAAGGCGACGTGGAAATGGACGATGAGACCCATTCGCAGACGAGCAAAATAACCTGGTCACGCTCCCCTAGCCCCGAACCTCCCAAGCAACCATTTCGGCCTGGGTTATGCCTACCACCTGATTCTAGTCTTGAGGGTAGCAAGAACATGGACGTTCAAAGCACGCCTCGGCAAGAAAGTTCCGGTCAGGAAGCCCAACGTCCTGTAGTGATCGAGTCATCGAATGAAGAGACGATGATTGATCCTCCATCATCACCGCCTTTAGCTCGGGATGAACATGATTCCGATCTTGATATGGAACTAGAAGTACCGCGAGGGTTAGGAGAAGATAGCGCTACGCATAACGTCACTTCCACTCATGCATCTGTGCGACCACCTACCATGGTGCTGCTTAAGGAGACACCTTACACAAAGGGAAAGAACGTAGGATCGGCCGACTCTCCGGGTCAAGTGCGACAACAAAATTCAAGCGGAAGGTCCAAGGACACTGCGTCGACCTCCGTTATTCCTTGTACCTACAACGAGCCAAATTCTTCTGGGAATACCAGCTCCAATGGTGTAGAACTCACTCTTTCAAGTACAGCTGCAGCTCGCGCGATGCCGGATGCACACCTACATTTCGCGAACGATGGTGTTGCAGACGTCGAGCCTGGCGACATATACATGGAAGACGCACCATCTGAGTCACCGCGAAGGTCTAACGGATCTGGTACTCATCTTGACACTGAGCGACTAAGTACAAAAGGTCATGCACCGCCGCAGCCGAGGCCCAATCCTGCCCAAATCCCACGCACAGAAGCCTGCAGGTTCGAAGATCAGATACCCCCGACCACTGAACACCACCAAAGCGTGTCAGCCTACCTAGATATGGATAATCTCGAGATTGGGGCAAATCACACCAAGCGCAAGTTGGAAAAATCTCCCTCAAAGAAAAGCAACCGGCAATCAAAGCGGCGGCAGATCAAGCTTACTGGGTTCGGTAAAAGTTCGCCTGTCAAAGATCTCGCCGACCAGCTTGAACGCGACAGACGAGAGTCGATGGAAAAGTTCATACAAAGCAAACAAGCCAAATCCCATGTCGAGTTTGCGTCTGACAACAGTACGCAGGGAGGCGCGGAAGCTCGGCATTCTCCTTTGCCACATAAATTGAGTTTTACAGACGACAATCCTCCCACGATTTCCAGATCTCGCCCTACTCCCGAAGCGCGAAAAAAGAGGCAGGGGAGTCCTCCTGTCAACGATGGACATGATGCAACAAGATTCACAACATCGAACATGGCCGAGGGCCAGCAGAAGGAGGCTTTCTCACAAATGAAGCTCGTTTTCCACCCGAAGTCGGTGAAAGTACCCACTCACAAACCGTCGGCAGACTACTTGTTCTTATCCGGTGCAAGTGCGCAAAGGGGCCAGCAACATTTCGACACTGACAAGGATACTGACACCTTTGAGCTGGATGGAGTGTCACGATCTCCGATCCCGCTCGTTCGCGACTCTGTCGTTTCTTCACCGGAACCCAGTAGATCCGAAGCCCGCGATGATTATGAAATGTATGTCGACGATACACTAGTTGACGATCAAATCCGTAGGCGTACGCCTGCTATGTCTCCACGTCCCTTGGAGAAGACCACCGCGCCAAGATCCAAGCCAGCAACCGTCTTCCAACTCTTCAAAGACACGTACCCGGAATATTCAGGAGACACTCGACATTTCTTGGGCCAATGTAGACAGATGAAGAAGCTCGACTTGGAAGACAAGATGGTGCCCAAATGGCAATGGGACGACTTCATTATCCGCAACCGAATCGATTACAAGGCGTACGTCAACCAATGCATTGACAACGGTGAGGATGCGGAACCGTATTTCCGCTTCTACAAGGATACTATTCGAGACACCGTCTATACCAAAGGCATAATTGTGAGCAGACAGACACTAGTCATAGCTATAGATGAGCTTGAAGGGAAAGCTCTTGTTGTGGAGGCTCCTGCTGCGAAGGCTCGTGCTGTGGAGGTTCGCACTGTTGAAGCTCGTGCAGTGGAAGCTCGCGCTGTGGACGCTCGTGCTGTGGACGCTCCCGCTCCCCAGTCTACCCCGGTGTCTTTTGCTAGGAAGCGTGCAACGAGGGCTCCTACTCCCAAGCGTGCAATGAAGGTTCTTGCTACCAGTGAGGTTGCACCAGAACAGCCTCATGTTGCTCAGGATATGCCGAAGAAAACGAGACATTCTTTACCGTCAGCGTTTGGCAAGGCAGGGGAGCGAGCCGCGAGCGTTCCACGGCGACCTGTTGTCGACCCCCCGAGGCACTCTCTACCAGCTAGCTCGAGCAAGCAGCTACCATCGACACTCCCATCCAGACCAACCAACCTCTCCACACCCACGAAGCAACCAAGTCGCCGTTCGACAGCTACCGTCGCATCTTCGCGCCCCTCAGCATCAGCTCGTACAAGCAGCGGACTCCGCGTTCCGACCGAGCCTACTGGCGATATCTACCGCGACTTCGTCTTTGCACAGGCACGGGTCACGTCGTGGACGGCGAGCACAAGAGTAGGTGCGCCCGCAGACGCAAATGTGGAGAGCGGCAAGCACAACTAAACTGATATGTTGGTTATTGATAGGTCGATCCCGATCCAGACGTGCGTTTTCCAGAAAACTTGCACGTCAGGCCGGTCGCGCAGGTGAAGCGGAAAGGCTACGATTTGCTAGAGTGGACGGACCATCTCTAAGAGAGGGCGTGGTAAGTTTGCTCGTACACGACGGAGGCGTTTTGCGGGCGTCGATATCGGGTTTGGTGCGTTGGCATGGGTGCATCTGCAGGCGTTGTTCACATTTTGGAATCCTATACTTAGATACCCTCCTGCGATGTTTTTGCGTGTGCGGCGGCTGAGACCAAGTTGGTTTACGTGTGCACGGTAGGATATGGGCAAATGGAATGCATGCTCTTCCCGAACTGGCATCTGCGCTTGCGTTGGACATGTGAAAGGAACGAACCATGGACATGCATGTGGAGGGTGGGCCCCGTGGTGTGCGATTCGTATGGGGGGGTTGGGCGGTGGGCAGAGGGTGGTCTGCAGATGGCATGGCGCGTGACGGGCCGCGGCTGGTGTGGCGGCTGTGGGTGGTGTCACCGGGGTGTGGTGCCAGCGGTGTGGGAGGGGTGGGAGGTCACGTGGAGGGGTGGTGCCGCCAGTGGCGTGTGTGCGTGCGGACCTGCGGGTGGGCCGCGTAGCGCGGGGCCTTGGCGCGCCCAGGTCCGATGATGCCGGCTGCCCACCTGCTTCGCGCCTCTTTGATGCCGATGCGTGCCCCTTGACCATGTCAGATGGGCGCTGCCTTTGGCCTGGAACAGTGTATAGACGAGCCCTTCCTCCTTGCTGCTGTACCACTCCCTGGCTTCACACACGACCCCCTCGCGGCCACCGGCGGCCCCTCGCCCTTCCCCACGCACGCGCATGGCGCACCTTCACCGCAAATGGCCCTCGTATCTGACACTGTGCTCGCCGGCGGAGCGCGATTCCACGTAGCAAGAGGAGGAGCAGGCCCCAAGCAGGGCCTGAAGCAGCCTGCCCACAGCAATGCGCGGCCGTTGGATCCGCTCTGCAGGCTGGTGAGAGATCCGTTTGGGGTGCTTGGTGGTGCCGAGCATCGGGAAGACGCGCACACGCCCGAGACGCAGCATCATGGCCACCAAGTGTTGCATGCGCGCATGCGAGAGGCCGAATCCTACCATGACTGGAAAGCGGCCGCGGCCGAGCTGGATGCCCTGGAAGGCAACGATGCCTGGAAACTCCAGGACGAATCGTCCGAATACGACGCCGAGCTCGTAAAAGCACGCCTGCAACAGCTCGACGAAGCCCGTATGAACTGCGACGTTAAGCGCATGCTCTTCCTTGTGCGGACCACGCTGACGCGCGGACTCGGTGGCATGGGCGACTTGCGCCTGTACAAGCATTCACATGTTGGGACGAAGAAGCTGATTGAGCGCTACATAAGTTCGGCAGTGAAGACGCTGGCAGCCATTCCTGACGTGGCCGCCAAGCAGGGCGATAGCTGTCCTTTCAAGCCCTACAAAGTCTCGGAAGAGCTGCTACGCACTCGTCAGTCGTTCGGTCGGACAGCGCTTCTGCTGTCCGGTGGGGGCACCTTTGGCATGAACCACATCGGCGTAGTCAAGTGCCTATGGGAATTACGCCTCCTGCCGCGCATCGTATCAGGCGCATCTGCCGGGAGCATTGTCTGCGCCATCTTGTGCTCCAAAACCGACGCCGAGATACCGGCAGTGCTGGACGAATTCTGCTATGGCGATTTGGCTGTGTTTGAGAAACCTGGTGAAGAGGAGGGTGTAATACAGAAGATTACGCGCTTTCTCAAGTTTGGATCCTTGTTCGACATTTCGCATCTACAAAGGGTCATGAGGCAGATGTTGGGCGATATCACGTTTCAGGAATCGTATAACAGGACGCGGAGAATCCTCAACATTACCGTTTCTAGCGCAAGCATGTACGAGCTTCCGAGGTTGCTCAACTACGTTACAGCCCCGGATGTCATGATTTGGTCTGCAGTGTGAGTCGTCTTCCCAGCCCGAACCACAGCTATATTATAGTATAGGCGAGCAAGCACTGACCTTCGATAGGTGCGCATCTTGCTCTGTTCCCTTCGTATTCTCTGCTGCGTCACTCATGGCCAAAGACCGGAAAACGGGAAGAGAAGTACCCTGGGATCCTACGCCGAATGACGGCTGGATTGACGGTTCCGTTGACAACGACCTGCCCATGACTCGTCTAGCTGAGATGTTCAACGTTAATCACTTCATCGTGTCTCAGGTAAATCCGCATGTAGTACCTTTTCTTGCCAAGGAAGAAGACGCTATAGGCGCAGAAGTGCAACACAACTCTGCATTGTCCGCCGGCCCTGGCTGGATACACAGCATGGCCAGTTTCGCGAGAGGAGAAGCTTTGCATCGTCTCGAAGTGCTTGCGGAAATGGGTGTATTCCCCAACACCATGAGCAAAGTCCGATCCATTTTGAATCAGCGGTATTCTGGCGACATCACCATCTTCCCGGCTATTTCATACGCAGATTTCCCCAAGATCCTGAGCAACCCAAGCACTGATTATATGCTGCAGTGCCTGCTTACCGGGGAGCGGGCGACATGGCTGAAGGTATCTAGAATCAAGAACCATGTCGCCGTCGAGCTCGCTTTGGACGAAGCCGTCAATCAGATCCTTCCATGTGTGCACTTTAGCCAAAGCCAGGCCAACCTCCGACTCCTCAACCTCACCCGTCCAGCCTCGCAGGGCACCGAAATACCTCCCACTCTTCCATTGAGGCGACACGAGAGAAAAGTCCAATCTGAAAGCCACACCACGCTCCCAACGCCTTACATCGAACCGCACTGTCCAACCTCTGCATCTCTTTCCGTCCCACGCATAAAAGTACCAATCCACATGGCTCCCAAACCCTACCTTCCGTCCCGACCATCGATGAGAAACGCACACGTCCTCAACATCCGAACAGGCCGCTTCTCCCCCATAGACGCAATATCATCCACAGACCCCGGCGGTTCATCCACAGAAGATGCAGACGTCTCCGCCACAGACGAATCCGACAATACGGAAATATTATCCTCGCCTTCGCCACCACATTCGCCTCCGACCCAGGTCGCTCATGTGTGGCCTTGTACACGCCACAGCCAAGTCCTCTTCCCCTCTGTCTCGACGCCTTCGACGCCGTCTGTATCCGCTTCTTCTTCATTCGTCGCGCGAAATCAGAATCCTACGCGTGCCGCCGTGCCCAGCTCGCCTGAGCTCCGGTATAAGCATCTCTTCCACGCTGCTGCGTCTAGGCCGCCGCCGCCAGGTGAGCTGCGCATGCAACCAGCTACGGTTAAGAACGAGGTTAGGTGCATAGTGCAGCCGTTGACGGGGATTCCCACAGAGGAGTTGGCTGGGGGGAAGACTGTTGCTGCGATGCAGTTGGAGGAGAGGGAGACGGAGGCGCCAGATGTTGATTTCAGTGAGCTTGGGACGCGGGATGGTGTGGATGCTGCGCGGAAGGGAAGGACGTGAATTGGATAAGAGCGGGGTGGGATGTGGTGGTTGTGAGTGCGTTGGCGGAGTCGTTGAGTATTCCGGTGTCAAGGGGCGCGGTGTTGACCAAGGTAGAAGGACGCATGGGAAGAGAATTGGCGGGAAAAGTGCTCCTCTTCGTTGCTCCCCCTCCTTGTGTGAAGTACCGCACCGTACCGTACCGTATCTTTTCTTATTTCTTC
This sequence comes from Laburnicola sp. JP-R-44, assembly GCA_009805535.1. Taxonomy (NCBI): domain Eukaryota; kingdom Fungi; phylum Ascomycota; class Dothideomycetes; order Pleosporales; family Didymosphaeriaceae; genus Laburnicola; species Laburnicola sp. JP-R-44. Next base: position 1,658,971 of record SELF01000040.1, on the reverse strand, counting down.
CTTTGTTCTTCTTTTTTTTAGTTGGTCGCTCCGACGCGGGCTTTCTTCTTTTGTCGATTGGGTTTTGGGGTTGGCATTTGGAATTGGACGGGGTTTTGGATTGCATACATGCATGGGGTGGTGTTTTACGGTTATGGCTATGTTTCTGGGTAGGTTTCTCGTTATGGGAAACTGAGCATTGCACTGTATGGATAGACGGATGGGTTGGACGGATGGGTTGGCTGGATGGATGAGCTGGGAGGGCATATGAGATATCCATGGATGATGCTGGGGTGGGGGGATGGATAAATGAGTGATTGTACTTGGGTTGTGATGGTAGGAAGAAAAGAGAGGGAGGGGGAGGGTGCATACATTATCGCATAATGGCATGGATAGATCGTATTACACATATACATACATACATATCATGCTTGATCTTTCCTTCGCGTATCCGTCTGTCTATGCTTATGCTTATAGATACTATGCAATAGCGCCAACAACGACGGATATATGGACACTACACACTGTGCACAGTACGATACGATACGATACGATGCAGAGGAAGAGGAGAGTATAAAAAAAAGAAACGAGGCAGGACGAATAAAACAACAATAAAAACAACAACAATCATAATAAGCATAACAATACTGAGGGAGTATTTACAAAGATGACCCAAGTCACTACAGTCCAAGTTCAATACATCCAAAAACGAATTTTCCATCAATCCACCCCCACCCCCCCAAACTTCCGCCTAACCCTCGTCCCCTCCTCCCACCGCCGACACAAGTCCATCCCAACAACTAACACAATTGGAACACCCACTATAATAGCGGTAACGCGCCACCCCGCAGCGCGGTACTTGGACGGCATGCGGCCCTCGCGGATGGCGCGTTCGGTTTGTTGGTTTTGGAGGGTTTGCGGGGAGAGGGGCTTGGGGCGGGGGGAGGCGGGGTGGGGGTGGGAGGGGAGGGGGATGGTTGTTGGGGTTGGGCGGTTGGGTGCGGATTTAGGTGCGGGTAGGGGGTTTGGTGGTAAGGTTGTGGTCGGTGACTGGGGTGCGGGCGCGCGGGTTGTTTGGACGGCTGGTCGTGGTGGTGAGGCTGTGGCGCGGACGGTGGGAGATGCAGTTTGCGTTGTGCTTGTAGGAGCGGGAGTGGGTAGGGGAGTGTTTCCCCACGACGTCGACGTCGCTGTCGCCGGCTTGGTGCTTTGTATCTTGTCCGCCATGTGCATGCTGCTCGGGGGCGGCTTCAACGTCCCTGCAGCGTACACATGGCGTACTATCTTGCTTGTCGAGGGCGTGACGGGCGTGGGGCGGTCTGCGAGCTTCTTCGTCTCGCCATCTCCCTCTTTCTCTTTCTCTTTTCCTTCCCCCACAGCAGCTGCTCCACCCTCTACCGTCTTCAAAACCTTCACCCCCTTCTTGGCCACCTCTTCCTTCTTTGCCCCTTTTTTCTTTGCACCCTTCGATGCCACTGCCGCCGCACTCGCACTCGCGCTCGCACCCGCACCCGTCTTCGTAGCCACACCCCTCACACCCGCGCTCTTCTTCTCCGCAGCTTCCACCTTCACCGGCGCAGCGCCCTCGTCCCCCACAGGCACGACTTTCCTCGGCCGTCCACGTTTCTTAGGCTGCGCCGTCGCCGTCGCCGCTGCTTCCATGGCGTGGGTGCGTGCAATTGGAGCGGTAACGACGGTAAAAAAGCAACGCGAGAGAAGGAAGCTGGGGCGGGTTAAAAATGACAGTGACAGACAGGTGGGTATGTGTATGCAGGTGTGTGGAGGGGTGCAGTGGTACGATTACCATGCGACGACGACGCGCAAAAGGAGGCTCGACGCGTCGAGAAAAGTTTGGGCGAATGAAATGCGGGTTGGGCGAGCAGTGCGAGGACAAGGGTAGGTGGGGGCGCGGCGGGGTGCGTGCGTTATCGATAGGGGGCGGTGTTCTGCCGTGTACCGAGGTACTGAAGGCATTCAACCCCCAACACGGTACCTAACTTCGTCTATCAAGATACGCCACAAATAACCTCGGGGGAAGAGTAAGCCACAATCCCAAGCGACCGGAACAAGTCTGTGTATAGGTAATAGAAGTAGATCCCCAAAACAGCTTATATACAAAACGAGGATACTATCATACAGTACAAGCCTACAACTTCATGCCCAGCGCCTTGTGCACCCTCAACGCCTGCCTAATGCTCAAATCCAACATAATCTCCTCGCTCCCACCAGGGATAGCATAGGCCCTAACGTCCCTGTACAGCCGCTCCACCTTGGCACCCTGCCCGCCCCGGCTGTAGCTCAGTCCACCAAAGATCTGGCTTGCTTCTCTAGCGCAGAATTCAAATGTCGTTGTGCTTTGGGCTTTCAAGCTCGCAATGGCGCCACCGAGCTTCAGCATGGCCTCCATTTCACCCATCTTGGCGCACTGATAGATGAGGTTTTCGAGCCAGTTGTGTAGGATGCTTCGATTTGGCGGGCCATGTGGGCGAGCTTGAGGCGGATGACGGGGTGGTCGATGAGGCGCTTGCCGAACGTCTTGCGCTTGTGCGCGTATTTCATCGACTCCTCGTAGCAGACGCGCGAGAAGCGGATGCACTGGATGATGATGCCGATGCGCTCGTGGTTGAAGTTGGTCATGACGACCTTGAAGCCTTGGTTTTCTTTGCCAATCAGGTTCTCAACGGGCACCTTGACGTCTTCGAAGGTGATGTACGTGGTGCCACTTGACCACACACCCTGGCAGTCCATCCTGCGCGTCGAGACGCCGCCAGCTTCGCGCTCGATGAGCAGAACCGAGACACCGTTCATGCCTTTGTCGCTGGTACGGACCGCAGTGGTGAAGTAGTCGCACCAGATACCGTTTGTGATCCACTTCTTCTCGCCGTTGACGATGTAGTGCTTGCCGTCTTCGGAGAGCTTGGCTTCGCAGGTAAGGTTCGCGACGTCGCTACCAGCATCTGGACAACAGTTTAGTACAGCGTCGCGGGCATGGATGGTTGCAAAACGTACCAGGCTCGGTGATGGCTAGACATATGCGCTTTTCGCCGCTCAGAAGCTTCGGACCAATGCGCTGGACAAGCTCCTTCTTGCCAAACTTGAACAGCGGCGGCGCACCGATGCCAAAACCACCGATGAGATTCCAGACGAGACCACCGCTGCCACTGCGCGACAGCTCGTCGGTGAGCAGCATCTCGTGGAAGAGATCCCACTTCTCCGGAGGAACGCTCTGTACGCGCTTGTCTGTTAGATTTGCAGGGAAGTGCATGCCGAGCAGACCGGCGAGGTAGCCTCGATCGCCCATTTGCTTGAAAATCTCATCGGGCACCTTCTTGGCCTCATCCCACTCGGTCACATATGGCTGAATGGTCTCATCAACCCATTGTCGGACTTCATCGCGGAGGGCCGCGTGGGACTCGTTGAAGTAGGGCGAGTGATACTGTACAGCTGAAGTTAGTCGCGGTCTTGGGGTTTGCGGATGTGCATCATACCGATTGGTACCAGGATGGGTCCGCATAGGGAACAAGGTCGCCATAAGGATCCAATGCCTCGGCTTCTTCGGCTTGTGCGGTGGGTTGGGGAGCAACCGCTCCCGAGTTCGCCCCGGGCTTCACCACCTCCTTCTGCTGCGGCGGAGGTGTCGCTGGCGGAGTGGGAGGGGCGGCCTTTGAATCCAAGGAGCCGACCTGAAGCTGCTTTTGGTACTTTTTGAGAATGCTCTCGTTGTGGTACTTCCAGAACTGCTTCGAGGCATCCTTGCCGGCGACACGCTGCAGAACTTGACGTCGTCAGTTGCTGTGCGCAGGAGGAGCACATGGTACTGCGGCTTACTCTTCTTCCCACCAGGATGGTCGTCCTGGAACTTTGTCAAATCGTACACATCCTCATCGACAATGATCCAGAGGTTGTCGGTCTTGTTGTGCGACGCGACGTCGGCGGTGGAGAATCGCTTGGACATGGCGACGGCGATGCAGATGAGAAGAGGAAAGAGAAGGGAGTGTACTGGTAGCGACTTGGGTGCAAGAGGACAATGGCGGATGCCGAGGATTATGTGTGGGCATGGCAAGGGCTTTCACATGCCAGCCAACTGCGCTACATGCGACATGTGAGCCCGGGGCTACAGCAAGCGTGTGGGGAATTCGGGGTGATGGGCCCATGACCTCGGGGTGCGCTTGATCTCGTGCGTCCTTTGGATGCCATGTGATTGGTGGCCTGCTGCGGTCGAGCCTCAGGGAGGGTGTCGTCGCGAGGCCCGAGGGGGTGAATGGGGCTGACGTCATCCACGCGTGTCCACGAAGATGCCGAGGCACTGCCGCATTGGGCCTAGCCGAGGCTAAAAAGAAGCGAATCGCGAAGACGGCGATTGTGCTCAGCTCATCATGCTGCCGCATCGACCTAAGGTAGGTACCTTAGCAGCAGCCAGGTCACGTGGATGACACGGACCCGTGGGCTGCGGACTAGCCCGACGTTTGATGATCCAGAGCCTTGCCAAGCCGGGCCTAGCAGGATCGCCCCCACCTTGGCGATTGCTCGGCCACGGCGCCACGGCTCGGATCGGAGCTAGCGGCACCATCTCAAGATAAGATGCATGGATTCCCATGGCCCGCGTGGACAACACAGCCAGGCCTAGCCTAGGTATGCCTGTGTGGGGTGTTCGGCTTGCGGTGCTGCCGGCCATTTGCGGGTGCCTGCCTGCCTTCCAGTCGGCCTTACCCCGTGCGATTCATTGGTCCCTGCGACGCCATGTTGCAGGTACTATATAGCATAGCTACATGGCAGCAAACAGTCAAGGGAGGCAGGCCCAGCACGTTCAGGTTGCCAAGCTTTCATTGGTTTTCCTTGGACACGCCCATATTTTAGTGCTTTGTTGTCGCAGCGACACCTGGCCAGAGCTCGGAACCCGCATGGGAGGCCAAGTGTAACTGACTAAGTAACACACTCAGCAATTCAGGAAACGCCGCCACCTAGAAAACCTCCAAGCAGAAATCTGGCCTCATGTCACTCCGAACACAGCTGGCGAATAGGCGGCATGCCCAGGTGCTCAGTGCATCACCGGAGGCTGCCATCCGCGGGTACCTGCTACCATATTTCGGATCAGATAACTGCGTCAGAACTTTTTAGTGGAGTCGATCGCCAGGGTCCTGGTGCCACAGAGCCACAGAAGTGAGCCGTCTCCACACGTGCTTCTGCGCCTTGGATCGCAACGTTGCGGCTGGCGTTGTAGGCGCGTCGAGGATCCCAGTAGTGCTACTCTTCTGCTACAGGCAACCTCCTGTGCACACCAGCGTTCCTAACCAATAACAGTACGGGCATTGATGCTCCAACAGGCGGGAGCGTGTGCGTGCAGTCGCCTCTCCCTTGTTAGCCGTGAGCTAATCTTCACCATCCCAGCGTACGGAGATTGTTTGGCATCTTGGACCGAGACACCGCAAAGCAAGTCGTGCCCAGCATTTCAGGCCGTGTAGCCGCCCTTCAGTCCGTTATATATCTTGAGTGTTTCCATGCTTTCCGTTGTTAAGCCCTAGTCTTTCCGATATCCGTCCCATCGCTCCTCGAATGGCCTGCACCTCTTGATCTTTAATACCGCGGATGGCAGCCAGGACCACGACAACAGCCAGCACCTCGAACTAATTAATACAACAGCCATTCCCCTGTTGACACCAACCATCATTCCATACGACCAACACCGCATACCGTACATGTCACCTGCGTTGAGGCTGTCACAGCAAACTAAGCATTTTCAATTTATAAAAGTCAATAACTTTCATAAATTCGAAGTCTGCGAATAATATAAGTTGTGGTGGGGCGGTTGCCAAGTGTTCGGATCCCTCACACTCCGTCATGGCGCCTTCTGCGCTGTGGCAGTGTGTATGCCTCTTCACAACAATGCAGACCGTACTTGCCGCTGCGGAGGTCGATTACACCCAGTATGTCAACGTTTTGTATGTATATTTCTCCGAGTATTCTAGTCCCCTCTAACAGCCCGCAGCCAGGGCACAACTGCGGGCGGAAATCGGTTTCCTGGAGTCGTGGCTTGTAAGTGTTTTTTGCGAAAGCTTGCGAGTATGACTGTACGAACTAATCTGCGGTGCAGCCCCATTTGCCATGGTGAAGCTGGGACCCGACGTTCAGTCTGGTAATACAGACGCTTACTCCGGCTATCTACCCGGTGGCAACGTTTGGGGTTTCAGCATGACGCATGAGTCTGGCACAGGCGGCGCACCCAAGTAAGCGTTTTGAAGTATACGCATACGGGATGGTGACTAACTCTCCAAGGTACGGCGTTGTTTCACAAATGCCGGCAGTGGGTAATGTATCAAATCCACTAGGCGACTTGTCGCAAGGTCGAGCAGCCGCAGACCAAGGACAGATCGGTTACTACAAGTCCAGTTTAAAAAACGGCGTCACAATCGAGCTCTCGGCTTCAGACCATGCTGGACTGTACCAGTACTCGTTTCCTAGTGGTAGCGAGTCTTCTATCGTTGTCGATGTATCGCACGTGCTACCGAGCCATAGAGGCTTTGGATGGGAGCAGCACTACTCGAAAGGAAACTTCAGCCTGTTTCCCGACGGTCATTACGAGGGATCGGGTACTTACAACAATGGCTGGAACCTTGGTAAGTTCCCTAAACGAACCCTATCTGGACATAACTTCCCGTGCAATCCGCCTTTGCCTTCTGTATCCCGGGGGAACAATGGGCGAGAATTCCTGTCTTTTGTTCGACCAATGCTGACATATTCAAGCCCCGGATTGGACCATATACTTCTGCGGCAAGTTCAACCAGGAGCCATCGAGCTCGAAGACCTTCAAAGGCACGGGGACTTCATTGGCTTCATACGATAGCACGGCCACCGTTTCTGGCACTGAGCGTCTAGGTGGTGTATTCACTTTCCAAGATGCCAACGTGACTTCCAGAGTTGGCGTTTCTTTTATTTCACCCGCACAAGCATGCCAAAACGTCGACGATGAGATTCAGCAGAGCACCAGCTTGCAAACTCTCATCGATAGGGCAAAAAGCGCCTGGAACGCACAAATTTTTTCAAAGATACAAGTCACGGGGGCCAGTGACGCAGACAAGACACTGCTATACAGTTCGCTGCTTGGCATGTGTGAGTAGCCCAAGGATACGCAATGCATATGAGGCATGTGCTCACCATAGGTTTCTAGTCATGATACCTTCCAACAAGACAGGAGAGAACCCCGGATGGTCAAGCACGGAACCATACTACGATGATATATTCACGCTGTGGGACACCCATCGATGCCACACTGCGCTTTTCCATATCCTGGAGCCCGTCGCTTACGAGGAGTTTATTCGATCTCTGATCGATATTTGGCGGCATGACGACTTCATGCCTGATGCCCGCTCGTCTAACTACAACGGACGCGTTCAGGGAGGCTCCAACGCGGACAACGTACTTGCGGATGCATACATACGTCAAGGGTTTACGAGGCGCAATAAATTGGGATGATGGCTTCGATGCTATGATGGTGAGACAACCTAGCAAACGCCCCCCCCCCCCTGATGGCAATATTGACATTGGCTAGACCGACGCCGAGAAAGTACCACCGAACAACCATGACCCCATGTCGCCTGAGTCATCTACCAAGGAGGGCAGAGGTGCACTGCCTGACTGGTTAAAGTATGGCTACATTACCCCAGCATTCAACAGAGCCGTCTCTCGGGCAGTTGAGTATTCGACCAACGATTTCGGACTCTATCAAGTAGCCAAAGGGATGGGGAGGGCTTCAGATGAATCGACATATCTGAGCCGTTCGCGCAATTGGCGTCGTAATCATTGGAACCCCGCTGCCTCGTCCCACGGTCATTCCGGATTTGTAGTGCCTCGTCTAGCTAATGGTTCGTTCGTCCCACAAGATCCGCTCTCCTGTGGAGGTTGTTATTGGGGCCATGCCTACTATGAAGACAGTCCCTGGGTTTACAGCTTGAACGCCATTCATGACGTGTACACGATGAAGGAGTATATTGGCGGCGATGCGATGTTCATCGATCGCATTGACAAGATGTGGGAGTTGGACATTTTCGACGCGGGTAACGAGCCGGGTTTTACATCCCCATATCTGTACAACTTCGTCAAAGGTGCGCAGTGGAGAAGTGTGGAGAGGAGCAGGGCGATTGGGAAGCTATATAGCGGCGAACGAAACAAGTGGGTTGCCGGGGAACTCGGACGCTGGAACCATGGAGAGCAACATTCTCGTAGGTCGGAAGTTTCGTCAGCGTGGCGTCTTGGTGCGAGGCTGCAGCGGCAATTGGTGCGACGCAACCGGCATGCACTACATTCGAAGGTAGACGGGCGTTCTGCCATTGGACGCTGCACCGTCCACGCTTTGCCTCCTCTACACACAGCCTTGAGCCTTCGCTAACTGATTACAGTGGCAAATGATCGGTCTGTGGCCCGTGACAGGGCAGACGACGTTCCTCATCCTCTCTCCGTGGTTTCCTGAGCTCACAATCGACCTTGGGAACAGCAGATCCCTCAAGATCACGACTACGGGCGGCAACAAAGACAGTGCCTTCTATGTCCAGAGTCTCAAGGTCAACGGAGAGCAATGGACAAAAGCGTGGGTCAGCTGGGAAGACGTGTTTGCGGACGGAGGCACGCTGGACTTCGTGTTGGGAGCCAGCCCAGTGGACTGGGCGACGGGCGAGCTACCGCCAAGCCCAGCATCTGATGATCTGTAAGAGAAGGTGGTCGCATTTTTTCCTTGAACCAAGAACTAATACAACTAGGGAGTATGCTGATGAACCAGGGCGGGAGTTTCTTCTCTTCATGTTGCTGGGTGCTTCCTTGGCGCCGCCCATGGTCTTGTACGCACGCACCAAGATGCGGAGAAAGTCGTGGATCAAATTATCAGAGGGTTCGTAACATGGCCAATATTGCCCAGCGCTTTCCAGTGACAAACGCGACATGGACTGTGGTCATCCGTAGCATCCGTCACGCGGTGGTGCGTGTTGGTGTGGCAGCTTAGCGCAACCAAAGCGACCATGTTGCAACGCCACAGCCAACAGCGCGGACGTGGAGAAGGGTGGAGGTTGGCGGAGAGGAGTTGGAGGGTGGAGGGGAGAAGTTAGAGGGGTGGAGAATGGAATGGGCTGGGCTTCGCGGCGATAGGAGGACGTCTGGCAATTAGCCAGTGCGTTTCGAGGCGTGCTCACGGCTCACCAAGAACAAGGGGAATGGTGCGCAACATAGAGCACGTGAGCATGCGTCCACCTGGGCAACCGCCACCACGATGCACGCGGCCCTCCATCAGCGCCTGCTTGCTGCCCGTACGCCAAGTCGTCAGAGCTCCAGCGGGGCAGGCCGGCTTGGCCGCAGCGTGCATGTCCAGTAAATAACTAGAATAAAAACTAGTAACATCCTCCCCGCGGACCTTCACCGTGTTCAACATCGACGTGCTCGTTGAAGCTCCACCCTTTCAGTCGTGGGAGATTCAGTCTGGGGGAGCGTCTACAACACCTCCTTCGCCATGTCCTCAACCCTCTCGTCTGCCATCGCCGCGGCGACCTCGAAGACCAAGGCGCCGCCGCAGGGTGGCGTGCTCGAGCATGTCAGTCCTGTCAAGGTCGATCCAAAGAACCCCATCATTCTATTCATTGTCCAGGTAAAGACGGCATTCGCCATGGGAACCGTAGATGCTGAATAGATCCGTAGGTATCTATCATCATAATATTCTGTCGCGCCCTCAACTGGCCTTTGTCCAAGATCCGCCAGCCTCGTGTCATTTCTGAAGTGATTGGTGGCATCATGCTGGGTCCCTCCGTTATGGGCCGCATTCCTGGATTCCAGGAAAAATATCTTCCCCGACGCTTCCATGCCGCAGTTGAACTTGGTCGCCAATCTGGGTCTCGTGCTCTCTTCCTGTTCATCATCGGGCTCGAAGTGGATCTGCGCTTTCTGGCTAGCAATTGGAAAGTGGCGCTCAATGTGGGCATAATCAGCATGGCTATTCCTTTCGGTCTGGGATGCGCCATCTCTGTAGGGCTTTTCAATCAATTCAGAACCGAGGAAGGACTCGTGCCCATAGACTTTCCCGTATACATGCTCTTCATTGGTGTGGCCATGGCAATCACTGTAAGTATGCTTGTGGTCACCGAGATCAGGAGTGCGCTAACGCATCGAGGCCTTCCCCGTGCTCTGTCGTATCTTGACCGAGTTGAAGCTGCTCGACACGCCCGTGGGCGTCATCGTCTTGTCTGCAGGTGTAGGAAACGACGTTGTTGGTAGGTTGGGCCCCTGTAGCACTTGTGCTCCCGAAACTAATGCGGCTACTAGGTTGGATCCTGCTCGCACTCTGCGTCGCCCTAGTCAACTCTGGCGCGGGTTTGACGGCTTTGTACATCTTACTAGTTTCCGTTGGGTTTTGTCTTTTTCTGGCCTGCCTTGTTCGGCCGGCCTTCATCTGGGTCCTACGAAGAAATCGTGCGCTGCAGGATGAGCCTAGCCAGGGCATGATTGCACTCACGCTGTTGCTATGTCTAGCATGCTCCTTCTTCACTGGCATCATCGGTGTGCACGCAATTTTCGGAGCATTCCTGGCCGGCCTCATCTGCCCGCACGAGGGCGGTTTTGCCATCAAGGTCGCCGAGAAGATTGAGGATCTGGTTGGAGCTCTCTTCCTCCCCCTATACTTTACGCTCTCGGGACTTAGCACCAATATCGGTCTGTTGGACAGTGGCATGGTCTGGGCGTACGTTATCGGAGTTATTGCGGTGGCTTTCTTCTCCAAGTTCATCGGCGCTTCCATAGCAGCTCGATGGACCGGGATGCTTTGGCGCGAATGTTTTGCTATTGGATCCCTGATGAGTTGTAAGGGTCTGGTTGAGCTGATTGTCTTGGTAAGTATTTGCCTGCCCTGGTGATCTACTATCCGAAGCTGATAACAACAGAACATTGGTCTCCAAGCCAAGATCCTCAGTACCCGAACCTTCACCATATTCGTTGTCATGGCTCTTGTCACAACTTTTTTATCATCCCCGTTGACGATGTATTTTTATCCGCTTTGGTATCAGAAAAAGGTGGAAGCCTTTAGGCGTGGTGAGATCGACTGGGATTCCGGCAAACCTCTCGATGGCACCGACAGTGTAGTTGACGCCATGCACTACGACAAAGTATCTTCGAAGAAGATCCAGAATCTTACTGTCTATCTGCGTTTGGACAGTATGCCGAATCTGCTCGCTTTCGCGCGTCACTCTTCGGTGGATCATCGCAGACACAATTCGATATCGCACCCAAAGGCCGAACGAAATGCTAGCGTGAGCAAAGAAGCTGGAGAGGCATTGGAAGAGCAGGTAAAGAGACCAGTTGAAGCATATGGGCTACGCCTGCTCAACCTGACGGATCGTGGCTCCTCTGTCATGGCCGTTACCGAAGTCGATTCCTACACTGCTCACGACCCTGTGGTAAACATCTTTCGTACATTTGGGCGGTTGCACAACCTCGCAGTAAGCGGCGAAAGTTCTCGTTGTGCCCGAGTCTTCGTTTGCCGACACGCTCAGCGCGCGTGCATCCGAGTCGGACTTTCTTCTACTTCCCATGGAGCGAAACAGGAGGCATGTCCGAGCAAGCCATCATCGAAGACAAAGGCACCAAGAACAAGCTCGCGGCCCCCTCATACACGTCGTTTGTCAACGAGACCTTGGAACACTCATCCGCACCGGTCGCCGTTCTCATAAACAAGAACTTCGGCGGCAGCAAGAACAAGGACAAAAAAGAGCGCGGCAAGCTTACCCGCACCTACAGCGCCATCAGCCTCCACAGCACCCGCTCCAAGACGGTCACAGACCCCATCGCAGACCGCAGCCATCACATCTTCCTCCCCTTCTTCGGCGGGGACGACGACCGTACTGCCCTCCGCCTCGTCCTCCAGCTCGCTGAAAACCCAGAAGTCACCGCCACACTCGTCCGCTTCGACGTCCCCACCGTGTTCCTTGGCACCGAATCCTCGCCCTCGTCAACTTCCTCGACGGCCACAGCTGCAAAACCTGAAGCCCAAATTGTCACTACTACTACGACGACCACGGCGAAGACGACAGAATCTCCTCCCCCGCACGAACAAGACGCCACATTCTTCGCCTCGCTGCGGGCTTCCCTCCCCGCTGAACTCGCCTCCCGCGTCGTCTTTGAAACCGTCACTTCGACGCATCCGCTGCACGACGCCGTCGCCCGCGCTGCTAGCGAGGTGGGGCAGAATCCGAAGAACGCGGGGGATCTTGTTGTTTTGGGGAGGAATATTGGGAGGAATAGTTTGCTGGGTGGGTGCGGTGGCTGGTGCGGGGGAAGACGATGAGATTAGGCCTGTGGCTGGTGGTGTGGGTGGGGCTTCGGGGGCGGAGGCTGCGGCGGGGACGTTGGGGGTGTTGGCGGAGAGGGTGTGGGAGGGGAGGGTGGGGGCTAGTGTACTTGTTGTTAAGGCTGGGAGGTGAGGGGTAACATAATGAGTGATTTAGGTGTTGAAAGGATTGTGGGTGGGTTGTATGTATGTGAAGAATGCTTCACTTAAAGGCTGTGAAGGACAGAAATATTTCCATTGTGACATTGTTGTGAGGTTTGTAGGGTAGAGCATACCAGCATGTAGAGATGCTCGAATCTCTCAACTCAAGGGAACTACCCCACCAACCTTCTCTTCTTTGATAAAGGAGCCCAATCACTCCCCAACAACCTTGCCATCGACCTTCCCCCCCTCAACAGCAGCACCACCCTTAAACCGGAACCTCTTCAACCCCTTCACACCAACGTTAATCTTGAACACACAGCCTGCAAACTCATCAACAGGTTCACCACCCTCCCCAGCATTGCCCCCAGCACTCGTGACAACCAAGTCCTCGCCGCAGAAACAAAAACGGACAAGTAGGCCGACTCGTCGGCACCTTGATCTCCGCCACGACCTCCCCCTGAGGCGAGATACGCAGAACGCGCCACCCCCCGTACACCGCCGTCCACATGTACCCCTCCTCATCAATACAATGCCCATCCGGCAACGCATGCCCTCCATACCGCTGATCCTCCGGCATAACAAAGAACGGGCGCTTATTCCCAACCCTACCCGTCTTTGCATCGTAATCGAACTGATAGATAGTCTTGTCAAGACTATCAGCGAAGAACATAGTATCATCCTCCCTGTTCCACGTCGTCCCATTCGGAACTTTAATCTTATCCAGAGGCCGATCCAGCGTCCCGTCCGGATGGAGTCGAAACACAGCACCCTCGCTATTCATCTCCGCAACCATGGGATCGAACATGAAGCCCGCCCAGAACCGGCCTGCAGAATCGACAGCGCCGTCGTTGCCGCGGAATTTTTCCGGCTTGCCCGCTTGCATCTCTTCGTCTGACCATACTTTTTTGATCCAGCGGTACTCGCCCGTCGAGCGGTTGCAGATGCCATAGCCGTACTTGCCGCCGAAGATGAACTCGGTGTCGTTGCCTTCGATGTCGGCTGTGCAGCCTATCGAGATGTCGTGCTGCTTGACGATTTTGTGGGAGGAGTGGCCGGAGGAGAGTGAGACGTGGTGGAGTTGTTGCTTTTCGATGTCGACGAAGCGGAGGGTGTTTGTACTCTCTTCCCAGAAGGGCGCTTCACCCAGCGCGCAATGGATTTTGATCCACGGCTGCGAGATGGTCGTTAGATTCAACTTTGCTAAGGATTAGGGGAAGCGAAGCGTCGCAATTGGGTTTGCTGAAGGCAAGACGAAGCATAACAGTTGGCGATGTCATGGGCGGCGGGGCAGAAAGCTACCCCTCCCTCCACGCCCGCGACTCCTCTCACGTACCTCGGTGATCTCGTATTTCTTCACGCCACTCATGGGAACGGTAGGCAGTATGGTATGGTTGTATGTGCGTGGAAGACGACTGTTCGTGTTCTCGGCTTGTTGACAGTGTGTGGTGTTGTTGTTCCCCGTGCAACCTATCGTGTAAAAAGATGTGCAGGCGCCCCACAGCTTAGGCAACACCGTCCCCGTTCTCAAATAACGTCGTAATGAATCTTTTAACTCGCGATGGACGAGCTGGGCTTTACATCAGCCATATACACTGTCCGAGCAGATACGACTGTCAAATTAGTACGGCAGACAAAACTTCGTCAAACATTACCATACGATTAAATACGGTAATAAACAGAAAGTATTAATTTCGTAACCTATTACGTGCAGCCCAAGCTTCCCCAGATACGTAGGCCCTTCATCCCAGCATCCAATCGTAAGGCATCAAAAGCAACCAGACTATACATATGCCCAGTCAAACTGTCCTGTAGAAGTAAGAAAACCCGTCATCTGAAAGCAGATGTAGCCAATTCCTGATAAGCCTTTACCTGGCCGCAACGGCACTCCTTCATCGCTCCATATGGGGTATACATCGTGGAGTCATATCATCGGACGAATGAAGCGCTGCAGTCCATATCCTCCAGCACTTAAGCGGCGACCGGCCTCTCGTCCTCTCGGCCTCGAGTCTCGGTAGCAACGGTGGATGGGGCATCGAGCTCTTCTTCTTCCTCATCTTCATAGCCGTTACCTTGATGGTGGTGCTCTTGATGCTGATGCTCCGACGCCGGGATCCAGAGACCCGACTCCCTCTCGAGGGGCTGATCCTGGTGGGAAAGGTCGATTCCTTCACCGTCGCGACGAGTCGCGTTCTTGCGGCGTTGCGAGAGTGTGCGGGCACGAGTGGAGAGTTTGGAGCTGACGGCGGCGTTTTGCTGAACCCAGTTGGTGAGGGCATCTTCGCAGTCTTGAATGATACTGTATACCATGTTAGCTACTGAGCACGTGTGATCGAATCACGCAAACGTACGCCTTGCTGGCCTCGTAACCATCATATGCGTTCCTGGTCTCTCCAGGAGTGACAGGGGAATCGTCGATGAGCTCAAGGAGGTGCTTTCCGAACCCGGCAACGATAGCCAGCTTTTCGCAATGTTCACGCATTGCATCGAATTGGTATGTGAATGCTGCCTTGAGCTTCTCGCGGGTGATGTTTGAAAGCTGAGCTTCAGCAACCAAGGACTCAGCCTCGGCGCGCACAAGCTCCTGCTCGAGAACGACGATCTTAGGCGAGTTGGGCTCCTTGTACTTGAGCTGGGCAATCTGATCGGTAATCTTCTGCTTGCCTGACCTAAAGTCAGTACTGTTTCTATAGCTGGAAAGGTGTCGTTACTCACGGTCACGGCTAGGCTGCACGGATGCCTCGATATTGCGGATACTCTTAATAGTGACACGGTACTGGTCGTACCGGTCGACGTATTGGTCCTCGAGCTCGCCGATTTCGTAAATTAAGACGCCCAGTTTGTCCGTCACGTCGGAAACATCATCATCGCAGGCCTCACCCCAGATGGACAATTGTTGCTGCCGCGAGTGTTAGCCTATTTCGAACACTGACGTCGCAAACTGTCCAAGCTTACAGCAACTTCCATGCGCTCTCTGCTGACCAATTCCATACTGCGCATTACATTCTTCTCCATCTTCACCAGTTGTGACAACTTCTTCGCGAGGTCGGGCGCGAAAGCGCCTGCAGACTTGTGGCGGAATGTGTGTCCTGAAAAGATTACTTTGTTAGCCGCAGCTCCTCAGTGAAGGGGCTAGTAATCGCGACGTTTCCCCCAAGCAAAGTCTATCTCGCGATCGCATTGGAGAACTCGAGGTATGAATCGGGTTTGGAGCCGGTGGGGGTACAAAGGCTTGCGCCGAGGCAGTGCGGATGGGTCCGGATAGGTAAAAGTGAGCAGGCGATGCGTTTGACATACCAAGGTTCGCTTTTCCAAAGAAACGGCCAGCCTTCGTGGACGAAGTCGGAGGCGGCGGATTCTGAATCTGCGACGCCGTAGGAGCGCGCGACTGGCGCATGGAGTATGTTCTGAAGGGGCAGTGCGGTTAGCAGATGCCTCAGCAAAATGCGTGATTCAGAGAGGCTTACCGATGCATCTTTGCGAATGGAGGCGGGAATGATCTAAAATCGATCTACAGTGTGCAGCGGGGTGGTGGTGGTGTGGAGGAAGGCTGACGTCGAGGGAAGCGGCGTTTCGTTGTTTGCGAGGAGGGGCCTAGACAATGACGTAGCCGTCCCGTGAAGCCAAGCTTCCGTCGATCATCCCCACCGAACGCCGCCCATCACCTCATCACCGCGGATAACCAGGCTCGATGCGTTGCAAGACGTGTTGTGTCGAGCCCAATTGGCTCTTACGAACCCATGTGTGCTGATGTGCGCTTCCGTGCTCAGCAACAGCCCTGCTCACAGCCACCAGTTTGGTGAATCTGTATACGTATGTACGGAACGATGGTCCCCTAACCTGCTTCGGGGCATCACGGTTTTAGGGTGTGCGTCATTGTGGTCTCTGACGTTTTTGTGCGCGGGCAGTTGCCCCCAGTGGGCTCCGCGCGGCCCAAGGAAACTCAATGCTTGGGACGCACACGCGACAAGATTGAGCGCATGGCCAGGGTTGGTATGTATTTGGGTTTATAGCGCCGATGCTCATCACAACGTTTGATATTACAGCTGGACTGAATGAAAAAGCTCATCTCGGGAGCGCGCTCAGGAAGCTTTCAACACCAAATCCGTCCAATACAGGCTGCTGAGGTCGAAGCGCCCAGAAGACAATAGGACCCTCTCGGGGCGAGCGGCGGTGATAGATCGCCAATGCAGTGAGTCCCGTAGCAAGGGCGGATGTCATCATGGCGAGCGCGCTCACGGAGAATGGACTCGGAAGTGACGATGCTACGCTTTCCGGGCGTCCTGTGCGTCCGTCTTGCACTGCTGCGCTGCGCTGCAAAGCTGAGGGCAGAATGGAAGCGTGTACTGCCCGGGAAAGTTGTGGGAGAAGCCCTCTGGGAGATCTGCTTACCCAGGGTAGTTGCATGTCCAAATCGCTGGCCGTTGCCTGTGCCTCGGCGACTGACCAGACATCTGCAGGCCTTATCTCTCCGTTCCCTAGCAGGTCTCTGCGTAGTTTTTGAATGTATTTGTTGATCCGGGGGAACTGGGTTTGTATTGCTTCCTTCACCCATGCTTGTGGTACGGGGGCGGACAGCAGCAATGCTAAATAGCCAAAAGCTACACAGTCCAGACTGGACGGCCTGACGCCGTCCAGAATGTAATCCTTGCCGGCCAGACGATCTGCCAGAGGTTGTAAGAGCTCGTTCGACAGCCTATCGAGCTTAAAACGGGCGGCATAAATCGGGGAGCTGAGAAGACCACCCACGCCCTTGGCTCGACCCATATTGAGAGCTTTTGGCCGATCGTCTGTCGGTATGCCGGCGGCTCTTTTCGCAGCTTCGTATTCTAAAGTCGCGGTGCCCCTCCCAGGGCCGCCATTGTCTTGGCTGGCCTCGGTCACATCCAGGCTACTCAGGCCCAGATGAGCCGTTCGTGCCCTCGCCAGATCCCGACGTCTTGGGGGCAATGTATAGTTTGTATGCCATGGTAGTATCGCGGTGTATGCGGCGGATGTTGTGCAGTTGTAATTCTCGGACGAAACGTAGAGATATAGGTCTAGGAGCGGGCTCGCAGTTGATTCGAGAAATGAGCTGAATCTACAGCGACCATGTTAGAACAAGCAGCATATATTGAGAGATACAGAGAAACCATACGCTATGCTCTCTGTCCGCTCTTTGGGCGTCAAGTGGTCGTCAAGATCGTGTGGGTCCGCGAGGTTGCGAAGGTAGGAGACGATGTTGGCAAATCCAGTGACCCTATCATCGGCGTGCACAAGTAACGGGAAGTCTCCTGTTGACAGTCAGAAGACACACGTCAGCCACGTCAAGATAGCGTACCTTGAGGACTGATCGAAGGGTCATAGTCGGCTACAAGTGTCCATTGACTGCGAGGAACGATGGCATTGAAGTATCCTATCGCAGCAATGCAGGCAGCATCAATGGACGGAAGCCCAAAGGCCGGACCCCATACATGGAGCTCAAGAACCATTGCTTACTGCTATGCGTGTCTGAACGCCAGCCGGAGCAAGCTGCTTGATGTTCGCGTCGATCACACGCAAAAGCTTGGCTATACGCGAGCACGTGATAGCGTATTTTGCTAAAACGCCCCTTCCCGCCATGCATTCGAGTCACGTCATTCATGTCAACATCCGAAGTCCACCGGCTACCTGGGACACGGAAAGTCTACATAACCTTGGGATGGCCCCGATCAGGAGATATCTGAGAATCACGAAACACTCCGTCTTGGAAGTGCGCGTCTACCTGGTGAGCCGGCGTTACACCTCATTGGATCACCTATGCTGATTCCTGGGTAGTGAGTGTTGGCTGGTCTAGGGCCGTCTTCGCACTTCCTCGGACCCTTACTGACTGCGCCCTTACTTTGGCAGTGACCGTCCTTCTGACGCCGAGACATGGCTGCTGAGACGAGACAATCCCGCCCTTCCGCGCGTCATTCAAGCTGTACGCCCACTCGTGCTACCCAAGCTTCGAGAGGAGAATGAACGCGCGGCTGGCCGGGGCCGAGGAAAAGCGAAAAAGAAGGGCGTCAAAGACGTGGTTGTTGAGGGTGAGTAATCTTGTGCAGCCACTGCTTTTGGTGGTTCACATGGCAATGACGCCGATTCGTCAATGCTAATGCCCGGTAGATGATTTCGAGGTTTCCATCTTTCTGACAGAGCACTCGTCTCGGCATTCCGTCTTGACAAAGCAGAAAGTCCTCAAAGATAAATCTCGTATTCAGAGCAACGCGGGCAAATTGACCGGCTGGCTGACGGGAACCAACGAGCAGCCAATGGTTATCAACGACGAATCAACTGAGCCCATCGTTATCAGAGAGGAGGACGATGAGCCCATCAATCTCACTGATATTCCGGAAGCTGGTGGAAGCGAGGGCCAGGCCACACGTGCGGTGGGTGAACGAGATCAGAAAAAGAAACTCGGGCTCAATACATCGTACGATGGCTTCTCTATATATGGAAGGATTTTATGCCTGGTTGTAAAACGAAGAGGGACGCGATCCCAAGCAAGGAACAACAGCACGGCCGTCTCAAGCCAACAAATGCTCGAAAACTGGGTGTCCACCCAAGCGACGGCTGAGCAGGTAGACGACGACGAAGATCTTGGCTAAGCCAGCCACGGAGACATGCATGTCTGTCTGGGATACAAACCAGGCACGCAGCCGAACTAGGCAAGTCCTATCGAAGCGAACCTTTATATGTACGAGTTCATTCACAGAGATGACCATCACGCGGCGCCAGAAATATCCACCACGTGGACGCCCACTCCCAAGAAAAACAATGCGTTCACAAGGCTACTGTATTAAAGATCTTCGTTGTGTTAAGATTCTAACTAAGGTTAAGTCCACACTATACACAGAGAGGAGTAAAATAAAAGGCACTAAAACCTAGTACCTAGCACATAGTAGTAGTAACAAAATATACACAAAATAACAATAATTTCGTCGTCAACGTTCTGCACGGCATTATCGTCGACGGCAGTCCTAGACTACTGTATATTGCGTGCAGCGGGGCGTCTCCCGAGATCAGGATCAGCGTCAGCCACAATCAGGGTTCGGACGGCAAGACAGGCGAGCAGAAGAGGAAAGACCTTGCCATTCCTCCCCAGTACAGAATACCTCTCCTTAGGTTAGGGCGCCGGTATGCTCGCACAAACACCTTGGCTATACAGCAGCGTAATCGGCTCCTCGAACGGAGAGCATCTGCAATATCGAGCATAATTCATAGACGACTGGCGCATATTGCGATGTATCGTTGCAGCTGCCTTCTGTGGGCGCACTTTGTGACCGAGTTGCCGTTGGGTATGAGAGGAATGTGACATGTTGGACTCATTCGTTGACGCCGGACGGTGGAAAGGAAACTTTGCTTCCGGCGTTGCCGTGGTTCCCAAGCTATTGTGGTGTCCGTTTCGTGGTTCGGCCGTGCCTGGTTGACCAGGATATCGGTTATGGTGGGCGAGACTATATGGCACGCATCTAACACAGAGAGGAGTAAGTCTCGCCGGTTATGGTAAAGTCGCACCAAGCGTGGCGTGGGGCTAGTCGTACCTTGCATACGTAGTACGGGGTTTTCAGGTACCCGTGCCTCTGTATGATGAGTTTGAGGTCATCATGCTTCGCTTCGTTGGTTCTGTTCCTCCCTCTCCGAAACGCTGGTGTGCCCCAGGGTGCTGATCGTCGGCCGGTGCAACCACGCGTACCTGCAATACCAGAGCAGTGGTTTGACAGCTGTATCAAGAGTACAGGACTGCATTCGTTGCCGACAACCGACCTTTGCCGACGAGCGGAGCTCGGTCGTTTGTGTACCGGTCAACGGACAATGCTACATACGGGTACATATGTTGCGCACCACAATGGGATCCCAATATCCGTAAAAGCACGTAGTACGAGCCACTAGAAGCTACAATTTACGTAGGCGAGCGATCTGACCCGAAGGATGAGGAAGGACAGGCGTCGTTCTGTGCTCTCTCCACAGTTTCCGCGCTGCTGGGACAAGGCAACAGTCAACCAAGACGACACAGCACAAACCACATACTTTTTGAAGAGACGCCGAGGTCGGGTTGGCATCGACCAGGGTGACAGCGCCGACAAAACATGCTTCAGTTACTGGGAGCATGCTGCAAGTTACAGTACTTACTGAACTTTGGAGGTGACCAAATTGATTTGATGGGGTCGTCTACCACTTTTAATAAGCTGCGAAGTGGACTGGACGCTGCAGTACCCCTGAAGATCCGACCCACACTAGCCATCTGTCGCCGCAAAAGGCCCTCTACTCGGCCCCTTGCGGCTGATACTCAGTTTTTCTCCGAAAATCGAAAGACCGCGAGTGGCCGAGTACCTCCGACTGACCGAAAGCGTTAATACCAAACAATGGCTCTAACTGCGAAGCAAACGCTGAATGTCGGCAGGCTCTTGGAAAGGGGCGCAAACGACAGGACCAAGATTCCATGTGTGTCTGGAGAGACAATTGCGCAACGCAAGGGAAAAAAAGCACGGGGGTTCCAGAAGTGTGCGGAGCGATCCGTGCATCCACGTGGGCTATGTACAGCAGCTGCGACAAACAGTGTTCAGCTGGGGATGGCCGCGTCGCCGCTCCGGAATTCGTCGTTGGTGGGCGCCATCCTGCGTCTTTCTGATCTCTGGAATCTTTGTAATCCGGCGTTGCCGGTGCGGTTGCGCATCAAAGGAGAGCAGCAAACAAGGCCAGCGCATGCAAGCAGGGGGCGGAATACGAGTCGCACGACAGGGCGTCGGAAGAGAGAAATAATCATGACGAGCATGCTACCTAGCGACTAGCCCACTTCCTTGCGTATCTATTTCTCAGCCTTTGTACGCAGGGCCCAAGGGCTCTGGGTGCAACCCACGTTTGGGCAGCTGATGAATGATCAATGAATGGATGCCAGCATCTCCCAGGCCCACGACCAACGGCTGCCCGTGGCCAAGCGGGGCAGCATGGCCGGAGCCTGCAAATCAAGGGGGACAAATTTGCCTGTTGGACTTGTTGTGGAAGGCCGGTAGAAGGCGGGAGAAGGCGTGCTAGATCTTCACGTAACGCCATCAAAGAGGACGGTGAATTTCATTTTCCTTTCTGAGGCTGGTCGGTGGCTGTTGCTGTGTCAGGTGCTGAGCGGGACACGGGACAGGCGTGAAGACCTTTTCGCGGCGACTCCTCGGTGCTCGCACGGTGGCGCTGAGGCGTTTGGGCCAGTGTTGACGTTGCTGCACCATCTCGTCGGTGGCTTTTCGCCTGAAAAGGAGGGCGCTAGTTTTGATTCACTTCATTCACCGTTCGCGCTAATTCCCAGCATCGCTACTGCAAAAACCCAGTTAGCATGACAAGCCCGAAGCAGCACAACTATCAATTGACAGGGAAGCGTGGTCGATGTGGGTGTGATGTCAGAAGTACCGGTTGGCATGCCGCTGGGCTACCGTATCAACGACGGCAATGTGCTGTGCGGCATGGCAGCGTGCGACGGGCTACCACACGGCTACCAAGGCAGCCATGGGATTGGATCAACAGGATCTTCACACAGTCACGAGGATGATGAAACGACAAGGAAGGCGATGCCTCCGTGGTTGTTGCAATCCGTGCTGCAATTTGACTAGGGTGCACGCTGCTCGGCTAGCGTGTGCGTCAGGGCAGGCCCACTTTCGGCTCATCAGCTCACCGCTCGGACCATGCCTAGGTGCAGGAGGTATTATTACACCATCGTCACATAGCCTGACCGACATTTTGGGGATTGCAATTTCAGTGCACCAACATAAATACAGCTGCCCCCCGCCGCTACCCACGACTTTCGTTCCATCAGCCATCCAGTCACGCCTGCCTACGACACCTATATAAGTCTTTCAACACAGGCTACTCTCATACTACAACTACGACGTCCAACAACTCGTCTCCACACCAATCACGTACCCATCTCCTCCAATTCCAAAGAGCATCAATGGCCGTCTTCTACAACGAGGTCGAAATGACGACACAAAACCTCCCACCATGCCCGGGCCCTCCACCCACTCGTCCTCTTCCTCCGGTGCCTTCGAAATAGGAGCCGTCCACGCAACCTGTTACCCTTGTCCACCTCGAGTCGCATCCGGCTATGGCACACTTTATCCGACATCACTATCTACCAACAACATACTCCGCGTCACCAACTCGCTCTAATGTTTGCATTGGAACACCTACTCGTCGTGACACAACTAGTTTCGCCTGTCAACCATATGCAGGATTCGCATGCTTTAGCGCGCGATCAGATCGAAATCACCTCTTCCAGCATCATTCAGCCACAAGCCGCTAAACTCGACGGAACAAGGCGTACCAACGTGGGCACGCATGCCAGGCACGATCACGTCAACGCCAAAGCCTGCTGATGCCTTGCCGGCTGCATTCCTTGGACGCCTCAGCATTGTCCCGACCGACATCTTCCTGGATCTGGTCAAGCCTTGGAATGGCTACCTTGCCAGCAGGCCTCTGACTCACCACCGGGGTTTCTCTTCTTCGTCTACAACACGCTGGTTCGCGTGGATGGCGTCAGCAATTTCTTTTGGATGCTGTTCTCTAGTACGGTCATTTTAATCATGAGCGCATTTCTAATTGCTTTGTACATGCATAAGTTGGCGCGATGGGCACATGTATCTGTACATATAGCATAGATTTGGGAAACATGAATTCGGGAGTTGCAATGTGGAGGCTTTCAGGCCCAGGATTAACGGTATACCCAATGCATCGGCTAGCTCTAATTACTTGATCTTCAATGATCGCCACCATGTACATTCTGTCCCAGACCACTTGCACCGATGAGCTTCGCTCCAACACCACGTCCCACCACATGCAGCATCTTTGGTGGCCGTGAGCCGTTGCGGATCAGCCCTCAGCTCCCCTCGAGCATCCACGTCGTCGTAGCCGTGCACCTATACGGCCACCCCAGTCCCGCTTTCCAAGCTCATGGCTGCGCCGGCTGCGGACGGCTTCAGTTGGCGTGGGACCTCGCATGTTGCTGTGACGCATAGAGGACCCGTCGTCCACCGCTAGTTGACCGCTCATATCATCGCGCATCAAGGCGGCCCGCGTGACTTTTCTCTTCCACACAGCGCCCAGGTGCCAGGTGGTGCGTCTTGAAGTCGCCCCCATCAAACGAACCCCACATTCATCCCGCGGCAGCCCGGGTTCACGTCAGCAGTCCACGACATGCATGGATCCCAACGAAACGCACACTGCAAGCGGTCACGGCCGCTGGTCCATCTGAGACACCTCGCTATCAGGCTCGCGAAGGACCGCTCGGCCGCGGGGCTTCTGTGCTTCGTTCACTCGTTTTGTCCTCGGCTCCAGTTTGGAGTGCGGGCAAACCATTCGGCGTCCATGTATCCTGGTCAGGCTGAAGACGGATAAACTACGAGGACACGCTGATGAGCAAATTCTCTGGCGAGAGAGTTTCTCGTCTGCGTTTGGGCTCCCAGTACCAGCCCACATTCTCAAACGGACCGCTGCACAATCTCGTCAGGCCGCAACAGCAAGCCCATATCCCCAAAACACCTATCCTAGCCCTCATGCACCTCAGCACCAATATCGCTGCAAGAGAATCCCGAGCAGTTGTCACCGATCTGAGTTGCGCAAGGCCCGACGTTGGTGCCACCGTGCCACCCACCATGACGACCGCGTTCCTGGCCTGACCCAAGCGTAAGCTACGCCCCGCTGCAGGCACGACTCCAAGCCGGTCAGCAGTCAGCAGCGAAAACTCAGTATCGTGTTCCGCACGCCTCCCGAGCCATGGTTCATCAGACCTCATTGGAGACCTTCTCGTGTTCGTGCCGGTGCCTGGTGCCCGCGTCAGCCGACCGGCAATTCTCGACCCGAGCCACACATCGTATCAAGAAGATGGACAGACAAGGCTGAGCGGCGACACCACCGAGATCGCTTGCTATGACAGCGATGTCGAGTGGATATCCACGTTGCTTTTTCTCATGGCGTCCTGCGACTCTTGCGTAAACGCACATACATGCAGCCTAGGTAGCCAGCTGCTGCGAAGTAGGTACGGACATCCATCCGGGATACTCCTCGGACTCGAGCTTAAACTGACAGCTATAGCTGCCTAACTACGGCTACAAACATGGGCCAGGGCAAGAGAATTGACATGCTGAAGGGCGGTGTGCTTTTCCGCACTGCGCTCGATATTGAGAACGTCTTCGGAGTCATAGCAATGAATCCTAGATCAACAGTCCACATCCAGAGGACCCACGAAGGAATCTCGGCGACCGACGTGGATGCCCAGCCTGATGTATCTGTCCGCAGCACGATGCGGGAAACCGTGGTCTGCAAGCCTCCTGTAAGGCAAGCGTCTGGAAATATGCAGCAGTTTTCTATGCAGTTAGCAAGCACGTCAGTCACATGCGCCTCTTATGATACGCTTGAGCCTTGCACGCGCGTGCGCCAGCTTTCCTGCGTGGCTTCATCTCTGTTTGCAGATCCCCTCATGGCTTCACAATTGACCCACAAGGCGAAGGAAGGGAAGGCTCCTGGTAATCCTTGGCGATCCTCACGATGACTGTTCCTCGGGCAGCAGGGCTGCAGCCTGCATGTCGCTCACCGCTTAGACTACCAAGGTAACGTCGCCGACATGTCCGAAGACCTGGGGCCTGTTCCAAAAAAAAACTGGATTATTGTGGGCTTTGTGCTCTCGCAGGCCGCGGCGCCGTACGTCATTGTTACTTGTTATCCTTGCAGTGTGGACATTTATCTGGTGAGGCTAAGATGATTTCAGGCCTGTTTGCGAATTCAATATTCAAGAAACTTTAAAAGCCTCGAGCCTACAAAGTAAATACTACCCGAAGGCGCAGATATCTGTTCGGGTCCCCATATATTATAGCATTGTCCCAACACTGCTCCCATGTTACACCTCAGAGACGTGTACACATGATGTGATATCAACTGACCATGGTAGGTATAGGCCCGGGTAGCCGGATGCGAGAAGGCTTAGCATCGTATTTGAAGGCGACGCCGTTTGGCTGTCATTGACAACCTGTGTTCTTGATACGCGACAAATCTCACGACCACAATTAACGGTTGCCATGTACAATGCGTGTCTAGCCTCTGACACTGACATGTTTTGGCCGCGCTTGCCTGTCCCCTGCAGATCATAACCGACTTCCACACAACAACCACCTAAGCCAGCATCAGCATCTATCGTGAGGTTAGCGTACCGCTAGCCGTTTCAAGCTGCAGTGTGCGGACAGCCCGGCACTGGTACCTCTATCATCGGTTTACCGTGCCGAACCCAGCCTCTCAGAACTAGGTTGTCTCTACCTGCACTTCTCTAGGCTACCCACGTCGCCATGTAGGAGACCTCAAACGGTCCATCCGGTTCATCCGCCGCATACTTCGACCTCAGCGCTCCACTTGCTTATTTGCCTATTCATCCGACCAACCTCCCTAGATAGTAGAGTCCCTACCATCTCCCAGTTTCCGCGCAATCCCACGAAACCCTAATAACTTCGGAGCTAGTTTCTCCCCGAGATTGTGGCACGTACATGTGTACGCGCAAGGCTAAGCAACCTCATCACATCGCTCGCCTCCTTTATGCAGCAATGTCCATCAAACCGTGGGGCGTCTGATCTACAAGCGATCATTATTGATTATGCAATCAATCACGTTCGGTAGCGTAGCGTACTGCTGTAGCGCGATCGTTTGATCCTGCCAGTTACAGTACAACTCCCGCATAGGTACAAGGGCCCCTCCGGGAGATTTTGGGCACAAGATAGTGGGCAGGCCTCTAAGTAATAGCGGGCAGGCCTGCAAGTCGTCTTTTTTAACTATAAAGAGATTATTAAATTTCAAAGAAAAGGCTATTAAAAAAAGGTTTTAGCTTCGAATTTGATAGCCTTTCCAATGCGCACCAATTCTAAAGAAAAAAAGCGATTAAATTGAAGACAAAATAGCCTTTGAAGTTGCCTTTTCTTTAAGTTTTAATGTTTGCGCACGGGTGATACTTAACTAGGTATTAGCTAGTAAGGGGTTGTAACAATGTAGTTAGTTGCAAGGTCCTTGCAGGCCTGCCCGCTATTACTTGGAGGTCGGCCCATTATCTGGTGCCGAGAGTTTGCCAACAGATATCTGAAACGTGCTCACAAGCGCTGGCACCGAATGGATCCGTCAACTGCCGCGCTAGTTCGGTTAGACCATGTGTTCGTGGGAGGAATCAAATTGCCGTTTTGGTTGTTTGACTAGGTAGGTATTGTGCTGCGTGTTTCGGGTGCGTGCTGTGGGGTTCTGTGAACTGCCGCTGCCGCGCGTTGATGGCGAGATGATAAGAATGTCGGGACAATATTGGCTTGTCTGTTATGCGGTCCGAGAGTGGATCTCAGCCAGTTCTGGTGGATTCGCCGGGTTACAATGCTTTGAAGCCATTGGATCGGATCTGCACTATTAACTTCGTAGGCCGTAACCCAGCAAAGTTTGGAACTTGGCATCTACTCGCGGCATCGTCAGTGCTGGTATCCCGACCCATAATTTCAACTCACTAGCAGATATCAGCAACCTCGCCGAGAACGCAAGCATGATTCCACATCGGCAATATGCATCGCTTCAACCTTGTGTGGCACAGATTGTTCAACAAGTTGATTGATCCCCGTTCCTGGAAGAGATTTCTACACACCCGTACCATTCTCATGCGACACTGTCTCATGATGATCGGTCAGAATTACTTGTGTTCTATTGTTTGAGATATATATTAAAGATCTTTGTTGTGTTAAGATTCTGACTAAGGTTAAGTCTGCACTATATATAGAGAGGAGTAAAACAGGAGGCACTAAAACCTAGTACCTAGCACACAGTAGCAATAAAATATACACAAAATAACAATAATTTTATTGTTAACGTTCTGCACAGTATTATTATTGGCGGCAGTGTTTGAGATATATATAAACAAGGGAGTTGCTTTATGTTGAATAATCCAACTTCACCACATTGGCGCCGTCGCCGGGTAAGTGGTCAATGTGATAACGTGCAACTGACCTAAGTAGATGACTTCGAAATTAAACGACGGGTCGAGAGTGTAGCGGATTTCTCATCACGACTCCTTGCAGAGTTTCTTGTTGTTGATTTGAATTAGTTTTTGTTGGATTTGATCTCCGTACTCGCGGTCCAAGCCTTCACGCAGCATCCCAACAGTGAGAATTATCGCCACTTCAGCAGTTCGGAACAGTTCCAAAAAGAACATCGACACTATTGCATTCGCTTGCACATTGTTCTTCCACTCCTATATGACCCCGTACAACTTGAGCAACGAGGTCAGATTCCTATCTTTCCCGGTCTGCATTAGCAAACTCAACGCTCCGTTGCCCAAATACAAAGGACATTTTATATCTCGTGCCTCTGCTACAGCCGCCTTCAGTCCCTCTAGGTAGCCCCCCAGTCCACTTCCTTCCTGCTCTTGTTTCCCTTCCAAAATATTGATCATCTTCGAACCAGCCTCTTTGAATTGGGTACTACTTCCGGCTGCCTCGACGGCTAATTCGTACAGCTGAGGCAGCGGTATGCCGACATGCTTCGCGAAGGAAATGCTCTCGGCTGCGCCGCACAGATGGATACCGAGAAGGAGGTTGCTCACGAGCTCGAGCTTTGCTTTCTTATCTTCTTCCGAGAGTGTACTTTGTATGCTTGCAACCGGCTCAGACGTCCATAGACGCACGAGTCCCGCGTCGTCATCCGCGCCGAGGTCTTTGCTGATACCAGCCATGTACACTGCCTCGGCAATGCCGCACAACGGCACAGGAAAGTTGAGCAGACTCGCTGTGGCGGTGATGATACCCTTTCCACGTCAGCTTCCTCTCCCATGTATGCATGCACCCTCACTACGCTCATAGGCCATACATACCGTATCCTTGGCAATAATCGTCACCGCACTCGCCCCCGGAAAATAATCCTCCCCCAACATACTCACACTCCGAGTCTCAAACATCCAACTCCACGCCTTCCCCCCCACCACATGGTCCCTCACCTCACCCCCATTCAGCCCCAACCTCGCCGCAAAGCCAAACGCCTCACTCACAGCCAGAATCTGAATCGCAGCAAGTACCTGATGCACCATCTTCATATTACTCCCTGCGCCCACACCGCCCTGGACAACAAACAGCTTGGACGCCGCAGATAGCTCCTCGAGGAGGAACTTGCCCTTCTGAATCGCCGCGTCCGACGCCCCAGCCATGATCGACAATGTGCCGTCCACCGCGCGAATCGCGCCCCCAGAAACAGGCGCGTCGATGAAGAGAATGTCATCTCGGCCTACATGTTGCAATTGCTTCTCTACACTCTGCGCGTACGAGCTGGGCACCGTAGACATAAGATACAGCGTTGCGCCGTGCGGGAGGGCGTTGACGATGCTGTCGTCGGAGCCAAAGAGTGCGGCTTGTGCTTGCTGCGCGGTGGCTACCATGCAGATGTAGAAGGGTTTGTCTTTTGCGGAGGCGGAGAGCGAGGTGGAGGGCGTGCCGCCGGCGGAGGCGAAGCGGGCGAGTGTAGGCGCGTACACGTCGAAGCCGGTTACGGGGTAGCCTTGCTTTATGAGGTGGGTGGCCATGCCGAAGCCCATGGCTCCGAGGCCGCAGAAGCCGATGGAGGGTTTGGAGGCCATGGTTGTTTGCGCTGGGTTGGGAATCCAGCGGGAGGGCAGTACGAAGCCAACAACAAACGACGTAAGGAACGAGTCCAACAAGAAAAAAACGCAGTCCAAGTCCGAGACAAGTCCAAGGAAACAACTCGGCATCTCTCCCCTTCCTCCAATGCCTCCTATACATGCCATACCCACACGCCGGGCCGATGCCGCCATCAACTCTACCCTGTCCTACCCCCACCCCACGCCCACGCTCACTCGTCACCATCCAAACCCCTGTCGTTGCAAACCGGCAAAAGGCAAGGCAGAAGTTGGTGCCGGTGCCGATTCGATGGTCGAAAAACGCCCCGCACTACGACGAGGTAGGACCCGGCTATGGCAGGGTAGGCTGGGCTGGTGGCTGGTGGGCTAGGGCACCGGCACGGCACATGGAGCCACCGGTTGTATAGAAGTGGTGAATTATGTTGGGACTTTTTTGATGGAATGAGATGGGGTGGGTTGTGCAAGTCTCAACGGCCATTTGATTCGTGTACGCCTGAGTGCGCTTAATTACCTGGTTAGTTCGACAATGTTGTGCGCAGAGCGTCGAGCTGGCTGTAACCCGCATTGAGTCGGATCTCATGACTTCCCTTGGGTAGAGCTCGCTTCTAAAGATATTTTGAGCTAGGGCGGAGTGGGTGTATGTCTGGGACAAGGAGACGATGAGATATGCTGAAGTGCAAGACACAAAAGCACAAGTGTAGGTAGCATCGTAGTACGCGACCGAGTCTCGGTTCAAGCACCAAAGATATATATATGGAATACATGCTTTGCCATAATACAACAATATAATACGTGTGTGTTTTTTCCTTTGGCTATTTTCACCGTGGGGAACATCAGCCGGCGGCTGCCGGCCATAGTAAGTTAAGCGTATACGCTTAGTCATCAGTCATGTGACTTATCGCGTGATATCAGTTGTATCAGTTGGGTGCACCATGCCCGTGCAGATGTCAGTAACCACTCCATACTCACATGCTGTAAGTACATGTGACGATTGCATCACTGCACAATATCCATATCAAAATTTCCGTCAAAGAACAATATAATACAAGAGAATAAAAACATAGTATACGCAACACAAAAACCTACACATCGTACACGCCGAAGAACGGAAAACGAGACTCACACGCTCATCCACCCCACCCACAACCCTACTCCTTCAACCGTAAATGATACACATCCCACTGCCCCTCGGTAACCCTATTCGGACTCTTAACCAGCCCATCCTCCCCACTCCCACTCTTCGGAAAAGCAATAACATCCCTCACGCTATCCCTCCCCAACAGGACGGCCATCAGACGATCCCAGCCCAACGCAATGCCCGCATGCGGCGGACATCCACTTCTCAAGACATCCAGCAGATGCCTGAAATCCTCGATGCGCTGTGGCGCCATCTTGAGCACGTCGCGGAATATGAATTCCTGCACTTCGGCATTGTGGATACGCCGGCTGCCGCCGCCGAGTTCCACGCCGTTGACGACAATGTCGTAATGTGCGGCAAGGGCTTTGGTGGGCGAGGTAAGCAGGAGGTCCAAGTCGGCGGCTGTTTTGGGTGCGGTGAAAGGGTGGTGCGTTGATGCGAGGCCGGCGGTGCCGCCTTGGCCGGGGTCGGTGTCGTTGACGGGCGAGAAGAGGGGAAAATCTGTGATCCACACGAATTTGTACGTTGACTGCAAAGGTTTTTCTATGAAGCCCTGTGCAATAGCCGCCTTGTGCAGCGCCAACCGCAGGTTTCCTAACGCGGTTGAACCGCCGGTGAGCGGGCCGCTGGGTCGAGCTTGTATGATGAGCACGTCGCCGTGATCGAGTGCGATTTCGGCAGGCTGTTCCATCGTAAAGCGGTAGCCGAGAGGGCCGAGGCCGCCCATGGGCTGTCCCGCGTCGTAGAATAAGATTCCGGGCTGCCCATCTGGGTTTTGCATATATGGTTTTCCTTCTGGGCTATCGAAGAAGTCGGAGATAAATTTGCGGTTGATTTTTGGGTCGGGCGACAGGTGCATTTTGAAAGCGTCCACGACAGGGTGTTGGAGGGGTGTTATTTTGCTGATTGAGTCGACTTCGAGGAGCTCAGTGATGGAGTGTATCTTGGAAAAATCAGAGAGGTTAAAGGAAGCAGGGATTGGAGGGTTACCTTTGCGCTAAAGCGGAGATCCGGTTTATCTGAGCCGTACGAGGACATTGCTTCTTGGTACGTCATTCGCTGTATTGGAGTTTCTATGTGTGGTCGTCTCATCTTCTGCCACACCGTCACGAGCAGAGCTTCGATTTCTGCCATGACTTGCTCTTCACCTGCAAAAGACATTTCCAAATCCAACTAGACAACTATTAATTAACAAACTCGGAAGGGGGACTCGGCTATACCTGTGTGAACTCGGGCTGACGATCAGCTCTCAGATCCTCATCCCGGAAGCACTTCGCGAACTGGTAGTATTTCGGAAACCCAGACGCCATCAGAATCTGCTTGTACTGCTGCGGACTCTGCGATAGCGCATACGCAAGTCCCTTATTCCGCGTTGGCACAAGAAACTCGCGTGCGCCCTCCGGGGTCGATTTGAACAGCAGAGGCGTCTCAATCTCGACAAAATTTCGTTCAGCCAGAACTCTCCTTGCTCTTTGCATGATCATGTTTCGCTTTAGTAGGCCATTCCGCGCTCTATAATCCGTGCGGAGCTGGAGATGGCGCTGTTCAGGTCCATACGCTGCCTCTTCCTTCACGATGACATCCGAGGCGACTTCATTGAGCGGGATGATGGTCGTCAGTTCAAGCTCTCGATTCTCGCACTCTGGAATCTCGTGCCTCGGCACTCCTGGTTTTGGTGCTGTTTCCGTGCCTGTTTCTGGGATCTGTTCTCGTTTGGGAGGTGGTGCGCGTTCCTTGATCGTTCCCTTCACAAGTACAGGAGTCCATTCTCGCATAGTCTTCAAGCGAGCATGGGCTTCTGCTTTTTTGCTGCCCTCGACATTCGCAGACGAAACAATCTGTATGCTATATCTCTGGTCATGGCTGCGCAGGTTGGTAAAGGAGAGCTTCTTGTTCACATCGCGACGGGTCGACAAGTAACCACAAAAACTCGCTTGTTGGCCGACCGCAGCTTGTTCCCAAGTTTTGCTGAGTGGAGTCACGGGATCCCACTGTTCCGAGTGTACTGTGATGGAGTCAATTCTAGATGTTCTCGGCAACGCTGCAACCCAATCTGGCCTCGCTCTTACATGTTTCTCTATAGTCGTCTAACGCTTGTCGTGCTTTTTCATCCTGTCTGGCGAACCTGGCGTCCGTAAAGCAGCGAATTGGTCTTTGCAGACCTGCTGTAGAGCCGAGCGAAATCCCGTGATGGCGCGTCCGGACGAACCGCGATATCTCAGCGTAAGAGCTCCGGAGGCACAAACTGCGACTCGTGACATGCTGTGTAGCTTGCCTCATGCTCATCATCTTCTCTTTATACTTGTTCTCGACGCAAAATGATAGATGCAAGCAGAGCAGCATCTCCTGATGTCCAACTCGAAAAGTCGGGCGCCAAGCTTAGCGTGACTAAGCGTCCAAGCTCGGTGCACACCCACACTTAAAATCTGCGGCCGCCCAAACTTTTGCTCCCCATCCTTCCAGTTTAATCCACGTAAGCACCCACGCGCTCATATCAACGCGCAAACAACTAACGCTGCATGCAGATGATGAAAGTCTAGTGTGTACCAGATGAGCTGTCCTCCTCTTCCGCCCCCGAACTCTCCCTTTACCGGGCCCAAGTGGTTCGCTGTGTAGTCGTGGAGGCAGCATGATATCTGCGTCCGGCACACCCACCTTGTTACTTTACGGACGCTCGGACAACATTTCTGACTATCAAACTGGCAAGGTGTCTCTGCGACAACGCGCGCTCATTGGCAACAGCTCCCACGGATTGGCCTCGACTATGAGCCGCGGACTTAGCGTAGAGAAGAGACGGGACCACCGCGATGTATACACGGCCATGGGCAATTACAATGAGAACGTTTCTTGGGTCGTACATGTGCTGCACATGCTTGTGAACCTGTGATGGCGATTGAGTGCATGTTAGACGGTCATGACTTGTCCATTTCCATTCGCTGGATTACTATACAAGAAGGAGCCAGCATACCACTGCTCCTTCTCAACGATCCAGCGATAGAACAATGCATTGACAATCAGTCCTCCTCTCATTCATGAAGGTAGGGATGTAAAATCAGTGCTACACGTGACTCGCAAGCAGCCCTGGAGTAGCATGCGAGACCAAACTAAATCTCTTCGGCTACTGGATTGCCTCGCCTACAGTTGTTTTCTACAATATGGTACAAGATGACATGGCGTATATGTACAAGTTGCACGAGCGCCCGACCGACTCTAGATTACATCTCGATTAATACAATTCGTACGTGCGCCCGAAGAACTATGCAGCTGTCTTTACTCTGTCTGTTCGCCAGACGCAGCTCTTCTTGCTTTGAACTCTTCCCATCCAGGGCAGGTGAGACCTTCGGCCTCGAATTGCTCTTCTGTGATAATACGACATATCTGAATATTCGACTTGCCCGATCGCAGAACCAGCGCCTCCCAGTCGAGCAGATATTGATTCGGATCCGCGGTTTTGACGTCCGCGGGGATAGGCTCCCACTTGAGGCCGTGTGGGTTCTCGGCCGATCCTGAGTTTGGTAGGACAACGTAGGCGCCGTTCTTCGCGATCAAGCGATGGCCTTCGCTGTTGGAAGTAACAAGCCCGGCGGCGCGTAGAACGCGAGGGAAGGAACCCTCTTGGAGCAGACTCAACGGTAGGGTCACTACGTTGGATGCATCCGTTTTGGGCGTCTCTGGTGTCGTGGCCGACATGGATTGCACACCTGCGGATGCAGCGTACGCCTGCTTGTGTGCAAGTAGCTTTTGCTCTTCCTTGTGCAGAGTGACGGGTGCATCTTTATTGGCAATCTGGGTAAGGGTTCTTCTCAGTCCCAGAAGCGAGAATGTATTGGTCCCTTGGCTGAAGGCGTCTTTATGAGCAAGAACAGCATGTGCCGCGTCTTCGGCCCCGTGAACGAGTTCCACGACTTCTCTGGCGAGCATGTGTTGGGCTGTGCGTTTCGACTCATCCTGCCGGTGTTGTTGCATGATCAGCTCGATGTACTGGATGGGCAAGAAAGTGAAGAGCTTCAGGTAACGTTCCACATCGTTGTCGGCGGTGCGCACGAAATACTGACAGGAATCGTTAGCGTAGTCCTCTCTCGTCTCTCCTCGAACGCACTTGATATAGGTCAAAAGAGCTCAGCATCTGCTTGTCTAGCCAGACAGCATTGCCAGCACTTTTCCCGAACTTGTCGCCAGAAGCGGTCGTCAACAGAGGTGTAGTGAGCCCAAATGTGGCTGTCCACAGATGGTTTTCAGCGCCGTTGCTCTGCATGCCATGGATTTTGCGCATGTGGCTCACAGCATCCATGCCCGCGCAAAGGTTGCCATACTGGTCTGAGCCCCCAATCTGGAGTTGGACGTCGTGGTTGCGGTACATATGCCACCAATCGTACGCTTGGAAGAGCGGATAGCTGAACTCGGAAAAGGCCATGCCTTCGCCGTTCTCCATGCGCACCTGCACCCTAGGAAAGCGTCAGCGAGGGGCCAGGAGGCCAGACGTTCCGGGCGGCTCACGAGTCCCGAGCAAGCAACGAGCCCAGGCGCATGCCCGAGCCCAGGTCACGCATCAAGTCGATGGCGCTGAGCTTCTTCAGCCAGGCGCGATTCAGAAGCAGCTGCCTCCTCGTCGCATCGGGCCTCAGCTTGTGTTTGATGGCCAGACAGTCGACGTTGACCCAGAGCTTCGCCAGCTGTCTGCGCATGCTGCGCGCGTTCAGGACCTGGGCGTCGTTGTGCTGATGCGCGCGCGCAGCGGTCCGCCCCGACGGATCGCCAATCTGGACGGTGCCGGTTCCTAACTATTCACCATCAGCCCCGTTGGACCGAGCCGCGGGCCGGCGGGTGGTGTCGCTCACCAGCGTGACGGCGCGGTAGCCGTGCAGGTACATCCAGTACAAGGCCATGAGCGGAAGGAGGTGGCCGACGTGCATCGAGGGGGCCGTGGGGTCGACGCCGACGTAGGCGCCGATGGGCTTCCGCGTGAGGAGCCAGTCGAGGGCGTGTCGGCCGCTGCATCGTCGTCGGTCAGCGCGGGCGAGGGCGAGGGCGAGGGCGAGGGGGTGGCCACGTACCCAGCGACGTCCTTGACAAATCCGCGCTCTTGCAGCGTCTCGAGCATGCTCTTGTGCACCTTGTTCTGGATCGCGGCCGCGTGCTGCTCCCACGCCCGCGTCTGCGAGTGCGCGCTGTCCTCGCCGGCCGCGCCGCTCTGCCATCGTCGGGCCTCGGCGGCGGCGGATCGCTGTGTTCGGATGCATTGCTGGCACGCAGAGGCGCGAGGTCGCGGCAGCTGTTTGAGCAGCGACATGGCTGCCAATGCGTGCGCACAAACACTCGCCTGCAGAACTGTGAGTGTGAGATCCCCGGGCCCTCTCCAAAAGTTCACGGGCCAGGCCGCCGGGCGCGCCTGATTGGCTGGTGTGCGGAGCTTCGGAGAGCGCGACCTCCTCCACACCTATACCCGATCCACGTCCCTTGTGCATCTTCATCCCAACGGCCCCCCTGTTCTGTTCGCCATGTACGCAAGTCTTACCTCGAACCCCCCTTTGGGCCAGACCACCATAATCCCTCCTGGACGGCAGACGGTAAGGTCCACCATTCGCTATGAGTCTATGCGCGAGTCATGGATAACATGAACAGGTAACATTCACAGTATTGATCGAGAGCTCAACGGAAAAGCCATGGAACGTTGCGCTGTGGTCAAACCATGACAGTCGGGATAAGTGGACAAGCTTGAGTTTGAAACCTAGCAAACGCCCTCTGTCCTTGGTATGCGTCCCCAGCACCAGGTACCGACTGCTGACACGCGAAGATATCAGCCAGGGGTGGCTCCAAGGCAAACGTCTACCGCAAATGCTTCTCCGTGGACCTAGGTGGCTTGCCCAAACATGGAAGCTCCATATCTTTTACAATCACATTCCGTGCCTCCGAAGACGAACCGTGGAAGTGGGCTAATGAGCACTTTTCTACTTCGGACGGTCGCATCGTCTATCAATCTGCAGCACCCCTCCAGCACAACATATCAGACCTCATTGACGGGTTACCTCCATACCTAAACATTCGAGAGGAGAGGAGCGACACACCAGACACGCTACTGTGGAGCATCAACAGCCCTGTCAATGCAGCCTCTGGTGAAGCATCCGGGTACTCCAACAACAAGCTCGGAAAACCCACAAACTTCTCACGCTGGTTCGCTCTCGTGCGATTATGGTCACCCTGGCTAGCCCCACGTCAAGGCAAAGACAAGTTCCAACCAGACAAGGAAGCCGTTGTGGCAGCGTTCGAACGCAAGGATGGTTCGCATCTGGTCGTTCTCGCAACTAGCGGAATAGACCATGTGTTGACGACGCTGGGTCATGATATGGAAGGAAACGTCATGATAGACTCACGAAATGATAGCGAGCAGGACGGATCCGCTACACTCATCGTTTCTGCGGGACATTGCCTGGAATATGCCATGTCAGCTGCTATGTACCATGCTCGAAAATTAGTTCTCAAGTATGAAGCAGCATCTGGGGAGCTCGCTGCGGAAGAGGAAGCTTTGATGAAAGACTACAATCCGTCATGGCTCCAAAATTGGTATGATGGACTGTCGTATTGCACTTGGAACGGCATCGGACAGAAGCTCACCGAGGAGAAACTTTTCGGGGCGTTGGATTCGCTAGCAAAGAACGAGATCAACATTTCAAACCTGATCATAGACGATAATTGGCAGTCGCTCAACCACGAGGGAGGAGATCAGTTTCAGAATGCATGGGTGGAATTCGAAGCTACGAAGACAGGCTTTCCAAGAGGTCTCAAGGCCACCGTCTCCGATATCCGGCAGAAACATGCGAACATCAAGCACATTGCAGTCTGGCATGCTCTTGTAAGTTCCCATATAATTTTTCCAGCGTGTGTTGATGGATTGTACAGTTTGGTTATTGGGGTGGAATCGCAGCTGATGGGAAGATTGCAAAAGAATACAAGACTACTACTGTGCGTAAGAAGGATGGAGTGTCTGGCGGAACTATGCTTGCGGTTGCCGAAGAGGACGTCTCTCGCTTCTACCACGACTTCTATGCGTTCCTCAGCTCTGCTGGTGTCGACTCGGTCAAGACAGACGCGCAATTCTTCGTGGACGAGCTCGATGATGCCACTGATCGCAGAAGACTTATCAAATCCTACCAGGATGCCTGGAGTATCAACCAGCTTCGATTCTTCTCTGGAAAAGCTATTTCATGCATGTCACAGACACCACAAATCATCTTTCATTCCCAGCTTCCGCCGATCAAGCCCCGTATACTGGTGCGGAATTCGGACGACTTCTTTCCCGAGGTGCCGGCCTCGCATCCCTGGCACATATTTTGCAACGCCCACAACGCTATTTTTAATCAGTATCTGAATATCCTGCCAGACTGGGACATGTTTCAAACATCACATGAATGGGCGTCATTCCACGCTGCGGCCCGTTGCGTCTCTGGAGGCCCCATATACATCACAGATGTTCCAGGAAAGCATGATGTTGATCTGATTTCGCAGATGACGGGTAACACTCCGCGAGGCGACACAGTAATCTTACGACCCCATACTGTAGGAAAAAGTACGTCCGCGTACAACTCCTACCATGACACCGTTCTCCTGAAGGTCAGTACGTTTGTAGGAATGGCCCATTCCGGTGTCAGCATTGTCGGCGTCTTCAACTGCACTCAGCGTTCTATTACGGAATTGATTGGCTTGGACCAGTTTCCAGGTGCGGAGCAAGGCGCGTACATAATCAGGAGCCACACTAGCTGTCAGGTATCAGCACCAACGAGCCTTGAAGATATGCATGCGCTGGTCCATGTCGAACTGCCAGTGATTGGTTGGGACATCCTGTCGGCGTTCCCACTGCAAACCTTCAAGCTCGAACGCGGGCAACGAGGCGCAGCAGGACCTGCAGAGATCTCAGTGGCCAACTTGGGTTTGGTGGGCAAGATGACGGGGGCCGCTGGTATCATCAACTCTGACAGCTATATCGAGCGAGACTCTGGCAAGCTTAGAGTCTGGACATCGCTAAAGGTGTTGGGGACGTACGGTACGTCGATCGCATGATCAAGTCGTCAGCTCGACAGGTTCCACTACTAACTAAGTGCAGGCCTTTACATATCTGACCTCAAGAAGCGCTCTATTCAGGACGACTTCATGGCTGTGATTTTTGGACGTCCAATTTCAGCCGAGTGCGTCAAGGTCAACGATGAATGCGAGAATATACTCGAGATTGATACTGTGAGGGCATGGAGGGAGACGGATCAGCACGCTGGATGGAGCAATGAAGTCGCAGTTGAGATCATCATCCGGTAGTAGGAGGTGCTCTCTCAAAATCTCTAGCTCACCAAACCTCCCACACAGCAATCCTAAGTCGTAGGTCTTTGTGTTTGTGTTTGCATTATTTATCCTAGAGCAACGTGCCTTTGACACGGTTGGCAAAAATTGGCATCTTTAGTCCCCTCCTACGTCATTGCACTCTATAGACTATAGGTCCACCTCTGCATTGTATAAAGAGACAAGTACGCTACAGATGCCAAGAGCACGCCGCTACATTGTGTACCTTCATTTAGGGTGGAATTAATATTGTTGACAACTGGTGAGTGGCCCATCAACAGGCAAGCAACAAAGAAAGCGTCGTCTTTCACTGACCGTTTTGTTCTGCAAACTATATTACTCCTCACTCGCTAAAGCTCCCAGACGTCTTTATTGACCTAGCAACGCATTACTTCTCTTCACCACCGCCTACTGACGCGTAGGCCACTTCTTGGTGGCCCGGGCACGCTCAACTTCTCTTCACCACCGCCCTCTAACACTTTGACCGCTTCTCATCGGTCTCTTCACCCTCACCGTTCTATTCACCGCAGCTATTCCTAGCTTAGCGCGCCCCAACTGTATACATAAAGCCCTCCCACCCCGCTCCCTCTCGCCTTCTCTCCTCACCTCAACCGCGATACGCTCGAGCACCACAATGGCCGAGCACCTAATCGCAACCCACTTCTTCATCGACGGAGTGCCGTATGGCCCCCAGATTCAACCCTACCTCGCCGGCCTTGCCATTGGCATCGCCCTGTTTCCCAAAATTTTCGATGGTTCGAAGATCCCTCCGGGCTTTGGCTTGCTGCCTCGCCGCCCTGTCCTCAAGTTCACCGGCGACGAGCCCTCCGTCTCCAACCGGCTTCCCAGGCCGAGCACCACCACTCGTCTGGCGCCATTGTCCACAAGTCCACCCGCTCCACCCCTTCCGGGGTGGATGCCACTCACCTTCGTCGTCCTCGCCCCCTTCCTCCTCGGTCTTCTCGCTTTTTGGTCTCGCTTCAAGCGGGCCAACGCCTTCGTCTCCGCACCCGATGCCCTCGTGGGCACGGATCGCACATCCTCCTCAACGTCCGATGCGGCGAGTGACCTCGTGTCCTCAAAGCACGACGTAGGCACATCGACCAGGGACTTCGCCTTCTCTTCCCCTGATGCCCTAATGGGTACGGGCAACACCTCCACGTCCGACGCAGAGACGTCCACCAAGGACCTCCCTGCAGTCACCGTGGTCAGCCGAGAAACCTCTACGAAAGACTTCGCCTTCGCTTCCCCCGATGCCCTTATGGGCACGGGCAACACCTCTTCCACGTCCGATGCAGAGCCGTCCACCAAGGACGTCACTGCCGTCACCCTCGTCGACGCGGAAACCACCACCGACGGCGACGACGTTTACTACTACGAAGAAAACGTCGACTACTTCTACGATGCGGCCAACGGCCAATTCCACTGGCTCTACCCCGGTCAATTTTCTCCCGACACGCTCACCTCGCATGCCTGGCCGTATTCCGACCCTGCACCTCCCCGTCTGCCGACATATTCTGACTACGAGCACCCGGTGCACCCGCCACACCCCATCTCCACGGATAGGAAGGGCGGAACCCAGTCACGAATGAGGCAGCAGCTGGAGTGGCAAGAGAAGATACGCGTCTTGCACAGTGAACGCGACTACAACGAGTCGGTTTGGGGCCCCGGTCCCGACGTGCGGTCGGGTGCGACTCGCCTGTTCGACATGGTACACAAGGAAGCCAAGACGAGGCCGTATGGGCAGGTTCGCCTCCCTCCTCGTCCTACAACTCCGTCGGACTAGGTTCGTCGTCCTGTCGTCTTGGTCTGCGCTCGCGCATCGGTCTTGTCTCTCGGTTGGTCTCTGGTCTTGGTCTTCTCTCTCTCCCTACTCGAGTGGCTAGTGGAAGGCAGCGTCTCGGCCTGAGGCCGGTCACTGTTGGAAGCTCTCTCACTCAGTAGGAAGCAACGTCTTTGCTCCGGCTTGGCGTTGGCTCCGGTGCGGTTCCCGGTTTGTTCTCTCTCCCTTCTTTGGGCGGTCAGTGGAAGGCAGCGTCTCGGCCTGAGGCCGGTCGCTGTTGGACGCTTTCGCGCTCGGGTTAGGATGCAACGTCTTTGCTTCGGCTCGTCGTTGGCTTTGGTGCTCTTCTGGTCATGGTCTCTTCTCCCGGCATCCTTTCCTTGCTTGAGTCGTCTGTGGAGGGTAGCGTCTCGGCCTTAGGCCGGTCGCTCCTGTGCCTTTCGCTCTCGTAGGTGACTGGATTCCCCCTCTCCTATCCTTTTTTTGCTTGAGTCGTCTGTGGAGGGTAGTGTCTCGGCCTCAGGCCGGTCGCTCCTGTGCCTTTCGCTCTCGCAAATGACTGGATTGCCTCTCTCCCTATCCTTTCCCTGCCGAGTCGTCTGTGGAGGGTAGCGTCTCGGCCTTAGGTCGGTCGCTCCTGTGCCTTTCGCTCGCAGGTGACTGGATTCTCTCTTCCTCTTCCCCCGTCCTTTGATTTGCTGGAGCAGACTGTGGAGGGTAGCGTCTCGGCCTGAGGCCGGTCGCTCCTGTACCTTTTTGCTTTGGTGGCTGATTGGATACAAATATTTTTTTCGTCACAACGTATTGTATCCTTTTTTCTATTGGATCCTTACTGTGGTGGCATTGGTGGGGTTTCACTGGGGTTAGGGAGGTCTGGCATGGGCGGCTGTCGCAGTGGTGAGCGAGTTCTTGGCAAGCAATGAAAAGTGTTTCGGGGGTTGGTGGGTTCGGAGCTCTGTGTTCTGGGGTTGGAAGTGGCGTGATATGATGTGAGGTGATGCGAGGTATGCTAAGCTATGCGGAGGCACAATACCCAGCAGAGTCGATTGGCCCTCATCGAATATTGAACATCTGATCACCTATGCCGCGGGTCGCCTTTGTGACCGTCCGATGCGAAGACGCTTCTTGGAGTTCATGTCGACCCAGAGCCATTAAGAGGTGTATATATCAAACACCCATAGGCTCTCTAAAGCACGGTAAAGGTTTTCCGTGATAGGTAGTGTATAGAAAGAGAGGTTGAGTGTATTCCCTGGCCTGATGTTGACGTTGCGCTCTTTCCCCCCGTCTCCCCAGCAATAAGAGAGACAGAAGTACTTCAATTGTTCTTTGAATGGGTCTGTGGATATCAACTCAAAGCTGATTCAGACCCATGACTTCCC
Source organism: Laburnicola sp. JP-R-44 (assembly GCA_009805535.1). Lineage (NCBI taxonomy): Eukaryota > Fungi > Ascomycota > Dothideomycetes > Pleosporales > Didymosphaeriaceae > Laburnicola > Laburnicola sp. JP-R-44. The sequence continues at coordinate 1,617,274 of SELF01000040.1, read as the reverse complement.
CTCGACCTGCAGGAAGCGAACTTGATCAAGCGTACGCTACGGGGACTTTCTTCAGGTAGCGGCGAGTACCTGAACGGAAGGTGTATCGTCTCATTCCTGGCAGTACAATTCATAGAAGAGCGTCTTGTTTGTTTGTTGGAAGATGTAGTAGAGCCCTGCTCCTCTGCCGGTGCTGTATACCCACTAGTGAACTCGGGACGCCTTGAAAGAGATAGGCTCGGACGCGACCGATCTTGACTTTGAGCATAAAACTGTACATTGGCATTAGAGTATTGAGGTACAATGCCAGGAGAAGATTGAGGCTTTTGGGGCAAGGAGGGTTCGTATGCCTGGTGATCCCGAGCAAGGAACTATACATTGCCAGAATCCTGCTGGGAGATCAATTAGTCGAAATCAGCGACGGTCCCATTGTGAAACCAGCTCGAGAAGATATCTTGTATATTTCTATCCTCGTTCGAGCATTCGGTGTGCTGATTCTCTTGCACAGGAGATACTCTTTCTATCCCTAGGTGAGCGCTTGACACTAGTTCGCAGATTGCACATACGAGTAGTTTCCCGTGGCATTTCCAGAGCAGATGAGCTGGAAGCATCATCTGTCTCGGTGTTTGAGATAGCTCCAGCAACAAAGCTCACGTTGGCTCGGGCTGACTGTGACGTTCGCGCCATTTCACAATAAGTAAGTAAGAAAAGATGGCGGCTTCAATGTGGAAGAGTGAGCATCAAAGACGTGTACGCTTGTGTTTATCACCCTCTGTCGCGCATATTCGGAAGGAAGAGAAGGAGCGGTGATGGGCGCCAGTCAGCAGCCACTCCCCCGCACCTGCCCTGGGCACCCGCAGCACGAACAGCGCATGGCTTGTAGAGAACGTCCAGAGAAATACACCGCGATCGATGCAGGTTTACGAGGCTACGTATACAGGCAAGCGGCAGTTGAATCAAGAGTACGTCGCGCGGGGTGGCTGAAGGCCTTGCGGAGGAAAAGACAGATGAGGAAATGTGCCCCGCTGCGGACAGAAGGTAGGTATCAGGTACCTAAACAACTCTCCTTCAACCACTTTTGGAGATTCTTTCAACACTCTACACTGCTGCTTTCTCTCTTGCCGAACAACAGTGAAAATGCACGACAGACACCTCCTGACGGCCTCATCGAGTTTGGTGGCGTGATGGCCGATCACAGCATACTTCAGGATATTGACCGGGCCCTCCACCGACTGCAAGCCGCCTCGACCTATCCATTATCCTCGCTGAACTGCTCGAGGCAAGTCCCATCTGGTTCGTTCGAAGTCGAGACATCTCCGGCCCAGGGGCGCTGCAGATTCAATATGCGTGCAGCGGAGATGCACTCTTGTCGTCTGAACCCTCCGTTTCTGGTTACTTGCAGTACTGGGCTGGCGAGCAACTAGCCCCGCGCCCTCATCATCACATGAAAAAAATCGGATCCAAGAGTGTACTGATAGCGGAAGTTAACTGCGAGACTGATTCTCTTGGCCGACCTGCGGTCTTCTTGGATGTGGAGCATGATTCTGCAACAACGCTGTCTAGGTCACTCCATGTTGATGGCGGGGGATTGCTTTTTCAAGGCATCAAGGGGTTCCGCAAGCCCGAAAGCCACCATCACCTTCACTTGACATGGAATCGCCGATAACGCCATCTGTCCCGCCTCCATCTGACCCATGAACGTTTAGTGGATTGTGTTGTAGCTCCACGACCTACAGTACCCGCCCCAAGCCCTGGTGACGGTACAGCCTGGCTGGCTGCGAAGGCGCGCCAACTCTGGGGTCTCCTTTGACAGACCATAATGGAGGGGCATGCCAACTCATGCCGAGTCTAGAACATGCGAGAGTTTGAGGACGTCTTTTCGAAGCACACATGCCGCCCGCGTGGAAAGCGCAAGTTGGTACCCTGTACCAACATATATGGTCGCGCAACTCTTCAAACTTTGTACTCAGGAGATCGGTCGTCGTCTAGGATCGCAGAGGGTCGCGTAGGTTTTTCCACGCTGCTTGACGCGTCGCTACGGTAGGATCTGGCCTTGGAATTCGACCGTACTAAGCAACCCGCTGTCGCAAACAAACTTTGGTCCACTAGTATCTTGGTGCTGGCTACAAGCAATTCATTAGCACAAGCATATGGAGGGGTCGATGCTTGAGGCCCAATTTTACTCTACATATGCTGCAGTCTCGAGTCTCGAGGTCGCGATTATCCACCTCCTGTTACACCCTAGTGCATCCCAATAGCCCGCGCGGGAAGGAAGCTTGCCGGGACCACCAATCCACACGGCTGGGTGTGCCTACCAATCTGGGAGGCAGAGCACATGCGGGGTCGCTCCACGCCCACCCTACTTCCCAGCTATCTACGGCGAGACCGATCGCAGAGTCAATTCGCAACGGCTCTTGTCGCTAGTGCGAGTGGGCGAGCTCGTTTTCTGCCACAGTTGCCTGATCTTTACGAGGACGAAAATGAAGTCTCTCAACAAGTCCGCTATTCGGCCCCGTAGTCTTCGGCGTCCATCTCAAGGGCGGGACTGTATTTCACAAGCGCCGCGTCTCAACATAGCTAGGGGCGCCTATCCCGAACCGCAATATTAGTACCCTGCCAGCAAGCATGCTTTCTGCGCGTCACCCATCGCTTGCACATCCTACCATGCACTCTGCACCACCCTCTGCACGCACTCCATCTTGTGCGAGTCTTCCAGAACGAAAATCAATCCAACTCTACGACTGAAGCTTTTGCAGGGCGACATAGCGACCGCGTCTTCGGCGACTTGATAGCTCCAGGGTCCCAACCAGGTCACGCGAAGCCGGGGAGAGCCGGGCCCGTGTCCACATCCTGGCCGATTTGCATGACCATGTCCCCATGCTTTGATCATCGGAGGAGGCTCGCGCACGTCTCAGAAGCGGCTCCGTCAAAGCTCTCGCCCCTGAGTGCGGTCTCGCTGGGTGGGGGCTCTTTTGACTCCATCAGCGCGGCGCAATTGCACTCCGACCCTGACAGCTAAGATTGTGTTTGTTCATCAACCCTACAAGTCACAACGGCCCAACAAGTTTTTATTAATAGCACGGCGTCGTTATTCACCACCAATCATAAGCGATATGCTGCACAAGAGATTCACGACACGAGACAAGTCCTGCATGCTTCCATGTCCGGACACTGCGGACAGGCACGAGTCGTCATGGTGATTTGTCCATGGTACCTACCCCATTCGCGAAAGTGGCCGTATCGATCCTACTAGTTTGGCGTCGACCCATCTATCCGCAGAACACGAGCGTGGACAGGGTACAGGTTACAGGCCAAAGGCCCAGACAAATGTCTTTTTCAGAACTGTGGCCGTGCAAAACGGATCGTATCACAAGAAGCTAAATCAAGCAGGTTTTAAGGACTGGTAGGACGCCAAGCGAGTGTCTGCTCGCCGTCCACTATATTTAGGCCGCAATACGGACCTGTGGCGGTGCTGCAGCCACACTTGGCCAACAGATTGCGTCCGTCACTATGGACTCATGAGGATTGTTATTGAAATGTCTCGGAGACGCGATTGTCCGGTACCATGGACTCCTGACGTGTTCTGATTGCACATGGAAACCGGCACCCCCACGGTTTGCATTGCCTGCCTATTACATACCTACGCTTGATGTTCGGCTAAGACTGCGGAACTAGTTAGTCAACCTTTTGCATCGTCAAGACGTCAACCACGGTGCGGTTAGACTAATAAGACTGACGCAGCGCCTCTACATGGCTACGGAAAGTTCAGGCTGTCATGTACATCTATGTACCTCCCTAGGCCCTAGACTACTATGACTCTTTACAAGACTTGGGAACAGGCCTACCAGCCAGGTTGAGATGGTGACATGGACTGACAACACCTGGCCCAAGCACCTTGGGCAGCTTTCCATGGCCGGAGGGCTCGTGAACCGAATATGCTTTTCTCCCCGCAAATTGACAGGTGCTAATAACAGGCCTTGGATAGCGTGTGAGAGGCGACTAGTTGAGCGGTGGCATCCATGGTACTGGCGGCGCCGTGATGATGATTGTTGTCATTGTTAGCCATGGCATGATGACCTCGGGGATCAGGCGCACATGTGGATTGGAGAGAGGCGTTCGATTGTCTCAGAGGAAGTCCCGTGGTAGGGTAACGCAGACAATAGTGGTGCGTCAGGCCCCTGGTTGCACAGCAGATGAAGGGATAGGCCATGGAGGGCCAGGACATCCGACAGGGCGCCGTTCACGCTTCTTGGCCAACCTTATCCATGACGTCGGATTCAGGGACCAGCGGCGTGCGAATCAGGACGAGTGGGCGGACCCGACCAGTGGACACGGTGGACAGCCGGCACGGACACGGAACGAAAAGCCAGCGTCTTACGGTGGTGTCGAATCTGTCGATGGGCGTGGAGGCGGCCGGAGGGACGACGCGCTGTGCTGGCCGAGCGGGACTGGCTTTTGAGGCTCGCGGAAGCGCTCAGGGAAATTGCGAGCACCACGCCCACTGCAGCACCAGCACGACGCTGGCTCGTGGCAGGCGAGATTGGGGGACGTTGTTCTTCACCGGCGGCGACAGGCGGGCGGTGAGGCCGCAGACAAACCGTAGCAGCGAGGGGGTCGTCACGTCACGTCACGACGACGGGCAGCGTCATTCGGCAGGGAGTCGCAGGGAATGCGAAGTTCGAACTGCGGTGTGGGCAGGTGTGGGCAAGCCCCACGAGCGGTGGCAGGTGGCCGGGTGGCAGGGTGGCCGGGTGGTGGCCGGGTGGTGGCAGCGCAGAGCCTCGTGCCCCCTTTGGGGATATGGGTATATTTAGGCACCCCGCGGCGGGCTGGCCAATGGCAGCGGGCGGCGGGCTGCACCGCCTGTGGCGCAGGCGACAGCGACCAGGCCAGGCGAGCCTGTCGGTGCCATCAAGATTTCGTCAGGGCGCGCTTGCGGGCCTCCTGGCGACGCGACGGGCGGTGCCATCAGGATTTCGTCAGGGCGCGCATCCTGGCCTCTGGCGACGGGCGGTGCCATCAAGATTTATCGGGGCGCGCATCCTGGAGGGCGGTCCAGCGTCGTGGATGGGCGTGCATGGGCGTGCATGGACTGAAGCGGTGGTCTAGCGGCGCTTGGCCTCCCAATCCGCTTGCCTTTGCCCGCTTGGGCCTCGGGCCTGCCTGCGCACCGCCCGCCCACTCGCCGCCGGCCGCGCCCCTTGTCGCTTTGGGCCTGGCGCTCGCCAACGACGTGCAGCCTGTGCAGCGCCGGCGCTCGCCCTCACCGCACCTCCACCGCGCCCGCCTTGGGCTTGTCTTACCGCGATGCGGTCGGGGCGCGCGATCGAGGCGGAGACGTGCACTCATGCCCGCCGGGACTCGCGCACCGCTGTCTTCCTTTATTTTCCTAGCGCGCATTCACCGTTCCCTCCTCCTGCCACGCCCAAGACGCCCGGCAAGGGCCGCGGGTGGCTTCGTGCGCAGCCTTGGTGCTGGGGGCCATGGTGAGAGGACGGCCGCTTTATACATAACCTTCGCATTTGCCCCCGAAGCCACCTCAGCAGGCCAGGACTTTGATCAGCATACACACACTTGCACAGTACTGCCCTTCCCACGTCCTGCGACCCGTCCATCCCTACACACACCCCCTTTGCGACCATTCAGCCCGCCGCCCTCCTCGCTACCGGCTTGCCGGCCTCTCCGCCACTACAAGCAAGAGCAAGAGCAACAGCAGATCGTCCAAAGCCAATAATAGTAGACGCCATCGAGCTCGCCGACCCGTGCGACGGCCCCAGGCTCCAACCGGCCACAGCTATTCCAGTGTTTCCAAGTGAGTGTCCCCTGCCTAACATCTATAACCCCCCCCCGGTTCGGTACGTTACTCTTCGCTGCTTATGTTAACCTTGGGAAAAGACGTCCTATATCTTCACGCCCAGCCGTCTGCAGCTCTGCAGTCTCGCTATGGTCGACTATCTTCCCTACGCCAGCATGCCGCATGATTTTGAGCTCTACTCCAACCAGGAGCAACAACTTGACTACCTGCCTACATCTCAATCATTCCTCCCCTCGGTGTCCTATGGCATGGACCCCACCTTCGGTGCTTCCTTTGAACCTCTGCCCCCGCTGTCCGACGCACCCAGGCCGCAGGACCTCCAATTCCACTACGATGGCATCGCCCAGGGCGTCAAGGTGCCCTTCCCACAGTACACAAGCCCCATGCCATCACCCCACTCCATGTCGAACTCGTTTCAGGATCTGCCACCAGTACTCTCAGCCTCGTCAGAGTCTGGCGCATCCGTGTCGTCGTCCGCCATGGGTTCTCCGTCACAGTTCGACGAACCCTGGAATCCACTGACAAACGGCATCGGACTTTCCTCCGCCTTCGGGTACCCGGCCATGGTGGAGTCTGTCAAGGCTCCGGGCTGTGTGGGTGAGTCAACAAGCCTTCTTTCGGAATCCGAGTTATTTTCTCCTACATCCCCTACCAGACCAAAGTCGCACTCGTCGCACATCAATGTACTTAGATCACCTTCTACCCCTTCTTCAGCGAAGTGGTCGGCATCGAGGTCGAGCACTTTGGCAGGCCGCCGAAACTCTCTCCTGTCGACCGAAGTACGCCCTAGCGATATCATCAGTGCTCCTCCAGAGTACTCTCCTTCTCCATCATGTCCATCTTCGCAAGCCATCCATAGTCAGACACATTTCAATCCATCGTCGAAACCAACTGGTCCATTCTCTTCTACACTACCTTCTTTCAAGCAAAGCTCTCACATGACACCGATCACTAACCCAACCGCAGACCCTAGCCTCACTCAGTTCGGAAACCCGCTGGCGTACATACCGCCTTCGCCCTATCCAGAGATCCGCACAGAACAATCACCCTACTTTGGGGTCATTGAGCATCCTCCATCACCCGCGCCAAGCAACATCTCTTCCCACAGCCAGCGCCCAGGGTCAAACAGTCTGAAGCGAGGCTCGCAATCGCCCTATCTCGACACTCAACACCGGTTCCAGCCGTATCCGACCTCCAACGGCCAGCGACGACGGCAATCAAACGCTTCACTGCACTCACAGCACTCAGGTACAAGCCGCAAGAGCGCAAGCAGCTACGAGCTGGACGACGAGACAAGAGAGAAGGGACTGTGCCCGCTTCCAGAATGTGGTCGTGTCTTCAAAGATCTAAAAGCACATATGCTTACGCATCAAACCGAGAGACCGGAGAAGTGCCCGATTACTACTTGCGAATACCATCAAAAGGGATTCGCAAGGAAGTATGACAAGAACCGCCATACCCTCACCCATTACAAGGGTACCATGGTGTGCGGCTTTTGCCCAGGCTCCGGTTCTGCAGCGGAGAAGTCGTTCAACCGCGCCGACGTTTTCAAGCGACATCTGACTTCAGTACATGGCGTCGAGCAGAACCCGCCCAACAGCCGGAAGAAGTCGCCAACGGGACGCAAAACCTACACGGGCTCGCAGCAGAACATGGCCGCTACCTGCTCTACCTGCTCAGTAACATTTGCCAATGCACAAGAGTTCTACGAGCATTTGGATGACTGCGTATTGCGTGTTGTCCAACAGGCCGACCCTAGCGAGGCCATCAACCAGCGCCTTTTGACCTCGGTTGCCGAAGACAAGAACGTCGCCGACACACTGGACCGCAATGGCCTGTCAAACAGCATCGAATACACCGTCCCCAACTATGACGAAGACGATGAAGAGGAGGCGGAAGAAGAGGTCGATGCCGACGATGCAAACGACGATACCTACGGTGTGCGTCGCTCGCGCTCCGGCAAAGGCGCCATCAAGAGCAAGTCGCATTGACAACTAACACATCCCCGGGGTGTCATCTCGCACGTCGGGGGTGGCAACCACCCCTCCAAAGTGACGAAGGCCTCTGGTGGGAGGGGCCCTCGGGCCGGGCTGACCTTTTCCAAAGGTGGCGTGGCACTTTCGGGTTCAGGCCGCAAGAAGCGGAAGAACTACCCCGTTTCTTGGGGCTGCCCGATGGACAAGATGAAGATGAAGAAGCGCGTTCTGTGCGTTTACGACGGGCCACGCCGGCTCTGGAAAGACGACATGATGCTCGACCAGGAGTTCGAGGTGCGCATGAAGCTGCCTGACGGCAAGTCGTATGTCACCGATCTGGATGTGCAGACGCTGAAGAGGGCCGAGGCCATGCATGGTGCGTCGTCCGAGGAGCGCGGGCCGTGGATACCGGACAATATCATCGACGACAGTGTTGCCCTGCCTCCTGGTGCGGCCGAACTGAAGGAGTTTATGTTTTGATGGTTGGATGAGAAAAAAAAAGGCTTTTTTCTTACTGCTCCTCATCTTCTCGCTCGAACCCAAGCGTTGGAATCGAATTTTTGAGAACGTACACTGAGACGACGATCAAGACCTCTTGTTGTACTTTTACTCGACTTTTTCTTTTCACCTTCATTTTCTCTCTCTTTTTAATGTTTTTTTTGGGACGAGATGGATGATATGGGGTTTTGTTTTTGGGTTGGAATGGGACTCTTGAGTGATACCACTTTTTTTTATGCTCGGCGGCGTTTTTGGGGATTTAATGATGAATGAGGGTATGCTGATGGGGTCATCAATGTAGCAAAGCGTAGCTGGAGATGGAGAGGATGATGGGGATGGGATCGACCGTGCTGGATTCGGGGTCGTGTCGTGTCGTGCCTTGGTTGTCGTAGTAGTCGATTGTCCAATGGAAGTATCTATACTATGTATGCATGCTATTTGACTGGGCGCCTTGCCTTGCCGTCATGTGTGATGTTTGTTGGGTGTTCTAGTTGTTGATTGATGGGCATGTACGTTTCGACGGGGTTGACAAGGGGTAGGTAAGGCGGGGCTCTTCCGTGGTTACTCGGGCGCTGGATGTCAAAGGTTACGGGGCCCGAGGCCAAGGGCCCACATGAGGCTCCAGGTCCAGGGTTGTGCACAGTACATAGCCGTGCTGCTTAGTAGGTGGGAATAGCAGAGGTAGCCTCAGGTATACACGCTGGGCGTTCCACGGTTGGCGGGCGGTCCACGGGTCCGTCCCAAGCACGTGACGATGACACGGCCCGGGGCGCGGGCGTGGACCTGATGGATGGATCCACAGCGTATCAGCATTTGCAACGTCGGTCAAACTGAGCAGAGGTTGCATTCTCATTCCGACATGACCTTTTCCCCCCCGATAGGTACTATTAGGCAGGGAATGGTGGTGGATGTGGAGATGATGCCATGACGCGGGCGGGCGCAGGCGAGGATTGGCGGTGAGGCACAGCGGCCTTTGCTCAGCGTTACCTGTCTAATAACCACCACAAACACGCCTACTCGTGCCCTTATTACCTGCTAGGCAGTCGACTGGGGGTCGGGCGCGGCCGTCATGGAGCAAGCTGCCCCTGCCACCGTCGCCGACGCCCACTACCAGAACGCGCAGGACGGCCTTTCCCACGGGCCGGTCCACCTCGCGCGTGGCCGTCAGGCTCGCGACCCGCACGCGAAGACGATCCCGTACATGGTCAACTCGCTCGACGCCTTTGAGACGTCGCTGCGCGAATACCTCGACCACCCGCCCGAGCACCCCGAGCACACCGAGTGCCAGCTGTCGTTTTGGATCGGCACCAGCTTCCTCGTCGGCGCGCCCTCGCCCTTGCACCCGCCGCCGCCGCCGCCGCAGCCGCAGCAGCCCCAGTTCGTACAGCATCCCGACGCCCTACACCACCACCAGCCCTATGGAGCACCACAGTACCAGAGCGTGGCCGACCCTGCCCTCGCCCTCGCCCTGGACTTCGCCCCAGCACCCCAGCCGCCGCCGCTGCCGCCAGCCAGCAATGGCAAGAAGAACGAGCCCAAGGTCGCCATGAGCATCCTCGAGGCCCTGCAGCCGACGTCGGACCCCAAGGAGAAGATGCGCAAGCAGCGCGCCATTGCAAAGTGCTGCGTCGACACCATCCAGAAATGCGACGGCTACCGCTACAGCTTCCACAACTGCTGGAACAGCCGCGAGGACGACAGCTTCCGCTTCTCCTACTACTGCAACGACTCGCTGCTGAACAAGGACCGCGCCGCCAACGGCAAGGGCGCAAAGCTCGGGAAGCGTGCCACCAAGCCCGTCTACGACTGCAAAGGCGTGCTGTCCATCAAGTTCTCGGCCAGCAAGCAGAGCCTGGACGTCTTCTACCGACATGTCCCCGTACACAAGACGTACGAGGAGCGAGCGCCCCCGCCACGGAAGGACTCGCGGAGACGCAAGCTTCTCGAAGAACACGACCCGACTGCGCTGAAGAAGATCCCCGAGAGGCCCAACCCCCCGAAACCTCAAAGTGAAACTCCGCCGACGGACGCCCAGAAGCCGAAGAAGAAGAAGAAAGTGGAAGACCCAAAGTCGTCAACCTCACTCGAAAGCGATCTGCGTTCACAGAGTCTGCGCTCTCTTCTTGAACTCATCCGACCTGATCCTGGACTCGAACCGTCACTTCCCGAACCTCCCCCTCTTCCGCCCCCACCAGTCTCCCAACACCAGCATCCTCCCCCTCAGCCATTTCCCCAACAGCAGCCTCAAGCCCCGCCTCCTCCGCAAGCGACGACTCGAAGGAGGCCAAGAAACAGTTGTGACGTGTGCAAGGCCAAGAAAACCAAGGTATGTATCATTCCATTTTTCCGGCTATGCATCGGACACGGACACGATGAACAATGCTAATACATCGACAGTGCGATGGAGCAAGACCCGTCTGCCAAACCTGCAGCGAGAAAAAGAGACAGTGCCTCTACTCCGCGGACATGGGTACCGAGGAGCAACGCCCGCACCTAGTCCCCGACCCTGCCGAGTCCATGCGACAAGCCCAAGCCGTCACGACGCAACTCTCTGAGCTCGAGCTCATGAAGAGAGAACTCGAGCGCATGAAGAAGGAGCACGATGACGCGATAGCACGCATCCAAGAGCTGGAAGACGAAAAGCGGCGCTCATCTACAACGCCAGCCCAAGTTTCGCAAATCGCTCAAGTGCAAAAATCCTCACGCCCACAGGCAAAGCATCCACCGCAGTCTACCGATACTCCACCATCGCATCACCAACACCGACACCAACACAGCCGCAGCCATAGCCACCACCAACAGCAGCAACCCCAACAATCCCAACCGCAACAACAAGTCCAACTCCAAGCATCACAGCCCCAACCCTCCCCCCAACAAGCCCTCCGCCAGCTCCAAACCGCCGCCCAACAACTCCAAACGTCTCAACAACCCGTCCAAGCCTCCCAATACACCCACTTCAACCCCCACTCGCACACCCCAAACGCATACGCCCTAAACCGCTCCGGCATGTCTACGCAACCCATGCCGCAAAACCTCTCTTCCCAGAACACGCCTGCGCAGCCCCAGCCCCAGCAGCAACAACAACAAGCCCATCAAATGGGCAGCGGCGGCGTCGTGGCGGAACAGTCGAATGCGTACACTAGGGGCGAGTTTGGCGCTTGGCCTCCTGCGAATTCGTACTATGGGTATCAGAGTGCGCAGCAGCAGCAACAGCAACAGCAACAGCAGTCCCAGCAACATCAGCAAGAGAATCAGTGGGCTGCGCAGGCGAGGAGTTCGGGGGCGTTTCGGTAGGTTGGGAGGTTGGGCTTTGGCTTTGGTTGTATGATGTTTCGTTGTTTGTATATATGTATATGTGTATGTATGTATTTGTATGGGCATGTTTACGCTTGATGGAAGGAGAGGGGTAAGGGGGGGTCTTTGCGGAGCATGGGTGGTGTACATGTCATTGTCGTTGTCGTTGACGTTTGCTGCCGTGGGCAATCCTGTTTTTTTTTCTTTCTCTTTTTTTCTTCTTCTTCCCTTCTTGTATCTATCCACCTTTGTTTGGCTTGGAGCCATCGTTTTGGCTTCTTGTTTTTCCTGTCCCATGTTTTTTTCTTCTTTCCAATTTCTTTTTTTGGCATTCTCGGCTCCCTTTCTTAGGGGGCTCAGGCATAGGGAGGGAGGGAGGGATTGCATCGTTTGGCATGGCGTGGCATGGTATGGTATGACATGGTATGTATGGCATTGATGTACGAACGCACATATGGCACGAAGGTACACGCACGGTATATTTATTGCACGGCACAGCACAGCACGGCTTGGCATTCTTCTTCACACATATACCCACCCTGTTTTGACTTTATTCTTCCTCTTATTCTTATTCTTATTTTTTCTCTCTGTATATTTGATTGATTGATTGATTGGTATCTCGAGTCTCGACACATGATATAAGATGATATGATTGATAGCTATCGGACGGTACATGTATAGCATACCTTCCTTCCTTCGTACGTCAATAGTTCCACCCAGAACACTCTGTAGCTCAGCTGGCGTAGCGTGACGTGGTGTTGTGTTGCGTGCTTTGCTCTCCGTAACACAACATACCCCGTAGACAGACGTGCGCATGGGCATGAAGACTTTCTTGCAGGCGCTTGGATACTATTTGGGTACACTACCATACATGACGGCGCCCCTTGTCAGTTTGCTACATCGTTCTATTACTGAGAACTACCCCTCCGATCCGCTAGGTCAGTCTACTGAGAATTTCCAAGAGCTCAGGAAATCGGTCGCTTTCACCTCCTTGTCCCTCACTCAGGTCAATGCTACGCATCCATCCATCCATCCATCGACACCCACTATCCGCATTGCAGATTCCACTCCCATCAACTCATCAAAAGGCTCTCACAAAAACGCCAGAGGAAAACAATCCCACGCCATTCAAGTCATCACACTCTTCATCTACGCCAGCCAATCCTCGAGAGAGAAAAACGCCTGCAAATGCTATGCTCGACCACAGGGCACCAGCTCAAGCAACGCACACGTTCGTGCCTTGCTTACGAAAAGCCCATCTTGGACCCCATGCCTTTCAGCCCTGAGCTCAGGCCCTCACCAAACGAGTTGGAGCTTTGACCTCCTTTGTCCTGGCGGACTTCCATGCCGGCAGCGAGCATGTTCAGGCGCGTAAGCCGTAGTCGCAGCGTGTGGTCGTACGACTCGGCCATGGCGAGCGCGTCGGCGTGGACGATGTAGCGTGGATTCGTCGCTGGGGAGATGAGGAGGCGGTCTACAAGGTCTATTCGCGCGTTGAGGGTGCCGTTGTTGATCATGGTCTCGAGCTCGTCTTCAATGGATGCGTACTCGCCGCCCGTCAGCTGGAACTTGTTGGCCATCTCGTCCAGGGTGACGCAGTTGAAGGGGATGAAGTATTGCACAATGCTCTTCGTTCGGATCCGGCCATAGATGTCGGTGATGACCTTTGAGAGATAGACATCGAGGAGGTAGTCATTCCGGTAGGCTTCTAGAACCTCGAGACAGGCGCTGTACTTGGAGTTGACGAAGAGATTGATTGCGCGTCGGATGTGCGGCTCTAGTTCCAAGAAGTTACGGAAGTCGCTGTTTTGGAGCACCCGATCCTGGAGCTGGCTCCGGTCCATAGTTGCGAGGGCACAGAGACCACCATATACGGCGATGTCGTTGCCTGTGAGCACCTCACGCTGCCACGTTATTCCTGCGGCTGGCTCTAGGGCCAAAAAGGTGGATGAGGTGTTGATGAAGGCCGTTGCAGCGTCGGAGAACTTTCCAGTGCACAAGTGCGCTAGCCCTACGCAGGCGGATACGATAGGCTCTAACTTTGCCTTGTCATCGCCCTTCACTTGTGCGGCATCCACCTTCGCGATGTGCGCCTGAACACTATGCCAGGCCTTTTGTGTGATGTTGACGAGGACGAGGCGGAGGGTCATGTCGGCGAGGTGCTTGGGCGAAGTGCAGTGTTCGCGCATGCGCATGTATGCCTTGTGTGCCGAACTCCAGTCACCGGCGGCGTAGAAGAAGTGACCCAGGTCTTCGTTCCCCATCTACAAGACGGATTAGTCGTTTCGTCACAGCTAACGCCCTTGGTCCACTACTCACCCGTATGCTCTCCTTGATCATGTTGTTCTTGTACGACTTCAGCTCATGCTCCAGCTTGTCTTTCTCCGCTTCAACCTTCTTCGTCTTCTCCCCCGCCCATGCCGCATCTGTCAACGCTTCCGCATCCTGGGGAGAAATCTGACCCAAGTCCTCTGTCAGTTCGAGGTACAGTTTGACGTTCTTTCCCCGCTTCGCCTCCACAATGGCGGCCCGGTATGCGTCGACGGCGAAATAGGTCGAGTGAGAGCCGATGTGACGTAGACGATCGAGGCGGGTGAAGCCTAGCAAACAGTCAGCATGCCACGGCCTCAAGGCGAGGCTTTTCAGGGCGTACCATCGTAATTGGATATGTAGGATTCGAGGTCGAACTTGGGGGGATCTAAAGCCATCAGCACGGCACGTCCTCGCAGCCACGTTGGAGAAGCTGGGTACCTTTAACGACGATTTCGCCCTGGGATTTCCGCTTCTGGAAGAAGGGCGTCTCTGCGGCGTCTCTTGCCATGGCTGTGAGGCGTTGTTGTGTGGGGAGTGGGGAGAGTTCACGTCGAGCTTGAAGCTCCGGATATCGATGTTGATGCCTACCCACGTTATTACGTTAGCGGGGGCTGACTCAGCTTCCCCAGACGCGCTGGCGCCGCTGTCTTTCACCACAACACTGAATTATTTCTACACTTTTAGCATACAGGTAGACTCCCAAGTTCAGGTTAATATTGTCTCGCTCTAGGTTACCTTTGCATAACAACGCTTGTCGACAGATTTAGGAAACAGGCTTCATTGATAATGACTGTCACGTAGTGGTATCTTCGTTCCTCTTTCTCACAGCAAGCGCTCCATACCGAGGCATAAATTACAATACTCAATCATATGAATTATATTCCAGGCAGAGAACACGTGCCTGCGTTGCCTACATGTGCCATCAATGATCTCAGAACATATAGCATTTCTGCATGTGCACTCGCGGGCACGCATCCACTATATACAAGTCCGACTTCCCATATCATGCTACGCCATCCGTCCTTCCTACCCATAACATCCGCACACGCAGCAGGGGGTATACAAAGCCCATCAAGCAAGTACCGACAAACAAAAGCACAAAAAAAAGATTAGATCTAATCGACAGATCCGCTCCCGCGTCCACGGGACGACATTAAAAAATGGAAAAGCCGCACCGCAGAAAGAAATAACAGAGAGACGTGACACAAAATTTAGCGCTTGTTGCGCCGATCGCTTCGTTTATACAAGGCAGGGTAGAACACGCCGCCCGTATGATATAGTACATGACAAGACTAGAGAAATTTTGGAAAAGTGTGAATAAAGAAGGGGTCATTAAGACGTAGTAGAGTTCGGCGTCGACGCCTGGATCGTGGTCCCGTTCGAGAACTTTATCGACAATTGCACAAGATCGATGGTGAAAACATCTAGATCGACGGATGTAGATCTTGAATTGCCCTCACGGTCCCTGCTGAGAAAATTCTGAATCGACTCCTGCGCGTTCGCCGCCGTATCCAGTTTGCCACTGACTTGGAGCGAGAGAAGGACGCCCAGGCGTGCAAAGTCGAGGGCGGTCGGATTACTTGAAATGGGCTGCGTGGGAGTAGCGGCCGGTTCCGAAGATGCTGTTGCAGATACCGTTCCCGCATTCCCGTTTTCGTCAGCGACACCGGGTCCACCAATCGCCTGTCGTTGTTGAAGAGCGGCTGGCCGCAGGCGAGGCTCATTGAGTAGGGGTAGCGAGCGGAAAGGCGTGGTCGAGGTTTCAACGAGGATGGGCATGTAAGCGTCTACAGAAGAGCGGGAAGCCAGCCCGTTGAAGGTGATGAGAGCGTTTTCTGCAGTGCAGCTCATGGATAACCGAGAGAAGAGCGACACGAGACGCGTGGAGTCGAGAGGAATGTTGAAGTCATTTTCGGCGCTCTCGATGAGTCTTGGTATACCGGAGCCCACAGTAGCATTGTTCGTTGTGCTTCCAATGGTGGTAATCGTACACCCAGGGTCCCCTTCCGTATCACATGTCCTCCCCGTGAAACCATTGATGCATACACAATTGCAGGATCGGTCCGCGTTGGGAATGGCCACCCCTCCGTTCTGGCAGGCAATGATACCACCGCATTGACTGTTTTGAGTTCCAGTTGGGGCCGTTCCAGTAGGTTGTGCAGGACTGATTGTGTTGGTCGGTTGCGTACCAGCGGTGTTCTGGGCGGCGCTTCCCTGCGCGTCCCGCATCTTCGGAATGACGACGAGAACGATTGGGATGATGACGGCGGCCGCGATAAGAAACAGAAGTACAATCAAAAGGGTGACGAAAGTCCACATGGGCATGCCGCAGCACCTCCTCCGTCGTTTGTCCTTGGGCTCGTTCATTGCAGAGTCCGCGCCATATCGGCCAGGTGAGGGCCATTGTGACATGCGCCTTTGGTTTGGGCCCGGAGGGGTTCCGCCTCTGGGCGTCGCTTCTCCAGGAGGAGGAAATGCCGCGAGCATATCGGCCATAGAGTTGGAATTGTGAGAGTTCTTCTTGTCGATAGCACCGGCTTCCCAAAAGTCCAGCCCCAATCGACTTGCGGTCTTGCCTCTGTCGAGATTCGCAGCGAGCCGTGTGGCTCGTCTGATTAGTTCGGGTAAGCTGGTCAGACTGCCTCGTGCTTCAGCATCACGTACTGCATCCACATCAATGCGTGGTGGTCGACGTCTGCCGAGACGGTCCATACGGTCCGCCAAAGCAGTATTGCGCGTTCCTCGATAAAGGGGATGTACTGGAGCTTCCAAAGAACCATCTTTTTCCGGATCCATACTCTTCTCCCAATCTCCATACCTTGAACCGAGGTTTTTGGGTGAATCCATCGAGGCATCATCTGAGGAAGCATCATGCATCGTGCTACCGTCAGTCCCTGCGAGTCCATCCTTTGCTGCGAGTACTGCACCACCGATACCTGCTTCCCACTCTTTGTCACCAGGCGACGGTTTTCTATTCAATGAAGGTACTTTTCCGTTGGGCCCGTCGGCTGATTTTATAGTCATCAAGGAAGGTTTAGTTCTCCGTCCTAAACTGGCTTGGCGAACGAGTGCCGGTGTCACTAATCCACTCTTGTCATCGTGGTCGCTAGCCCTTGATTCTTGCCCATTCTCGCTCGTTATAGTTTCATCGTCGTCCGAGAGTACGTACGGGTCTTCGAGGTAATAGTCCCCGTTCGCGGGTATAGCCATACTGGATGCGAAAGAACCATGATGTGAACGTATTGTGTTTGAGCGCGTCTCGGCTTCTTCCGCGATTGGCGATACATAGGACATCTGCGTATAATATGACGAGGGCCCTCTGCGAGATGAGGGGGGTGGTCCGAGACTAGGGATACGGCGCGGTAGCGGTTGTACGGTAGGCATCGGTGGTTCGGGTATTGGGAAGTCCGGGATCTCTCCTAACGATGAATTTTCGGAGGCAGCAGAGGACGTGGTGAGCGGCCGTGACGAGCGTCCGGATATTGGCGAAAACGGGTCATCGCTTTGAAATGACTCTCGATAATCTGGCGAGGATGGCGTAGGTAGCTCATCTGCCGTTGGGCGCGGCGGTCGCTTGGGCGGCGGCCCTCGGTTCGGTGGTCTTGGGTACAACAAGTCTGGTCTTGACTCTAGAATATCGGCCGCATCGTTCGAGAGCGGCCACTGTGGAGTGGGCGAAGGCGCATTTCCAGGATCCTGGTATTGGTTTTGCGCAGTGGATCTTTCCACACGCTGGTTAGGTCTTTGGGGCAATCCTATTATCTTTGACGTGTCCGGCATCTGTCCTTGCACTTTTGCTGCCTGTAATGCCTGTCGCGCTGCGCGTACCGATCCTTTCTTTCCGCCTCCCTCCTCATCTGCTCTATACGCGCCGTAAGACCGGGCGGCCAGTCGAGGATCGTAACTCATGGGTAGTTCGGCGAAATAATGGCGACGGGCCGTGTCTGTAGACCGACACGTGTCCGGTGGTGGTGGTGGTGGTGGTGTGGATTTTCAGCGTGTTGGAGAATATGAGGAGTCGTTGGTGGCAGCCCTAGGAAATCACGTTGGCCCGTTAGCACTGTCTCAGACAGTGCTGCAAGATAGAGGAGGACTGGTTCGTCGCAGGCTCACGGACCTTGTAGCCGGTGGGTTGCCGTATGCCGATGCGAAGAGCAACAGCACAAGGCTCGGCCTGAGGAATTCCCCAAATACAATTACAAATCGCAGATGGACTTCCCGATCTCTTGGGCAGCTCTTCTCAATAACAGCGAGGGCTCAGGTTAGAGAAGATCCAGAATAGTTAGGGTGTCGGTCTAGAGAGGTACCGACAGCCACGGTGCCTTGCTTGCGTCGGATCCACGGGGCTGCAAGTTCGACAACGACTACGACCAAGTGTTGAATACGATAGGCCAAATGTTTATGAATTAGGAATTATCGAAACCTATAGCCACTCATGATTAGAAGCGTCCCTAGCATGATTGCTGAAGAAGCGAGAAAACGGCAAGGACTGTCCCAAACGAGCGGTATGCGACAATGCGAGGAGCAACAATGCTCCCATAAGACGATAGGATGTATCAGAACTGTGACGGTGTCCTTGGGTGGATTGTGGGTATGGGGGCATATCTTGCGACGCTTCCCGTTGCAGCGCGGGGAAGGGGGCTTCCAATTGAGATTCGAGAAAGACAGATGTACGTACACTGCAACGCCATTTCCTTGACTACAGGTCAGACAGAGATTGCTAGGGGAACGAGTCTGGCTTGTGAAGGGCGTGTTCGGAGGATGATGGTTGATTGCGAGGGCGACGAGGTGCTCGGGCGGGGTTGGTATATTGAACCCGCCGGACCAGAGCTACACGGCCAAAAAGAAAAGCAAAAGAGCAAAAACGAAGCTCGAAAGGCAGCAGCGGAACTGCAAGAAAAGAGCGTCAGGCCCGCGAGCAGCACTCGACCAGCGCTTGGTGTTGAGAGCGGTGAAGAGGATGGCAAGAGGCCGCAGGCGGGATCGGAGACGTGTGCAGTGTTGCCAACAGAATCTTCGAGGCTGGTCCTCGCATCGCACGGGCTGAGGCTGGGCATGTGGCATGTGGCATGGCGGAGAGGCCTGGGATGCGGCCAGAGCACCGACGCTGGAACGGCCCTCGGTGCAAGCGAGCAACGCCATCCCAAGCGGCCACAGATGGACGAGTCAGGCGTCGTCGGCGGCGGGCCTCCATTGGTGGGCTGCATGGTGAGACACGGGTGACGCGCGAGTTCCCGCTCACCAGCTCGAGAGTCCGCGATCCCTCCTCCCGAAGGCAGCGGCGTCGGCGCATGGCTTTCACCGTGGCCGTGTTGGCGCTGGGAGCGCAGCCGCAGCTCTTCTTCCTCGTGGCGGCGACCGAGACAGCAGCGCGCGGGCGGTCGACAGGTGCCCTCATGGCGGCCACGGCCAGCAACGTGAAGCAACGGCTCGGGCCTGTACGTAGCATGAGTCTGTCCCGAGATTGGTATTGCCGGTCCCTGCGCTCGTGTTGGCTCGTGTTTGAGGAGCATCCTGCCCAGGCGCCGGGGTCTCTGCACGCCACCGCTTCGGGCCAGGCACCATTGTCATGCGTGTGCGTGCCGCCGTGCGCCTGCGTCTGCCTGAAAGAAGACGCTGAACAGCAGGTGCATCTGTGTTGTACCTCTCCTATCACCTCGTCAGCGCCGTATGCATGTGGACAGCGACAGAGAGGAAAGAAATTGTCGTTGATGGTTCCGAGGCCGTGGGTGCTGGTTGCTGGGTGCCGGGTAAAAGTGTCGTGTTCCCGTCGCTCCCGAGATCCAGCTGCCCATGTTTACCTTCGGCGCAAGCACAGCAGCATGTACGACAAACAACGATGCCGGTGTGAGAGTGTGTTGATAGTAGTGTTGTTTTCTTTCCAGGCGAGCCCCAGGTGGAGTGCGAAGCGTCATGTGTCACCTGGCCGAGTACGCGCTTACCTCCGCAGCGCCGTGTCTTCCAAACAGAATCAATAATCTAGGCAGCCGCGACAAACACGATGGGAGTCAAGTAACTGCACGTGGTTCGCCGTCGGGGGATGCCACAAATCCATCTCCGCCCCAAGACTCATCACCACCAGCCTCGACACTGCACCCCTGCTTCTCACCCACGTACGCAATCTCTATAGGCCTCGTAGCAGTCGCATCACCATACTCTATTTTGCTAAAAAGGACATCAACATGGTTGCAGCACAAGTGGGTGCTCGATTTGACGTCACACTACGAAGCACCGTCGAACTGTTGCTCAACATCATCATCTAGGGACCCCAAGACACCAGCGGCTGCCATCTGGCCTATCCGTCGCACGGTCGTATTCAGGGGGAATCTGCAATCGGCCACCCTGAACGAACAAACACCATCCAGCAAGATTCCCCGGCACCAACTACAGGGTCATCTTACTTTTGCACCGACCAAACTTTAGCTTTGTGTACCTCACCAGCTTCCTCCAATTTCAATAGCGGTGTTCTCTTGGAAGCACCACAAACGCCTGTTACATCGCACCAGGACGCGCTAAGGACAACATGCTTCTTAGCAAACAGTTCTAGGCGCCGAATACATCATGAATCGGTCCTGGTGCAATCACCGGCCAGGTTGGGTCACGCAACCCGGATGAGGCAGATTTTCGAGGGTTCTGGCGAAGGACCGGCAGCGTGGTCCAACGAAGGAGTGGTCAGCTATCCTCAGCTCCCAAACATCTCAAGGCATACCTCACCGCCGTCTCAAGACTGGCCATTGAACCGTGTTCCTTTCAGATCTTCCCTTCTACCCGTAGAGCTAGACGAGTCACACTCGGCCAGAAACAGCCTCGAGCTCCTGCCTGAACGTACCTCCGATTCTTGGTCTGACGACTCTGGCTACATTTATATGAATCAGCGTGCCCGGCCACCAATGACTGAGTCGCCCGCGCAACGTGTTCGTAGTTGGCTCTCAACTGTTTCCGATGCAAACGATGATTCTCGGCCACACCGGGCAGCAAATTCATTCAAGACCAGCGACCGACATCCTCCCATCCGACAGCCACATACCAATGCCACGACCATGATAAAGGAGCAGCAAGGACTCGGTGGGGACCTTGCAAGCTCACCTGCGTGGCCTCGCGACTCTGAACATCATGCGAAAGCAGCATCTCTTTACGACCCATTCGTCGCTAGTCGTGAGACCCGCAAAGAAAATTCAACCTCTAGTGTAGCCGTTCATCGTCTAACTCCTTCGGTTCAATCGCAAAGGCACATCTCTGATGTATGTAAAAGACTGGACCTCGACAAAGAAGGGCCGGTCCAAATGAACGACTCTGATGTCCCATCTACAGGGCTTCACGACACTGGTATCGTTTATGTGCAGTCACATCACAAGACTACAGGAAGCAGGGATGGTGCAATTGAAATGAGTCCACTGAGTCCACATGTCTGTGTCGAACGCGGCCCCTCATCAAAACGTGGAGCGCGACTGAGAATGTCGGTTGGCCAGACCGGTCACATATCCCCTACCAGTGTCATTTCTGAGCGTCGGCACGCCCACACATTGTAAGTTACACGGATACGCAATACGTACATGGCAGCTTATCGTATGGCTCTATAAGTCACCGTAGGATACACAATACGAACGATACAGCTGTCGCGTACCCGCACTCGGAAGCCAACACCAAGAACAACTCTCCTGTAAAGGAGATTCAGCAAGTTCCTTGGACATAGTTCACTGTCAACAATGCTCGCAAATCCACTCGCTTCTAGCTTTCGCGCAGGACTCTTAGCGACTTCGAGGGACAACTGTGTTCAGAAGTATATCCTCCACGGGGAGGAGCACGTTCCATTACGCCACAAGCTGTATCTTATCAAGCAATACATAGTTATCGATGTGCATCATTCTATCTTACGATGTTTGATATGATCTCGTCCTAGTGCTGTATATACAATTAGGCTGCTAAACAATCACTGTTCATTCGTGAAAGAAGATACATCAATTGTGAAAGGAAGCTCCCGTACCCAGAGTCATACGCACCTGCACTCATGAACGTCCGGCGCACGGCCGCTCATCTCTTTCCTGCGCAGGTGATGGAAACTACGAACGCGACTTCCCCACTCGACAGTCAACAAACACCGGCAATCTTACCAAGCGCCTTTCGCTCTGATAACCACACTGGTGCGCCAACTTCGCCCACATTACCTCTATTATCAATACGCGTACGACCATTGAAAAAATTCCACTCATGCGATCCTCCTACGCAGTTGACAATGTCTGAATTCGAAGCACTTCTGCCGCCATATGATCTCGACGAGGCGCTTAGAGCTGACCTTGAGGATGATCCTGATCACTGCATTAAGATTGCGGTCGTGCCACGGGAGAATCAGCCGTAAGTTGCCCACGGCTGCACTATAAGAATACAGGCCTTGGACACACTTGCCACATGCTGATATGGTGCCAGGAACATACCCACACTGCGCATCAATCCAGGATCCAGGCCGGCCACAGGAGTTGGTAAATTGTTGACCACGAAGGATAGCCCTCAGAGCAAGAGCCTCTTAGAAGCCACGAAGCTATATGTTGTTGGAGATCCCGATTTTAACTCGGACCCTTCGAGCCTACCGTGGATGATGGCATTACTGGGCGTTTGCCGGATCATTGAGAATATGCCCAGCTTGCAAGAACTCACGTACGCTTCTCCCTTTGGCTTGGTCGTCAAGTACATGGCTGATATTATGCAGCTGGATCTCCCCCCTCGGTTTCAATGAGAGGGTCTTGAAGCTGCTTCCTAAAAGCATCACCAAGCTCATCGTCGACATTGGCCGCCATGCCAGCGTCGGCTTGCATAATACCAAAAACGAGTCGGATAAACTTTTCATTTCTCAGGGATACATGAAACCCTTGCTCGATTTTACTAGACTCCGTGAGCTCCGCATCTTCGGCATGAGGGACTCTTTCCAATCACTCTTATGGGAGGTGGTATTTCGCAATGAGTCGGAATATGGCGGTATCAAAGGCATGCATATACTCGATCTGCAAATGCATGCGTCCGCGACCCCCCTAGTTCGTCAAGACACATGGGTCCAAGGGAAGTATGTCAGGGCCTTGACCGTTCCCACAGGAGATGTCCAAGATCCCCAAACGTACAAGTAAGCTCTCCGACACTATTTAAACTGGAAACATGAAGCTGATGTCAGTGCAGAGGTCTGGACGGGAAGGGCATCCTCCACCACAACTATGGCACCGGAGAGTATCTCGACGATTACTGCATACGAAAGGCTCGCATCGCGTCTGGCTTAGATGAAGCGAAGCCGATTCCTCTGTGGTAAGTCACGGTTATGCCTCAGACAGCCACTGCCACAATGGCCACATGGTCTCGAGACAGTTTCCCACCTTAACTGCTTGGTGCAACTTTGTTTTCTATTTGGATATGATCAACTACGGCGATTATGCTGACTGATCTCAACAGGTGCCTGAAGCTAGATGATTTCGTTGTTGACCAGCTACCCTTCGAGCACGAACTCAGTCGTGTTGTCCTTGTGACCTTCGGCGCGCACTGCGTTGATGCTGGCTTTCGCGCTCCCCGAACGCAGCGCGAGAAGACGCTGAACAAATGGGGTGCAAGCGTCAACAACCCTCACACTCACTGCTATGTCGCTTGGCCGAATTTCGCGGCTGTGTTCAACAACGACGGCAAGCGGCTTGACGATTCAGGCAGAGTCATGCCCGATTCCGATTCCGATTATGTGCAGCTGACACGTCCAACGGCAACAGAGTCTCTGTACCTCGAAAGATCGGACGTGGAAGCGTTTTTGGTGGATGGCACTTCGAATGCTTCCACTCGGGGCTCAACTGTACCTTCTCTCGCGTCCACTCCCTGGGTCGACGGAGCGGAGGACGACGAGTACGAGTTTATTTGACAGGATGGCGCCCGACCCGTATTGATGTTTATTCTTGTGGTACCTAGGTATTCAGTGCAGGATTGAAATGGTTTGTACAGGGCGATAGGAATGGGCGGGGCGTCTCTGTGGATGGGTGCCTTTTGGCCTGGCGGCCAGTTCCACCTGATTAACGGGTATGGGTACGTAGTGTGTGATTAATTTACAAATCTCTTTCGCACTCCATGTGTTAGGCTGCGTTGGCGTACCTCTGTATATGTATATAAAGGAAGGCGATGCCCAGTTACAGTGCTAGCACAAAAGTTTGAGTCCTATGTGTTAATCCGGGATGGGCGATACGAAGGCCGTAGGTACTCAAACTTTTGTGCTGTAGCTGTAGGCTGTTCGCCGTTGACAGTGTACAATACCTAGTGCGCTGATCGTGGTCGGAACCTTCGGCACAGCCACCGTGCGCCATTTCGGACAATGAAATGATGATCTCATACCCTGTCTCGGCAGTCAATGCGCACCGTCACTCTGCGCAACCCCAACGTAATCGCTCAGCCAGCAATATGAGGCTATAGAGCTCTACACAAAAGCTTTTATCGCGAGATTTTCTAGAGTTGGCTTCTTATAGAGCTATAGATGATTGCTAGCTAGTCAGATTATAGATATCTGCTTGGTGTTCTGATTATACGGCCATAGCGCGATGATGGCGTTGATGGCGCAGCAGATGCCGCCGCATCAACGCGTACAGGTGCTGGCGTAGATTTCTTCCTCTTTGTAACTGTATGAGTAGCTTTTGAAGCTTTCTGACTTCCCTTTTTGGCAATTTTGAGACGTTTTTGAAGTTGTTGTTGAGTCTTGCGAGCCTGTTGACGGAGGCGTCGCTCAGCAGCTTGATCAGCTTTCTCCTTGGCGCGCGCATCTCTGGCTGCTGCCCGCTCAACGCGCTTCTCCTGCTGTAAACGAGCTTTAAGCTGTTTATTAGCTGTATGGATCTCTTGCTGCTGAGCTTTTTGGAGTTGTAACTGTTGTTTTTCAGCCTCCTGCTGGCTGAGCGAGTTACGCGCCCTCTGTACGCGGGCAGGTGACCAGAAAACTGCTCCTCTATACCACTCCTTAGGTTGCTCTAAGAGCAGAGTCTTGCCTTTTATTTGACGACGCCGTTTCTAGTTTGCAAGAGCTTCTCGGAGACCCTTATTTTCATACTCTAGGAGCTGCTTTTGTACAGAGATTAAGTGTATCGTCTGGCTCAGCTTACGCGACTCCTCAGTCGCGATATCCTTCACAGTGGAGCGTAACAGTCGCTCTATTTTACGCTAATCTGACGCGCTAAGTACTAAGGTAGAGCTTACTGGTGATTCTGGCTCTGGCAGAGTCTCTTTGTTAAACCTTTTGAGGATAGACGTTGGATCTGGCGGCGAGATACCTGTACACTTAAAAGCTTTGGTAATCAACTGCGGCGTAACTAACGTCGTCCAGGCCTTCCAGAATAGCGTAAAGAAGTCTCTTTTGGCGATTATTGACAGTCCTTGGCTCCTATACAGGTATCCAGAGAGCTTGTCAGAGTAGGTAGCTAAGAGAGAGACTTAAATACGCAGACGTCAAGAGGCTGCAGCGTATAAGTCGCATAAGGGGGAAATATCGCAAGGAGGATCTTATTCTGATCGCAGTAGTTAATAAAATCCATAGTAACGTGAGATCCATGCCCATCAAGGACTAGGAGTCGCCACTGCCGTCAAGCCTTCTCCTTTGTACAGCGATCAAACACCTGTTTAAGCCATTAAAGCCCTATCTTATTGTTTGACTATCTAGAGGTTGATAAGGTAATAAAGACTCTGTGAGAATTGACGTTAATTTCTTTAACCCAGCTTGATTATAGAGTCGCGGCGTCAGATCGATAGATTAGCGCTGGATCAACAGTAGATCCGTCAGCGCATATACATGCGATAAGCGAGATCCACTCACGGCTGCCGTCCTATATAGATTGCCTTACTTGGCGACTCTTATATAGAGGCCTATTAAAGATCCTTTTTAAGCGGCCAGTGATACCAAGGAGGAAGCCTTTCTCGTCCATATTGTACGTATGCTAAGGCTCTACACTATACTCTGTAATTTTCTTGTGTAGAAGCTCAAAGTAGAGCCTATATTTTGCCTCTAAATCAGCCTTGTGGCGATTACTGTCAAGCCCAGTCGTCTATTGTAAGATCAAGGAGTCGGGGTTGCGCCTAACAAAGCGATTAACCTAGGACATGCTAACGTCTCTTTTTGCCATATAGGAAGCAAAATTTTGTATCATCTACTGTGTAGGAGGAAGGCCACGCTCGTAGGTAGTAGGTAGGTGATATTGTAGAAGCCCCTTTTCTTGTTGTGGATGGAGTAGACGACGTGTACCATCAGTGCTAGTACGCGCCTGCGTGACGCGTTGGTGCCTGCGCGTCAACGTAGAGCGTACAACACCAAATTCTTTGGCGATTTTATTGTATGATAAAAATTCTCCTGGTTCTTGCGCTTCGATTGCTGCTATCGCGGCGTTAATTGGGTCCATATTGGTGGAGTTGGGGCGCGTCAAAGTTGGGGCGCGTCATGTTGGGGTTGCGCATTGAGTGACGGTGCGCATTGACTGGCGAGACAGGGTAATCAAGCAATTGATACCACATACCTAACTCGCCGCGCGTTTTGTAAACAACGACCTCTCCACCCCTCAAATATGCTTCGATGATGACAAGCACCGTACATGTCTGCGCGCCCGCCACGATGAGTAGCTACCTACAGAGCCTGTCCTACTTTTTCCGACTGCCATTCCACATCCAATGGCGAACGTGCCTCGTACATCTACCACGATTTGTCCCTCTCTCGATCCTGAAGTTGACCTCGCCCGAGGGGTCCGCAGCCTTTCGTGATCGCGCTCCCGAGCCGGAAGGATATTGCCATACCGCTATATATGTCTTTGTGCCACCCGCGCCCGTCGCACTCGAGGGAGATGATGGCGCCAGGACGCCGGCAGAGAACGGGGCGTGGAAGGTCCCGGTGGTCTTGGACTTCCATGGCGGAGGCTTCATCATGGGTTCACCACTCGAGCAGGCTCCCTATGCAGCCATGATGTCGCGGGAGCTCGGCGCCGTGGTCATCAGCGTGTCGTACCGAATTGGGCCTTTCCACCAGTTCCCCCGCGGCGATCCACGACGCAGAGGATGTGCTGAGCGCGATCCTCGATACGGACGAAGTATCCAAAGCCAGCAAAGTGTTGCGGACGGAGATCCAGAGGTACTATGGCATGATGGTGGAAAATAACACGAAGAAGGAGCCGGTCGTGCATCTGAGCAACATCAAGACCATCACGCTGGATCCTACGCGTCTGACCATCTCGGGCTTCTCGGCAGGAGGGAACATCGCGCTGAACATGGCAATCTGGGTGCCGCCATGCCCGCAAGTGCTCGGTTCGCCAACAGGGAATTCTGCTCCAGGCGCGTCTCCCGATACACTTTCGCCGATACTACCCCCTGTCCGCGCACCCACCGTACTCGATAATGTCTGCCAGCCGTGGCCGTCTCTGCTCCCGCCAGAGCAAGCGCAGCCGCGCATGCTACCGCTACTGCTCTTCTACCCGTCCCTCGACGCGCGCCTCCTCCCGCACGAACGGCCGATGAAAGACCTCCCGAGCGCTCTCAACCCCGACGACAAGAAGCCGCAGAAACAGAGAATGCCCGGTCTCTTCAGCATCATGGGCCCGACGTACCTCCCCAAGAAACTGCGCGCGCCATCCGCGTGCAAGCCCCGGCCTCGTTGACCCTACCAACGTACAGAAGAACGCCGCCATCTTCCTCGTACTCCCCGAAAAAGATACACTCGCCGTGCAGAGCGATGTCTGGGTCGATCAGATGAATTTAGCTGGGTGGAACGGACCCGTGCGCTTCGGCGACGGGCGCAATAACGATTGGAACGGGCACGAGGGCGGTGCGCCACTCGCACCGAGTCATACGCCGAGGACGAACGGTGGACTGGAAGTTTGGCACGCGCCCCTGTGCAGGCACGGGTGGACGCAGTTCCCGGTGTGAAGTGGCTGGGCAAGCACGAGAAGCAAGAGCGAGAGCTGGTGTTCAAGCGGACGCTGGAATTCGTGAAGGAGAACTGGGCCAAGCGGTTGCCGGTCGAGAAGATGGGGAATACGATCCAGGACCTCAGTCCATTGGACATACCAGATCAGCCTAGTGGAAGCTGATTAACACAGTGCGTAAACTGTTGTCCTGTTTCTGTCAGAGGTGCATGTCATCAGGCGTTTGTTCATTGTTTTGTACTGGGATAGAAAAGATAGGATGTGTATATTGCATAGCGTGGGGTTGATGGGCATTGGGTTTACATCGACGCGCATCACTTAGATTAGACAGCGCAGCGCGTAAGCGCAGGATTTGGCCAATGATGGACCATCTGTTCCAATGCTCCGATGCTCGGAACTACGGTTCATATAAACACATCCGTGGACATGATTTGCAAACTTTGTTTTCGGACTCTGAGCACGTCGCCAAGCGCAGATAACCGCGGCTTCTTAACTAACTCGGTCTAGTCTACCAGTCACAGCTTATCTTCATATGAACATCCGGGTTTGCGTCTACACTACTTACGCCTACACTACCTACTCACCTCCGTCGTTCATCCTCCTTCCGAGCGCTTCTCCTTCGCATTTCGATGATGGAACACTCACCCCCTCGATAATCCATCTGCTCATCTTTCTACCAAATCCAATCCAGACCCAACTCACGTCGCGTGTCGTCGCGGCGTAGTCGAAGAGTCAATCCCCCGAACCATCGCATCAAAGTCAACTTCAAAAATGGTCGCCTTACTCCCCATTCTAAAGCGGAGCTACTGGGTCCTCGCCGGCCTGGGCGGTCTTTGGGCTCTGTTGCTCGTGTGCGCGACGCATCCTGTGGTGCAGCGACAGTATGTTCTTATATTATGTTTTTTCTTTCTGTATTCTCCTGTAGGGGAGTTCGGTGGATGGGTGATACGAATGAACGCGACAGATTGATTGGTTGATTGGTTGGTCGGTTGAGTCATTGATTGACGAGAACTAACGAACGATGTAAAACAGTCTCATATACATGCACAAACTGCACCACGGATACTTCCATGATGTTAGTAATCCTGAGGCTTTTGGGTTCGCTAGTAAGTCTTCCTCCCTCTCTCTTTCCCCCCCCCCTCCCCCTACAATCCTCAAAATTTTCAAACATGCATCTAACGCGTTCGCTTCCATAGAGGGCCAAGTCACGCCCTTCTGGCTCGACACGAGCGATGGCGAGAAGTTGTTGTTTTGCTGGCACGTCCTCCCGCTGGACGTGTATCTCGAGAACGAGATGGAGATTGCGAGCAAGAGTGCGGGTGGGGTTATGGAGGCGGAGGCCTTCAAAACGAGTTTGGGGGCGAGGTTTTTGGTGAAAGGATGCGAAGAGTAGATTGGTTGTGAATTTTCATGGGGTGAGTCTTACCATTTTCTTCTTCTTATGAAATCAAGGGAAAGGGGGACAGACATAACAGGGAGAAGGCGTAAGCTAGAGTGACCATTAACAACAGACAGAACGCAGGACACGTCGCCCTAGGCTGGCGTCCATCGATATACCGCTCCATGGCCGGCATACCGCATACACACACAATAGTGTGCGACTACCGCGGCTTCGGGCGCTCCAGCATGAACAACCCGCCCTATACATGCCCACAGAGAAGGGTCTCATCACCGACGGCATATCTATAGTCTCCTTCGTCCTTCACGAACTCAACCACCCCTCCTCCCGCACCGTCCTCCTAGGCCAAAGCCTCGGCACAGCCGTAACAACCGCCACAGCCCTCTTTTTCACCGAACCCAACTCCCCCCTCCTTCCCACCAATATTACTAAACCCGCCCCAGCGCACAAGGAACCGCAGAACTTCGCGGGGTATCATCCTCGCAGCGGCTTTCACCGATCTACCCGACCTACTGAAGAGCTATAAGATCAAAGGTATCATACCCATCTTATCGCCGCTGCAAAACTACCCCAAAATATCCCGCTTCCTAAGTACCTGGGTCATTGATACGTGGCCGACGCTCGCGCGCGCGCCTACGCGCCCTCCTCACCACCGCTTCATCTACCTCGAGCCCGCTACACATCTCCATCATCCACGCGCGTAACGATGCAGAAATCCCCTTCAAGATCGCAGAGTCCATATACAGCCCCCTGGAACCCATTCTGCTAGCTGAGGAGGGGGCGACGAGTGTGGAGGAGCGGCGGAGTATCCATGGCGGGGAGAGGGTAAAGAGGGGTGCATTTGCTTATCGGAAGGCTGAGGCGGCTAGTGGTGAGAGAAGTATTGAGGTAGAAGTGAGCCGGTATGGGGGGCATAGTGAGGGTGTGGGTTGGGGAGGTGTGGGGTTGGCGGTGAGGAGGGCGTTTAAGAGGAAGATTTTTAGGCCGGGGTTGGATGTTGAGTAGGAGGGTGTGTTGTGTATATTGGATTTTGATTGTGAACCAACGTGTATATAGATAGGGACGCATAAGACTTGATGCTATTCGAACAGCGAGTGATGCGATTTGTAAGGAGTTGAACGGTTCGAGAATGCATTGAGCGGATTGGACAACGTAGTGATTGCACAGTGAATTTTACCGTGTACCGACAGTGCGCGAAGTTTCCTCCTCTCAGTAACGTAGCAATATCAGTGAGAGCCTGAAAGAGCAAAACACATGTTGGTAATAAAAGGCTCCATCCAACGACTTTTGTGATATCGCCGAGGTGGACGAGGCGCTACAAACATGTCATCAGTTTCCCTGGAGTTACCACAGACAACAAGGGTAGGCACACTGTGTGGGACTAATAACCTAACGTTTGGTATGTCTCCGCGGGGCTCTATGCACGAAAAGATTCAGTATCTCTCAAGCATCGTGTACCGATATGAATATATCTCATGGTGAATGGATGAATGAACATAACAGCCTGTGGTGACTCTCCGCATCCTCACTAGTCGCGCAGATCGTCCCGCAAGTGCCGTAAGTCCAGAGATTGTCCTGCTTAATCCAATGGTTAAGTTTCAACGCCTAGATTTTTATCGTCTTCGAGAGACTTTCCATCTCAGCATCATGCGCTCGAGTAATCGTTTCTCGCAAAGATTCCAGCTGCTGCGCATGCACGTCTGTGGTGGGTGTGAAAGTCAGACCGACGGGGAATGCGGAAGCCCCGGGCGCAGTTCCTATAATGCCTGATACCAACACGCCGGTAAAAATTCTATGAATAGTCTCTGGTGTACACCTCGATAGCTTCTCCTACGAATATACACGTACAGTCGCCCGTGTTTGATACACGAAAATTGGACCAAGGTGCGAGCTTGCTTGATGGTGAGCATGAGCAGTCATACTGCGATACACAACTGTCGATACGTAGGTCTCCACAGCCTTGGGAATCGTGGTTCTCTCTCCGTCATTAAACTGCATGCTGACCGAACATGCAAGATGCGGGTCGGAATGGGAGGCGTTCCTGGTTGGATCTTCTCTATCCCAGACACGCTATACCTATCTCGGAATGTGGCGCCCCTGGCTTGTGCAGCTTTCTCCGCACCTTCCGCTTGGAGGGCTCATCAAAGCTTGCTTCAACCCATCATCACAGCCAGAATGACCGTCTTACCTACCATCTCGAGGTGAGACAACTGAATGGATGACCTTTGAGAGAGAGTAGGTGCGCCTGCGTATCGTACAAAACGTCCACGCGCCTCGATCTTTGCACCGGATGACCTGAGATATGTATGCTATCGGGGGACGTAGCCCACCGAACTCTGCAGGAACATCATGCAGTGACGATCCTTGAACTGGATGGTATAGTTAACGTGAGAGAGAGAGAGAGAGAGAGTTTCATTTACGTCTCTACGTTACGTATTGTAACCAGCTGACGTTGCACGTCTGCGCCGTCCGTCCTTTGCCGCCAGTGGTTGCTCAGGGGGGATCGGTGTTATCCGGCACCTGGTATAGTTATTCAACGGTGCCGCTCGTCGCGGCTGAGCTCTGCTCTCCTAGTAATAGTTATATATAGGTATAGCAGTTACCTTGCTAATAAACTATATTATATTATTTATTTGTGTAAGTTCCCACCAAGCATGTATCTCACAAGTAGCACGAACCTGCCGTCATGACGGCTGTTGCTTCTGGCAATATCTTTGGGGATGACACAGTGGAGGAGGGAGACGATGGTTGCAACAAAGCACCTTCTTATTCCCCCCCTCGCTCCGAACCAGTACGGCGATGTGGCCTTACTATGTTTTGCATGTAGATTTTTTTTAGTTAGAGTAGGCGCGCTAACCTCTTTTTATTAACACTACCTTAAAAACGCTTTTCTGTGTTAATAACAGCAGGAGGGATAACTACTATTATTGTAATATTTTTATTAGAGACCCCTTAGTCGCAAAAAAAAAAACACTATATTATTTATTTAGCTATTTATAAAGGGGCCTACAGCGCTAAATAGCTAAGTTTTTTAGCTTTTTTATAAGTATCCTTATATTTAATTTAATTTTTAATTAATATTAGTATAGTATTTATTTATGTGGCGTTATTTTATCTACTTAGAGGTAGGACGACAAAGGCTTTTATCTTAAATAACATGACAAAAAAAGCAGAGCCCCCTGCTTAGTAATTAAAAAAGGCGTAAGGCGTAAAAAGGTAATAATAAAAAAAAGGTATTAATTATATAGTAATGTGTGGCGTTATATTAACTATCTAGGGGTAGCATAATAAAGGCTTTTATATCTTAAATAATATAACAAAAAAAGTAGAGCCCCCTGCTTAGTAATTAAAAAAGGCGTAAAAAGATAATAATAAAAAAAGATATTAATTTAAATAGTAATAAAATATAGTTAAAGTAAATATAATAGTAGTTTATTTAATAATAGTAAAAGTTAAAAATAGCTTTAGTAAAGTAGTACTAAAAAAAAAAATTAATATTATAAGTAAGGCTAAAGTTATAGTTAGTATTAATAGTATAGTTTTTTATTTACGACTAAGAAGTTTCTAATAAAAATATTATAATAATAGTAGATGTCTCTTCTACTATTATATACACAGAAAAGCGTTTTAAGATATTAATAAAAAAAGAAGTTAGTAATATATAAGCAAGCTAAGCGAGCTTAGTAGGCTTAGCGCGCCTACTCTAACTAAAAAAAAATCTATATATAAAACTATAGGTAAGGCCACATTACTATACTATAGTTTAGAGTAGGAAAAAAGGTATAAGATAGCGCTAGCATTATAACACTATAACTATTTTCTTCTCTACTATTATTTCTAAAGATATTACTAGAAATAATAGCTATTATATTTAGTAGATTTGTGTACTACTTATAAGTAATATATACTAGGTAGAAGCTTACACACACTATAGGTATACTAACACTCTATTTTTATATTAAGGTTAACTATTAAATAGGCTCTACAGCTAGCTATATAGATATTAATATCTAATACTCTATATTAGCAAGTGTAGAGAGTGTATAGAATAATTATATAAGGAAAGAAAATAATATAATAATAGAACTAACTTAGTATTAATTACTTATTTCTAGAGAGAGTGCAAATAGAAAGGAGAAGATTCTGTAACGTATAGGCTATAGCGTATAGGTATTATATAATTCCTATATAATACTATTATATAGTAATATTAAAACCTTAATACTCTTAGGTACCCTTACCTATATAGTATATAGACACTAGTAATTTTTTATTTTAAGATTACTATTAGTAGTTCTTTCTTTCTTTGTATAAACTATCTACTTACTAATATTTACTCTATCTATTTATTATTTCTCTATCTATACGTCTTTTGCTCTAGCTAGTTTACTCTAGTTAATAGAAAGATTCTATTAAGTAACTATTTATTATACTTTGCTGCTATTTGTTAGACGCGCAATTAGGCTTATTAGTAGTAGAGTAGTAGTCTAGCTAATAGTAGTTAAAGGTAAGATTATATAGTTAATAATAAGATTGCGGCAACAATATATTATTTATATAGAGTTCTTTTTACTTAGTTTATTTTTTATATAATAGGTAGACTTATTTATCTTATTTGTTTAGGTAGTAATATTAGGCAATTATGCAATATTAGATAAGGGGAAGATAAACGCTAATAAGGGGTAGGAATTAAGGCTCTAAATAGAAGGGAGAGGCATATAAGGTAGGCTTTTCTTCCTTTATTTCTTTTTTTCCTTATCCTCTACTTTAAATATCTCTCTCTATATATTTCTTCTCCCTAGCTCTTTTTCTTTTCGTTAAGCTAATTCCCTATTTTATAGTGCTAAACTATATCTCTTATTATATAATATCTTATCTCTATATAATACTAACTTAGTGTAGATAATAGCGCTTGTACTAGTGGGTCTTAACTAGCTAGGTCTTTTTAGCTTTAATACTACTATAGTAGCTCTTTTAGATAGAAAAATACGTATTACCCTTCTAACTAGTTCCTAGACAAACTATATATTTATCTAGGGTATCTCTATTAATATAAGTTCCTCTGTTCTTTGCTTTTTATATAGATACTAACTATAAAAAATAGACTAAAGAGTTGCGTGTTATATATTTGCCTTTATATAATATTAATATTATTTTTATAGCTAGTATAGATCTGTGTTTATAGGTTGCTAAGCTTATTTAGCGCAAGGGCTACTTTTACGCACTTTTATCTAGTTGCGTAGTATCCTTAGAAGCACTATATATGCTTATTACTATAATAGTAACTTTAGCCCTAGGCCCTTTACTAAGTATTGTATAGTAGTAAACTTCTAGGTAGAATTATGTAGTTTTTGCGTATATAGCAGAGCTATAGTGCTAGGTACGATTATTGTATAGAATAGGGCTAGATAGTAGGATAGACACTTCTAGATATTGTCTATAAGTACTAGAATAAAGACTTCTCTCTAAATAAATATATGCTATATCTCTTCTCTTTCTATGCGAATAATAGATAGAAAATATTTTTTTTAAGTAATATATATGTGCAAAAAAAATTAAATAAATATATTATATAAAAGAATAAATAATAAATAAATAAATAGTGCTATATAAAGGCTAGAAAAGAGCTTGTGTAGGTAGGCTTAAGGCAATTTACTAATACTTTAAATAGTAATTATTAAGGTATTACTAGAGATTAAGGACTCTAGAGCCTAGTTTAGGGCCTTCTTTATATAGGTATTAGTAGGGTTGTCCTTCCTATTAATCTATTTAATTATAGAGATTTTGTAGTGCTTATATAATTTACGGAGTAATATAATATTAATTATAAGACGCTTTTTATTTATAGTTCCTAGTCATATAAAGTAGTTATAGAGAGACTTTAAATCTATATAGATAACTATAGAAATTAGTGGCAGACTAAGTGTGTGTATAATTCTTTAGAGAGTTATGCTAATAGCGATAGTATTGTTAAAGCCTTCTACTATACTATATAGCTTGCTAGTAAGAACGTTTATTATTACTTTCTTATACTTAGTTAAAATCTAGTGTATAATATTTGCTAGGATATTAAAGTTATTACTATTACCTATATAATACTTATTACCTAAAGCGATTAGGAATTCTAGCTATGAGCTTAGGACCTTATTATTAGCGAATAAGCTATTAGTAAAGATAAATAGCTTTGTATAATAGAGATCTAATAGTATAAAGGTAAGACTACGCTTACTATTATTAATCTGCTATTAGATTTATGCGTTTAATACCTTAATATCTTTATATAAGAGTAATATAGTCTAAGCAGTAATAGATAAATTAAATGCGGCTTCTAGTTAGTATATAGATATAATATAGGCGTCTCTTACACGCTGCTTTATATACCTCTACGTAGTATTTTTATTTTTTAGGTTAATTGTGTAAAGGCCCTTTGCTTAGCCTTTTTATATAAGAACTATAGTATTATATATAAGCTAAATTCTTTTACTATTAAACTTAATAGGTTAGATCTTAGTAAGGATAGTTTTATCCTTTATATAAAAGGCTACTTTCTTTAGCCTTTTTTCTTCTCTTTATGCGAAGTTCTTATTAATAATACTAAGAGTATTATCTATCTAAAGGCTAGTGATTCTAAAGGTGTACTCTCCTTTATTAGTAATAAGTAGATATAGGTTATATAATAAAGTCTTTATGCTAAGTTTCTCTTTATAGTAGTTATAGTAGGTCTTAAACTAGTAAATATCTAATTTAGGTACACTATAGAGTAGTTGTATAATATAGAAAATTATATCTTATAGAAAATTTATGTGTAGTTTTTTAGGTAGTCTAGTATAGAGTATATGGTTTAGTTTATTAGTAGACTAATTATAGGCCTAGGTAATATCTTATAGTTTAAATTATATTTTATATATTGCCTAAAGGCTTGCTTTTAATGCAAGGAGTAGGCGCTGGCTTATTCTTTAGATAGTAGGTAATTAGGTAAGAATTTTATTCTTCTTTTTATTAGAGTGGCTAGTAAACACAAGATAGGATTTCTTATATAGTTAAGTAGTCTTGCTCTTAACTTTTTATATAAGGTAGAGGTTAAAGATTCTGCCCTTATGCTTAGATAGATTAAAGAGAAGAATCTTAAATATACTATTAGTAATTAGAGCGTTTATCTCTATATAGTCTAACTCTTTAAAAGGTGCTCTAGGTATTATAATTATACCTTTCGCATAGAGCTTTAGAGAGATAGTTCCTAATTGCTTATCTCCTTTTAGGAAAGGAATATAGCATTCTTTTTTAGGCAGCCTTTTCTCCTCTTCTCTAGAGAATCTCTTTATATAGGGGCAGTATTATTTGCTTTATATAATAGTAGAAAAGTGTAATCTTTTTTATAATAGTATAGCTTAACTTATATATAGCGAAACTTTACTAAACTATTTCCTAAGTTAAGGATTATATCTCTATCCTTAATACCCTTAATTTTATATAGGCCTATCTATCCACCTTTCTCTCTTCTAGACTATAACCTTAAATTTAAGTAGAAGCTTAAGGACTTTATACGCTACTAATAGACTATTATAAGTGTTTAGCGTATAATTAATATTAGTCTTGTTTCTTTCCTTCTATAATATCTTTATTGCCTTTTATACGGCATTTGTATATACAATAATATTAGATAATAGGGAAGAATCTATAGTAATTCTAAAATATACACTAAAGACTAGCAGTATAGGTATAAGGCTATTTAGGCTTATAGTGTTATTAATAGCTTTAATAGCTATTTAAAGGATGTTCT
Organism: Laburnicola sp. JP-R-44; assembly: GCA_009805535.1. NCBI lineage: Eukaryota > Fungi > Ascomycota > Dothideomycetes > Pleosporales > Didymosphaeriaceae > Laburnicola > Laburnicola sp. JP-R-44. The sequence goes on along the minus strand of SELF01000040.1, from coordinate 1,580,319 downwards.
TCTTATTTGTATAATTTTTTAGTTTAGCCTTAAGAATATTAAAGGCTTTGTAGAGAAATATATACAAACGCTTAACCTTTTCTATTGCCTAATATACTTTTATAGGTATTTGCCTATAGGTTACGCTAATAATCTTTATATAGTTTCTAAACTTATCTAATACAAAGTTTGTACCTAGGTTATATATAATATAGTTAGGTAGACCTTAGTAAATATTAATCTAGTATTTATAGAGGACTTCTTATATATCTTACATAGATATTAATTTTAAAAAGATTTCAGCTTAAAATAATATATTTATATTTATAATATAGTGCGTCTCTAGTTCTAATATATATAATATTAATAATAATCTTATAGTTAAAGTAGGTATTATTCTTAATAGTAAACTTAAAGTAACGTGGGGCTTATTTATATAATTAATAGTAGTAGCAAAACTTCTAAATTTTATTTAGTATAGTAGCATCTACTTTATAGCTAGTATTAGTAAGTATTTTCTAAAGTATTTTTATATAGGGATATCTAAATTATTAATAAAGGCAATAGAGTTCTTATTTAGTAAAGAAAGATATAGTTTTCTTCCTTACTAAAATTAAAGAAATAGTGTTCTTATTTGTGTATAATAGGTATATAGTTATGCTGTCCTTTTATATAATAGTATCTAGAATATTATTAAAGTAGGCACCTAGCTAATTAGTATCTACTAGTAATAGTAGAAATAGTGTTAAAGTGTCTAGGATGTAGTAGGTAACTATTCCTATTAAATTTATAATTTATATGGTTTTTAGAATTTTTTATAGGTTCTAATCTCTAAAGCTAATATTAGTGTTGCTAGGTATCTAATTAATCTTTATATAGGAGTTCTTTTATATATATACCTCTAGCTATACTTTACTAATAGTAGAAATTCTTACTATACTTATATTATATAGTATTAATCTTTAAAAATAAACTATTTTATATACTTCTCTAGCTCTATCTTATAGATGTGTTTGCTAGTTATATATAGTAAAGATAGGCAGTAGTAGTTAGGTAGGATACTTAATTATTACTATTCTTATTATTTTTACTTTGCTTATCTTTTTTTGTGTAAAGTAGGTTCCTTATTATTATACCTTTTTATATTTTAAATATAGGACTAAATAGTTTTGTATAAAGGCGTTTTATTATTATACTCTTTATAAAAGGTAATATACTACCTTATTGTGTGGATACGCTTATTGCACAAATAGTTAGAAGACTAATAACCTTTCTTATAGTACACAAAACACTTCTTTAGTCTTATATAAATATTATTTGATTAGAATCTAAATTGTAATAATAATAGTATAAATTGTCTACGAAATTCTTATCTATAAGTGGCTAGTAGTCTGCCTGTTTATATAGAAAAGTTATATTTGCGATTAGTGTAGTATGTATTAACTTCTTATAGGTACTAATTAGATTAGCGATTAATTGCAACTTGGATTAACGCATAGAGATTAGCAAATAGAGCTTTATAGGTAGGCTTAGGAGTAAATATAGCCTACTCTAGTTCTAGATATCTATAGCATACTTATATAATAATAGTATAAAGAGGAATTTTTCTAGTAAAGTCTGCACCTAATACTCTCTATATAAAGGTAAGCCTATTAATTATTACCTCTCTAGGACTTTGTATAGACTTTTCTTAGGATTTTTGCGCTACTATTATATAAAAGTTATTATAGTCTAGTCTATTTAATACTAGTTGTAGTTAATAGTAGTGTTAAAGTAACTATTAAGTGTTTTATATAAGCACTTCTATAATTATCTAGGGTAAATAGTATAGAGGTAATACTGTGCCGCATAGCTAGTAAGGATATCTAGAAAGATGTCTAGGTATTAATTCTTAGTAATATATCTAGGCGTCTATATAGATCTATAAAGATTCTAGTCTTGTCTGCTAAAATATTGTATAGAGCTCTAGTATAGTTATTATCCTTATTCTATGCCTTTTAAAATTAGATTATCTTGTTAGCTAGAATTCTCTAAGAAGGTAGATTATGCTTAGGCAAAATTTTATATAGGTTAGATTATAGTATAGGCTTAGTCTATATAGATTAGTATAGTGCCTATAATTTATATTTAACTAGTAGTAGTTCTATTCTATATAGTGTTTAATAATTATAAGTAGGTAGGTAAAATAGTAGTTAGGTACTATATACAAAGAGTAGTAAGTTATTTAGTTATTTATATAAATAAGATTGTTCTTAGTACTTATACAAAGGTTTTTTTAAAATATCTATAGGGACCTATAGCTGTGTAGGTGCTTATAGTAGTAGTAGCTTACTCTATTTAGGTTTATATAATAGCCTAACTGGCTTAGATATCTTTAAGATTAGCCTTAGTGTTTACGTATAAGGAGTTAAGTAGACTAGTGAGGATAGTAATATATAAGTAATATTTGTATTGCCTTAGGCTACTTTATATAGTTTACTAGCACTTATAGCTCTAGTAGTATTTATTTTTAGTATAATGCCCTTTTCTCCTAGGACTATAATAAGCTCTCTTCTAAATACATAGTTTAACTTTAAAAAATAGTGTTCTTTCTATCCTTTAAAGTCTTCCTAGAATAATTCTAAAAAAGCTATTTCTTTTTAGTATAATATATAATAATTAGCAGTAGTATATACTGCGTATAATTATATTTCTAATAGAGAGGTATTATCTGCCAGGCTAATCTTATCCTTTTAGTACTTAGGTCTTGTTCTCTTGCGTAGTGTTACCTTTAATATTTTTATCCCTTTAGCATACTGGTTATATAGTCTAGTATATTTAGGTATATTAATATTATCTTATAAGGTAAAGATAGTAAAGGTAGAGGCTTTGTGCAAAGCAATAGTAGGGGTAGTTATTACATAACTAGTTTGTTTAATAGGTTAGTTATATAGAGGGTTACACTTTATTAGAGTTTATTATTATCTAACAATGTGTTTATATAGTTACTAGTAGTGTGCTTAGTGTACTATCTTCTCTTAAATCTTATATAGTAGTAATATCTACTTAGTAACTTAATAAAAGAGTTAATCTGCTATTTTTATAGATAAGGATATAGGTTTTATATATCTTATACAATTGCTTTGCTTCCTTTATTTTATATAGTAGTAATAGTTATTTACTAACCTTATAAAGGTTTAATTTGCTATTCTTTTATATATAGAGAATAAGGTATAATAAAACAAATTATATAGCTAATAATAACTTATATAATCTGTCTTTACTCTTACTAATTTGTAGTTAAGAGTTAGTTAACTACTAATTAGTGTTAAATAGGCTTTACAGCTAGCTATATAAATATTAATATCTAATACTCTATATTAGTAAGTGTAAAGGGTGTACAGAATAATTATATAAGAAAAGAAAATAATATAATAGAACTAACTTAGTATTAATTGCTTATCTCTAGAGAGGATGTAAATAGAAAGGAGAAGATCCTGCGGCGCATATGCTGCGGCGTATAGATATTATATAATTTCTATATAATGCTATTATGTGTGGCAATATTAAAACCTTAATACCCTTAGGTGCCCTTGCCTGTACGGTGTACGGATATTAACCTTAATAAGGAATCTACTATCGCTCTATTTTCTACTATCTTCCTAGGCCCTAGTGCTAATGCTAATGCTAATGCTAATGCTAACGCTGCCTAAAAGTACGCTCTAATAATCTGTCCGCTTAAAGTTGCTAGATTATACTAGAATACCGCTCTATTTAGAGTATTATTAATAGAAAGTAGAAGGTATACTTTATTCTATATAAGGCGGTTATAGTGTATTAGTTAGGCTAGTAATAGATTAGTAACTATAGGCGCAATAATAAATATATAGAGTTTCTACTATAGTTTTTTATATTGCTACTAGTTAGAAAGGTCGTAATAGAGGGTAAGATTAAGAAAAAAATTAAGGGGAAAGAGAAGATAAAAATATTTATTAATAAGTTACTAGAGAAGGAGAGTATTACATAGATGCGCTAGATTCTTATAATTATAGTATTAGGTAAGCGTAATGCGTAAGTGGCGTAGTTACTAATAATAGTAAGGAAGTAAGAGTTAGTTTTCTATATATACTTTAAGTAAATTTAGTAGGTGTTAGAGCGCTTATAAATATTAGAGAGTAAGTGCGCAGTTTATAAACTGTCCTTATAAACTATTATTACGTTAGGAGAGACTAGGAGTAGACTATATTTTTAGGCGCTAGACTAGAGCGGCCTTTTTATCCTAACCTACGCAGACTTAAATTAAAAAAAATATTAAAAAGGTAATTAATATTAAATAAACAATGCGACTATATTAATAGTATAGCTATAGTAAGGTAAAAGCTATATAATAGGGTTAATATTAGTTTTACTATAAGTTATATAATATATAATATATATATATTATTAAATGGGCTCTATAGCTAGCTATATAGACATTAATATCTAATACTCTATACTAGCAAGTATGGAGGGTATACAGAATAATTATATAAGAAAAGGAAATAATATAATAGAACTAACTTAGTATTAATTACTTATCTCTAGAAAGGGTATAGATAGAAAGGAGAAGATCCTATAACGCATAGGCCGCGGCGCATAGATATTATAATCTCTATATAATGCTATCGTGCAACAATATTAAAACTTTAACCCCCTTTAGGTGCCCTTGCCTATACGGTGTACTGTGTATAGACATATATAGTATATAGTAAAAAAGCTATTTTTAATAACTACTACAATATATAGTAAATATTTTATATTAGTAGGGTTAGCTAAGTAAGAAACTATTAAATTAGCTATTAAAGTTAATTTTAGTTAAGTTTTAGGGGGGGTGAGGAGAGCTAAGCGAACGTGCTATTACAGACGAACTGCACGTGCTATGAGCGGCATGAGCGGCATATCGTCCATCCAAATGCCACGCCGGACCTAGTTAGCGAGTTCTGATTGGATTCCAGTTATCCACCCCAATACTGCGAGAGATCCTACTTGAAGCGCGATGCTACCATGCGACGGTGTACCTACCTCCTCATGGTCTCAGCGGGTATATAGAGGGTGCATATGGGAGCTGCCGTGCTTGTACCCGGCAGCAACCGGATGTCATTCAAATATCGGACCGATGTCGATGTAATTGGGATTTGCAACTTCGGGTTCTGTCTCTCCTTTTTTCCAACACTGCTTCAGACAATGGCTTCGCTCAAGATGTGTACTACTGCTTGCACCTTTACCGCTCCTTTTGCAAGTTGCTATTGCGCAGAACTCTACTGATAACCTGAAATATTTGGATCAGCTTATCGGCAGTGCCAACGGAGGTTCGTAAAGCTTTACTGGAACAGAATGTAATTGAGGAAGCTGACTCTACAGGCAATGTGTTCCCCGGTGCGACTTTGCCGTACGGGATGGCAAAAGCTGTCGCCGATGTCGATTCAGGGAGCAACCAGGGTGGCTTTACGACCGAGGGTGGCAACGTGTGACAGGGTTCAGTACGATGCATGATAGTGGCACAGGTACGTTTTGATAGTACCTCTGGTTGTTCTTACCGAGATTTGGCTAAATGCAGGCAGGCGGTAGTCCCTCACTCGGCAACTTTGCATTTTTCCCTTACGCCTCTTGTACCGACGGAGACTTGAATGGCTGCACCTATCCCAAGAAGGAACGAAAAATCCCACTACAAGTCAGAATCGGTCAAGGCCACCCCCGGTTATTTTAGCATTGAGTTACACAACGATGTAGCTGCCGAGATGACCACAGCACATCACACGTCTCTATTTCGCTTCAAGTTCCCTTCTAGTGGTGACAACAGTCCCCTTCTACTTTTGGATCTTACCGACCTGAGCGATTCGCGTCAGGATAACGCGAGTATCCAAATCGATGAGACGAATGCTCGCATGACTGGAAATGCGCGCTTTCTTCCCAGTTTTGGGCTCTGGAAACTACGTTGCCTACTTCTGCGCCGATTTCAAGGGCGCTGAAATTCGTGAGAGTGGCATTTTCGTCAACTCGCGTGCTAACGCAAGCGTCAAGGACTTGAAGATCAATCGCTCTATCAACGGCTACCCTCTTCCTGGGGGCGGCTTCGTTCGATTCGCCGAGAATCCCGCTGACGGCGTCCTTGCTCGGATCGCAATCAGCTATATCAGCAGCGAGCAAGCATGCAGCAGTGCAGAGGCCGAGATTCCTGATTTTGATTTCGCTGCTACACAGACCGCTGCTGAAGCCGCTTGGAGAGAAAAGTTGTCGCCCATCACAGTGTCGACAGATGGCGTAGATCCGTCTTTGATTACGAACTTTTACTCTGGAATCTACCGCACTATGGTCAATCCCCAAAACTACACACAGGCGAAAACCCAAAGTGGCAGAGCGAGCAACCGTACTTTGATTCTTTTTACTGTCTCTGGGATAGCTTTCGGTCCCAGTTACCTTTCTTGACTATCAACGACCCGAAAGCTTTGACGCAGATGATTCGATCGCTTATTGATACGTATGAACACGAAGGTTGGCTTCCTGATTGTCGTATGAGCTTGTGTAAAGGATATACACAAGGTGGCTCGAATGCCGATGTTGTACTCACGGATGCTTACATCAAAGGTCTCACTGACGGCATTGACTGGCAAACTGGTTACGAAGCCGTTGTAAAAGACGCGGAAGAAGAACCTTTCTCCTGGGCGAACGAGGGCCGTGGTGGTCTCGACAGCTGGAAGGCTCTCGGTTACATCCCTACTCAAGACTTCGACTACAAAGGCTTTGGCACCATGACCCGTTCAGTTTCTCGTACTTTGGAATATGCCTACAATGACTTTTGCATTGCTCAGATGGCCAACGGACTTGACAAGAGCGACCATGTGGAGAAATACACAGAACGCAGCAGCAACTGGGAAAATCTCTTCAACAAAACCACCAAACAAGCTTCTTCCGTGACGGCACAGATACGGGGTTTGTCGGGTTCTTCCAGGGTAGATATTTGAATGGCACTTGGAATACCCAGGATCCGCTGTGGTGCTCTACGATCGACAACTACTCGGGAGTCGCTTGCTCGCTGCAGAATACCGGCCAGGAGACTTTTGAGTCGAGTTTGTGGGAGTACGGATTGTGAGTCAAAAAAGGACTTCGAATCTTAAATGGATCGCTAATGAATCACAGTTACGTACCTGGTGATCAGGCGGCATTAATCCAACTCTATGGCGGCCCCGAGGGGTTCGTGAAACGCTTAGATTTCCTGCACGACCAGAACATCACCTACATTGGCAACGAGGTGGGAAATCCCTCTTCACATTTTCTGGGAAGATCAACTAACGAGATCGCAGCCCTCATTCCTCACCGTGTTCCAGTACCAGTACCACTACGCAGGCCGTCCCGCTCTCAGCGCCAAGCGCTCACATTTCTACATTCCCCGATACTTCTCGCCCCCGCCCCAGAACAACGGCCTTCCCGGTAACGACGACTCTGGCGCAATGGGTTCCTTCGTCGCCATGTCAATGTATGTTCTTTTTGCTGCCCCTACCGGCCACACCGCGCATACTAACATCACTCAGGATGGGCCTCTTCCCCAATCCAGGCCAAAACGTCTACCTCATCACACACCGCCCTTCTTCTCTTCCATTTCCATCAAGTCCCCACTCTCCGGCAAAACCGCCACTATCCGCAACGTCAACTTTGACCCTTCGTATGAAGCTATATACATCCAGTCAGCTACCCTAGACGGCGAGCCCTATACTAAGAATTGGATCGATCATAGCTTTTTCACAGAAGGGAAAGAGTTGGTGCTGACGCTGGGGAGGAACGAGAGTAGCTGGGGTACGAGGGTTGAGGATTTGCCGCCGAGCTTGAGTGAGTATGTAGGCTTTGAGGGAAATCTGACGACGAAAGGGACGAGGGTGGGGAGGCTGGAGGGTAGGATGGAGAGGATGTTGAGGGAGAGGGCGGGGATGGGAAGCCTGGAGGTTGCGGGTTTGGGGGCATAGATGGGGATAGTATTTAGAAAATTGATTGATGCTTGAGGTTTGCGTGGGGTCAAATCTATTGCTGCATGGAATGTACGTACTAAGATTCTTCAAGTGTAAGCGTTTGCGAAGATGGTTGATTGAATATAATGTGCTAGGGTAAGGCAAGAAACTTTAAACATGTTGACGTCTGCGCGTGAAATTTTTGAAGTATTATTAAATGGTAAGAGTGAGTATCTTTAATTTGCAAGTGAAGTGACGATAGAGACGAGGACAAGAATGATTCAAGTACTCACCCACACTCCGTACAGCTGTGTGCGCAAGGTAATTTGCGAACAATCATGCATTCTTACCTCTAATAGCCCTTGGTAGTCAACCGAGTTCCAAGGCGATCCCATCTCCCCTACACACGATACACATTGCGCCCCGCATAAAAGTCATGCGGCTGCGAAACCTGAGGCGCCGTCTCCCCCAACCTAGTCGGATGCACACCCTGCATAGCTGCCCCCCTAATATTCGGCAGTGTCGGTTGCGCCATATGAGCTTCCGCGGCAGCAACAGCAGCTCGGTTCTCAAGGTCACGTCCCCGCTTCTGCTGTTCAATTCCGTTCTTGTGCCGCTTAAGGACGCAGTGTACGATGCCCATTACGACGACTAGTAAGAAGGCGAGGGGTAGGCCGATGGAGAGGCCGAGGATGGCTTTGGCTGGGAGGCCGCTAGTTGAGACCGGCGGGAGTGTAGGCGTATCGGTTGCAAACGGGGTGGTTGATGTTGGAATTGTGGATGTGGTGAAGGGCGAGCTTGGTGACAGGGTGAGCGATGTTGTGGTGGGGGGAGGAAGTGTCGAGGATGGTGGTGGAGGGCGGGACTCCGAGCTTGTCGGGGGCGGAGAGGATGACTCCGGTGTGGACGTTCTATGCGGAGTACTAGATGTCGAAGCTGGTGTTGAAGTTTCGGATGGAGTGGCGGAGCTTGAAGGCTCGATCGTAGCGCGAGTAGTGCGAGAGGAGGCAGGGGACTCCACAGACGTTGAGGTCGCGGCTTCGCTAGTCGTTGTCGCCATTTCAGATCTTCTTTGAGTTTTGCTTGGTAAATGAGGCTCGCTGGTGAGTGTGGGGATGTGGTCCATGGTGATGGCGGTGTCTTTTCAATAAAATCGGAGGGACTTGCTATTTATGGAACAAAGAAGCCCAGACAAAGAGTGTAGAAAAGACAATGTCAAAATTTATATACACTATGTGGTGCAAAAGATACTGTACGATGATCCGGACTGTAACGCACGAGGAAGGAAGAGTGACCTTTGAGAAAACAATGCAAGAAGTGAAGGACCGTGTACTCAGCGTTGCAACGTGCATTTTGTGAACAAAGCGGACATCTGTGAAGTAAACCACACCTTTGCCCACGTACTGGACAAAGGTAGCTGAATAAAATTAACTAGCTATTGAAGAGGAAAGCATGAAAGTTAGTTGTAGGTAGATTCCCCGAACTGTGCACCCGCTTAGAAGGCTCAGATGCTGTTGTGCGTCCTAGCCGCAGTATATTGCAACCCTTATTAGTATACAAGGGACGACTCTTTGTTTTCCTAGCCTCTGAAAGTCCATTCCAGCTCCTGTTCTCGGTATTGTGCTTGAAGAGTTTCGTACCGCGAGCAAGTATCGCGTGGTAGGGCCTTAGAAAAGAAGAATATAAGAGTAGAACAATCAAAGTATCTATGGTAGTATACTTTCGGCCGAAGCAAGAAGTTACTTCCTAGTAATAATATTTTGGAACGCATTGTAGAGACGCGAAGAAAACGGCGCGTCCGCAGCGTACTTGTTGATCCATGGGTACACCTTGGCTGCTCCAAGAGAGGGGTTGCGCCAGTCCCGGAGAAGGTCCGCCACAATGCTACCAATTCCCACCAGGTGCACGCCTGCAACCTGCATGCGGGTATTGCTCGCTTCCCTGATGAGCGTACTCGTCGTGCCGGACGCTTCAACATTTGCCCAGACGCTGTTCCTTGTGCTCGCAGAGAGAGGTGGCATAAAGCGCTTGTTGATGTGTCGGGACGATGGGTGCATCGTGCCAACGTTGACGTCCGAAGACGAGCCTCCGGTGGGGGGGAAGGAAGCCCATCTTCTGCTGGGGGCTGGATGCTGCAGAACTGCTGTCGGCATGGGCAAGATTTTGGGATACGGTAGGATGCTGGGCTGGGGCCGTATGCCAGAGTGGGGTAGTGGCACGGTAGTGGCGCGGATTTTCGGCTAGGAACCTGATGAGTCATTGCATCACGTGCCGACTCTGAAGCACTCGGTGTAGACCCCCAGAGGTCCGCATCCACTCAAGCCCAACATGGCGTCGAGGGATGGCGAAACTTGACGAATACATTGCTACAAGCGCATCTGACCAGCGATGCATTCACGAGATAGAACGCTCAAAGCTTTAACGGTGGACTACCCCTGAGATCGCCCTTGGGTCAGGTTCCGGGATATTCCACCCCTCGAGAATGGGTCCGCTGCCTGATTGTTGACGTTCTGCTGGCGGTTCCTGGCGAAAACCTTCGAACGGGATGCTCCATAGGTCCTCAATTGGCAGTGTGACAACGAAACCGAGCGCTCCTAATCGTGCACTATAAGGGACAATTATCTGGGAGCGGAGGCATTCACCGCCAACACGGCGAACTCCCTTCAACCACTCTCGTTCACATGGTGGCCTGACGGCCGCCTGCTCGTCGTATATCACTGTCTTCCCTCACACCTGCATTGTATGATCGCGAGCTACCGTCATTATACGTCAGCTGGTTCATCTCCGTCGTGGAATACATGCCTGTTCCGGGGTGACCCCCTCGTAGTCTGTATCTGGGAGGTTATCGTCTTATAACCAATGCATCGTCCGTACTCAAATTTATTCGCTGGTTTGGTGACGGTGAAAGATATGGTATCGCCGAGTTTCACAGCCGGCGACCTTGATCGCCTGTAGATAATACCTTCTACCATCGTTGCCCTGGAGTCGTCCGGACGTGAGGAGCATTACCTGATCGGGTTGGGCTATCGTCTTATAACTAATGCATCGTCCGTACTCAAACTTATTCGCTGGCTTGGTGACGGTGAAAGATATGGTATCGCCGAGTTTCACAGCCGGCGACCTTGATCGCCTGTAGATAATACCTTCTACCATCGTTGCCCTGGAGTCCGGACGTGAGGAGCTTTACCTAATCGGGTTGGGCTGCTGGAGTTCGGCTGGTGAGGGGCTTTGCCTGATCGGATTTGGCTCGGCCGGAGCGCCACACCAGCCACGTGGGGCGGACCTTGGCGTTATTAACTCCGTCGCAGCCTCGCAGCTAGGCTAGCCATACGAACAACGCTGCCTCCAGCCGTCCCCCTACCTACCTCCCCAATGGTCTATCTCCATGAATGCTTCCGGTTACGACCATGTTCTTTCGATCTCTACGCAATGCTGCCTCTGATACTGCCCACGAGCACCTGCCGGGTCACACAGGACTTCCTCTACGAATACACGGTGCAGTGACCGTCTGCGGGACCACGTCCCAGTCGTCTCCCTTCATATCCGCCTTAGGTTTCGCAGATATAGCCCCGAGTTTATCGTCAGCGACCACTTCATTCTTCGCAGAACTCGTCCTCTATGGCTATTCGATACACTCCCACCCCCGGTTCTGTCAACAAGACTGGCAGCCTTCTCGGGATCCCTCAAACATCTGACTCTTGCCAAACGTACCGGTCCGCATTCCACATCTCTGTTAGGACGATCATGGACGATAGAAGATGGGTTAGGATGGTGGAAGACTTCGCCGTGGAGGGGCTACCACGCTCTTCGCGGATTGAGAAGGGTGTCAACCAAGCCTGCGAGGTTGGTAAACCACAATCCTCTGGCGACCACCGTCCCACACATGAGGGCGTGTCTCTAATGAGTTGGAAGGACGCCATCACTGGTGGTATTGCCCCAAACAAGAACTCGGCTGCTGCCCCGGCCAGCATCGTGGAGGGACGTGGGCATGTCCACCAAGCCATTCACGAGACCCCCGATGGGCTGCACGAACCCCGATCACGGCTCCCTCCGACAACATCTCGACCTCTTCTCTTGGAACAGGCGCCATTGTGTCCCTGTACATCCGAGGTTGTGCAGCAGGGTCGAAAATGGTCGAACTGCTGCAAGATCGAAATTGCTCGAACTACAGCAGGGTCGAAAATGGCCAAAACTGCAGCAGGGTTGGTGCGGACACAATTCCCCCTGTTGTGCCGTTGATTACAAACCGCCGAGTCTTACACGGCAAGCCACAGGGCAAACATGACCACAGAGGCAGCCGGGAGGAGCATTTATATTCGGTCCCACACTTAGGAAGTGTACGATCTCGCCAGAAAGAATGGAGGCCGGCCTACAGAAGTGAGACGAAAATTTGCCGAGAACAATGGCCTGCGGGAGCACATCGATCGCTCAGAAGCTAATGGCCAACTTACAGTTCTCCCTAACGCGGTCTGTGTTGCGTTGCCGTTACAAAGAATACCACTTATCTTGCGCAAGGTGTTGAGGACAGTGAATGCCAGCTCCCAATGCACAGGCTGTCTCTGAGGGACGAAGAGGAGCAGGTACGCATGAGCAGGTACGCATGCAGCCGAGTGTCCAGCGAGCTTCGGCGAAGGCGACAATGTCTTCGCAGCCAGCAAGGCCAACTTCGTCAGAGTGATGAACTTCGCCATGGCTGAGAAACTCAACGCCGACCTCGCCAATGACAATCGCCTGGAACTGGAGAGGAGCCAGACCAAGGCAGAGAATGCCGGCCTGAAGACCGCGTCGCGCAAGAGGATTCTGTCGGTGCAGGAGTTGCCGAGCTCGAGAAAGATGCGCCGCCCACATCCACTCCCGTAATCCCGCGGTGGTGGCGCTTCCACCAGCGTCTTCCGCACCGAATCTGCATCCGATCGGGCCGATGCAGCCACCAAAATCTGAGACTGGGGTTATGCGCAAAGCTGATGCCTGGATCCTCAGCAGCACCACACTTCCCAACCTCAAGGATCTAGTAATCAAGTTTCGGTCGCCATGTTGGGGTGTTCTGACAAACCCTTGGACTCGGAGGCGTCTAACCAGAGACCATTGCGTAAAACTAATGCCTGGATCTTCAACAGCACAACACTCCCCAAACTCAAGGATCTAAAAGTTTCAGTCGCCATGTTGGGGTGTTCTGACAAGCCCTTGGAGGAAGGATGGTCCAACCGATTCTACTAGAACGGCAGTCAGAAGATCTTGACAGAGATGATACTGACTTTCGCGTTGAACTACGTACGTCATATTCCCGCTCGTAGAATGAGATACTCACGGATGGGCAGCGGTCTTCTCGCTGATTTCGCATTTCTTCATACTCCAAACCTTCGCCTCGTCCTTGGGAGGATTCGCTTTCAGCAGGCTTTATAGTTATAGGAAGCACCAGTTATATTAAACATAGCTAAAATAATTAAGTAATTTACTTTAGCTTAATATAATATAAAGAAACATCACTGTGTGCTAGGAACTGGGTTATAGTGCCTCCTGTTTTACTCCTCTCTGTGTATGGTGCGGACTCGACCTTGGTTAGAATCTCCACACGACGAAGATGTTCAATATAATTAACCTTTTATTTTTTTGTGGGGCGTCTGATTGATGAGATAAGGGTAATCGACGCTTGTAGCATGGCTTCCGCGGGCGATAGCCGGCTGTCTATCAAAAGGCGAATGCGAACTACACATGAAACGGCATGCATGAGTGTGGAGCTAACTGCGGCTGCAGGCGCCACTTGAGCAGTATCTGGGGTGCCGTTGAGCTGCTAACCAGTACCCAGGGACCTCTGGATTTCCGTCACACGTGGACAGAGCCTCTAGTTGAATTTTAATGCTCACGTGAATGAGGCTCTGCAGGTGCCCAGGTGCCCAGGTGCCTGCCTGCTGTTTGCTGCCAAGTGGGAGCTCGTCCCCGTGGTTTGGCCAGAACGTATGATCCGATTTCCTCCTGTCGAAACTGTCGCGTGTCCTCATTTCGCGCACCAGGTTCGTGACACCGTTGACGAAGCTTTGACAGGCCCCACGGACGGGTAGCTGCTTCCCCAGACGCTGCAACCAAGTCTTCACCTGTTAGAGTCTCAAGAGCAATATTGGGCCAGGGGTTCAAAAGAGACCATCTCGCACCGCTACGGTGCCTGATCACTGCCCATATGGACATCGGCGCGCTGCGACACGCGGTGAGATGGGTGTCCAAAAGAAGACGGGCCATGGATTCAATCTGCGTATTGCTTCGGACCTGATTCTAAGAGGTGGTCGCAATATCGTGGTGAAGGACATTGAGGCTGAAAAACAAGTGGACCATCAAATGTAGTACACCGCACGTGCACTAGGCTTAGCGCCGCGCACATGTTGTCTGTTACAGCGACCAAACCCGGTGCAGATCATTCGCCTCAATGCAAGCCGTGACCGAGCGTCATCTGTAGACGGGGACTGCTCAGCTGCTCAGTTGCCGGCGAGTAATGTGCAGGGATTGTCAATCGGTTTGCCATGCGAGCACCCGTTCGCCTCTACAAGCCAGCCAAACAAGACGATGCAGGTACTTCGGGCCAGCTCAGCTAACACCAGAAGAGCAAGCACATTGCGGTTGAGGCTTTGCTGCTCGGCTCTAATAGGTCATCGAGGTCGAAAGGCTGCTACGAATCTCTAGCGAGGCTGAGTATGTGGCGGACCTGCCACGTCGGAATTGTTCCTCGTCATCGTGGTGCTGTCGGTCATCAGACAACCTGGCTTGGTCTATACAGGATCGGGAGACGGGAGAGGCAAGATCAGGACGGCGCCTGAAGATCCATTATTTCCCCCCGTCGGTTGAATATGTGGAGCGGATGGGCAGAATCGGCCTTCACGGCGGGCCAGCCTCCCATCCCGCTGCCGCATTTAGAAACGTGGGATTCTCCAAACAAGGAGCCGTTAGGTGAATGAGATTTAGAAATAAGTACCACCTCTCCCGTAGAGCCTACTTCACCCATGTTTTCGTCTTCACCAGCAGCTTCGGCTTTCTTTTGCGCTTTGCTTCGTGTCAATCTGCTCATTAGTGTTTTGTACGGTGTCCTTCATCCAGACTCGTTCCACGAGTTGAAAGCGCTGACGAGCCGTTAGTGTGTTTGTGCTGTCCATATGATCTTAGGTCCTTTTTGGGCTTCTTGGTTATTGGGTACTGGCGTGGCATCTATGTGAGTAATCCAACTGCTTGTTGACGAACTAGCTTGAAGATGGTGTTCGGTGAATGAGGGCCCTAGCACGGTCCTGCTGGTACATGGTATAGATATCGACGCAAGCCTTGCCTTGGGCCGCATCGGTGCACCATTCACAATCTAGAACAAATCATCAGTTGCGTGAGGCTCCGCGCTCGGAGTCGGTCAAGAATTCTGCCACTTAGACAGCGGTCTACGCTCCCTTACCGCCTAGTCGCGTGAAGCGGTCGACTTCACCTTGCGCCGTATGATATCACCGTGGCCCGTGAATGGTCACATCAGCCGCGACATCCCTTCGTACCGCCCCCCGCCCACGATCAGCGGCTCTGTTGTGAATTTCTTGCTTATTTCTCGGGCACGCACGCCTGCGAAGTGACCAGTCCCCAACTGACCTTCCTATAGGTCAAAGATGTCAATTTTTCCGCAGCAACGCAGCTGCGACTCCGACGTCCACATCTCTCGCCAGCCTTTGCCCCTCAGTACCCAAGGCTTCGAGTCGCTAGCAATGGCACAGTCCTACGCAGTAAGAGTTGCATGACCTCGTCCATGACAGCAAGCTGACCCAGCACAACAGCGGCAGTACAGGCATGAGAGCAGCATGCATGCTCAGGCTTGGCCAACTGACGTTCCGGCGCCGAGAGACCCCAGACAGCACATTTCTGCACCTGCAGCCGACGGCTTCTACCCCACCACGTCGTATCCTAGCTCTTCAGGCGGTCAACAGCCGATATACGCGGCCGATCCTGCGAATTCCTTCAGTTGGAGCCACCAAGTACCGATGGAGCCGCTGGTCACGACGGACGCTGATCTGCAATCTGGACCAAACAGCCATCTGGAATATTTCGGTGGGGTCCAAGGACAGACCGTAGTCAAGAGTGAAGGCGGGTATGCCGGTGGCTTGTCGTACGTCCCGACGCGAGGGCAGCTGGAATTGTTGCGACAAGTCGGCGTCATTGACGAAGCCGACTTCGAGACGGCCACGTCGTCTCCATCAAGGAAGAGCTTTTTCAGTGATCCGTCAGAGAATAGCCAGGCGTTCTCACCCAAGGACGGCCTCCAACAAGCTGGCGCTTGGGTAGAGTATGCTTCGACGTCACCAAACCAGGTCAAGCACTCCCCATCTCATGACGGCGGTTCAAGAGTACAGATCTTCGATGAGCATCTTGCACACCCAACTGGAGGAGTGATGGAGGTTGAGCAAACGAATGGCATCGATATGGTGCCGTCGGTTGGACAACACCATAATCGCGGCTTCGGTCACGGATGGACAATCCCTGTTAACCATGGACCAGGTGGAAATGGATGGGCGCCGTCGGCGTACCAGCAAATGCCAGCCGTCCAGCCGTATTATCGTAGGAATGTCCAGGCATTCCAACAGAACGCGATCGATTACTCAACTCAAGCCCGCGCTGAGGGCCCCCACCGCGCGTACGGGCAATCAAGCGAGACGCATAGCAACGCTACAACTCAAGACAACGATGAGGTGAACAGCTCTGCAGGGAGTCAGGCCCAGCGCAAGAAGGAGGACAGCCTCCTCCTCGAGGGCAAAGCGCTTGGGTGGACGTACAAGCAGATCCGTGATAAGATGGGCACTGCGGTCGCCGAGTCGACGTTGAGAGGCCGATATCGAGCCTTGACCAAGGAGAGGAAGGATCGTGTGCGCAAGCCGGTCTGGAGGGCGGAAGACGTATGTCAACGTACCGCGTGTCTCTGTTCACCACATGCTAATATTAACAGGTCCGCCTCCTTAGGAAGGTAGTCGCTCATGAGTTCGACCGCCTCGACGACGGCTACCGAGGGTTGGACAAGGGCCAGCGCTTGTCGAAGATATCATGGAAGAAGGTCGCGGAGTACATCGCCGAGAACGGCGGATCTTACCATTTCGGTAACTCGACATGTAAGAAGAAATGGTCGGAGCTCGAGCAACACCATTGACGCCGCTTGGACTGACCCGAAGTTCCCTATTCTCTATTCGGGGGCCGAGGTCTGAGGACACATCCTCTTTCATTCTTTGCACATTTCGGAGTTTCCTGCTCTTTTGTATTCTGTTATCCACTTGTGTACCGAGGGTGGGTTGGTCGGTGGGCCATTCATATATTCGTGTTTTGATACTAGGCGATGGGACCTTATTAGATTGGCATGCTGCAGAGCAGACGACACTATGCTAGCTTTGGAGGGGTTCCGGCGTTTTGCTTCTCAGATACCAATGCATTGGGTAGGCGTATAGACTGCTGTGTTGCTTCCCTATCGAGGACGTGGATGCAAATCGTGATGGACTTCGGTGCGTGTGCCGTGACGGAAGGGGTGGTAGATGGTAGGAGACCAAGTAGAGTTGAAGATGATGTTCAACCGAGGGTGATGATGGAGGTGGTGATCACTGTGCGCTGAAGCGTGAGGGGGAAGCCGCAATTCGGGTCCGTGCGTCGAGATCGTTCCGAGAAGTCGCGGCGTGACATGTGCGGGCTCACAGCTTCCTCAGTATCCAAACTGCGCGATTCGCTCATGAAGATGCTGGCTGGTCTCCCCGACGCGCTGCCGGGTCTGGTCGAGGCCAGATTCAAAGCGGCCAGAGCATCCCAGGCCCTCGTCTTCTCGTCGACCGAGCTCAGCACCATCCGCAGCTCTGCTGGTATGCCCGTGAGTGACCTGGCACGCTGAACCCCCTCCCAGCTAACGACTGTCCCAGTTCCAGCTGCGATACTGCCCGGCCCTCGCAAAGAAGCCCGAGCCGCGCAACGAGACGGCACCGACGCAGAGGACCGATCCTTTCGAGAGCCCGCCCCATGAGCTCTTCATCGCCGAGGTGCCCGCCACCACCCCGAGCCACTTGCTCGTGCTGAACAAGTTTCCCGTCATTGCCAATCACTTCATACTTGCCACAAAGACGAACAAGCAGCAGACACATGCGCTAGAGGAAGACGACCTAGCGGCCACGTATGTCTGCCTAAAAGCATGGCAGGACGAGGCTTCAGGCAGCCGTCGTGGGCGCCTGTTTGCCTTCTTCAATTCTGGCGAGCATAGTGGGGCTAGCCAGCCGCATCGTCACTTGCAGTTCCTCCCCGTGGATAGCATGCATGAGGGGGAGAAATCGGCTGGCTGGGACGTCCTGGTGGACACGGTCTTGTCAAGCGGAACGCAGGGTAATGCTACGAGAACTTCTAGCTCCGAAGCACGGCTAAGTATCACCGCAGATGCCTCAACTAAAGTGATTCAGCATACACGTCTTCCCTTTACGCATTTTGCGTACAAGTTCGCTTCTGAGCCTTCCAACGCCCAACTTCTCCAGACATACAAAGATCTGTACCGGCATGCAAAGGAAGCGATCGACGGCTTCATCTCAGCTAACCCCGGTCAACTTGCTCTACATGATACCTCCGAGGGAGGCCTGCCAATCAGCTACAATCTGGCCATGACAACTTCCGGCATGGCTATTGTCCCGAGACGCAACGAGGGCCACGTGCTGCGACGCGACGACGGTACCGAGGTTGGATACGTTCAGTTGAACGGCACGTTGCTCGGTGGTACGCTCATGGTCAAGTCCCAAGAGGAATGGGATGTTCTTCGTGAAAGGCCCGAGAAGCTTGACGCTATCTTAGAAACCATTGGCATACCTAGAACAACCCACACAACCAAGCTTTGAGGCGGCTGGGGAGTGTGACCTTTAGCACCCTGCTCACTGTTCGCATTCAGCTTCGCTGCATGACCTAGTGCGCGGTTATCTGCTCTAGACTGCTTTATGTTGCGAGATGCCTTGACCGATTGATCCCAGACGAGTACTGGAGATGAATGTGTGTGTTTTCCTTTGGCTATTCTCACCGAGAGGGACGTCAGCCGGCCATCTGGAGATGAAGAGTTAGGGTAAACGAGGTCATGTCGACGCAAGCCACGAAACGCCCCACTGAGGCCCTTGCGTGTGGCAAACCACCGGGCCCCGAAGAACAGGCTGTCCTCGAGGTATCACCGAGATGGAAACCGTGCGAGCGTAAGAAAGCCTCCGTTATCAATTTGTCGGGCCATGGTAAGGATGGTTATTGCTGGATGTGGGGCCGATCCGAGTGCACTCTGGGAGAGCATGGTACACCCAGGTACCCTGTTGTGATCAACAAGAGAGTGAGGGAGTGAGATCATCCAACAACCACTTGCTAGGGCGCAAGGATGAGAGTCCTCGATCCATGCCGAGCCCCTCCTGCATAGAATCGAGTCTTGGTGCGCATTGCAATGTCTTTTCCAGCCCGTCCTCCCATCCTACCGTTTGCTCGGCCTGAGACTGGATCCACGTATGCTGCGTGCTTGCAAGCGGTGAATTGCTTGTCTCTCTCATGTCATTTGCACAGTTCTCACACATTACTCTCGTTGTACCTTGTGCCTCTATGGTAATATCCATTGCAACTTCCTTCAACTCTATCCACTTCCATACTGTATCATCGTACACGATCCGCCGTAAAGCTCTTCGATGTATCGACATGGGTACGGTACGAGAGGGCGAGGAAAGGCGTATATGACCGCGTGTTACGACGTCCAAGAATACATGCCAGTGTAACAATGAGTGGTGGCCATGCGGTTCACGTATGTACGAGCCTCCGTGGCAGATATCTCCGTAGCTAGCTGCAATGTTGTTGTCGGCGGATCGGTGGAGGTAGCATCGACGGCAGTTGCTATAGAAGGTCTTCTGGAGATCCAGCATGTTGATGTTGTGGACGGCGTTCGTGCTGACGTTGCTTTCTAAGGAGACTGCGCGTGGTGGTTCGGTATGGCACTGAGGTGGGAAGCGCCCGGGCGGTTTGGTCTGGTCCATTTCTGTGCAGATGGATCGGTGAGTGTAGAGATGATGGTGTCGGCGGGGCAGGACGTTGTCAGCGGGAATGCGGCGTTACTTCCGGCTGAGAACGAGGTTGGTCTGTAGGTCTGAAGGCTGCAAAGACGGAGACGTTTAGCAGAGAAGCAGGAGGGCCACTCCGTGCCGCGGCTACACTTCCCACTGGAAGCTGGAGCACGCCGCGGGGCAAAACAATCTACCCGCCCTGCTTGAGATTGCCCTCACTCTCCAGAACCAAAGGAGAACCGAAAGCATCCGCCGTAGCTGACGCACCTATAGACGCATGCCGAAGAGCCCGGGTCGGGAACAAGCTCGAGGCAGTCAGTCTGCATCTCCTCGACAAAAGCACGGTTGCAGAGTCTGTCCCCGAATCACCCGCCTCATCTAGGCGCTCTCATGCAGGGTGTACAGCGTAACCACATTGTGCGCGGCCTCTTCCGTATCTCCATGCCCCCAGAGCAGGGCCAAACATCGTGAATACGAGTCACACTGCCCTACCCGCTTACTGATGCATGAAGGCGTCTACCAAGTGTGCAAATGGCACAAAAGGAGAAGTCGTGTATCTCGCCTGTCCCCCATATCGGCGTGTGTGAGCCAGTCTTTCCGCCCAATGCATACTAGACGCTACTATTCACATAAGAGAGACGCGAGAAGCTTCCGCAACGGCATGAAACGGTGTTGGCGCCCAGAGATAGCTCTGGCTTACTGATCGCGCATGGTCCACCGAAACCATGCCATGTCTGGAAAAGCAACAAGGCGAATGGAAATGCATGCGAGATGGTTTCGAAGTTATCAAGCTTCCCACTAGGAATGGTGAGGTTAAAAATACGTTGGGTCCGTGGGGCTGTACGAGTAGAATGGAAACACGTTGGTTCTTCTGATTCCAATCCTAACGTAGAGAGACCGAATACGGATGTTGACGGGCTTTCAAACAGCATGTTTATTATAAGTAGTTTATGTCGAACCATTAAGGCCATGGCTTGCGAGTCATCGGCTGATCGGCCCAAAGGTGTTGATGTTTAACGCTACCCGAATAGGCAATCTCGTGGAGTGGCCGTGTATCCACCACGCGACCAGCACGATCCTCCATATCCGACCAGGCCTCCTCTCGGAGTAGTATGTATCAAAGGAATTAGATACTCGGTTGGATTCCTGTACCAAAGTAATAGAAGTGGTCCGAGCCAAGAGAATGTGCGGATGATCCAATATCGTAGTATCAGGCCCTTCCTGTCAACAACTTTGTTGACGAATAGCAATACGTGTTGCAGGCAAAGGAATTCGTGAATGAAGAGACACACTTCAAAGGTAAAGAAATGCAGCTCAAGTGACCATGGAGCTACGGCCAAGTGTCTGTGCGGACATTTGGAGAAGCTGAGGTTCTGGGCAAAGGCAAGTGAGCCTGAACAATGCTCGGTAGACTCGTCCCGATGTAAGATCACGGCAATTTCTGTCCAAGGTGTCGAGCACATTGCCACGTTAAGACCGCTCTTTGGTGCCACCCCGACCGTTCATCCTAGAGTTCCCTGAGTTGCCTGTTCGATATTGTCACCAGAATGCATCAGCTTCTTTGCAGCTTCCTGGATAAGCCGACTCTCCCCTTGCACAGTATATAACGCTGTTTCCATGTTTTGTGTCCGCGTACGCAATCGGCCAATCTCGGCTCGGAGTACATTGATCGTCTCGGTCGATGATGAAGCTGTAGACATCGGAGTACGAACGAGGGCGTTTTGCGGAAGGGGAATACGCTCTGAATGTTGAGATTCACTACCGGTGACCATTGCCTCCTCTAGAATCTTGACCCGCTGCTGTAGTTCTGCTTTCTCTGTGGCCCATCGCTTTTTGTCGTCCGCACTCTGCGTCTCTAAGCGATTCGCCATTTCTACAATCTGCATGTACTGTGCCCCGTTGGCGACCAACTGTCGTCGAGTTTCGGCTCTGCTGTCCTGCAGTTCTTCGACCTGGTCTTCCAACGCGGTGACTTGTGCTTGCAACCTTTCTCTCTCTCTTCTGCAAGGCTATAGATCTCCTGGTCGCTGACCTCAAGGTTCTTTTCCGACGCAGCCTTTTGAGTGCGGTGTCTCTCTAGTTCCTGGAGCAAGCTGTCGTACTCGCGCTGGAGAGTTTGGAGGGCTATTGTTTTGAGGCTGATCTGATGCTGTAAGTCGTGCAAGAGTGCGGCCTCTGCGGAATTCTGTGCAACGGATGTCCCTGGAGATGGGATGGGCGGCAGACTGGCAACGCTCAGGAAATTCGGGGACGGTGACGGAGATGGCGCCATGCCTGGTCGTACAGGCTGAGTTGCAGGCATGGGTGATTGTCGGGCCCGTGAACAGGGAGCCGGAGGAGGAGGCACTATTGTGAGGAGAGTTGTTTGCAGGTGGGACTTCGTTGCTGTATGTGTTGCTTCGCCTAGAATCCCCCGAGACATCGGGGTGTGAGAAGCCAGCGAAGCCGCGATAGGAAGAGACATATGGTCCGGCCGGTGGAGACTGCTCGTCCCACGGATCTGTGTACTGCTGCCCTCTCCCTCATTGTCGAGCATGAATCGGGCCAAGACAGTCACTGTCGGGGTTGCGGGGAGCGGAATAGTCGATGGAGTCCCGTAGGTATTGTATGACACTGGATATCTTCCTGATGTAACCGTTCCCAGGATCTGGCAACTAACCAGCCGCGATTTCGCGGCGGAATGAGTGTTATAGAAACCGCGACAGGAAGAGAAGGCAACTAATTCTTGCAGAAGAGGGCTGGTCCGTGTAATTTCGTGTAATGGCAATAAAATCGAACATGGCCAGCTGCGGGCAAGTTTACGCTGCAAAAAAACGGACGCGGACGCATTCTTGGCCCCTACAGCCAGATGGACAGCAAACCAGTCCCCTGCTGCATGAGGCGCCTGACCAGTCTCGAACTGAAACGGATTGTCGCTGCCAATGAGTTGGGGGAGCCGGGAGCTAGATTATGTGCATGTATCATCAGCCTTTGGGCTACAAAGACGCCCGGGAAATTCGGGATTAGGCCATGCCCAAGTTGCTTGAAGTCAATGAGTGGCGCCGCGCGCTAGCTCTCGTCACGCACCTGGACATGACGGGAGCGGTCAGCGCGCTAAAACAGTGAAAGTGCAGTTTTGATCTGATTCTGAGCGGTTGCCATGCAAGATGCTAAGGCGGTTCGCAATGGGACCGGGACCAGGGCCTGAGGTTGGAGGCCTGATGCGACGTGAAGCACACCTGTAATAAGACTGGTATGACCCCGCCGCTGTGGTGCACTGCGGACTCGAGTCCCACTTCCTTGGCTCTTCTTCTCGCGGTTATGAAAATGGCTGGCATGCTTTCCTGGACTGGGATCTGCTCGTGGGTAGCGATAGCAGGAAATATCGACGATGGAATTGCAAGTCAGTTGCTCCCCATGGCCTCTTTCTTACATCAGAAGAATCCACGAGTGGGAGTAGCCCTTGAAAGTAGAGGCAACGTCTCTGAAGCGCCCTTCGGACGACGAAGCGTAGCGCGGGTCAGCTTAGTAGTTCCTCTCTAGTCAGACTGTCATGGTCGAAGCATCCCAAGCACTGTTATGCCCAGAATTAAACGGTCCGGAGATCAGCAAGGCGACTGCTGTGGACTTTTCTTAGAGTTTGGCAATGGTTGCTTATTACGGCCTGTAGGAGATGTGATGCTGGGGTGGGATTACGCGCGCAGGTGATCTGACGATGGATGGTACCAATGCAACGAACGCGCTACTAGATGCTCGTACGGCGTCTGCGCTCGAGTGCTTATGCATCGGCTGCTCGATTAACCAACGCATGTCGATGCCGCTGCGGTCATTGCCCCGAAATAGACCAAGATGGTGAGCTCCACACTGTGGCGGGTGATCGTCAATCGGCCAGGCAAAGATTCCGAGACGTGGAAGCGTCCTGCAGGGGTTGCTGGTGCTGAACAGGCCACCAAAGGCCGAGAAGAAACCGCTGCTTCGAGATGGAATAAACAAGTGTGCAATTATAACGGGCACAGCACCCTTCACCGTTGAACACATGATGGTTGGTCGATGCTGTGACGTCGTGCATGCTGACGAAGCAATCTGCATCACATGTGATGTCGCACTTACCAACCACGGCTTAGCGTGGCCCGTGCCCCATAAACAGTCGTATTCAGAAGGCACAATAAAATGAGCTTACAGATGGAGAACTTGGATCCCGTCTATAGCAACGGGCTATTTTTGTTAGAAAAGTTGATATAGAGAGGTAGTTGCTAGTCCGAGGCCATGCGATGTGATATGATAACACATTCTGTAAAGTTGTGAAAGCAAGGAGTACTCATGGAGATATCCAAGAATATATAAGCTATATCACCTAATCCAGCCCGGCATCTTACCAGGGGCGACCTGAGGGATCGCCGAAGGATCCCGAACCCAGGAATCACAGGGGAACACTGTGATTCACACTGCACAATGAGGGTGGGAAATGCCCTTGAAACAGACTCTCTACCTACTCCACCGACTTATCCTTCCAAGGCTTTGGGATGAGCGCAAAGCCTTGCTCAGGCTTCCTGAGATATACTTTTCCTTCCACAGCCACACGAAGCGCTTCGATTGCTCCATCTCGCAACCATACATGTTGCTTCGCACAATTCGTACCATACTCATCCTCCTGAAAGAGCATATGCTTAGCAGTAATGTCATCCGGGCTTCGCATCTTCGAAAAGGAGCGATGGTGGGTGACAGCGATTGGACCGTGTAGTACGCCCAAGTCTTTTCGCACCCTGGCAATGTCTTTCGGATAGACCTCCTTACGGCGAGAGTGGAAGACCAACCTCTTCTTCCCAACACCATCATCGAACTTCATCTCCAGGAGCCCAACCTCCTTGAAGTGGCTCAATGGAACATGGAGTTCCATTGTCCGCCTCTGTGAAGCAGGACATGCATCTCCAATCATCTTGGAGTAGTGGGCGGCAACCCAGAGCTGATGTGTAAAGTACAACCCGCCCCCCCACCCAAGCGAAATCCGTGCAGTCGTTGCTAATCAGGTTGGCAAAGTTCACAGTGCCATCCTCGTGGATCGTGCCCTGCACACGGTGAAGATCGACAGGCTTGAACAGACAAATGTGACCGCCTGGAGTGGCTGGTACAGTGTAATCCGTCCCCCAGCCCCGTCGTGCCGCTTCTTGACCATCTGGATTGATGTTTGCGAGGACGGTGGCCTTCAAATGCACAAGTGTTTCGTAGTTGGTCTCCATCATTTCTCGGAGCCAGGAAGAAAGCGACCGGATGCCTCGGATAGACGAATTCTCTCAAAAGGGCTTTTCGCATGGAGCCGGTAATACCAGTTTCGTCCAGTGCTCCTTTCCAGTCATCCGAGTTGTCGTCGTCGATGCCGGAGCACTTGTGGTCTACCCCCACGCCGTGCAGTGATATAGGATGTCGTGCCTCATTCCCTTCTCTTCATGTTCTTTGACCATTCTGTCGCACAGCCACTGTGCCGCACTGGTTGTGAAGCCAAGAAACCCAAAGGTTTGGCTAGAATAGAGATGTAGAGGTACCTCGATGTAGACCAGTTTTTCGTTGGTTGGTGCGATATTGGTGTATGTGGAAGATGAAGACCGGAATTTGTGCTTTCGAGGTAGCTTGAGGTTGGGAGCAACCCCATGAAAGAATTCGTGTCTGATGCTAAGATGCGTACAAAGTTATGGGGGTTTTTTTTTGCGACTAAGAAGTTTCTAATAAAAGGATTACAATAATAGCAGTTATCCGTCGTGCTGTTATGGACACAAAAAAGCGTTTCAAGGTGTTGACAAAAAGGGGTTCGTACAAAGTTATAGGAGAGTTATGCCTAGCTATATATTTAGAAAGTATAAATACAGTTTGCGTACTCTATTGTTGGCTGTCAGGTCTTAGTATCAGACACGAATTCTTTCATGGGGGTGAGAGGGCACAATAAAATGAGCTTACCGATCGATGGAGAACTTGGAACACGTCCATGGCTGGCAACACGGCCCGGCGCGCTATCTTTGAGAGGTAGTTGCTAAAAGTCCGAGGCCATGTTTTCCATCCCTTCAGGGTTTGCATTAGTTATTCGAGGCCTTTGAGGTAGAAAAGCCCATGTCGGGGGTATCTGCATAGCAGCAAGCACGCATGGGGTATTTCGACGATCAGCACAAGCGAATAATCCACAAAGCGGCGCGTCAATAGATGCGCCAGGCCTCCTTATCCGTCTCCAGTCGCCCTTCAACGTCTTGAGCAATCCCTCGCAGCCGCTCTTCTACCCAGTGCTTTTCCCTTGTTATGATATCATTTTCCATCGCCTGCATAACCTGTAGCTCCGCCAACAGCCCATCGACCAGAACTTGACACCTCAAAACCATGTGTGCAATGCTCGAATCTCCAATCGTTGGAGGGAGACAGCCGAGGTGCCGCAGGAAAGCCGTTAGTTTACGAGTCATCGCCGCATGTTCCCCTTTCCAAGCATCTCCCAGTCCTTCAAGAGAGCTCATCGCGCTCCCGTGTCCGGAAGTCTCGTTGCGGTCGGACCAGACCCTCATCCACCCATGAAAACCACTTGTTGAAATCGCCCGCAAGAAGAAAGAAGCGGCCACCAGGATCTAGAAGCGACGGCAGCTCATGTAAAGGGCCCGAGAGCGCCTGTATGTGCTCGACCAGCCCAGAGAAGGAATTGTCCCCGTTCCATTCACGGAGAGCTAGAAGATTCTTCTGCTCCTGGGCAAAGCGTTCATTTTCCTGCATAACCTGATTCAGACTCGCTACTTCATCGAATTTAGCCCGCAGGGCCTTTTGCGCGCTCAGCTCCCACTGCTTGAGTGTTATCGCAGATGGTTCGTGCAGTATATGGAGCTGCAGGAGCTCGTTCTGTAGACCAATGATCTCCGGGGGGGAGGGCATGGTTGGTGGGCTCCGAAGGAGGGTGAAGGAAAGTAGAGGTAGGTGGTTTGCCCGTCTTCCTCGGCGTGAAATGTTGCTGCAACGTAGAGAAAGCAGGTCGAGCGAGCTTCTTCGGTTCTGTGCTCGAAGCTACACACCCCTCGTCGGATCGCGAATGCTCCTCGGTCCGGTCAGAAGTGCTATGGGCCGGGTCGGGTTTGGCTTTGGTGCTGGCAGAGCGTTTCAATGCATCGAGTCGAGCAGAGGTTCGGGTCATGCCGGGGGCAGCCTCTGCAGGAACGTTTTTAGAAGGCTTGGGATTGCCGTGTGCCATCAGAAGAGACTTTGGCCTTTCCATGCGAGATGCAGTTGGGTTGGCTTCGATTGTTTCTTGACGCGCGCCAATTACTGTGCTCGTCGATTTCGTGCGTGCGTGAGCGTGAGCCCTCGTTACAGGTGCTGATTGTACTGCAATTCCGGGTCGTCTGAGCGATTGGGATCGGCTCGGGCCCGCGAGATTCTGTGGCCTGCTGGGCACCGCCGCGGGGCGCGATGAGTGGGCGGTCCCATCTGTGCCAGGCATACCTCTCTCCGCCTGGACGCCAGTGTGATACATTGACCGTGGTCTAAGGCGGCCTTGTTTAGCATCTCTCACGCTCGTTTGCTCTGGAGCCATGCCCCTCGATACTTCAGACGGACCTGCTGCATGGCTCTCTGGTCTTGTTGGCGGTGCCTGGACTTCTGCCGTAGTGCCAGACCTGGCAATCGACTTCAGCAGCCCCCGTTGGGGCAGAAAGCTTCGCCTTTTTGCAGAATCACCGCTATTTTGGTCGTTCGGAGGCTGGCTCTGCGCCTCGGAGGCGTGTACGGGCGGAGTTGGCTGTCACTCTGTTAGCACGGAGAAGGCAGCATCGTGTCAAGCAGCAGTACTTCTGACCGGGAGGATGCGTCGGCCGCTCTGGCGAGCTGGCTCCGGTGCTTCGTAGCAGAGCTGAGGGAAGGTATTGGCATTGTGGTCCTTCGGCTGCACTCAGTTGAGGGCGGTTGGAGTCGAGGACAGACCAGGCCAAACAAACATGGCGCATGGACGTTTGCCCTGGGCGATTGGGCATCTCTTATCAGCGCTGACTCAGCACACCTAACGTGTCTCACCAGTCATCCGGCCACCCCACCAAAATCGCGACGCGTCTTCTCATAACTCTTATAATGTCCCCCACCCAGCGCGCGCCCAGCAGGCTCAAAAAGAAGGTAGGCTTGCTCTTTCAAAGCAGGCCTTTCAAACTAGCCAAAAATTAAGCCAGCGAAGGGTAGCTAAACTGTATAGTATCCCTCGGTCAACCCTCCAAGGCCGCGTCAACGGCTCCCTCCCACAAGCTGCTGCCAACGCACAGAAACGAAAGCTATACCCTACAGAGGAGCAGTCCCTAGTAGATTGGATCCTAGACCTCGACCGACGCGGATTTCCGCCCCAGATCATCGACGTACGGCGAATGGCAGACAATCTACTCGCCGCGCGCGCGGCCAAGAGCCCCCTCCTCAGCCTATTGGCAAGAACTGGATATCGCGCTTTATTAAAGCTCAGCCAGAGCTCCAGACAAAGTGGAATCGCAAGTTCCACTCACAGCGCGCGAAATCTGAGGATCCAGTCGCAATCCGCGCGTGGTTTCAAGCTTATAGAGGAGACGCGTCAGTCGTACGGCATCCTCGACACGGATATCTACAACTTTGATGAGACTGGGTTTATGATGGGTATCGCTGCGACGTCAAAAGTCGTTACAAGCTCTGAGACAGTCAGCCGGGCGATGACTATATACAACCAGGCGATCGTGAGTGGGTAACGACGATCGAGGGGATCAACGCGGCTGGCTGGTCTATCCCACCCTTCGTGATCCTGCTTGGAAAGCTCCACCAAGCCTCCTGGTATCAAGGCCTCCCACCTGACTGGACTATCGCTGTTAGCGACAACGGCTGGACGACTGATGAGCTTGGCCTTGAGTGGGTAAAGCACTTCCACCGACATACAGAGTCTCGTACAGTGGGGGCCTACCGACTGCTCATCCTTGACGGCCACAGCAGCCACGCAACGCCTGAGTTCGACCAGTACTGTACAGACAAACAAGATTATCACGCTCTGTATGCCGCCGCATACGTCGCACCTCCTCCAGCCGCTTGACGTTGGCTGCTTCTCGCCTCTCAAGCGCGCGTACGGACACCAGGTGTCCGAGCTTGCGCGACAAGGCGTCTTCCATATCGACAAGCAGGACTTCCTACAGATATATCTAGGTATCAGAGAGAGATAGTCCTATCGGAGCAGAATATCCAGGCAGGCTTCCAAGCGACAGGGCTAGTCCCAGCTTGTCCAGAAACGCGTCTTATCGTCGCTGACAGTGGTTAGGACGCCGTCTCCGCCAGGGACAGCAGCCAACGCTGAGGTCGCATGGACAGCAGAGACGCCGCATACTACTGCTCAGCTAGAGCAGCAGGCTCGACTTATCCAGGGCCGCCTTAGTCGCCAATCCCAGAGCCCTACTACCCAGGCTATCCGCCAGCTTGTCAAAGGTTGTCAACTTGCGATAAATTCAGCAACGATCCTTGCAGAGGAGAATAGGAAGCTTCGACAGGCTAGTCAGCGCCGGCAGCGTAAGGAGCAACAGCGCCGACAGTATATAGCCCGTGGAGGAGCTCTGCGGGCAGAGGAAGGTCAATTGCTTGCTGCAGAGGCTGAAAGGGTGCTCCAGCAGGTAGAGCAGGCGGGGCAGCCAAGTAGGCCTCGAGCACCACCAACCTGCAGCAAGTGCCATGAACAAGGGCATAAAAGGACTCAGTGTACTACTAGATAGCGCGCATCTAATAGATCTATTTTCTATATATTTTATTACGTTGTTGTAGAGCTATTGTAAGAAGAGGTGTCGCGATTTTGGTGGGGTGGCCGGATGACTGGTGAGACACGTTACGTCAAAAAAGCAAGGTTGACGGGGAACTCTATTCTACATTGCTTTCCGAGGGCACACAGGGCACCCAGTGCCTACTTGGAGCTACAGCTGTCGAGATGGTTGTCCTTATGAAGGACAAGGTAATGAGATAATGGTAGAAGAAAGCAAAGTCCGCCCGAGGGAGAGATTGCTCACAAGATGGCGCCACCAACTCCTCTAACAACTCTGCATCCCCGCTACAGGCTACCCTGGCGCGCTGGAAAAGAAACTCCCTCAACGGCGGCATGGTCCACAAACCAGCTGACCCTCTCCTGCGCTTGCGCGTTGATAAGTCCACAGGGCAGCTGGCGCCCGTCATCCGTGTCAAATATCTGTTTCATAATATCCTTCTTGGCCCCGCCAGTGGCCACGAAGGCGATCTTGATTCCGTGGGTTGCGACGGGCAGCGAGAGAGTGATGCGCTTCCGGGGCGGCTTCGGCGCGTCGTCGATTTTCAGAATCCACGCCTCGCTTTCGCGTAACAGCGGAGAGCCAGGGAACAGGCTGCACGTGTGGCCGTCGGGGCCGCATCCGAGCAGCAGCAGGTCGAACATGGGCAGCCTGACGCTGTCCCGCGCGGCAAAGACGCTGACGAGGGTCTGTTCGTACTTGTCGGCCAGTTCCTGTACATCATCGAGGTATTTGACATCGATTGGGAAGACCTTGGGCTGGCCGAGCTCGGTGGGGATCTTGTCCAGAATCTCTTCTTTGACCAGCCGGTGGTTGCTGTCCTCGTGGTCGAGAGGCACCGCGCGCTCGTCGGCGTAGAAAACCTCCCACTTGTCGAACTGGACTGGCCCTTCGCCGTTGGTTTCTTTTAGGAGCGCTTGACCAAGGACTTTGGGTAGCGAGCCGCCGGACACGGCAACGCGGAAGACGTGGTGGCGGTTGAGCGCGAATTTCTGCGCTTCGAGCACGTACGAGCGGAGGCTCTGCGCGAGCTCATTGACGCCTGGGAAGGCATAGAGATTCGGTGGTTTGCCCATCTGGGGGGGAGACGAGTGCGCGGTTGGGTGGGATGGAGGGGCAGTCGCGATGGCGGGGTTGTCGGAGGATTCTGTGTCGTCACCAAAACGGTGAGGGCGCAACAGCAGGAACTGCTGTCGTGCAGGCGGCCGGCTAGCAACGAAGGACAAGGACGGCGCCACGGCTGAAACCGCGACGACGCGGCTGCGAATGGGATGAAGTCATCGTGATGACTGACGCTGGCCGTTTTCGGTGCCCTGCAGCAGGTAGTATGTAGATTGCAGCCCCGACACGCGCGGAACGCGTGCCGCCCCAGGCGCGCCTTTTGACGGCAGAATTTCCAAGCCACGATACACGGACAGGCACGAGCAGGTACTTTTATACCATTCCCTCGCAGACGCGACCCCGCGCGCTGACGAGCAACAGCTGACCTGTGCCATGCGCGCGCGTGATTCCATCCATGGCGCCGAGGATATGCTGTTCACGACTCTAGCCTAGCCCGATACGTCTCGCTGCTCAGCCCATTCTCTAGCCGTATACGGAGACCATAAGGTAATGAGAATGCCGGCTATGATGCGAAGGGAGGATGCGTATAACATTGACGAGAGAAAGAAAAAAGGGGTATTTGGTTGCAGCCACTCTACGAAGACCAAAGGAAATGATGCCCTACCACCGTAGGCAAGTGTGATCTCCCAAATGCAGCCCCGATAGATTCCCAGAACCACACGCAATGCAGATATAGCAAACGAAAAAGCAACAAAGGCTCGACTAGAAAATTAGGTCGAACCGCCTACCAGAGACGCGAGAAAGCCTAAGGAAATAACATGGGCGTGCTGTTCTCACGGCTTCCTCTCCCTGACCTCTTCTCCGGGAACCTTTGCTCCTGTGCTGGCGCTGGCGCCGTCAAGTAGGGGGAATTCCTTGATCGCCTCTGCGTTCGGCTGTGGATAAGGCGTTAATGGGGATGACTGCCACTTTCCCACATCTTTCTTCAGCTGCTCGAGCTCCTTCTGGAATCTCTTGCTATAGACTTCAATGTAATAGTTCGCGCCGTTGTACGTGCTCCAGATGAACACCACACCGAGGAATCCACCAGAAGCCCAACGTGACCAGAACCAGAGCGGACATGGGATCATCGTGAGGCAGGCGTACGTGTACTGAATCATCATGAAGGCTGGCTCCTGTAGGCTTTCGGGTAGAGAGAGAACGAAGCGACCGAGGAAGTTCTTGGCGTACGATTTGCGCAGCCACGTGAAGGAGGTTGGGCGGCCAGCGGCAATCTTCTCGCGACGCCGAACCGTGATCATGAAGTGGTAGCTGAGCTGCCACATGGCGTACGGAATGGTGGCCCAGAGCATCATTTGGAGAAGACCATAGCGATGCGGAGAGTCCAGGGCGGCGTTACGAATGTTCCAGATTGCGGGATAGGCCTGCTTCTGGTACTCGGGTGATATAAGATGGACAATACAATGTAGCGTAGCGCAAGGCATGATGTGAATGAAGAGGCTGTGCAATCAGCATGTATCTTTCGTATCAAGCGTACATGCTTACCTGACAACTTTGTCCATGGAGTGGAAGACCAGCGAATTGCGCCACATGACAATGGCAACGGCATTGTTCCCGAATGCAAGACAGTAAGTAGAGATGAACAGCCGCTTCGACTGGGGGAAAACGTAGATGGAGAGCACGAGAAGAGCATTGACGAAGTAACAAAGATCGGCCAGGAAATAATGATAGCCTGTCATGTGGGTCAGTCAACGGCACCCTGGGAGTTAGCGGGGAAGGATGTCTACCTTTCTTGTGATAGGTGTAGTAACGGAGTGGCATAAAGTAGAGCAACTGCACCGTGTACCACAAGGGAAACCAGTCGGGGCGCCCGCCTATGAGATAGCCCGAGACGAATATGTTCATGACGGCGGCGATGAAGGAGGCCTTCTCTCTTGCTGAAACGGCCGTGTTGGATGTCCATTGCTCGTTGAGACGGTCGACGGACTGGCGCATGCGTTTCTTGTATCTTTCCAGCTGCTCGCTCTCGGTGGGTACGCGGCGGCGCCATTCCTCGACCGCGCGGTCTCTGGTGTTCGCTGTCCGTGTTTTGGCAGCCTTTCTGAGCCTTTCCGTCTGAGCAGAGATGGAACTCTGTATCTTCTCCACGCGCTGTGTCAGAGCGAGGTTCTCGATGAAGTCGAACATGGTCAGGCGCTCTACAGGCGGAAAGAAGGCGCCCTCGTCGGCGTCGGAGTCGTCCATGTAGGCGGAGCTGTTGGAGAAGGAGTTGGAGCGCGAGAGGCCTGGTGTCGACTGCGGCACCGAGCCGTCACCTCCGAGCAGCGCAGCGCCGGCATGGGTCGCATCTCCAGGCAGCGGCTTCGCTGACAGTTCAGAAACACCCAGCTCCGGCTGTGACTTGACCCTGGCCTCGGTAGCGGGGTTGTGGTCGGCCATGACGGGCAGGCCTTCCGGGACGGAATCAAGGCTAGAGATGCGGCGGTGGAGGGGTCTCTAGGCAGTGCGGAGGGGAACCTACAGCCATGGTGGTTAGCTGCGGTGTGCGCGAGGCTCATGGCATTAGGGGTGGATGTAGATGGAAGTAGAAGTGAATGTAGACGACAAGCAGACTGGGAGGGCAGGCAGATAGCAGAGAAACGAAAACAGAAAGCGCGTACGGCGTGGGGTACTGGTATATAGCAAGACACTGCGTCAAACGTCCGACTGACGGCCGCCGGGATGCGAAGACGTGCGAGGGCTGGACCGAGGCCTCGTTCTCTGCCGTCTTGCGGATGGAAGCGTGGTGACACGATATTGTAGGAGCCCCGGAATGAGGGCGATGTGTGCTGGCGCCAGGTCACAAGACGGCGCTCGTGAGAATGTGCCGTAGGGGAGAGCCCGCTCTGACAACGTCACCGCACCATGGGTGCGTGCAGGGTCAAAGCGCTGCGCTAGGGCCCCGTTCGCCCAAGCGGCGGGCACGCGTCGACGCGGAGGACGCGCCTCAACCCTCCACCTGGGCACATCCCAATATCAACCGCGCAGTAGCAGCGCCAGACCGCGACCATGGGGAGGCTCGTGCGCCTCGAGCTCTACAGTAAGCCAGCTGTGCGCCTGCCAGTTCGCGCCGCCTGTGCTGACCGTCTGTCGCAGATTTCAAGACGTATCGCGGCAAGCATGTCCTGCCCTTTGGCGACTCGTACTTCACCTCCATCATCGGGCCCAATGGCTCCGGCAAGTCCAACAGCATGGATGCCATCTCATTCGTGCTCGGCATCAAGTCGGCGTCGCTGCGCTCGCGTGAGCTGCGCGAGCTGGTCTATCGCGGGCGCATCATCCAGACCAGCAAAACGGCCGTCGATGACGTGAACGGCGAGGCAAACGGGGATGCCGACGGCGAGACGCAGGAAGATGGAGACTCGCAGCAGGGCGACCCCAAGACCGCCTGGGTCGAGGCCGTGTTTGAAGACGACGCCGAGAACATCCACCGATGGCGGCGCACCATTACGACGGCCGGCCAGAGCGAGTACCGCATAAACGGGCGCGTGACCACGGCAAAAGCCTACAACGAGGCTCTTGAAGAGCACAGCATCTTGGTCAAAGCCCGCGCCTTCCTCATCCCGCAGGGTGAAGTCGAAGAAGTGGCCAAGAAGCCGCCGAAAGAGATCACGTACATGATCGAGCAAATCTCAGGCAGTCTGGAGAAGAAGGCCGACTACGAGAGGCTCAAAGCCGAGTCTGACGCCGCCGCCGAAGACAACTCGCAGTTCCTGCACCAGCGCCGCCAGATCAACACGGAGATCAAGACATACTCTGAGCTGGAAGCCGAAGCCAAGGCATTTGAGAGGAAGGTGGCGGAGCGCGACGATGCGACCGTGACACACATCATGTGGAAGCTATACCATCACCAGCAGGCCATTCAGAAGGCACGCGACAAGATCTCCAATCACCACGAAGAGCTGAAGGAGCACAAACGTGGCGTGGCAAAATATCACCAAAAGCTGCAAGATGCCACTCAGGCCGAAGGCAAGGTGAAGCGCGAAATCAGCAAGACCAACAACAGTGTCAATTCCAAGACCAGAGAGATGGAGGACGCCCAGAACAACCTCGTGCCGATCGAAGAGAAGATCAGGCTCACCACACAAGAGCTGGGCAGACTAGATGAAAGAATCGCTGCTTTGACCAGGGAGCGAGACACTCAAACCAAGGAGATTGCGAAATATGACAAGGACCTGGCGCAGGTCGACAAGGCCGAAGCGCAATGGGAAGCCCAGCGCAGAGCCGCGGCCGAGCAGCAAGGCCAAGAGCTCTCGCTCGAGGATGAACAAGAGTACAACCGCCTTCGAAGCGATGTCGCCAAGCAGACGTACAAAAACAAGGCCGAGGTCAACAGGCTCGAGCGCGAAATAGGCACTGAACGCGAACACGCGCGAAGCCTTCAACAAAAGGTCGATGGCTTCCAGACGTCTGTAGACAGGCTAGAGGAAGACATCACCCGGCTCCAAGCGAGACAAGCTGAACTCAAGTCGATGCTGAAGGAGATTAAGAAGACGAGAGCGACGAAACGGCAGGAGCTTAACAAGCTGGAGTCCGACCGAAAACGCGTCAGGGACCAGTCCGACGAAATCAACCAGGAACTCCGGACGGTTGCTTTGAAGTTGCAAGCCGCAGAGATGGACCGCCACGAGAGCAGGAGAGAAAAGACGATGCGCGACTATGTCTCCCAAATGAAGCGCATCTTCGGATCAAGCGTCTATGGGCGGTACAAGGACTTGATCAAGCCGAAGCAAAGGAAGTACGACCTTGCTGTCGGTACGCTACTTGGTTGGCACATGGAGGCCGTGCTTGTTGATACGGACAAGACTGCCAGGGACTGCATCGCGTACCTGAAAGAGCAGAAGCTTGGCCAGATGAGCTTCCTGCCTCTCGATTCGCTGACTGTTCAGTCTGTTAACCAGAACCTGAAGGGTATGCATGAAGGCATGCGTCTCGGCATTGACTGCATTGACTATCCGCCTCACCTCGAACGCGCCATTTCGTCTGCGTGCGGTGACAGTGTCATTTGCGACAACCTCAAGCTGCCCAGCACATGTGAGCGCAAGATTGGCGTCCGTCACCCTCTCCAAAGGTAACTCGATGACAGGTGGTACTCTGCACGGCACAAACCAGAAGCAGCAATGGGGCGACCAGGAGATCGAGACACTCAGGCAGAAAGTGGGTGGCTACCAGAAGCAGCTTGCCGATCTCCCGAGGCCCGAGACGTATAATAGGGAGGTAGATGAGCTTCAAGTGGAGCTGAATGACCTGGATGATCAGATGCGCCGCCTGGAGGACGAGATCAAGACGCTGGATCGTAACATTGGCAGCAAACAGAAGGAGCTGAACCATGACAGCAACATCCTGAAGCAAGAAAAACCGAAGCTCAACGACCTCGCGCAGAGACTGCGCAACAGGGAGGAAGAACTCGAAGAGGCCTCAGATGCCGTCCATCAGGTCGAGGATCAGGTATTTGCAGGGTTCTGTGAACGGCTGGGCTATGCAAACATCCGTGAATACGACGCACAACAGGGCTCCGCGCAACAGGAGGCTTCACAAAAGCGCCTCGAGTTCAAAAAGCAACGCAGCGTGCTTCAACACACTCGAGCCAATGTCCAGCAGCGACTCAACATCGTCAACGAGCGTTTGAAGAACGCGCAGGACAAGCTTAGCCGTGCCCAGGGTGTCTTGAAGGGCTATGAAGCCGAGCAACGAGAACTGCAGGACGCCATAGACGTTCTCCAGGCGGAGGTGGAGAAATTCCAAGACAAGTTGGCCGAGCTAGAAGAGGAGAAGAACGAGAAGACTAGCGTGGTGAAGGACGCTCGCCGCAAGCTTGATCAGCGCAATGAGAAGGTCAAGAGGGTCTTGACGGAAGTTGAGCAACAGGAACAGATCATCAAGAGCAAGGCCACGGAGCGCTACCATCTGCTCAAGAAATGCCGTCTTGATGAAATCAAGCTCCCGCTGACGCCAAACTCGGCGCCTCTATCCTCACTGCCAATGACTGACACTGTACGCGAGGATCCTGATGCGATGGACGTGGATGAGCCGGACAATACGCAAATTGAGCAGCCAGAGGTCGAGGACTACGGTATTGAACCCAACTTTGAGAAGCTAGACGATGCGCTCCGAGACGAGATTGATGACATTCTCGAGAAGGAAGACAGTGAAGACGACACGGTCCAGAGCGAAGCAGCCACTGCCCTTAAGAACGCTGAAAGCCAACTAACCGACGCCATCGCCGCTCTTGACGCCGAGATCAGCAAGTCCAACCCCAACATGAAGGCCGGTGAGCGCCTAGAGGCCGCTCGCGACAAACTCAAGCAAATCGAAGATGACTTCACCGCAGCTCGGAAGAAGGCGCAGGAAGCAAAGACAGGCTTTGAGAAGGTCAAGGAAGAGCGGATGAAGCTTTTCATGAAAGCCTACGACCATATCCACGACAACATCCTCAACGTCTACCAGGAGCTTACCAAGTCGTCTCAGTTCCCGCTCGGTGGCACCGCGTACCTCGATCTCGAAGACAGCAGCGAGCCCTACCTCGCAGGCATCAAGTACCACGCTATGCCGCCGCTCAAGCGTTTCCGCGACATGGAGCATCTGTCTGGCGGCGAGCGCACTATTGCTGCGCTCGCGCTCCTCTTCGCCATCCATTCGTACCAGCCCAGTCCGTTCTTCGTCCTGGACGAGGTGGACGCGGCCCTCGACAACGTCAACGTCGCACGTGTGGCTAGCTACGTGACGAGGCACGCACGGCCAGGCATGCAGTTCATTGTCATTTCGCATAAGGCAGGCTTGTTCCAGGAGAGTGAGACGCTTGTGGGTATCATGAGGGACCAGGCGAAGATGTCGTCCAAGGCCATCAGTTTGGATGTAGGTTGTTCCCCGCTTTTCGGAAACACGGCGCTAACGTTGCTGCAGCTAAGGAAGTATCCCGCTGCAGCCGCTGCTTGAGAATAATGGAAGCCATGTGTCGTTTTGTCAAAGAATCGCGATTGCGTAATCTCGGCGTAATCTCGCGGTCTTGTCGGGTGTCCTGGGCATGCAGTGCCATGCACTGCAGTATAGGAGTGGTGGCAGGAACGCCCATGTACTTATTCATTTCTTCTCGAGTATCGAAGAGCGCGTGTTTGAAGAGTTGCTCGATCGCTATAGCCGCACTTGCAGTGTAGTGTTGTGTTCTGAGTATGAATATTTCGCCTAGTGAATTATTCTTTGTGCTCGTGGTTTGGCTGACAGATTATCCCCTCCCGCCTACTTGGTGTGGGGTTTCTTGCCGCACAAGTGCAGCCAGACGAAGTCTCTGCGCTAGCTTTGCAGCAGTAGATCAAAAGTTCTAGGCCGGTGTACCGGCGAAAGGGAGCTCTGCATTCTCCATCAGACCCCGAAGACGGCTTCGGGAATCCGCCAGCGTCGTCTTTGTTGCAGCTTGGATTTGCTCGACGGAAGAAGGCGCTGCGGCTTGGGTATACCTCAAAGCAACACGTGACGTGCCGCCAATTCCAACAAAGGGCTGCGCAGCGTGCTGCTCCTTTGTACCGTGACCCATTGGCATATTTCATCCTGTCCTCCCTTGCTGAAATTCGTTGTCCGTATTTGACATCCTCGATATCCTGACCGTTCTCTCAAAGATCAAGGGCTTAATTTGTAATTCGGCGTCATGTCTATAACGCATGAATCCACGTCCAAGTGCGTAACCAGCCCAGTCACATCCTCGCCTCCGCCCAACGACAGACGCAGGAGCTTGAGGTCCTCCCTCTCAGGCAACAAGGAAACCGCAAAGATGCCATCCAAAAGCGCGAAACGGCGACCCTCGGATTCATCCGAACATCCTCCCGTAGCTCATGAGGCACCCGTGTTGAAAGGTCCAAGTAATCTAGTCAGCGTTTCACCTCCATCCGGCAAAAGGCGCAAGAAAGACGCCGCACTGACCGCAGAAGAAGATGCGGAAAATAAGCGACTGCAGAAAGCCAAGGCTGCGTTGAAAGTCATCAAGCAGGAAGAAAAGGAGGCTCAAAAGGCCGCAACAGAAGCTGCACGGCGGAAAAGACAGCACGAAGCAGCGGCCAAAAAGGCCAGAAAGGAAGAAGAAGCGGCGGCAGCAAAAGCTGCAAAGCAGCAACGAGGAAAAGAAACGGCCGCCAAAAGGGCGGTGAAGGAAGCTGAAGCCGCCATCAACGCCGAGGCAAATGCGGAGAAGAAGCTCTGGAAGAGCAATTGGGAAGCATATTGCAAAGACAATGATGCTCAGGGCAGGATGGTGCCATGGGGCGCGGATGACAGGCCCACGTCCATCAACCAAAGTCATGCTTTGCAACTGTATACGCTCAAGCCAACGGAGCTGCGCTACCTCGAGTACTGCCCGGAGCCCGGCATGTACGGCAACACCGTGAAGCTGTTTGACGAGAGTGAGGTGAAGCTCCTTGCTTTTCGGAAGTACGCGATGCTTGCTGGCGTGCCGCCCAGTGATCAAAGTGCTATGATTCAACGCGGCAAGGAGCTGTGGGAAGAAGAGTAAGTACCTCCCAGTTCGGCTGTCAAGGAACGCCGTTGATAAGTTGCAGAGGACGACGTGGCCCTGGATGTCCGATCTTCACGCCGAATGCGGAACACGAGATGGAGACCGAGCAAGATGAGGACGCTCCAAACTGGTGGCGTGATCCCCGCATGCTCCGACGTATGGGCTATCAAGATAGCAAGCTTCAGAAAAAATCTAGCACGGGTGAAAAACCTAGTGCGGATAAGTGACCTGGAAAATCTCGCCTAGTTTGAGCAAAGTTCCGGCTCACATGAGGACTTGAAATTTTACGAGCAAGGACGTCAACAGCCGCTACGATCGCGAAGGTATCCACAATTTCCTTCTATTCCTTGACACGGTACCAAGACAGCGTTTCGCCATCGTCAGACACCGAGTTACCCCAGGATATAGCTGGAACACTGGAGCTTATATGGGGAATTTCGGAGGTTTTTACCTACCCGATGTAGGGATGACTCCACCAGACTGTTTCTGTTGTGTAGATAGTTTGTACTGCCAGAATCCAGGGCTCGTAGGTAGTCATTCCGCGGAGATGCATCATCTGCATCTCCTGGCCAACATGTTCACTCGACAAGCCGTGTGTCCCTTTGCTGAGCAGATGATCGCCGTCCTCCAGTATTTTGTTAGTGGTTCCTGTTCGATGAATCCACAATTCACAACTGCCAACTGCCAACATTGTGCTCTAGACAGCCTTGACATGCAGCTCTCAGATGTTGCAAACCCAGCTAAGGAGTACACTAGGAGAATAGCGGAACCACTGACTCGACGGCGGAACGCGGACGGTCAGCCGAAGGAGCGGTAGGTGCGCATGACGCGCGCTGTAGGGTTCAGCTCTTGGGAGTCGAAGAATCGTTACGACATGTGTTAACGATCGTCCCTGTGGGCTCCAAAAACGAGACTTCAACTAGCCGTAAGGGGTCAGTACTTCCCTGGTCGGAATCTCCGAGCTCCGTCTAATAACTCCTGGTCGGAATCTCCGTCCTCCGTCTAGTAACTCCTGGTCTAATAATAATGAGTCCCCAGGTCGACGCATTTCAGACTATGGGGTTGGGGTTCGCATTCGCTTTGCGACGCAGGGTAGGCGAAAGGGGTGTTTGAGGCATTTCCCTGGACAGTCGAGTTATCGGAGCATGGTATGCATCTGCCGCCGACGTAAAGCTTCGAAACCTGCTAGTTCTCCTGCTCGACTGACTATTAGGAGACGTTTTCACGTACAACCACGGGCCCTTGCTGGTAGAGGGACTCCGGCACCGTTCCGCGAATCCACCCGTTCCCCGCCAAGCGGATCCGCCCCCAGGAAACAATGATCCGCACGACATAGTTTAGCACACTCTTGACACATCCAAAACATCTAGGGCCAGCGCTAGAGACTGCCTTCGCTCGCTTCGAAGACCCTCAGCGGCTACTGATCGGATACCAGCCCGCCTTGGAGTGGTGTGCCGCTCAAATTGAGTTTAGAGTGATCCGCCTGAACGTCCCCTGTCGCCGACTGCGGGCCATATGCTTCGACAGTACGACAGTAGTCATACAGTGTAACCTGGCCTTACGCACCGAGCTCGGTGGCAGCAGTACCATGCTAATGCCGTTATATATGCTTATGATCGAAAATGGTATTCTCTTACTAATTTGTATGTGGCGTTAAATTAACTACCTAGGGGTAGAACGACAAAGGCTTTCATCTCAAATAACATGACAAAAAGGGCAGAGCCACCTGCTTAGTAAGTAATTTGTATAGAAAACGCATTTCCGAACATTTCCAATTTTTCATAAAAAAATCAAAACATTTAAGAAAAATTGGAGTTTCGCCAATTTTTTTCTTTGTATTTGATGACAAAGCACCCTGTTTTAGCAAGGTTCTAACCTGGTTACAAGCAATTTTGTACAAGGGGTGTCTATGCTTATGCCTAAGCCCAGTACGTAAGCATTTACACGTAAAAAAACAGCTATGCCGTATGTTCTACGACATGGGTACAGCATGCAGCGCAAACGCAAAGGATGCACGTGGAACTGCAAGCCATGCGCTAGTGACGAGACGCGCACCCCGCACCACGTGCAGATAACGGGCGCAACGGCCTCGCACCCCCGTCTGTGCTCGATAAAAATGTTCCCAGGGTGCTCCAAAGTCCAGGCATGTGAAATGAAGAACACTCAAGTGAGGCCGCTGTTGACTAGGCACCGTGCATGTGTAACACGCTAGGTCGTCCGCAGCCCTGGCAAGGACCATCGATGTAGAGCAACTCAGTACATGAAGCCGTTGGAACTCTAATGTCAGGAAACAGGAGATGGGTCTTGATGAGTTTGTTCATCAGTTGATCAGTTGATCAGTTGAATGGCTCGGCGCGCACCACTTGGCTCACGGTAAAACGCTGTGGGGTTGCTGGAAGAACGCAGTGTGATTTTGTCTATTCCGATGCCGAATCCGTCTAGGCAGACTATGATATCGTACAACTACATCGCTTTTTGTCCATCGCCACCAGGGTGGCGTTGTGTGCCCCAATGCTTCTTTCTCTGCGAACCGGAACTGTGATCCGCGCACCTTGCACCGGAGACAGTAGACGTGAAATGGAAACATGGAGCTGTTGTGCTTCTCCGCCCAGGCCGCTGGGGCATGTGCCAAATACGCCCTACAGGCACGGCGCGCTTCTGCAAACCGACTAGTCTACGGACCGTGATTGCGGTGAATCCTGCGTGCAGTATGGCACTGTTCGTTGCTGTCTAGCTGTCTTGTTCCTATCCTCGCTGAGTCGATGCCGTGCTGGTAGGTCCGTCTGGGTCCACCAAAGGCCTTTGCTCCCGTGGTCCGGTATGTACGTGACGCCAGTCCTCATCTAGGATGGGGAGCTCCCTCAAGTGACCAACGTCTGGTCACTATCGTCCCACTGCCACTGTTTGATGAGTTGTTTCACCCGGTAGTCCGTAGCCCAGCCAATGTCAGTCTCAATACCGCGGAGCAGGTTCAGCACGACCTGACGCTCCCCCATGTCACTCAGGCACTGTCCAGCTGTAAACAACGGCTGGACCGAATGGATGCGAACAGCCTCGTCAGGACGACCAAGTGAGATGCCTACAATCTCGCGACTGTGTTTCTGGCAAGCGGCCAAGACGGACTGATACGAGCTCAAGCGTTCGTGCACAGTGATGCCTCCTTGTGTCGACGCGTGCGGCTTGCTCATGAACAGATGAATCTGACTCATGTGGTAGCACTGCATGGTCGAGGCGCACATGGGAATGCTGTACCAGACCTCCGGGAAGAGTGCTTCAGGTTCTCCAAACATCGACATGCGCCTGGGCTCGATCCTGGCAGAAGACTGGAATGTTATCGGCAGTCCCTCGTACCATACCTGGAATTGGCGTCGTAATCCGTCCCAGTACTTGAGCAATGTTCGTTGAGCGACACCAGTCCAGGTAGGTCCAGCTTCCCCGCCTGGGTCGTCACCAGAGGCCATGAAGTTCCCGAGCTTGCCCATCAGCCATACGAGTGCGTTGCAGATGAGGTCCTCCTTCATCATGCTTTCGCCGTCTGCGTAGCCATCCTCGATAGCATTGCTTGGGATGATGAGGCCACCTTCGTCGATGAGAAGGCCGGCTTCCTTCCACATGGTGAGATCTTCGGTATCTAGCCGTGTACGCGTCTTGTTGATGACTGGAGCAAGGTTAGCTCTAGGACTACAGGACAAGAGGCCAAGCTTACGTGCTGCGAGCACATCTTGCCTCGCAATGTTCCAGAAAGTTGCTCTTCGCGCCTTGGAGATGAAGCCAATGTTGGCAGACGGTCCCATCGATATGCAGGCGGACATTTGTAAAGACGCCATACGTTCTTGTGCAATGACCAAGAGAGACTTTGCGCCGTTGAGATGCCTTGCCCACTCCGGTACGGAGCCGTCTAGGAACTCGTAGGCGCAGAGGATGGCCGAAGCAGCCAAAAGTTCGTCGGTGTTTGCCTGGGTCGGAGTATTGCTAGACTTGCGTCGACGCTTGGGAGGAGGCCCTTCAGGGCCAGGGAATAACTCGCCCGCGTCTGACTCGGAATCTGGGGTCGTCACGGCGTTGGCTTTCAGTGCCTCTAAAAGAAGCGACACAGCGATGTCATAGTACTGCGTAGCCTTGTGGCCCCAGTCCACCAGATGTGCGTCCGGATACGTCTCCATTTCTGCCTGCCGCGTTACACTGCCGCCCATGATAGGTTTTCGTCCTCGGACACGGGCCAGGGCTTTGGCAGAGTAAGCAAGAGCAGCATATTGGAGAAGAACATCATCATGGGCCTTTACCGGAACATATGATGAGAAATATGCGCCCACGTCAAACAGATCCATCCAGTATCCAGGTCCTTCAGAGAACCACCGCAAGAGGTAGGCAGTTTCATAGTCGCGCTCGGACGTGTAGCCAGTATACGAAGGCGTTGTTCGGCTGGCTGCAATGGAACTGGATCGGGGAGTCTGATCTGGGAGAGGATCGAATGGACCTAAGCACGGATCCAGAGGTGATGATGCGAGGGAAAGGGGATCATGAAGTAGCGACTGGAAATGGGCATTGGCGAGTGAGAGAGGTGGCGACATGGGCGCCACTGATGTCGCCTGAGGCGACTGGAGCATTAGAGATGCATCATGAGATGCAGGCGTCTCGAGCTGTGGTGTATAGCACAGTCCTGTACTATGCAGAGGCTCCGAACTGGGCGTGCTGGTAGGCGGAGAACATCTGTTCGGAGCCGGCCATGAGGTCACCGAGCGAGGCTCAAAAGGCATTGGGGAGTCTCCAGAAGTGG
Source organism: Laburnicola sp. JP-R-44 (assembly GCA_009805535.1). Lineage (NCBI taxonomy): Eukaryota > Fungi > Ascomycota > Dothideomycetes > Pleosporales > Didymosphaeriaceae > Laburnicola > Laburnicola sp. JP-R-44. The sequence continues at coordinate 1,536,226 of SELF01000040.1, read as the reverse complement.
CAGACATGGAGTCAAAGTCGTAGTCTGGGTCGAGATAGGGATTGGTGGTGTTGATGAACGTCACTAGCGGTCGTCAGCAAGTGGGAAGGCGCGATGGGAGACTGGCACTCACCGTTGCGGGGAATGTCGAGCCAGATGGTTTCGTCGTCGAACGTGTTCCTGTACGCGTAGAATCCTTTGAGCGAGTTGTCCTTTTGTGAACGGTTGCCATTCATCGAGGCGTTGTGCTGGTGGCGGAAGACGATGCCTGAGCTGGGCACACATTCACGCGAGGCCTTGCAACACTGGCCACATCTGGGCTTCATCTCGTCGCATTTCAGCTTGCGCTGGCGGCATGTCAAGCTGCAGAGACGGCCGTTAGAGCTGTCGACGGCCGGCTGGGGCGGGTTGCACTCACCATCCTGTTCGTGATCGCATTACGGAAGGAAATTGGGTCGGTACCACAGGCATGCAAGCACAATGCGGTTGCGAGGAGCAGCCTTCGCTGGGCGACACATACGGAGTATATGTATGGAACCATGATGTTGGTTGTTAACTTCTTGCTCACGGTGAATTGCGGGGTGCTGTATGGTTCGCGCCAAGGGTCTACCTGTGCCGGCACCCCTGTTCACCGGCGCTCTTTGCCTGCCAGTAGCGTTGCGTACATGTCACTCAGGGAATGGTAGCAAGCGTACAGGTACACGAGTGTGCCACGCCGCCCGCGTCTACGAGGTGGTGGCTCGAGCATACCTAGATTTTCGTTTCACGGCCGAGTTGACGCCGAGCGTGTCGCCTAGCGGGCGGATGCAAGTGGAGATACACTAACTAGTGTACACCGGAATGTCACCGATATGATTCGCGGCTAAGTCAAAGCTCCTTAGCTTCCCCAACTTCACTTCCATAGCCAAGGGTCCCTTCCCAGCCTGCATAACGGCTAGGATGATGCTCATTCAGTCCCACCAAATAAGGCCGCCCGGAGTTGTCTCCATGCCTTGCGACTGCTCCGTTGCGCTCATGCCTCCCCGGATCAAAGCTTCAGACTGCGTTAGAGGTAGGTATCAGATCGAGAACTTCTGGAAAAAGCTCTGATCACCAGCGCATTAACGCACGGCGAGCTCGCCAGCCGACGCCGATCGCTGTCATCATTCTGCCATCTTCTGCTTCTTCTTTGGGCGTTCGGCCATTCCTTCAGCTGGCGCGTCGCTCTCTCCGTCCGCGTCTGCCATGTCTTCGTCACTGTCACCGCTGCTCTCGTGGTTCTCGTCAAACTCCTCGCCAACCTCAGACTCGCTTTCCGTGTGGAAGTCTTCGTCCACGCTTTCATCATCCTCATCCGCGCTTCCCCGATTGGCCACATCCCCATCGCTCGAAGCCAGATCCTCATCCTGGAGTGCGGCCGCAAGAATAGCTCCGGACTATGGGAAGACCCGTTAGCTTCCGGCATACAATATGTCACAAAGCTACAGCAACTTACGTCGTCAGCCATCTCATTCTTGGTCTTGATGCCCTTGGTCTTGAAGAAGGTCTCGAGTGGTTGCTGTTCCTCACTGCCGCGTGTGTCAGTTGTGCAGGGCTTAGAGCAGGGCCATTGCCACGTACCGATTAATGTTCGAAAACTGGTGCTCGGACTGGCCGTTCTTCATTGTGAATGTGATGTCAAAGGTACGACTTGCCGCCATGGCTCCCCCGACACGGGACATGGTCACGGATGCAATGTTGTCCATACTGATGTACGTAGCTGGCTTCGGCACAAACATAAAAGCCTTGTCCATGCAGAACAGATGCCCCTCGTTTGCTTTGATGGAGCATTTGACGCCAGACTGTTCGTGATGGCTGATGAAGTCCCGTGATGGCCTGGTGATGCGCTTCCCGCTAAGCCCCTTGAAGATTTCAGACACGACTACGGAAATGGGCGCTTCGTAATGCGACTGCAGCTTGTCCTTGTATTTGGTTTCGAGCAGATCCTCCTTCATATTCAGGTCCAGGTTGACCTCCTCGTCGCGCTTGAACTGCATGACCAAGAATGGGTACCGAGTCTGACCCTGCCGTAGCGGCGGATCCAGTCCGATTGTGATGAGCGTGTGCATGTCGTCGGGCTTCGGGAGAAGCATAAACTTCTTGACGGCATCGAACTGGATCTTGTAGTCATACGTCTTGCCGCGCAACCGGAACGAGTTCTCGTACATGTCAATGTCGAAGCGGCCACGGGGAGTCAAGTGCAGTATCTCCAAGAACGTAGCGAAAGTATCACCCGCGACCTCGCCAATCTCGGCCTTCTCGATGAGCGTCTCGTAGAAGAGGTTGGCAGCGTTTTGTTCTTCGCCCTCCTCGCCGTCCGTGGCATCCTCGCCCTCCTCGTTTTTCTCCTTCTTGGACGCCACGCCGGGTATGTAGAAGCGCATCTCCACCAGCTGGTCCTTTGCGCCGTGGCTCTTTCTTCCGCGAAACTTGGCTCCCCCGAGTTGTCCATTTACCCCAGCCTCGCCGTCTGCTGGTGTCGAAAAGTCGATTGCCACCTCGTTCTTGCCAGCCAGGTTCGTGTTTGAAATCTCTGTGTACGGCACCTCGAATGCGGGACGGTTCGCGACGTTGAAGGAGAGCTCGGCCTTGCCAAAGTCGGCTTTGCCCCAGTTCCAGCCGCGTAGGGCGTGCTCTCGACTCTCCAGGTTGACGCTGTACCACACTTTGAATAGTTTCGATAACCGGTCGAGATCCTGATGCCATTAGCAATCGCCGCACTGACGATGCGCCCATCGTACCTCTAATTTGAAGCCGTCCAGCTGCACGATGCCGTCCTGCCGCGAGAGCACCTTGACTTCATACCCCCGAGCAGCCCGACTCCACTGTGCCGACACGATCTGCGCGGAATCGAGGGTAAAGGTGCCATCTCCGCCGCTCGAAGGCTTCCAGCCAAAGCCAGATTCCGCGAAACGTGTGACGCCGTGCTTCTTGGAGAGATTGAGGTAGATGTCGTTGAAGGCCTCCCTGCGGATGGTCAGTCCAGGTCAAAACAAAGGCGTCGCATTTTCCGCAGAATTCATGTCTTACATTTCGGATGCTGCAGTTGCACAAACGTTGACGATCGGACTGAAGGCCACAACAGAAAGTTCGCGTTGAGCGCGTTCGCGTTCGCCTTTACTTAGTAATCATTGATGACTAATTGTGTCACGTGATTGATTGCGCTCACATCAGGGCTCAGGTCTCTCACCTCAACACCAGCAAAATGGCTGTTGCTCCGAACAGGCTTGTCGAATACAGACAGTCAGAATACCAGGTACCTTCAATCTATTCTGGGTTGTGTGCAGCATGGTCCAAAAGGTAAACACATCAAGCAGAAAGTATTTCTTGACCATCACGATGTATCTGCCAGGTACGGCTACCAGTGAAGCTGCGGAATTAACGCCGCTGGTTGATAAATCTTCAGGCTTTCCCTTGAAAGGAGTTCAGATGAGAAGTATCTGGTTTCTGTTCGTCATACTGCGTCTTTCTCACGACACCAACACCCTCCAACGGCACCACAGAATGGGCCATTCACCAGATTACATCAGAAAATCTACCTCACGGCCGACGATCCTTCAGCCTACTCCAGTACGACACTTTCTCTATAATTAGTTGATACGGCCTTTCCACGTAGGACTACACCTCTACAGCTTCAGCAACACTGCCACCAGGTGGTGTGATAATTCGTAAGGACTTCACAAGACAAAAGTCTAAGTACCATGTGTTACCCTATAATAGGTAAACTATACTCTATTTTTTTAGCTCAAGGCCTCACGAATTGTTGCATTGCTTGGTGCGTCTCAATCTTCTGATATCATTAGTTCCCTCCATATCAACGGCACACCACAAAACAACTCATACAACCTTGGTCCCGCAGCCAAGTAGTGGGCTCACTATCTCGCATACCCAACATGTAGTCTCGGACAACCGCTAAGGAGTACCTGCTTTTCCGCGGAATTTGGCTCTTGTACATAAACCGGTTTACACGTTCAACAAAACCGCCAAACACAAGGGCTTTCGCAACGTCCACTCAATCACATAGGAGGCACTTCCCCACAGCCTACCTATCTCACAGGCGCAGCTAAAGCAGGCTTCCAGTGCCATAAGCCGTAGTGAACCTACGTCGAAAAGCCGCGTAGTTGAAAATCCGAATTGCAGACGCGCAGGGTTAGCGCAGGATTTACGCCGTTGGCACTAGAAGCAGCGTGTCCAACGTATCGTACTACGCGTAGTAGTAGTATAGCCTATAGTTGTTGGCAGGAGCCCTTGGGGCACTGGCAGGTGCTGCCATCTCATTGTTTACACGCTAGTATGTAATGGCGCTATATAGCAGATCCTCCGATCAGCTCAATCCAACAACATTACATTCCACTTTCTTCAATAGTACATACTATATACTATATATGTGTTGTTAAATTACTACCTAGGGGTAGAACGACAAAGGCTTTCATCTCAAATAACATGACAATAAAAGCAGGGGGCTCTACTCTTTTTATTATGTTATTTAAGATAAAAGCCTTTGTCGTCCTACTCATAGGTAGATTAATTTAACACACTATAGTATAGCCTATAAAGAGCTTTTTAAACTATACTATAGCTATATAGCATAATTTAATATATTTAGCAGCTTTTATACTATATATATACTTCTCCCCCAGGGTCAATCCGTGATGTCACGTGATCCTGGGCCGGCTGTTTGGCCGACCACCGTGTTACGTAATCGATAATTTCTTCGACAACATTTTTCGCTGCAACAACAACGACAACAATTAACTGCTATTGTCGATGCTGTTGTGCAGAATGTTGACGACAAAATTATCGTTATTTTGTGTATATTTTGTTACTACTACTATGTGCTAGGTACTAGGTTATAGTGCCTCCTGTTTTACTCCTCTCTGTGTATGGTGCGGACTTGTCCTTGGTTAGAATCTCCACACGACGAAGATCTTCAATAAACTATAGCGTTAAGTAATAAGAGTTAATCGTACTGTACTACGCTATAGTGGACTCGCTGACTAGAAGAAGTTGAATGCATAACGAGAGAGAGACCAACTATGACAGTACCAGGGGTAGAGAGATTGCCGGGCGATAATGATACCCTCAACCGTGTCTAGATCTACAACGGGACCTAATTCCGTTGCGTTGGCTCCGGGACAGAGCGGGAGAGGGATGCAGTGAGAGGATGAGCGGAGCCGTTCGAACCACGGTCTTGGGAAGATATGGTGTTTGCATCGCGTTCCCAAGCTAAAAGCGTCCGCTTACGCACCCAGAAGTATTTGAAGGCTGCCCGATGGACTGCACTGCCTTGATCGACAACACAGGTTCAAACTGGCCACCTTTCCTATACTCTAAAACAAAGCTGCATGATCCAGACCTTCTTCACATGCAGCCCTGAGCTGAGGTTTGGTACACTATCCGACGACCCACCTAGAAGGGTCCATGGCACTTCGCGAGCTGGACCCCTTTACGCGCCAAGCTCGCAGTTCGCCCAGTCGGCTGCTCCCAGCGGCAAGAATCTGGGGAAATGGGTCTAAATTAGCGAGGTCGACGGTGCGGCTGACGGTGTCTGAATGATCAAGCTGAGTACCTGCCTAGTCGACGCGCAATCGCCTGAGACGAGATGCTAGCGAGCAGTCGACGTTTGGACAATCAAGAGTAGAATCATCGCAAACCTTCGGTACACGGTAAAACGCTGTGATGTAAAGCTGTGGGTGTGCTGAAAACGGCGTTTGGACAGTCAGTAGGTTCAATGTTCGAATCGAATATCGAATCGAAGCGACCCTTTTACAGCGCTCTTGCGGTGCACCAGCAAACATACCGAATGCTTCACTGTTAGGTTTGCTCCAACACCAGCGCCGAAAGACGCAAAGATGAGCTGCTGTCACGATTCACTCCCCGCACTCAAGATGCCTGATGAGCCGTCATGATCGGCTACTCGTACCACGATCCCCAGGCAAAACACATTGACCGTGGATCGAACCTGTCAGCCAGTCCGCGGGCTTACGAAGTAGCTCAGGGCTTCCCCCACGCGTGATACCACGCAACTCGATGGTCGATGGTCGATGGGGCGGGGGGCCTACGGGCAACCTCGGCGGGGCGCCGGTCCGCGGACAGGCAACACTTGTGAAGGCACGGCAGAAGGTGTGGGGGGCACTTGGTGAGAGACCGGTGACCTGGTCCTGAGCCGAGCACTAGAAGGTACGTGAGGGCCGGTGTGAAGGTGTGGTCAACTGAGGTGTGGCGTGGAGCACAACAGCGGGCGCCACTGAACGTCCGATCTGTACATGAAACCTTATCTCTTCCCGGCCGACATCGGCCAGGACACACAGCGCAGTAGGTACTAGGTAGTGCCCGGCGAACGAAACCTTCGCATCCGCGCGGACGGCTCTCAACAAACTGCGCGCATGTTGCTGCCACGTCTGCATTCCGTATGCCTGCCAATGCTTCGCCCTGTACGACTCTGGCACCAGACTCAGAAAAGCACTTGCATCGCCAGCAAAGATGATTGCCCGCTAACGTAGACCCTGGCCGCGAATTTCGATTCCCGCGACTAATGCGAGAGGATCGACGATGATTTCCCCGAGAGAGCTAGGGGCATCCTGGGTATTTGACATGGAGCATGGTCTTTTTAGCGAATCGAGATGGGCTTTGGGCGAATGCCATGCTTCTGCATGCGGTTTATGAGACGTGGTGTCTTGGAAGAGGTGTGGTGGCGCCAGAGGGGATGAGTGAGTGTTCACCAGACTAGGCTGCAGATAGTGGCCGCTGAGGGATTGAAGATGCGATCTGGTACCCGTACGCACCCGTTTTTCGGTAGACAAGCAGAATTAGCGGTACCAACGCAGCACCAGTCACAGCAGCATGCACGGGTAAATTCAAGTATTGTATGAACGGGGTATCATTCTGGTATAAAAAACACCGTAGAAATGCGGAGAAGGCCTGCTTCGCGAACTTTGCTCAAACCATCCTCCTCACTTCCAACTCGCTGATGGACTTCTTTCCTCCATTGTAACCGTGCATCCATTCTCCGTAAAGCTGCCTACAATGGACTTCGCAGACTCGGCTCCGTGGTCAGCTGGCCGCTCTGGCAGTGGTAGGACATATGGGATCCATCTGGGGTTCCGTCAAGCTGCGTGGGGATTCGGGAAGCCATGCTTGATAACGCCGGTGGTTGACGAGTAGTCGTATATTTGTAATGGGTGTGCTTCAGACTTGTTGAAGGAAAACACGAGCGCGTTGTTTCAGCCCGCGCAGTAGCCAGTCATTTTGGCGCAGTGGTTGCAATAGTAGAGGTTGGTAGCGAACTGGAACATTGCGCCGCTGGACTCGCGCCGGCAGCGACAGCAGCAGAGCGTTGATGGAGCGGTATCGGAATGGCCCAAGCCCACGCTGGAGGCAGAGCTGGGTGCGCTCGACGGGCTGCGGGAAGCAGGTTGCAATGGCTGGGCAACGGGCCTGTGGGCAGCGGCGGTTTGCAGCTGGAGCACTCGAGAGGCGTCTGCGAGCGACGACATTTGGCCTTGGGACGAGGGACGGCGCGAAGCAAGCAGCGGATGGTAGGGATCCGAGTAGATGTGCGGAGAATAGGCCGTGAGGGGCGTCGGACTGGGGCTTTCGTCGGAGAAGTGTGTTGCAGCGACTGGGGATAGAGAGGTAGCAGGTAGGTGTAGAGTGTAGAGGTGTACTGGGTCATGGTACATGGTGGTCTGGCGACTGGGGAGGTGGCAGGATAGGGCAGGCCACGGCGCGGGCAGGCGCAACCTGATAATATCACGGTACGCGGCCTCATCGAGCCATGGAAGGCACGAGTTGGCACAGTCGTGCGCCCGTTTGCACCAGTCAGGGTCGCCAGGAGGGCCGCTGGGCTGGGACGAGGGTGGCTCCACGGGGCGCATCGCGCCGATCGATCTAGATCATCAACAGCAGCAGTTCGCCAGCCCGACGTTCGTTGGCCGAGTTGTTTCTAGCGTGCCACCAGACATCGAGAACGCATCGAGACATCCGTAACAGATCTGAATGTGAAGAAGGCCGTTTTCGTCGTGCTGCTGGCTTGCTGGCTTGTCCGCTCCTGCCGCGGAGGAGCATGGGCATGTGCCAGCCGTTTGTTGTTGCCCTCCAGCTTCCTCCAGCCACCGTGCCGCGCCTCCATCGTCGCAAGCTGCAAGAAGCCCCGCCGGCTTGCGCAACTTTGGCTGCAGGACGCGCCTCACGTTGATGACTGCTTCCGATGAACTCTGTGTTCCGTGCTCCGTCTTGGTCGTCTTTGGTCGTCGCGATGGGCACTTGACGTGGTGGGGTGAGAGCGCGCGGCACTGAGGGCCTGAGGCAGGCCTGTACCGCGCTTGGCAACCTTCCTGATTGGAAGACCGACTACCACCGACAACTCCATCTCAACGACAACGCTCCCACAGTGGCTCCACCTACAAGCTCTCTTCACTACTCCCAACAAGATGGCTGAGGTATCTTCACACCAACCTGTCTGTGGCGGCGCACTCACTATGGGCGGCCAACATCACATTGCAGCTACAGCAATGCACGCAGACTCTTTCACTCTCGCCTTTCACTTACTGGAGACGTGACCAAATCACGTCCTTGGCGCGGACGCGTCGAAATGGGCACGCGCTCCTCTCCGAGCTTCGGCACGACTTCGTCTCCTCCGCTCCACTTTGTCGTCCTCTCCATCATCTCACTTCCTCCGCATTGCTCCGTCATCTTATTGTAACCATAATCCGCAATACCATGATCGGTACCTGGGAGAACAACAGCGATGGCGTTATGCTGTTTGTGCCGAGAAAAGCTTCGAACCAGGCAGAGGACTCGCCGCGCTTTGAGAGTCTAATGTCGCGCATGTCTATCAGTCAGGAATCTCAAAGTAATGCGGCCACATTCTGCTCCCGCCAGCAATTGACGTCGTACTAATATAATACAGGCGCCGCGGTTGACAAGAGCAGCCCTGAAAGACCACCGTTAGCGTCTCCGCTAGTCAGTCACTCACCAAGCGGAGAGCAAACGCCAGTTATCTACACACCTACAAGCTCTAATGCAGGGTCATGTCAATTACAATTCGATTGGGTAGACAGTTTTTGCCAGCAATTAGCCCAGTTTGCAAACGAGGGCGAGGACGAGCACAACCACTTCGAACGAGACACCCCAGAGTCTTCTAACCGGTCATCTCTCTCAGGATATGCATCATCGAGAACCGACTTTCTAGATGATACTGAGACGCCATGTCCGAGGAGAAGTATACAAAATGGCTTCCAAGGTAGCACCGCTGTCAAGCTACCTGCAGGACAGAAGAGAGGGCCTTCCGTGATACGACGCCTTACCTTCGGACAGGCAGCGACCAATAAGATTCCCAAGCATGCCCCAACTAAAAGCAAAGGGGAGTCTTTGCGGAGCATCGAGTATTTACCCCGACATAACTGGACTAGGGATCAGCGACGTCTCCTCTGTATCCTCTGGCGATTCTATGAGCGTGTACCAGAAGATTTCGCCGAAATTTTCAACACAATGGCAGGCACGAACTTGTCAACTCGCAAAGTCAAATACCAATACGAGTCCTACATTAGGTTACACGGGGAAAAGGCTTTCCCATTTTATGGCAAAGTCAACAAGATCCCTTTACAAGATCCAGAGGGAATATGCCGTTCTACCAGGACCGTTATTGAACATACAGCTAGACGCCTCAACATCGAGCTCTTTGAACGACGAAATGATAGCAGCGAATCGTCTGGCCGTGCGGCGAAAGCGCGCTCAAAGATTACTCGACGTCGTTTTAAAGCTTTGGTTCGAAAGGCTCGATTAGAGACTAGCGAGGGTCATTCTTTCGATATTGGTCCCTTCAAGGCTGGTCCCAAGGAACATCGAATACGTCTGGGTGGATTTGCTCTACGCATCACCAACATGGAGGAATATGAGGTTTATGCAGATGTAGATGGGCAGACAACACTCCAAGAGATATCACCACAAGAGGCTTCATCACAAGAGGCATCACCCCAAGAGACATGGTCGTCCCACCCTCATCAACCTTGCCATCTAGCGTGTACGTACTCAGCTCCTACGTACCCAGCTCCTACTTCTAGTCGCCCCACTAATATTCTCTAGATCGAGTCTGGGATGCGAACAGGCAAGTTTCTCCTTTGTGTTGCTGTTGCAGATCGATCTAACAGTTAGTAGCCGCACTGTATTTGACCCAGAAGTAGGATTTGTTGCTGAAGCGCACTCGATCTGGAACGGCTCTTTGCTTCCTCCCCCAAATCCTAAAACGACTGATGGCCAGAACGCAATGCTCTTTCTAGCGAATCTGCATTTGAACAAGAAAGGGAACGCCTCGTGAGTAACATCCACCCGACTCATCCCCAAGATCTGCACTGACACTTTCGTAGAGCTTTCGTGTCAGTAGCAACGAGTCTGATTCAAGTACTCAACTACGCATCGAACATGACAAATCCCATGATTGCCGTTATCGACCTGTCCCATCCAAGTCTCCATGAACCATACAAGCAACTCAAGGCCTCCAGCTGTCTAAAAGAGCTCAAAGCGATAGGTCAGGCTCAATGGGCAAGGTGAGTTTATACCTATGAACAACAACGTAGCTTATTCTGTACAGATATCGTGGCCTAGCTGAAATCATGATTTGGGCGAACATTGAACGCGACGCCGTCATGCATCAGGGTCGTTTGTCAGATATAACGGCTGCGCTGGCGGGAGACACAGCTCAGCTTTTCGACCCTAAAGCTTTCCACCCGCATCAAAAGGTGTCGAGCCTCACTAAAAAGATCAAAGCTCTTAATATCACGCTTAACTGCAGCGTCGCAAGATCTATAGGAGATTTAGGGAAGGCCCTTGGGCTGAGTCATTGCGATGTTAGATTGGAGCACATCTCAGACTTTGTGCAGGTCCTTATTGACGGGTGAGTATTCCTTCTATAGGATCAATATGATGAGACTGACTGTTGATTCGCAGATGGAGTATCCAATTTACTCAGTACGACGACATCCACACACGCACATCTATCGCGACGTCCTTCGCCCTTGCCTTGGGATCCCGATCTTCGAAATATCTGCTACAAGATATTCTAGAAGCTTTTGTCGTGGGCCTCGAGCGTGGTATAAAAAACCTCGCACACTACAATAGGCGATCCGGCTTGCAACGTAGGCGCACAGCCTAAGCTGCCAAAGAAGCCCAGGAGCATTGTAGCGAAGAAGAGGAAATCTGCGTCCGTGTTGCTCGCCAAGCTATCAAGCAACACCGCACACAATCCAGGATGTGCCACTAGCAAGTCGAGTGTTCCCCTCCTGTTTGGGTCTTTTCTGTACGATGTGGGTACGGTCAGCGTGTTGTCCAAACCGAAAATTTGTATATATAGCAACTGTTGAAAATTGAATATGTAGTAACAAGCAGCACTCGTGAGCATCAGTGCACCTGGGAGGTCCTTCATCTGTGATTTGAACCTAGTATGTTCTGTTGTACCCCGGATGGAAGACTTGATTCCCACGTGAGAGAGGACTAGGACAGAAGTCTAATTATCGTGTGCTACCCTAGGATAGGTAATGCAGAGGCCGAATATACGCACCTTTCGCACCTGGCAGGTGCTTACCGACTCATTGTTTCACCTACGCGATTATATAAGCTCGTCTGACCTCTCATACACAAACACGGCCATGAGAGTCAATTGACTTACTATAGGTATGCTACAAGAGGGTATATACACGCATCTTCCTCTGCTAACTCATTCTGATGTTCACATGCTCAAACTACCCTCCCACGCACTCCACCAGCCAGGCCAAGAATAAACAATATACCTAGAGCAATACCATCCCCCTCCCTCATGCATCACGATCCACCCTAAATTAGGAATCCCTCCTCCGCCTTGGCGGCGGCGGCGGCGACGACGCCGACACCTCACTAGAATACCTCCTCTTCCTCTCTGGCGACGAGCTATACTCCCTCTTCCCGGACGGCTTACCACGCGGGCTCCTCTCATCCGCTGCAGTCCTCCTTGGTGGCGGAGAGCTAGAGTCACGACGGCGCCGCGGCGGAGGCCCGCTAGAATCGCGGTCTCGGCGCGCTGGCGGAGAAATGGAAGCGTCTTTGCGGCTGCGCGGAGGTGGGCTGCTTGTGTCGCGACGACGGCGGGCTGGTGGAGACGGAGACCGTGATGGACTGGACGAGTATCGGCGACGTCGAGGGGCCGGGGAGCGGGAGCGGGACACGGGGCTGGATGGCTCGCGGCCGCGTCGGCGCGGGGGCGGGGAACGTGAGCGGCTGGAAGAGTAGCGCCTCTTGCGTGGGGCAGGAGAGCGGGACCTCGAGTCGGCGCTGTAAGACGAGCTGCGGCCGCGACCGCGTGCTTTTCTGGGCGTAGGCGACCTGCTTCGCGAGAGGGAACGATCTCTTGAGCTTGAAGAGTGGCGTCTCCTACGAGCGGGCGTTCTGGACCGGGAGCGAGAAGAGTAGGATGAGTAGGACGAGACACTGTCCGAGTCCGAGTCACTCTCTGGCTCAGGTAGCGCGGCTGGCTTGGGGGCGTTGTTTTTGAGATGCTCGCGCATGCCTTCAGTAAGCACGCCCATGCGGATAGCAGTGAAGAAGTTGATAGAGAAGCGCGTCTTGACCTGGTCGTCGATCGGGAAGATACCGGCAAGGCTGTCCTGGAGCATCGGATCTTTGAGTCGCGCGACCAATGTCTTCTGGCCTAGCGATGCCATCAGCTCTTCGAAAAGAATCTTGACGAAGATGCGCGAACTCGACGTAGTATCTTCCTCGTTCATTTTGACCGCCATCAGGACATGCATGCCAATCGCATCGGTCGAAAGAAGGTGGGCGAAGAACTGGGCGATGATGCGGAGGCGGTTAGTCTCGAAGCGATGAATGGTCTCGTAGTAGTGCACGAAGGCGTCCTCAAAAAGCTCCGCCCACATGCGGTTGATTTTGCAAAAGCGCTCCCCGACTTGGCCGTAGAACTTCTCGTAGGTCCTTTCCTGACTTGCGCATTCGACAATCATGGTAGAAAGTTCGCTTTCGAGCCCGTGCGGCAGGTTGATACGCATGAGCTTGTGACAGCACTCCTCGAAGCCGCCACTGCTCTTCATGGTAAGGTAAATCGTTCGGCGCAGACTGACCAGGTCCGCGTTGGTCTGATCTTTGACATCCTCGGCCTTCTGCTCCTCGTCTTCCTCGTCATCAGATGACGCATCCGTGTACTCTGCATCACTCCCTTCCTCTTCGCCCAAAATCTCAGCTTTCAGTTTCTTGTACTGCTCCTCGTTCTCCTCGTACTCCGGGTCAAATTTAAAAATGTTCAGTCCATCCTCTACCTTGATCTCATCGTCCAGATGGTGCTGGTGGGTATGCTGGTCCTCCTCTTCGACTAGGTCTAATTCCTCCTTGATTGCGGGGTTGTCTTTGTACTTGTCTTTGCGGACCTGGAAGAGAACCTCGATCATGTATTGCGTGCGCTTGTCGATATCTGACTCGTGCAAGATGTTCCGGAACTGGTCGAAGATGGCATTGGCGATTTCGCTGTTCATCTCCTCCAGGAACTGCCCCACCTCCCTCATGATCCCTACAGCAATCTCAACACTGTCGTCCGTAGGCTTGTTGAGCAGCGTCAGGAGGATTTCTGCCATCAAAACCTCCTGCACAACCTGAGTATTCACCAGGTGGGCCAGAAACATCGAGCTCGCCACGGCGACCGCCTTGTCATTTCGCCGATAAGATTTTCGAAACTGTATGATCAGCCTCCGCACCAGTAGATCCCCTACTTGCGGCAGCTTCGTATTCACAATGGCCACCATGGCCGCGTAAATGTTGGTAAAGGGCAGACTCGCGGCCTGCGCCTTCATTATCGACCGGCAGAACAGACCGCGACCGCGGATGAGGTTCTCCGAGAAGAGCTCCGGCACGATCTGCTTGATGTTCGCAACATTGCACTTGTTGATCATACCCTGTATAGACTTCTTCAGAGCTTCCCAGGCCATGCGTTGGAACTCAGGCGTATTCTTGTCTGTGATGGCAGCCTGCATCGCCCGCAGTCGCGCGGGGGGGATATATGCGCCACCCGCTCGCGTCTTCGAGTCGTCGATGGGAAGCTTCCGGCTTGCACTGAAGGCACCCTCCAAGAGCTTCAACCGTGAATCGTCCTCTTCGCCACCAGGCTTCCGACGCGACTCATCCCCATCTTCGTCCGGTCTGCGCCCGTTCTCGCGGTCTCGACGATGGTCGTTATCGTGCGCGCGTTCGCGGTCTCTCGCTTGGTTGGCATCCTCTTCGTCGTGATCCGATCTTCGCGAGCGCTTAGATGGGCCGGCATCGTAGGGTGAGCGGTCGCGCTTGCGAGGTGGCTCTGGCAGCTCTGGTTCTGGTTCCGGCGAAGGGATGCGGACGGCAGAGGCAACCTCCATCATACTGGCGGGCGCGTCGACGCGGTGCAGTCTTGTCGAAGCTACGATGCGTCCGAGTAGAGCTAATGTGTGCGGGTGAGAGAGCTCGAGTTGCCGTGTTGCTCACAACTTTGCAGTTGTGATGGCGAGAGATGATGCGCGAGAAACTTTGGCTGGGAAACAGGAGCGGCTGCGGTTGAACCTTCTTCCGCGACATCTTGGCGCCCAAACTTCCCAGCTCACCATCAACCCACGCGTGCACAGGTCAACACGCTGCTTTCACCGCGCTACGCACAATACATTCAAGATGGTAAGCGTGCATGCTCTATCGGACTTTGCAAAACCACTAACGATGCACCAGCTCGACCGTCTCGTGGGGCTCAGCATGCTCATCGCGGCAACCACCGTGTTCCTCTACTACACCGTCTGGACCCTGTTCATGGTACGAGGCCCCCTGTTACCTATATCAACCACACGCACCTTGAACTCTGAAGTTGACTTGTGCAGCCCTTTGTCGACGAAGACCACCCGCTACACTCACTCTTCCCTCCCCGCGTCTGGGCCATCCGCATACCTGTTATTCTCATTATCCTCTTCACGACCGTGGTTGGCAGCTTCCTGTCCGTTGTCATGATACGGAGCAACCGCAAGAAGGCTCTGAAGGCCAAACAGAAGAAGGCAACCTAAGGGACCACCTTGAGTATCTTCGGGGGCATTGGTCGGCGCACGGCGTCTATCACGGTTGGGAAACGAAATGGACTTCGGTGTGCGCATGCTATACATTTGACATACTCTAATATTATGCATGGTCAAGATGAGCATGGATACAGTTTCGGTATGAACTGTAGCTCTCCTTGAGCACTGGGTCCTGACAAAATGCATCTGTTTTTGTTTTGTATCCTATGGCTCACGCAATCCTTGGTCATTCAAATCAGAAAAGCTCCGCGTGTTGCCAATGCTGCAGCCATGTCCGTAAAGGACTTGACCTCTGCTCTTTCGAGCCCTGCGATTGGCCTCACTTATCGTGAAACATGTGAACAATCTACCATCACATAACGTTGCAGTTCTCGTCATTGTCGAGTAACAAGGTCGCTTCGTCTGCCCCGCCTTCTTCGCCACCTTGATGGTGGGCATGCAGGCGCTGGGCCAGTTGCGCAAGCAGTGCTCTCGTGATAAACGCGTCTTCTCGACCTGCTAATTAGTGTACGATCAGTATATGCCCTAATGTCATGAATTACGGGGAGAGTCATACCTCCTCTCTTGTCGTTATCATTCTGAGACGTGATCTGATATTGCTCGTGCATAGCCTTGCGGCTCCTCAGCCCATTTTCGGCAACTTCGTCGTCATCGTCTTCGCTGAATAACGGATCGCGGGGCAAGGCGGACGAAGAGCCGGTTGCGGAGGCTCGTCGAGCCCTTCGCCGTCGACCGAAACCAAGACTGGAGACACCAGGATCTGCCGACTGAACTCCGATGCCTTGGCGAGCGTTGCGCTGTGCATTGGCGTCAGGCGAGAAGATCTTGATTGTATGGTCAATCCCTGACACAGCCATTGTCGGTTCATACGGATGCCCTGTGCGAGTTAGCATGTACCGACATGAACAAGAAATGGGGACTGACCTTGTATCACATTGACAACTTCACCGTCTCCTTCGAGTATGTTCAGAAGCTGGGCTGTCTTCCTATCCCAGATGAAGAGGTGCCCGCAGTCGCTGCCGCTCACTACATATTCGTCGTTCTGGCCAAAGAAGTTGACATCCTTTACCGTGCGAACATTGCAATGGCCTGTATAGACGCGCGTATGGGGTGAACAAGGCACGCGGGATTCGACGCGCTCCCGTAGGAAGCTTCGGTCGAAATCGGAGCGCCATAAGATGCGTCCGCTTCGCGTGCGCGCCAAACCATCCTCATCGACATCCTCGTCCTCTGCATCTTCATCTGTTGGGTCAACGTCACCATCGGAATCATCGCCGTCGTCGTCCTCGTCTTCCTCATCTTCGCCCTCGGTGCTCTCGCGACCCCTTGAAGTAGGTGCAGGAGTCTCGACTGATCTTGATTCTGTAGACACTTGCTCGGCCGAGGCCCGACTCACGAGTTCCGCGTCCAAGATAGCATCGTCCTCCCCAAGAGGGTCAATATCTTCTTGTCGTTCGCGATGTTCTTCCTCCTCCGCCCGAATGGTCGGGTCTGATATCCCACGTCCGCCAAACGCCCGGTCAACCGCCGAGAAACGAACCCCTTTAGCAGCATTCAATAGCAAGCCCCGGCCGATCTTGAACGCCCAGTTCTTCACGGCGGCCGTACGATCCTGCCCTGGGTCGTCTTCTTGTACCGGTACATCACCAGCTGCAGGCACGACCGCCCCAGTCAGATCAACGAAGGGAACTTTGAGAGCCCGGGAAAAGGCAATCACGGCAGCTTTCTCAGATGAATACAGTACCCTCGTCTCGTCTGTTTCGAACCTCGACACGTCTACGTTGACTATGGGGTTGTCGCTCGCCAATTCGAGTAGATAGGGAATAAGAACATCGTCGATTGCATCAGTGTCTGCATTCTGTGGGAGCGGCATGCGAGGATTGCTGCTGGGACTCGAGAAGCCTTCTATCACAGCTCCGACACCGCTGTCCAACCACAGTAGAATCGCCTTGAGAAAGTCATATCCAAACTGTTCATGCCGAGGGAGTTGCCTTTCACTAGGCGCAGGCTGTATCGAGGCAAAGTACTGTGAAATGACAGCGCTAGCATCGCCGCCTGTCCGCAGCTGCCCTCCGAGAACGCGAGCGAGGGTGCCGGCGGCTTGTACAAAACGCCGAAAGGAGGCTCGTCGATCGCGAAGCTTGTTCTGAAGAGCAACGTCAACCGGTGTCGGATCTACCGGATAACGCCAGGTTCTGGATATCTCGTCCATGTCCGGCAGTATCGCAGCCGCAAACCCGAGCACAGAGGTAAATGTCGGTTTGTGTGTGGCGGGATTGTCGAAATCAGAAGCCGCGTGGTTGTCGTGAAGACTGAACATCTTTTGAAGCAACCTGGTTGTAGACTTGGCGATGCGGTAGTGATTGGTATCTTGGACTGCTGCTGCCTCCTCACCAGACATCGAGCTTTGGGGCACCTCGACCCGGATCTCTTCGCTCTGGCCATTTCCATAGTTCACGCGCAATGTCAGACCTTCATCCGAGCTCTCTGTGCGCTGACGCGATCCAGCTCGATTAGCACCTTCTTGGGATAAAACACTCGATTTTGGGCGTTTCCGCTTCCGGCTCTTGTCCTTCACCCGACCCTTCGACGAGCCCGTCGACACAGCAGATTCTACGACCTCTTCCGTTGCGTCTGGGCTCCTCAGAATATCGAAGCTGTATATGTTGTCTCCGGACCAGCTGACCACGAGCTCATTTGGATTGGCATCACTGATCTTGCATGCAGTTATGTGTCCGTTATCGGAGCGCCTCATCCGCTGCTGCCCATTCGGCGCAAACTTCTTCACGCACTGGGTGGCCTGGCCCAGCAGTTCGTCTTCACGCTCGCTTCCACTTCCAGAAATTGCCAGTTTCTGACCCCGCTCCCTGAACTTGTCCCGCCCAAGCATCCGACGATCGTGGAGGAAGCAATGGAGATGTGCACCTCCTAGAGCGATGTAATGAGGTTGGGACGGCGAACACGAGACGGTATTTAGGTCCAGATTGTAGCGGCTGTATGAAATGAGTGGAGGAGGGACGCTATCAGATGCATCGTTGCCAGCAGCCCAGCTTGGTAGCGTGCTGTCCCTGTGTGGTGGGTAGGCCCTCGACGGCTGTCTCACGTCCCATTGCCTCACGTCGCCGTCTTCAGCGCAGGTGAGGAAGTAGAAAGGATTATCCTCGGTTACAATACGCTTCACCGTATCATTGTGACATCGGAACGCTTTGGCGTTGGTGTCTCCCTCCGTCAGGGTCAGCCCGTCGGGTACGCCGTGGATGCCCACACGCCGCCTCGCTCCTTGCGGGCGGCTTGAACTTGCGGATCCAAGCGCAGAGTGGCCCGAATGCTCGATGTCGAATATTCGGACGTCATCAGTCGCAGAGACAATGGTCCGGTCGTTCGAATATGGCATGAACTTGACCGAGAAGATGTTGGTGCGGTGGCCGGTCAGGATGGAAGTCGTGAGGCTGAACTGGGACGTGGACGACTCGGGATGGTAGGAATGGATGTTGATGCGGTGGTCGTCGGAGCCAGAGGCCAGCAGACGGCCAGACCTTGACCAGCTAGAGTAGTCAGTACCAGGCTGTGCTTGACTGAAGGGCGATGTAGTACCAAAGAGCATTCACGCATCCGTTGTGGCCCTCGAGCTCGTTGACAATATCCATATCCTGCACCCATTGCCTGTCGCCATAGAGCCCAGGCACGCCCGAGTATCGCTTGCGGTCGGCGGCCACTTCTCGCCTCATTAGACGATGGTAGACGGTGTATTTCATGGTGGCCACAGCTCCGGATGTGGAGGCTCTGTCCCGTATGATCTGCTTTCACAGGCGTAGTACGGTCTTCGAGGAGGGGTGGAGCCTAGAAAGTGTAGCAAGCAAGAAAGCAGAGCAAAGAACAAACAGCGGTGGACGAGCGGAGTAAGGGAATCAATCCGGCGGCACGCGTTGAAGGTGATAGCTTGGGCTGAAGAGGGTTGCACGCATGGCTGTGCTCGCTCAGGCTGGGTTGCGGCGTCGCGGGACCGTGTTGCTGCGGTGGCGGTCGCTGGGATGACGAAGCCTGCTGTGACATTTCCATTGCCTCAGCTTCTGGAAGCTCCACTAGCGCCCGGGCGCCCCTCATTCACGTGCGGCATCCTCCCCCCGGGCTAATTCCTCTGCGCTGGCGGACAGATGTTCAGTATGGTCTGTTGCGTCTCTAGGTTCTGATTATTCCAGCGACGCGAAGAGTAAAGACTGGCTGTGCGGTGGTGGGGCTGCGGGTTCATCAGGCATGCAGCGATCCGGGTATACTCGGTGCAACGAGGGCGGATCTTTTGAAGTAGCACAGCTCTTGAGCATTCTGGCTGCCTGTACTCACGCAGCCAGACACTTTATTAATATGTGATTCTTGTATGGAACACTGGAAGACCGTCTCGGGTTGATTGGCGGGGCGCTTGCCGCCGCCCCCCGCCCGCCGCCGCCGCACACTCACCACGCACACTGGTGCAGCGCCAGCACCGCCCGATCTGTTACGATCTTCGCTACTACCACCACCTAGGATCCAGCCGACCCGCGCTTCTATTTAGACGTCGAGAGGCTCAGGGGTGCATCGCTCCCCCTCTGCACAACAACGGCCGAACCAACGCTCTCCCCCGAACCCTCGCGCGCCTGCACCCCGCCGCCACTCCGGATCGCCAAACAACTGACCACGGCCTCTGCCATCCTCTTCGACCCTCAGTATACCAACCGCCCCCCGCCGGCAAGTCTCACGCCCACGCACGCAGGCACCCTCTCGGAAAACCGCACCGACTCCTCCGTCAGCGTGCGCAACCTCGGCGGCAGCGACACCGCTCCCTTCGTGCCCGGTACGGCCATGGACGCTCGGAGACACCCCAGCTCGTTCCAGCAGCTGGAGAAGCTGGGCGAGGGCACCTATGCGACTGTGCGCATGCAACTCAGCTCTCTATGAAACGGGCTAATGCCTTGTAGGTGTTCAAGGGCCGCAACCGCCAGACGGGCGAGCTCGTCGCGCTCAAGGAGATCCACCTCGACTCGGAGGAGGGCACGCCATCGACGGCCATCCGTGAGATATCCCTTATGAAGGAATTGAAGCACGAGAATATCGTCCTGCTGCACGACGTCATCCACACCGAAAACAAGCTCATGCTCGTCTTCGACTACATGGACAAGGACCTGAAGAAGTACATGGACGCACGAGGCGACCGCGGCGCCCTCGACCCGCCCACCATCAAGTCCTTCATGTACCACCTGCTCCGCGGCATCGCCTTCTGCCACGAAAACCGCGTGCTGCACCGTGATCTCAAGCCGCAGAACCTGCTCATCAACAGCCGCGGCGTGCTCAAGCTGGCCGACTTTGGCCTTGCGCGAGCGTTTGGCATCCCGGTGAACACCTTCTCCAACGAGGTCGTCACGCTGTGGTATCGCGCGCCGGACGTTCTGCTCGGCAGTCGCACCTATAGTACCAGCATCGACATCTGGTCCGCAGGATGCATCATGGCCGAAATGTACACCGGCAGGCCGCTCTTCCCAGGAACCACCAACGAGGATCAGCTGCAGAAGATCTTTCGCCTGATGGGCACCCCGTCCGAGCGCTCATGGCCTGGAATCTCCCAATTTCCCGAATACAAGGCCAACTTTCCAGTGTTCGCCACGCAAGACCTCCGCCTGATCCTTCCCCAAGTGGATCAGGTCGGTTTGAACCTCCTCAACAGCATGCTGCAGCTGCGACCCGAGATGCGCATATCTGCTTCTACCGCGCTCAACCATCCCTGGTTCAATGACCTGCCTCAGCGCCAGCAACAGCACGCCCAGGCTATGGCCGCTGCTCAGGCACAGGCTCAGCAAGCCCAGATGGGAGGTTACCAAGTCCCGCAAGGTGCTTACTGAGAGCAGAAGAGCTTGAGAGGGGTATAGTAAACATTTTTTCCATGCCCCGCGCGTTGGCCATCGTAACCTACGAATACACTAGTACATGTCACAGCAATCGCGAATCGAACCCTCTGAATCGTTCTTCCGCTCAAAAGAAGAGATTGGGACGAGTAGTGGGTGCGAAAGGAAACTAACTTTTTTTTTACCATAGTATAGTTGCGGGATGCAGCTTTGTTCACAAAAAAAAAAAAAAAAAAAAAAAAAAAAAACCGGCGTTTTGGAGTCTGTGCCGGGAGTAGTACCCCTTTCCTTGGTTGTCGTTCCTAGGCATACAGCGTGCATTTTCCGAAATTTCATGGTTCTATTTTTTTCATCTCAGTCCCATTTACTTGTCCAGGGGCAGAATCAGTAGCATACAATGGTGAATAGAAAAACATGTTACACGGACAGGTATCGTCGCAACGCGAACTACACATCATGCTGGTTGTAGCCGACAGCTCTTGTTTCAGAGAATTGTAAGCTGTCGTGAACATGCGCCAAGGTCTCACATCGAATGAATGGTTTGGCAACCCTGAATTGGCAGCTTTGTTCATACCAGTGTCACTGGGTGCCCGACGTGACATTCCTGGCTATGTGATTTGGAAATTAGAAGTCAAATGGGTGACGATTGGGAGTGGTATCAGACGAGTGCGATGGTTTGATGCGATCCACACGAAAACATCAAGGGAAAGATTGAGCACCTGCGAAGATGGCAAAAGTCTGAAATGACATAGTAAGCTTACCCCAACCGTGGGGATTACGTTTTTGCCTTAGATCAGTCATTGGCAGTATGCTGTCTCGGCTAGGTAAGGTGTCCTGAGGCCACCTCTCAGCTCCGCCTCCTGTGGACTTTGCCTTGTCCTGCAAACTGTACTGAGGATCCGCTTGGCGTGTTGGAGGCAAGCTTACACCCCGCCCTCATGGTGGAAGTCTGATGTACGAGAGTGGTTTTGAAACTTTCCATTCTCTTTAGTCACCCTGGAGGACGTGAATCATCGTTGCGTGGGGTACGCGAGATCGGGGGGTCGTACGTTGTCAATCTCACAGTGTCGGTGGTGCGGCTCGTGGTTTATGCATCCGCGGGTATCTCTACAGATCGCTGTGTTGGTATTCATACCGCGCAGAGGTTATGGCGGCCATTGCAACAGAATGTAATGAGCCTCTTCCCTTGTCTTGCCACGAGGATGAAAGAGCGCATTTTTGGTCTGCCTGCTGTTTGAAGTCTTCGAGTTTGGTCAAACCGGTCTTGCATTCTGGATGGAGAATTGCCAGATAAGCAGAGTAGAAACGAGAAGCTCAAACGTTCTGCGGGCTTTCCGCAATCGTTTCCCGCGTTGGGTTCAAGTCAGACGTCAAGGAGAGGGCCGAATTGGCAAGGGGGCCACGAGGCACACCCTGTTCCCACCTGGCCCAATGACAAGCTCAATCCCGTATGACCACAGAGAGGAGGATTGGTACAAAAAGATGCTAGAACGGTCTCGTTAACCAATGGAATTACGAAGGCGTTCCAACTGCATCCAAACATTCGCGTAGGGCAAGATCTATTATTAGCCGAAAGTCTAACGTTTGCCGACGCCTCGAAGGCTGTGACACCTGGGCGTGGGGTCCTTTATGGCTTATTGTATCTGTTAACGGCGATTCTAAAGCTACTGTGCAGAGATCGTGATATTGTGGTGTGTGTGCGCGGCTGTGATAGGGTCCGCAACGAGCTGAGCGGTGTTGACGAAGTCTAGATTCCCACGAGGAGAACGCCCGGCTCGGTAAGCACGTCCCCGAGGTGCATGGCCGGGTTTCGTACCGCAACACCGGCTTGCAAAAGCAACTGCTCTCACAAGGAGCTGTGCTGTCGATAGGGTGAGTGGCAGCACGACCTGAAGATGAGGGACATAAGAAGAGTGAGAAAGCGCCCGTCAGACGCGGCATCGCCATCGCCAATCGCTGTGGGCTTAGCGCGGCATTAGCCGCAACGGCCAGCAACGTCCTGGGTGGCGGTTCTCCTACCACGTACGGAGGTGCCTTTCAAAAGTCCTTGCCCACCTTGGCGAGCAGGGGTCTGCGCCACATTCTTAATTTGGATATATATCCGATTACCTAAGTCTATGGAGATTCCTGCCCTCCTTATACTCGTTACCTCCTTCTACCTTAATAATCTTTTTAATATAAACAGGAATACGCTCAATCCAAGCCTAGATCTTCTCCTGAGGTAGATGTTGCCAGCACTGCTCCCAAGCACGGACAGCCTCTGCTCTGCTCTTTGGTGCACCTTTCTTTGTAGTAGCTCTCTTCATCCATGGCCAGCAAGGTTCAATAGCGTTCAAATCAGGTGAATTACCATACCAAAGCAGCTTCGCAATATCATGGATGCTATACATGTAGCTCTGGACGTGATAATTGTGAGAAGGCGCCTTATCTTATCTCTTATACAACTGTTCCTAGCCGCTCTGCTTTGCACTCCTTAGCAAAGGGTATAAGCTTTGGAAGTAGGACAAACGTCTGGTATCGATACCAGTCAATACCTAATCCTCTGCCCCGGCTGACCTTTCCAGTCTTCTTGTTCCACGTCCATTAAGGTTGTCGTCCAGGCTTATTACGTAGAGCAAGGCGACGCATTCCATTTTCAAGCTCCCATTATGCCTTCATAATAGGCTCTAGCTCCTGGTTAAGCTCCTCAATTCGAGCAGTAGCAGCCTCCTTCTCTTTCTTTGTTCTAGCGTCCAGCAGTGACAGGGCCCCTTCTTATTATATAAAAAGCACCCCCAGAACATGAACTCAGAGTAGCCCTTCCACCTCTCACAGATACACAACTTCAAACAAATGCCTCACATCAGCCTTCCGCCATATTCTATATCCTCCACGCCTATAGAGGAGAACCACAGACGTTTCATCAGACCAGATAACATTCTTCCAATCCTTAATCGTCCAGTGTTCATGCTAAAGGCACCAGTTCCAGTTATACCAAGCCTCCTTCATCTTCTTCGTCAACCCAGGTTTCCTCGTCGGCTTTGTCTTCTTGAAGCCTGCCTTCCTTAGGATGCGCCAGACAGTTGTAGCGGAGATGTTAAATCCTTCTTGGCTAAGCGCGCCAGCAACGTCAGCGCAAGACTTCTCTCGTCCATAGCGGTCAGTGCGTACGCTGTTAACTACTTTCTATGCAACATCATCCTGCTTTAAGGGCCTCCCAGAGCGATGGCCATCTTTAAGGTATTTATCCATAAGCTTAAGTGGCCGCTAGCATAGATCAAAGCCTCGTTCAATTGCTCGCGCAAATATTAAGTTAATCGTCCGCTTTGGAATCCCTGTTAGACCAGTGATCTCGTCATTGGGCTTTCCAGTAGCCTTAAGAGTGATTATTAAAGCCCTTATAGCAATATCGTGAGGAGCCATCGCAAAGACAGTATTAATTAGAGAGCAAATAGTATAGAGGGGTTGTGAGGTTAGAAGCAAAGGCCACGTAGGCTCGGAGATGCTTCCTAATTAAGAATGTGGCGTATACCCCTGCTCGCCAAGGTGGGCAAGGACTTTTGAAAGGCACCTCCGTACCCTCGACACGAACAACAGGAGGGCCGGGGATGACAGATCCTCCTGGCTTGATCGTCGCTAGGTAATGCCTGTCAGCAGATGCTATACTTGCCCGCCTGCTGTTCAACTGTACGGCAGTCCGCCCTAACGCACGCCTCACGGGACCCCCATGGGCCCATAGTCTGCCAATGTTGCCATTATTCCCCAGATGCTGCCGATGGAGTGCGGACGCCAGCTTACGCTATGTGTGCACTGTAAGCTTGCTGGGAGAGACAGGACGGCACACTGTGCCCTTATACGTATCCTCAATGTGGTGTGATACCTTTGTGTTGTCTCATCTACTACGTGTGGATTTTCTCTTTCTGTCAACTGCGTGTGAATCTTTTCCGGGACTGTCATTCGTTACGCAGCAAAACGTCCATTCACTCTTCTCCACTCTGCAGGTACCGCCGTTGGCGTGGTGACACCAAACGACAACGGCTCGATTCGATCGTGGCTCTGCCCTGTACAACGTTGTGCGAACGACTGCTCCTTGCCTGAGCTGTACTCCCCACGCCCCAGGATCGGATTAGCCCGTTTCGCTCTTCGATCGCTGTCAACTTGCGGCTTCAGTGCCCACATTCCAGGCTGCGCGTGCCCGTTTGCCCCGCCGTCCGTCCCGCGCGTCGAAGCGACAACCATTGCCCGGGGGGGGGGGGGGGGGGGCAAGTGAATCACATTTCGAGTGAATTGCACGCCAAGCAAATTCGCCCGCACCTTCCTCTGGGACCTCGACCAACTGCAACCTCCCTCGCACCTGCATCTTTGACACGGCCTGCCGACGCTCGACACCACGACAACCATCACCGCGCAACCCGCAGCATATACTTGCCGCCTCAACAACCATCTCCCTAGGCGCACCAGCACCGCGCTGGTCCATGTGTTTGCTCATTTGACAAGAGTGCGGCGTTGTTTGTTTGGCGACCGCTGCTGCCGTCACAATTTCCCGGCTGGGGTCTACCATACAAAACCACACCTTCCAAAATTGTTGCTCTTCGATCCATACGCCGGCCTCATCATGACGCTCACTGCTCGCGAGTTGCTGGCTGTCCAGGTATCGGAGCGGAGCATGTCCGTCCTCTCCATCCTCGGCTCCTTGTTCATCATCACCACCTTCCTGCGATGGGACTTTTTCCGGAAGCCCATCAACCGCCTGGTCTTCTTTGCTTCCTTTGGCAACATGCTAACCAACGTTGCGACGCTAATCTCCACTTCCGCCCTCCCAGGACAGAGTGTTGACTTCTCTAATCTTTGCGAGTTCCAGGGCATCATGATTCAATGGCACGTCTCTCCTGAACCTGTCACGAAGCTAACTAATTATCGTAGGTTCATGATGGCGGACACCCTTGTGGGTATTCAGCATGGCCACGAACGTCATGTTGGTCTTCTTCCATAACTACGACTCTAGACAGTTACGCCGACTCGAGAAGTGGTACCTGGGCTTGAGTTATGGCCTTCCCGGCATTACTACTGCAATTACATATATCGTCATGGACCATCTAGGACCCGGTCATAGAAAGATCATTGGCCCTGCCACTGTATGTCCTCCCCGTCCGCTATACGATTTTTCTGACGTTGTAGATTTGGTGCTGGGTTAGTACAGAGGCTGAGTGGATGCGGATTGCCTTCTTCTATGCCCCTATATGGTAAGCACACGACCCTTTCATATGGTCACTGTCTGACGAACTCCAGGGTCATCATCTGCGCCACGCTCTGCATCTACGCTGCTATCGGGCGAAAGATCTTCAAGAAGCGTGCTCAGCTTCGCTCACTGACTAGAAACACTGACCCAGAACTGGGCAACACACGCTGACTAATCCGTTCACGGCTGCAAACTACCGCAAAATCAAAGTGGAGACCGAAATGAAGGTAGAAAACTTACTCGTCTATAGATCTTGAATCCGTACCTGGCGATCCGCCTTTTCATGGCTCCTTTGCTAGCACGAGACCACTTGATCCGCCCGACGAAATTCCCGCTCCCCCGAGGACAGCGGATCCGCAACACGACCGGAGACGCACCGGGTACAACGCCACTGCCTTCTCTACCAACCGGACGCAAACTGCAGACGGATATCACTCTCATTCGTTTTCAGCCAGTCAGTACAACCCGAACAAGCGCCGGAATGCTGCCATGGAGGGAAATGCCGCTGCGTGGGGATACTTCAAAGTTGCTTTTCTCATGTTCACCGCCCTGTTCATCGTGTGGGTACCTTCCACTGTGTCAATCGTCTTCAGCAATACATTGACAAGGACCATCCCATATTTGGGCTCAACCTTGCCTCCGCCTTGGTCTTGCCTCTTCAGGGCTTCTGGAACGCTATGATCTATACCTCAACGACTTCGCCAGAGTGCAAACGCGCCTTGTCAGAGATACTGGATTCAATGACTAGTCGCAGGACCCGCCGTAGAAGGCGTGCTGCTCAATATGCCAGGGAGAGAGCGCAAACTTCAACTACGAACGGGGCACACAGGGCTCCACAGCTCCTATTCCGCTTAACGCTATAAAGAGCACCACAGAGTCACTGCGGCGTCTGTCCGCGTCCAGTATCGGAAGTGTGAGAGCACTGGCCCGGCGAGGCGAAAAGTAACCTGGCTTTTCTCTTGGTCACATCACCGTCTTGCATATGCACCGTTTCGTTCAACGGAGCCGCCGTGCAACCACACACGGCACGCAAAGTGAACATACTTTTTGCATACACGAGACTTTATGAGTGTCACGGCATCATTCCGCGTGCCCATGGTTTTGTCCAAGGCTTCGGCCGCAAAAGTTTTGCAAGGGCACGCCGATGTTCCTTGTTACATAGTTCGATATACGTCTCTCTCCTCACAACGTTGGAGATGAAGACCGAATGAATGAATACCGATACACCGCATCTGACGTGACCCTTGTGTACGGCGATGACCTTGTGTGTGTTTCACAGCGCAGTTACGAATGATATCATGACTTTTGCATACGACTATGCACCAGCACGTTGCGCGCATGATATGCAAAGAGGAGATTCGGGCTATGTGGCGTAAAGCGTCAACCTCTGTAAACGTACTATTTTACTTGTGCAATTCCCCGTTGATGTTGGAGCAAGTCCTCAAAGGTACCAACTGGGGTTGCCACCCGAGTCAGCTACAGGCGTACCGGTACCGGTACCGTGTCCGTGCGCGTAATGCCCGGATTCGCGTAACGCCCCGCTTTTTACTAGGAAAATTAAGAAAAACAAGGAAGTTTAAAGCAGTATAACTCTTTAACTACTTTTTCTTTTTAAAATCTTTCTTTATTAAAGTTATTAAGAAAGACTTTCTCTATAACTTTAGAATTTTAGTTTTCTAATAATAATTAGTTTTAAGAAAAAAGTATATAAAAGTCCTAAAATTTAAGTCCCTAAAATTTAAAAATAATACTTTTTTAGAAGTAAAGTATACTATTTAAAATATATTTTATATTAGAACTTTTTCTTAAAAAGAGCTACTTAAGAAGATGAATTATCTTTCCTAATGTATTTTTCTTAAAAATATAAAAGATAATCTAACGATTTAGTTAAGAGAGTTTTATTAAAAAGAACCTAATATAAAATGTGTTCTAAATAGTATACTTTACTTCTAAAAAAGTATTATTTTTAAATTTTAGGGACTTAAATTTTAGGACTTTTATACTTTTTCTTAAAACTAATTATTATTAGAAAACTAAAATTCTAAAGTTATAGAGAAAGTCTTTCTTAATAACTTTAATAAAGAAAGATTTTAAAAAGAAAAAGTAGTTAAAGAGTTATACTGCTTTAAACTTCCTTGTTTTTCTTAATTTTCCTAGTAAAAAGCGGGGCGTTACGCGAATCCGGGCGTTACGCGCACGGACACGTTACCGTGCACGGACGCGCAACGCCCGCCGAACACCAAAACCCTAGACGAAACCCAAACTTCAACACCTCATAACTCCACCACTATGGCTCTAATTAATAATGCGATTGCAGCAATTAAAGCGCGCTTAAACTAGGAGAACAGTTCTTATACTAGATAATTGCTAACTAGTTCTATATAAAACTAAAGTACACTAAGCCAAAGACACTAAGGCTGTTAGCGCCCACAGGCAGCCAAAGAACGCGATCAACAAAACCTTAGCTAATAATAAGAGTTAGAGCTCGTACACTATATTTAAAGACCTTACAAAAAGAGGGCTGTTGGCAGTAGCTCTCCCCAAGTAGCTAGCGTTGTTACAGGGGTTCTACCCCTAGCCTTGCCTCCTTGTTTGGCCAGTGTTTGACAGGGGGTCTGCCCTATCCTCACCTCCACGGTGAGGATAGGACAACAACTTACAACCAGAATCTTTGACTATCTATTTATTACTGTTTACCGTGTATACACGACCCGACGTGGAACCAACACTAATCAGTGGTTAACCTCACGTTAGCCACAGACAAGCAAGGTACCAGCGCTCGAAGGGTGATTGCGAGTATCGACTTATAGCATACTGGCTTTTGCCTGGTAATTACTAGTATCGACTTATAGCGTACTGGTTTTGCCTCAACAACGTCGCTTACAATACAGGACTTGAAGACTTGTCTCACTGTCCTATAGTACCGTTATATAGCGACAACCATGTCAGCTTCAGCGTCTGGAAAAAGAGACCAGCTCTCTCGGCACCGCAAACCCAGAGGATACCCAAGACAAACCTACGCAATCAACCGCGTACAGTAACAACAACTTTGTTCCTGCCAAAGTCCAGAAACTACAAGAGGAGTTTCAGATCGACCTACGCGGATGGGACAAGGATATTGACATCTCTAACCCAGAACATCTCACAGAGCCAATCCTTAACGCATACATCTTGAGCACTGTCTCACTGTACAAAAGCTCTTAATATGGAGGTATTGGACTATAGGAAACCTTCAAGACAGACTTTGATGGATGGATAAAGGCAACCTTCGAGATACTAGCTAGGAAAGCTCGGTGTACACTACGCGATTACCTCCTCTACAATGGCGTATGGGTTGACAGCGGCATAAGGAAATCGATTGGCAAGTCTCTTCAAGACGTACTTGACAACGACGAGCCACATTAGTGGACAGAGGAGGAGATCATACAGGCAGGCAAAATTACGCGAACCCATCTAGAGGAGATTGCTTCAAATATAGCTCCGAAGCCAGCTATATAGAGTACAGCTCCCCAAGATAATACAACAATAGTTAGAATAACTGAGTTGCCCTATCCGAATTGTAACCCGTTACTGTTGCCGCCGCTAGAGCCTTAGCAGCTGCCTCAGCAAGTACAGCAGCAGCAATCTCAGCAGCTACAAGTACGGTTTCCATCGTACACGAATCTGCCAGCACCATCTACATATAGAGGTTTCTCAGCACCGCCACCAATACCATATACAGCCCCAGATCTAGAAAGGATCCCAATTCAGACAAAGACAGGGTTTCTCAAGGTCTATACAGAGGACATGAAATACAGCAGCGACAAGGATGACTTTCTGTCAGCCAAGTTAAGGGACCTTTTACGATACCTGCGAGTTGTTTAAGATCTCTGAGGGACAGATGCACTAGCTCTACCCTATCTCACTTAAAGGACAAGCTAAAGCTTTCTATTAGAGTAAGATCTGCGGTAGAGGCTTTAATTTTGCTATAATTGTTAAGACTGTTAGGGAACACTTTGAGACAGAGGAGGATCTGCAACGATACACTATCCTTTGGCACGAAGCCTCTCTACTCAACCTTGTACAGAAAAGTCCAGAGAGGCCAATGCTAGAGCTCTTTCAAGAGCTCACAGATAAGCTGCAACAGATACAGGATGGACTGACAGAGCACACTATGGAGTATTCTTCAGAGATGAGCCTCCGCAACGCAGTGATACGAGCCTGCCGCGGCGTTAAGGAGTGTAGCATGGCTCTGTACAAACCAGCGTCTACGTATGAAGGACTTTGTGCGGAAATCAGGTTAGCAATTGTTACGGCGGAGAAAGAGAGACAAGCACAACGCCAGGCCTACTATACGGACGACAGCCTGGATCCGCAGCAGTACTGGACGGACCGGACGTACAACCGCGGCAGCAACCGCTACCGCTTCGGCCGCGATAAAGGCAGTTACAGTCGCGCTAGAGGCGGAAACTAGTCATTCCGCGACCGCTACAGAGGATCCCAGCGGTTCCAGCGGGACGCAAAACGATGCTGGGTATGTGGGAAGATTGACTGCTTCTCTACAAGGCACACACTAGAGGAAAGGCGCAGATTATACGACAGGCACGCTTAACATCTACAGCAAACAATGGACTGTACAACAGAGGATATCCAGCAGTTCCTAGTTGACTACGAAGGCCTTGATATATCCGACAGCAATGCCCATAATAGCAACGCCACTGCCGACCCGAGCGGGATCACCAACTTGATTGACGGATTACTGCAGGATGAGGCGGACTATAGCGAGCAATTCTTCTGCGAGGGCTACCTAGCAGGGCCGCGTGCAATTGACGGCGCTAAAACTGTGTCAATATTGAACGATCAATCAGTCTCTCACAGGCTTACAGGAGGATATCAGTCTTACAGGCTTATAGAAGGATATGAGGCATGGACAACAGGCCGCAACTGTACGTTTGAGGATCGCTACTCATCCGCTGTCTTTTAGGGGATTATGCCAGATACTGGAGCTTCTGGCATATCGACTGCTGGCCAACCCCAGGTTGAAGCTCTGTGTAGGAAACTGCCACTCGTACAGATCGATACCTTAGCAGCTAGTCAGACAATTCGATTTGGCAAAGGCGACACTAGAACCCTTGGAGTAATAGTTGTTCCAACTCCAGTTGGTAATATTACCTTCCATATTGTTCCTACAAAGACGCCCTTCCTGTACTGTGTATAGGACATGAATCGCATGGGGGTACGGCTTAACAATCTCCGCAGTGTACTTGTCTAGAACGACTCTAAGTTCGTCCCTATTGTATGGAAATGGGGCCACCCGTACATGCTTCTGGATCAGGAAGAATCGCTAGCAGGGTGTCACTGGACAGCGACAGAAGACCGCGGTTCGCGAGCAACTTGCCACCTCACAGAGAGACTGAACTACGACGCCTCCACCGACGATTCGGCCACCCGTCAGTACGCCGACTGCTCCGGCTGTTACAGCGCGCTGGCTATGAGGTAGACCAGCAGATCCTGCAACACCTGACAAGGTATTGCCACCACTATTAGATGAATGCCAAGTCACCTGGCAGATTTAAATTTACGTTAAAAGACGACTATAAGTTTAATTTTTCTATTATTGTGGACGTACTATATATTAATGGCAAGCCAGTCCTCCAGATAGTTAATGAAGCTACTTGATTTGGTGCCTTACGATTCCTACCTGACATGTCTGTAGCTACGATATGGGACACGATCCGAATCTGCTAGATTAACGTCTATCTTGGCCTGCTAGATTAGATTGTGCATGACGCCGGTACAAACTTTGCTTTGTGGGAGTTCTAGCAGCTCGCTAGATCAATAGCAATTATCACAAAGGAAGTGCTAGTAGAAGCTCACAACAGCATTAGCTTAGTAGAGCGATACTACGCCCCTCTGCGCCGCGCGTACAAGATTATAGAAGCTGAGGTACAGGATGAGAGACTAAGCAAGGAGCTTATACTATAAATGGCACAGAAGGCTGTCAACGATTTAGCAGGACTAGATGGACTAGTGCCCACTCTGCTAGTGTTTGGCGCCTACCCAAGGATGACGGACGCAGATCCTCCGTCACCCTCTACTGAAAAACGTACAAAAGCTATTAGACTAGCGACTGATGAAGTGCGAAAACTGCACGCCCAGCGCCAAATCAACGACGCCCTTGCGATACGGAATGGCCCAGATACGCGGATTACTGTCAACCTGCCTATTGGCTCCTAGGTCCGAGTATACAGAGAGAAGAAAGGATGGACAGGCCCACATACGCTGCTTGAAACCCAGGGAGAGACCTGTATAGTAGAGCTGCTAAGCGGATTAACCCAGTTCCGCTTAACAGTTGTGAAACCGTACTATAAGGAGCCGCAAGAGACTACGCCACAAGATCCCACACTGCCAGATACCACAATGCCAGATCCTGTTGGCGCTACGCCACCCAAATCCCCGCGCGAGAAACCAGCCGCAGAAGCTCGACCTAGTCGCCAAAGACGCAAGCCAACAAGATACCCAGGTGACAAAACAGACAATAAGGATCAGGGTAAGCAGCTTTAATTAATAGCCTATATAACCGCAAAGGAAGTTGCGGATAGAGAGCTCTCTCGCAAACTGCGCTAGGAAGGCAAGATTATAACACTAGGAGCACCTTTTGAGGCATCACAAAGGCAGGAAATCGACGGGCTAATTGCAAGAGGAGTCTTTGAGTTTACTCAGTACGATCCAGATAGCAAACACCAGGGGATCCGAGTATTCAAAATCGCGACTAGTCAATGAGGTCAAAGGCAAGACAACAGACAACCCTTTTAAGAAATCTAGGCTAGTAATATAGGCGTACAATGACGACAGAAAGGAGATTATCCTTACGCAATCTCCCACAATCTAACGGTCTAGTTAACATCTTATTCTAGCTCTAGCACCTACAGCTATCTCTACTGCGATATCAGAGTATACCTCTGCAACGTCACTTAAGCCTATACGCAGTTAACAACATATCTTAACTATCTCATTCTCGCTCAACTGCCTAGTCAGCTTTAATTAACCTACCCGCCAAATACAATTATAGTGGTACAACGACCGCTATACGGCATACTAGAGGCAGGCACACACTGGTGGGCGACTTACCACAAGCACCACCGCTAACAGTTAGCTATGGAGATGTCTACGTACGACCCCTGCCTGCTATTAACAGCAGAAAAGCCTTTTGGAGTTGTTGGCATGCAGACAGACGATACCTTGATTCTTGCAGATGAGCAGTTTGCTAAAAAAGAAGATACAGAACTGCAAAAGGCAGAAATCAAGGCTAAACTAAAGGAAGCTCTCTCTGCAAGCCTACCACTACTATTCAATGGCTGTATTATTACACAGAAAGACAAAGTGATAGAAATGAGACAGAAGGACCAGGGCAAGAAGATCCAGCTTGTAGACCTGTCGCACAGTGACTTCCGCCAGGCGTACAGAGAACAACGAGCTCGAGCAGCTTATATTGCGACAATTTGCCAACTAGAGGCTTCATTTGATCTATCTCGCGCCGCGCAAGCTCAGGATCTAACAGAAGAGGGACGTAAAGGATCTTAACAAGCGACTAAAGTGGCAACTTGACAACCTGACTTGTGGACTATAATACGTGCTGCTACACCTTGCAACAGCAAAGCTGTATATCTTTGTTAACAGCTCATTTGCAAACAATAAAGATTATAGCTCCTAGATTAGATATATTATTATATTAGCAAATAAGATAATAGAGGACGACCCTGCGGCACAAGATAAGTTCGAAATCTATAGTAACCTGCTCCACTGGAGCTCAACCAAGAGCAAAAGGATTACACGGAGCGTGCTAGCTTCAGAGATCTACGGCATAGTTAGTGGCGTAAATATAGGTGTCTATATAGGTCAGACAATTGGCAAGATTGCGTCGCAACTTGCATCTGATCTTGGAGAACTATTGCTAATAGTAGTTTGTACAGACTCCTACTCGCTATACGAGTGCCTTGTTAAGCTTGGTACAACAAAGGAGAGAAGAGACTTATAATAGATATTATGGCTCTACGCCAATCATACGAGAGACGCGAGCTCGCAGAGATCTGATGGATTAATGGAGACAACAACCCTGCCGACGCGATGACTAAGAGCAATCCGAATAAGTCCCTTGAACAGCTAGTTAGCTTAAACAAGCTGACAATTAGGATAGAAGGATGGGTGAAGCGGAAGGAGGAGTAGTAGGAGATTTAGGTAACTGGGGATAGCTTTATTTTCACAAAGAAAAGACTGCCAGTGTTGGCAGTAGCTCTCCCCAAGTAGCTAGCGTTGTTACAGGGGTTCTACCCCTAGCCTTGCCTCCTTGTTTGGCCAGTGTTTGACAGGGGGTCTGCCCTATCCTCACCTCCACGGTGAGGATAGGACAACAACTTACAACCAGAATCTTTGACTATCTATTTATTACTGTTTACCATGTATACACGACCCGACGTGGAACCAACACAGGGCTGCCTCCTATAAGAGAGATAATATAAAATTTCGCATCCTAGATAGCTAATGAGCGCGTGAGCGAGAGGTAGGTAACGCGCTTTCTTAACTAACACGGCCACTATCTTATCTTAAAATGGATATCTGGAATTAACTCCCTCCGCTACAACGCTAATTTAAACGTTAAGTATAAGCTATACTTTAACTTGCTATATTAGAAGATAAAGCAGTATAATATATAGCCGCGCCACACCTATAATATAAATAAGAAGGGCTTTATAATAGGTATAACAGGACGCTTAAAATAAGTGTTTAGCTATTAGATATAGGAGCGCAAAGAGGTGCAAGCGTCACTCTAAGATAGTTCTTAAGAATAGATCACCCTCTTAGCAGCCGTCTGCGCTAATAGGGAGGCTCTGCCGCCAGGTCTTATCTATTAGTTAGCGAATAGCTTACTGCAGGCAGCTTAGGTAAACGCTATTAAAGCTGGGCAATATAACGTCTTTATAGCTTTATCTCTATCTAGATAGACAAATAACAACGTTAGTTTGGCGTGGCTAGAGCAGGTCTTTAATCGCTGCACGAAGCAAGAAAGCGCGTTTGTGGGAGAGACTAGCGTCTCCTTTTACTTAACAGCTATAGCAGTCACCTTATAAAGGAGTTTATTAACTACTGCAACTCCTATTGCATACTCCTAGCTGTATTTCCCCCTTACTCTACCTATACACTTTAACCTCTTAACGTTATGTTTAAACCTCTCTCCACCGCCTACTCTAAGGAGCTCTCCACCCACCTCTAGAGGAGCCAAGGGCCAGTACCAGTCAAGAAGGGAGACTTCTTCCCGCTGTTCTGGGGAGCGTGGAAGACCTCCTTCAAGACAGAGACTATCCTTAAGTCCTTTAAAGCTACTAATATATAGCCTATAGACCTAGAGGTTATCAGACTTGTCAACAAGCAAGTTAAGCAAGTTTCGAGCTCGAACTTGACTTGCTTGTATTCCAGCTTGTTAGGAACTTGACTTGCTTGACTTGGGTGAAGTTTTCGTGCTAATTGCTTGAGACTTGCTTGCTTGCTTGATAGAATTTATGTCGTACAGAGTCGAAGTAGGTACAAATTACTGCTGAGACGACTCCCAGTCGCATATCCCATATTGCTGGCCTAGCTCATCGTCGGTAACTAGTGCTTCAAGCTTCTTAGCGATACTGTTAGCTGGGCGTTCGAAACTAGCTCGCTGCTAAGCTCGAATACACATTGCAAAGCTGCTAGCAACTGAGCTCCGATTTTGCGTCTTTTTGGCTCTAATAGATCACTAAGCTCGCTGAAGAGGCGCTCGCACTCGCAGCTAGAGGCGGGGATTGTTAGAACGTCGATTGCTAAGCGCGATAAATTAGGGTATTTTGGCGCCCAGTTTAATCTAGTAACGGATAGGGCAGCAACTGTCTTTAAGCTGCTCGCGTGTCCATTTTAGCTCCAGTTTCTTCCACCGCTTGTACTCATCCATGTCCTTGTTGTCGTCGTCGCTATCGTCGGCGTTAGCTATCGCGCGGCAATGGCGTCTTCGAGATCGCTAGACTGCGCAGCTAGGGCTGCTTTTTGGCGCGTCGGTTGGCCTGTATTGCCGCTAAAGCTGCTCAAACGCAGCGTTGTTTTTTGCTAACTAGTCTGGCTTTTTGCGCCAGCTACGATCACAGTAGCGCTTGTAGTATGGGTGGAGGATTGTAGCAGCGTACGGGTAAGGACTTGCGTCAAGTTTGGCGTAGTAGTTATCGGCTTTAGCCCAGGCAGCGCGAAGATTAATGGGTATATGATCCTCCGGAGCGCCAGGTTGCTCGAAGTTGACGCTCTT
The DNA here is from genome assembly GCA_009805535.1 of Laburnicola sp. JP-R-44. Classification (NCBI taxonomy): domain Eukaryota; kingdom Fungi; phylum Ascomycota; class Dothideomycetes; order Pleosporales; family Didymosphaeriaceae; genus Laburnicola; species Laburnicola sp. JP-R-44. Next base: position 1,499,779 of record SELF01000040.1, on the reverse strand, counting down.
ATACTGCTTAACGCGCAGCTCAAGCTCGTGGAGTAGCGTTTTAAAGACTGGGATAACTGAGTAAAGCGCGCCAAACCTGCCTAACTTACCACAACTTTCAAGCTGCTTCGTGGCGTCTTAAGCGGCTTAAGCGCGTTAATATACTCTGTAATCACCGCCCAGTCCGCGCTATTTAGGCCGTCTGATCGCATCCATTTTGGCACGTTAGGGAGCTTGTTGCCGCGTCTTTTGGCGATATCGTCAAGGTTGCGCGTGCGCTGTATGTGGTAGTTGGCGTAGTTGCTGACGGCGTGCTGTAGCTCAGCAGCGCGTTTGAAGCAGCTATAGTACGAGTTCCAGCGCGTAACAACCGCCTTAATAGGCTCTAATATTGATTTCTTTTCGTGCGTCGTCGGTAGCTCCGTGTTAGCGAGGCGCTGAAAGTGGTTAAACTTGTCGTATTGCTGAGGCGTTTGTATATAGTTGATCACATCAATAAGTACGCCCAAAGGGCCGTCTTTGCGCCATTCCGCCATTAGTTGCTCCTCATCTCTTAGCTCCGTTGCGTCGTTATCGTATGAGTCGGGATTCTTGCCAAAAATAATCGCCTAGGCAACAAGATTGATTGTATGTGGACCGCAGCGGAGGCGGTAGTGAGAGGCAGGCAGTAAAGCCGTACTGACCAGCAAGGCAGCTAACTGCGGTATCGTTGGCGTAGGCGTTATCGAGCACAAAGCAGCCTAGCTTCGATAGACCTATCCCGAACTTCTGCAGCGTTTGAGTAACGACCTCAGCAATCCTCTCACTAGTGTGGGCGCCCGCCAGCTGCGGCAGCGCTATAGGCAAGTCCACCAACTTGCCCGACGCATCAGCGTAGTAAGCTACAACTCCGAAAAAGCCGCGCTTGCCTCCCTTTGTTGTCCAACCGTCAAAGCTTATATAGATCTTGCTCCTCGATTTGGACAGCGCCGTAACGACTTTCGGTAGCATGAATTCGTAGAGTCTCATCGCGTACGACAACACGCTATTGTGACTTGCCCATAGCGCTGCTTCTGCCTCAGGGTTGGCAAAGCTAATTAAGGCACGAAAGGCGGGCGATTCGAGTTCGCTGAGCGGGTGATTGTTCTCAAGAAGCCACGTAACAACAGCAAAGCGGAAACCCTGTACGTTAAAGTTGCCTATCTCGTTGGCGATTTCTTGACTGACTTCTATACCAGAACCAGCTACCATCACCAGCGACTTCTGGCCAGGTGGCAGCTTCCGCTTAGCAACTTTGCTGCCAGCTTTGCTGAGGTTGTGGCCCGCCTTTGGCTGCCCTAGATAAGAGATCGCGGCTATTGTTGACTGCGTAACCTTAAAGATCCCTTCATTTGAACGATGCTGATAGCAGTACTTGCAGACGAAGTAGAGCTCCTCAGGCCTACTTCGCAGCGCGACGCGGTAACCATAGTCGTAAATCCAGCTTTTAGCCCGCTTCTAAGTGCGCGGAGGCTTACAAAAGCGCTTTAAAAACGATCCCAGTTAATGCCATTAAAGTTATCCGCAAAACGCTCGTCGAACTGCCCCTCTCTCGCGGTTATCCTCGTCGAAACTGGCCACTGTGGCCGCTTTGCTGCTGGCTATAGACTTAACAATAGCCTCGTTAGCCACTCTATTACGCGACTGCGACTCGAATGGGCGCTTTTTAGTGGCCTAGGACGCCGCGTCCGCCAGCGCTTTGCGCGGTGAGCGCCCGCCGCTGCGGCTGCTCAACTATTGGGTCGATCGCCTGTACAGCCGGCGAGAGGCAGGCGGCCATTGCTGGCTCTCCAGTAGCTCTATGGGCTGGCTTTCGGTGCCTTTGCCGTGGAAGACGCGGGCGCGTTTAGAGGGAGGGTCGGGGGTTGTTTCGGCGTGTCCTACAGCGCGTTTGCTGCCTCTGCCGGCAGCTTTAGCAGCTCTAGAGATAGGCATGATGGGCTATAAGGCAGCAAAAGAGGCAGCAAAGTACTGGGGTGGGCACTAGGATAGGCGTTGTAGAGCAACAAGTACGCGGTAAGTTCAAACGAACGCGCGAAATCAGGTGGCTGGAGCTGACTAAGCTAATCTCAACACTAGAAAACTATCCCGAAATCGCTTTTACTAGTAACTTGAAAACCTCACGAAAATCAACTCTGACAGCCCAAACACCCAAGTTATTCAAGTTTACCAAGCAAGTTTTCTATTAAAACTTGAATTGCTTGGTAAATTTGTATAAGCGAACTTAGCTTGCTTGAATTGGTTATTACCCAAGTTTAACAAGCAAGGCTTGCAAGTTACTTGCTTGTTGACAAGTCTAGAGGTTATACTTAAACACTTTGCAGACGATGCCTTAGAGCAGCAAAACAATAGTAAAGGACGGTCCTCAGCGCTTACCAACAATAACTGGCGCCAGATAGAGCGTCTCGTACGCTCTGCAGTAAAGGATACTATTACAGAAGAGTTAAAGTCGCTCTCCTAAAACGCTCTACAGACTCCAAGTACAAAACAAGCTGCTACACTATAAGAACAATAGCTTAAGGAAGGCTCTTACTGCTAAGAAGAAGCACAAGAAGCGCGGCAAACCTCTTAACTTGCAGCAGCGCTAGAAGTACTATAGTGGTGCTGTCTTCTAGTCTCCGCGCAAGATTAGAGAGGCACGTGTATAAGAGACAGTAAAGTAGAAGGAAGAGCATAACAGGCAGCTTGCAAAGGCTAACAGGAAGGAGCTTCAAGCTGCTGCTAAGCTACTCTAAGAGCAGGAGGCAGAGGAGAGGCGTGTGGCGAGAGAGGCAGCTAAGGTGGTAAGGAAGAAGGAGAAGGCTAATAAGGCAGCTAAACGCAAGCGCTAAAAGGCAGCTCGCAAGGCTAAAAAAGCTATACAACTATTCTAAAAGGGCAAGCGCAAGGCCTTAAAAGCCTCTACTTAAGCTAACAAGCGTTAGAAACAACGTGGTGCTAGTGCAGCTGCTAAGGAGGCATCACAGGCTGCACTAGCTGTCCTAGCTTTTATCACCCGCCGTGGCCGCAACGTTACACTTCCTAGTAGATTTAGATAGTACAAATTAATTATAAGCATCTAATTACTACTACTCTATAAAATCTTATAATAATAACTATTATAGATGGCTTAATAACTTCATCATTAAAGTGGTGAGCATGTTATTCGGCGGGCGTTGCGCGTCCGTGCACGGTACCGAGGCTCACCGTCCGACCAGCCCCACCACCCAACAGAGCCACCTGAACACCAAAACAGCTCTGCAACTTGAGGCTGTAGAGCCTCACATAATAGTCATTATCGCGATATTTTTTAGTGGTAATATCTATAGGTATTGATTAATATATATAGCTATAGAAATCGTGTTAGAGTTTTAATCGCGCGCCCTTTGCGCGAGGTAGAAGCTGGTTGAGCTATAACAGCCTTATAAGCCTCCCCACCAGCTGCAGGCCTCGCGATAGATCTCTTTCTAGGAGTAGCTTTTATAGGAGCCTTAAGGTTGCGCTTCTTACCCTTTTAAGACGTTTTAAGAGCTTGTTAGAGTCGTTTTGCAGTCCTGCAAGCAGCTACCCTAGAGGCCTATTTAGCAGCCTTCTCCGCCTTCTCCTTCTCCTTTACTAGATTAGCTACAGCCCTCGCCTAACGCCTTATTTCCTTCTCCTTCGCCTTTGCCTGTCTTGTCTCTTTACAAAGCCTATTTGTCTCAGCTTTTTAGTATTGTACCTGCTCCTCCTCGCGCTCCTAGAGCTGCCGGCGATCACGTGCCTCCTTCACCTTCCTTAGAGACCAAAATATAGCTCCACCTTAATACTCCTCAGGCTCCTTAAGTAGGAGAGGCTTGCCTCGCTTCCTACGCGTTCTCTCGTTAATCAGAGCCTTGCGTAGGCCCTTAACCTTATACTCAAGGAGGGTCTTTTAAGTTGAGATTTAGTGGAAGGCCTAGCTTAGCTTTTTAGCTCGTTTATCACCTCAATCCTTAACTACCTAACGCAGTAGGCCTTCAGTCTTCCTCCAGTTTAAGGCACTCAAGGCTAAGGACTCGCTATCGCTTAAGGAGCTTGGGCTAGTGTTAAATCTCTGTAGTATAACCTTAGGATAGAAGGGTTGGTTGGTTGGTTGGTTGGTATTCATTTTTCGTCTAGTTGATGGGGATTAAGTCCACCATCTCGCCTCCCGAAGGGCATATACGACGTGCTAAGCTATGGAATTGCAGTGCTAACACACTACCCTAGAAAGCATTTCTTGCCTGCGCGGGTATTGCTACTATTTCGGAACTACAGCTCCCCTTCCAGTTGGAGAGACTGAGCAGTGCGTGTACATTAGGGTGATTTCCTTGCATTTTGAGGCATCTATGTGCCGAGAGTGTGTGTGTGTGTGTGCGTGTAGGGGGGGGGGGGAGAGAAAGAGAGGAAGAGGGGTGAGGAGTATTGCAGCTCTTGTGCTGGACCTAGTTCCACTAGGTGCTGCATTGCCTGTTGCTTTTGCAGGGCTGCAAGAGCTAGCGGGGGCAGATCCTGGTGTAGTACTGCGTTAGTTTGGTAAAGGCTCCAAAGAACTCTGGCTCCCTTATCAGTGCTGCAGTGTACGCTAGGCCATCAGCCTGGCTGGATGGCGGTATAGGTGGTCGAAGTGGCCATCTGCTAAACGTCCCTAGAGTCTTGCGGCAAAGCGCGAGGATAGAAGGGTGAGAGGCCTGTAGCCTCAAAGGCCTTTAGGATTAACGTTTCCTTAAAGGAGGCCTGCCAGGCTCAGTAGAAGAGGGGGAAGAAATCCCTCTTGCTCATTAAGCAAAGGCCCTAGCTCCTTTCTATAAAGGCTAAGATCTCCTTTAAGTAGGCTATAGACAGAGGCTTGAACATAGCTACATCGAGCGGCTGCAGCGTATAGATTAAATAAGGAGGATATACAGCGAGGAGGATCTTGTTCTAATTACAGTACTTAATAAAATCTATTATAAGGTAAGATCTATAGCTATCTAGGATAAGCAATCGATAGAAAGATCAAGCCTTTGCCTTTGTACCGCGATCAAACACCTGTTTAAGCCACGCGAGGCCCAATATCGTTGTTCGTCCAGCTAGAGGGCGATGAGGAGATTCGAACCTGATAAGTCGCATGATCGAGGGCCTATAGCCAGGAGTCCTGTATCGATCCTGAGGCTGACTGATAGATGAGAGCGGGCTCAAGGTAAGATCCATCAGCGCAGATACAGGCTAGCAGCGTTATCCACTCTCGCGAGCCATCCTGGATAGTACTCCTCCTCTTCCCCTCCTCGTACGAGGCTCTGCTAAAGATCCTCTTTGAGCGCGACCTATAACACCAAGCATAAAGCCCTTCTCATCCATATTGTATGTGTGACGAGGCTCAACGTGATACTGCTCAATCTTCTCGCGTAGGAGGTCGAAGTAGAGGCTGTACTTCCTCCCTAAATCAGCCTTGTGGCGACTGTTGTCAATGCCCGTCGTCTATTTTAAGATAAGCTCGTCAGGATACCGGTGGACAAAGCGATTAACCCAGTTTACTCCAAGCTCTCTCCTCGCGATTTGTGAGGCGAAATTTCTAATTATAGCTTGTGTAGGTGGGAGGCCTCGGCTAGTGAGCTATTTAATATAGAGTAGGAGCTCCTGCTCCTGTTGTAGGTGGAGAGCTTGCTGGTTTTGAGCCTGGGTAGCGCGCGTGAGGTTGAGACGCCCTTATGTCTTGTGCGAGCGCTGCACGGTTACAACCATACTCTCTCGCCATCTGTCTATAGCTAAATTGTTCTCCAGGTTCTAGCGATTCAATAGCTGCAAGCGCAGCCTCGATTGGGCTCATACTGGTGGAGTTATCGCGTGTTGAAGTTAAGGTGTTGTCGTGGTGGGTGGCTCTGTTGGGTGGTGGGGCTGGTCGGACGGTGAGCCTCGGTAGTGTATGATGCCTGACTCGCGAAAACAACCGTGCGCGTAACTGCATCCCCTGCGACAACAACACTTCCAGCTGCATATGCTAGCTAATGGCTCCGCGATGGTACAAAAACGACCGCACGAGGACACTGATCACACTTCTGGACCTCGACTACAGGTTGCGCGTACTGCAAGGGGCAGAGCATGTGAGATCTACTCCGCAGACTCGCATGAAGTTGACTTGCTAACTTGAATCTAGGTGCAGGGTGCAAGAAGCACAAAATCAAATTCGAGACGGTAGAGGGCGAGCAGAAGTGCTTGAAATGTTTCCGAGGTGGGCTTGAATGCATGCCTCATAATCCGCTGCAGCGATTGCCGGACGAAGATGCAGCGTAAGGCTGTTCCAAAAGCGTCCTCGTAGCTTCCATGCTAACTATCCAGATGGAAAGCAAATGCAGCTGCAGAGCTAGCAATACTGAGATCCGCCGTGAAGCTTCTCCTCCGTCATAACCAGCTGCCAAACCTCGCTTCTAGGACAGAAAAGTCGCCACCTGCAGCCCCGACTATGGTCATTAGTCCGGCCTCTGAGAATGCAATTGGGAATACGATGGTGGTCCCCCCTATTTCTATGGACATGACGCGCGACAATTCTGTCGAGCCATACCTGGAAGAAGAGCCTGCCCTAGTTTCTGCACCGATGCGGAGCCTTTACGACCTGACCCGCATCCGCAATCTGCGGAGCACCATCCGATGGGGAACAAGTGCGATATCTATGCATGAAGACTTCATCGCACAAGGTATAATATCTAAAGACGACGCCGAAGGTAGGCGTCCATGCCCCTAAGATACGCCTGCGGTCACCAGCCGAATAACCTACGTTGTTTGTCGTATTTTTGAGAGGTTTACCCGACCAGTGACTCTAGACAGCCTTCGAGCGATTACTAATTATGCGTCTTACCACCGGCAGACCTCTTCGATCGCTACAAGGAAAACATGCACCCGCTTTTATGGGCTGGCATCCTGGTTCCGCACGATACCATAGAGGCCGTCCGACGTCATTCAACACTTATGGCAGCTGCTATCTTGATTATCGTATGCCTACATACGC